>JAQSVV010000077.1:1200000-2400000 GCA_036375495.1 Agrotis segetum | reverse complement strand
CAGTGCACATCCATATGCCGTTCAAGAGGAAAACATACTGTTTTAATTACAGCAAATATTGTTCCACTAGTCACTAACAGACGCGATACCACATTTTTTCGTCGACAAATCACATCCGGAGAAGAGTCGAGTGAAGACCGTGTGGGTGATTCAACCGATTACGACAATCACTTCGCTTAGAACTACCACTGATAAACGTTAAAATGTTGTTCCACTTATAAACACACCCTAAGTGACTCAGAAAATTATCGGATACAGCCAACACGGGACAACACCGCGAAAAGGTACGTTATTAGTAACTTATATGACTTTACATTGTTTAGAACTTGAGTGTGTAGTTGTTTACACAACTCTTTGTGTTGCCATTTACTGCTGCAACAAAAATAGTCGCAGGCATTGGATCATCGGAACGGTGAGTATAGAAATGTGATTTTTCAAACAGAACGCGTGTGATTACCCGTGAAATTTTAATTTTATAAACTGGATGACTAACTTGAAACTGTTTATTTATTGTTTTGCAAAATGATATTGTTATTTTCACAATTAAATCACATCACATCGCAACGACCGCTCCACGATTATAAATTCGCTTACTGAAACAATAAAACAATATGAGGCGCGTCGTGGATAGTGAACGGCTTCGTCACTGCAATCAGTAGCGATGTGTGACTGCGGCGAAGTCTGCGCCGATGACGGTCACCAAAGTGACCCTAGGGACTTGGTATCGGTGTCATGGTGCCTTACTCCATGCACGGTGCACCCAAGTCGTCGCCCGAGGGCCGAATAGCGGTCGCGAATTCCTACTCGTAATTCAAATGACGCACGCATACGCATGGCATACAGTGTACGTGCCCAGCGGTTAAACGGTCTTGGCGACCTAATAATACCAACTCGATATCACTTCATTGCTAACTATATCAATGCATTCAAATAAATGATTGATTGGAATGCCAATGTAAATAAGAGAGCTATATGTATAACTTAACCGTTAGGTGTCGATACCGTTTACCAATTTTAAGTTGGTGAATTCAATTTGTAAGACACATTTCGCTGGCTTCTGAATGAAAATAAAAATAAAATAATGAAAATAAAATAATATTTAAAACTGGAAAAATATGCTTTATTTGATAAAAATAGTACTCACCGCTGATATTGCACAGTAGATAAAGCAGCACATGAAACAAATAAATTAGAACTTAATTATACATCGCCATTTATAAATAAAAAAGATTTTTATGTTGTTGACCATTGAGCAGATTTTTTATTGCAATTAATTTAGACACTTTGGATTATTAATCAAATGTTTATAAATTAAAATCCTTTCCACATACCCAGACAGGGGAGACAACATGTACCTACGTCCTCAAGGCTTTCTGTGCTCATGAAATCAAGGTCCATGAAAGATTTTCTAATATACCACCAATTTTGTTTTATTTTACGAAATAAAAATAAAAAATAAGGTGCCAAATAACACGCAACTATGTGTGGCAAAGCGAGACATACTACTTACTCCGTATAGCAAAAGCCAACGCACGATTCAGTGAATCACTAAAACTGTATGCCGCATTGTTTTGAGTCCCGATTGTTTTCATATCGTTATTGATGAAGATTAAAACAAATGACGCGACCTAATAAATATAAAAATCAACAATAACCGTTTTCTCTTCAGTTTCATGTAGCCTTCAGTTTCATCTAGATTTATCTACGAAGAGCGGCCTCTATTTCTCGTAATATGGAGGTGTTTACCAATATAAGCACCATTATTGAACAGATAGATAGCATAACAAAGTTAAAATAAAAAAAAACACCTAACTATGTCAGTTCTATTTCCTTAATTTCCCTGCGGTATATTATGTCTATACCTTAAATAAATTATAACTAAGGATTTCTTGTCCCACAAGCTTGTAGTGAAAGCTAACGTATTATACAAAAATCCATCAAAATAAAAATAAAAAGCCTTACAGGATGTCTCCATTGCTTCCATGGCAGCTGAATTTCTTGAAGTTTTTTAGTAAAAAACAACCATTATCCCCAGAAAAAGATTACATCCTAATTAGAACACAGTTGTATCACTACACTTTTCATTACTTACGATGACCCAACTGTCCATCGAACTGTTTGTGAGCAAATATTGACAAATGTACAGTGTGACAAAGTTAAGTGTTAGTCTTATGTAGAACAATATGTAACAACAGAGACGTGACAAGATGTTTACTTATGTGAGATACTTGTAACTATGTGCTTTGCGGCGGAAACGTAGAGCAGGCGTGCGCTCTCGTCAGCGGGGACTGGCGTTCCGCGTTCGCGATACATACTGCACTGTTCGTGCACTACAAGCTCGGCTGCTCCAAGCTGAAGTAACTCGATGCAGAAAATTCGCAAGTCAGCGTATTCTAGCCGCCGTGCTGCGTCGGCATCAGCGGGTGTCCTATGAGGTCAATCCGCTTATTGCGGCAGAAACTTAAGACAATCGTCTACCGAGCGCTCGTCCATACTAAAAGAGAAAACGTTTTCCTGCCCCTAAATGTTATCCTATCTCAATGATGTTTAAAGGTCTTCGCACATTATAACAACTCACCGGCGACTCGACTCTATGCTAGACATTGAAATTTAAGCCCTGTATCATATGTTCAAGGTTCAATTTCAAAAAATGATTATAAAGTAGTGTACAACGAGTGGCCTACGCATCGTACACTAGAGGTCAACCCCGACACGTTTGTCACGCAATGACCATACGTCGTCCACGCAACGACCACACGTTGTCCACGTAACGACTATGCGTTTGCGACTGACGCGTGACGGGCAACCATTTGCCAGCCATTTCATAAGCAACACGACTTCTTTGGACAAAATTTAACCGAAAACTGAGGTTAGACGAGTTGTCTGTTGAATAACCCACTCGTTGGCACCGCGTTGGCCACTCCTTGACACCGCGTTGTCCACTAGTGACCATTGGGTGGATCAACTAGTTGACTACTCATCGAGAGTGTGAGTAGAGTTGCTGCCGCGTTGGCGTGGAGTTGTTATAATGTGCGAAGACCTTTAGAATGCTTCTGAAACAGTAAAAAACTACGTTTATAGGTTTTCTTTATTTCAAAATTTATAATAGTTTGAAAGTTACAGGCGCCTAAGAGTTACTATTGAAAAAAAGAAAACCTATAAACCTAGTTTTTTACTGTGTCAGAAGCATTCTAAGAAATCATTGAGATAGGATAACTTTTAGGGGCAGGAAAACGTTTTCTTTTACTATGAACGAGCGGTCGGTAGAGGATCCTCTTAAACTTGTATTGTTAGTTTTTCCATGTCCCGTAAAATTTGCTCATAATGATTCCAATTAATCCATTGGTAACCCCGTATGCTGCCGTGAGATAAACATCTACTCGAAAGCTTTCGAACATCAAGATACTAACGAAAAAAATCTGTAGTCGAGATTTGTTTATGTAAACCTATAACAAGAGTTTATACATGATTTTTACAGTTTTGCTAGCTAATTTAACCTGACCTTAAAATCTAGTTTTATTTTTACAAAGATAAAAATTTATCGTATTGGAATATAAAAGAACTCAATTTTGTAAATTAGACACTTCTAACTGGCACCGAAATTAATTTTTGTGACCCACTTGTTTACATTTGAATAAAATTATTTTGGAACGTTCAATCGTAACTCGTAAGTATAATTAATTCTGATAATGAGAAACGTCTGCATTTTATTGCAAAGTAATAAAATGAAGGTCAATTCCATTTATGATGACAAGCATGCATATCAAATAAGGACTTTGGTCTGCTTTTGCCTATTACGACGTAGATGCTTATTCCAATGGTAAATACTAATTAGTTTACAACGGCAACCAGTACAGTATACATATAAACTATAAAATACTGCATTAAAGAAACTGTCAGGTATGTTTAATACAGATGTTTTTGTCGCGAATTTAACCAATACGTTTGCAAAATATCGTATTTTTTTTCATATGAATATTTGGTGAAATAATTCTCAGAGATTTTTGTCTAGGTCCAGCGCACAGTGTGCAGTGTTTCAAAAACCTATCGGGACATACACTTAAAAACATAACCCTTCTGGCGCAGTCGGGTAAAAAGATTGGATTGAATGAAAATGAAATTTTAAACTGATTTAAAATGTAGCAGACAGGGGTTTTCTGTATCATAACTACGAGTAATTCGATGTTCGAAAGTCCTTTGGAACACTGTGCAGCGGGAGCGGGCGGGTAAGGCGCGTACTTGCGGAAAGGTATGGATTACAACGAGGGCAACGTAGTGGTCAGTTTCCGCGTGAGGGCGCACATCCTGGGATGAGGTCACACGCTCCTTGAGCACGGCACAATATGTCTATCCAATATGCATGGTTGAGCACAAAAGTGTTAAATGTATTTTGAAAATGTGTGTGTGGAAAGCCAGATTTATTATTAATATAATAAAAAAAATTAACAGGGAGTAACAATATTTATCATGCAAAGTCTCCTACTGATAACCTTAACCCGATAATTCTATTTTTATAAAGTAAAATCATTATTAAAAAAAAACTATTAACATAAACTGAATATAAATAACATAATTTAATATTATAACAAAAAAACGAGGTATTCTTGTTTGAGTATTGATTTTTAAGGCGCCTGTTTAGAGCACCATTTGAGCACCTATCAATATTTTCATGTCTTTGTACTTTTCAATCGGGAACAAAATATAACTCAAATTAATAGAGATGCTATTAATGAATTTACCAACCTCTGCATCTGGTCAACAGTAGTTCGTATTGTTGATTGAAAACAAAAACACATAGGTAGTTTTTTATGAAGGAAGGCTATGATACTAAACATCCCATCATGAATAATAGCAGCCAAGCCATAGCAGTGAAACCACAGGGAACAGTTAGTGAAAGGATAAAAGCCAAAATATTATCCTTTTACTAAAAATGTTATCATCACAAACAAAATTGATAGTAAAAGAGTGTCTGAAATATACATTATCATCATTTGCATAGCCTTTTCTTAACTATGTTGGGGTAACCATACAATATTCGACTGATATTTTCATTACATTGGACAAATCACATTCAACCGGCGAGAAATACAGGTAAAGGAAAAATTTTAAATGACCTAATTATTACTATTAAGCAATTCAAAGCGAGCTAGTCAAATCAAAGAGCACTACATGCTCATAGAAATATTAATTCTAAATGACAAAAAAATACAAGCCGAAATGTATAGCTACAGCTTGGCAAATTAGGGTAAAAAACCGGAAGTCGCCACTGTGCTCTCGCTACCAGCACTTTGATTTTTTTTTTACATTACTTTTATGGCACAATAATAAATTTAACAAACCTGCGTACTTTTTTAACATCAAATGTCTTAGATTTTAAAACATTGTCAGCAAACAAAAAGATTTGTGTCATTTCAAGACGTTCTGGCCAAGCTGTACAACTGACATAAATGGAGTTTCAGTGATTGAAACATACAACATTTTTACAACTTAGAAAAAGAAAGCAAAATTCAGGTGTGGATTAAAATATAAAATTCAAATTCTCAATTGATTGTATAATTTAATTAATCATTTAGTTAGTGGTTGTGACTTACATATGTTATTAAATAATCTTTGTTAACATATAAATTTAGTTATGCCAAGGCAAATGTTTTTTTTTTTTAAATAGATTTTTATAAATAAATTGATTTAAATCACCACTTTTGTATGGTTATTTGGATTTTTGTATCACTACAATAATCGGCTACTAAAATGTATCAATGTAACAGAATGAGGCTTCCTACCTTGAAGGTTTTACAATGTGACAGCAAACACATTAACATCATTAGATAGAATCAATGCATTGCTAATGGACTTGAGTATGACAGTGTGTCCTAACATTTGCATTTTTCATAAAACTCTGTATCTTATCATGGCAATCAACTGATAAAACCTGAGGCTAATTTTTTGGCATATTACCAGCATTATTAAGAATTTATAATAGGATCTTTTTAAAACTTATGATTCTTGAATACCTACCAATGAAAATGACCATCAGCCCTAAATTTATAGATATAAATGCTTATTGAAATAAGGGGTTAATTACCAATATTTATTGTTACGGACTTACGGTCTTCGTAGTTGTTATAGTGTAGGAAACTACTATAAACTATTAAAGCCTTAAGACCTTCCCGAAAGTCAGATGATTGATGATGTTAACTATCAAATCTCTCTGACAAACGATGAGGCACAAATGTTTATCGATTAAGTTTTTAATCAAGGCATGAAACATATTGCAGTAAATAAACATTTGAACTGATACTCAGACCGTTTGAAACACCAAATTAATAAGGAATTGGCGCCAATCAAAGGCTACGCAAATTATCTAACTTGTTACAAAATAATTAGAACATCACATTACCTGATCTCTGCATATTGAAAATGCTAGGAATCCAATATTCAAACCAAAAACATCTCTTGAAACACCAATTCAACACACTCTTTAGCGAACTGTCAACAATCCTCACCCGCCCATGGACCGCGTAGAAATTGATTTTTGAATATTGTTGCCATTACAAGAAAATTATTCATTTGCCTGACATACATAAAATGGACCAATGGACCCACAAGTTTTTATTAAGCCCAACAGCTATACAATAAATAATGCTTATTCCCCATATTGTCTGGGAAGATTCGCAAACGCCGCAGTTGTAGTGGCGACACTTCATAAAAGGGTGGATGGGGAGACTAATGACTAAAAACAATGATTCATTTTCATGAATGAATACCAATGGCGCGTGGCGTAGCCTTTTCCAGTGATTTTCAGTAACCTCATTATTATTTATTCGCAAAGAATCATTTGGAATATTGCTATATGGCCGTTTTTAACCGACTTCAAAAAAATGAGAAGGTTCTCAATTCGTCGGAATCTTTTTTTTATGTATGTTCCCCGATTTCTCAAAGACGCCTGGACCGATTTGAAAATTTTTTCTTTTGTTTGAAAGGGTATACTTTCCAATTGGTCCCATTGTCATCAGGTCAGGATCTGATGATGGGATCCCAGGGGAATCGAGGGCAACCTTCAAATTTTATAGGCACATAGTACCATTATCATATATTTTCTAAAGCTGTTCAAGTATTTGCATCTGATAATATCATCTCAGGTGGATGAGCTGATGATGGAAGGTACAACTCCTCATTTAGTGAAATTATGTTTGTGTTCGCATATCTCCGGAACTACAAGTCCGATTTTAGTAATTCTTTTTATGTTGAACTAGATACCATTCAACTAAAAGAATACTGCAAGTTTCATCAAAATCGGTTCAGTAGTTTTTGAGATAGGGAAGAAATGAAAAAGATGTTAACGGTGTTATTACCAGTGCTACGAATTTCTTACAAAGAAAATGATGTATATGACAAGAATCAGGTTGAATATTTAAACTAAAAAGAGTGAAATAAAAACTTAAAAAAAAAATGTAACCGCCTTCAAAAACAACCACAAAAAAAGGGTAAAATAACCAACAAAACTTTTCTTTCAGAAGTCGGTGGCAAAAAAGCAATGAAATTAATAAAAAAAACCACCGAATTCCGAAAGAAAAGTTTTGTTGGTTATTTTACCCTATTTTGTGGTTGATTTTGAAGGCGGTTACATTTTTTTTTTTTTAATTTTTAGACCCTCTGTACATTCATAGACTTGAAAAGATGGACTGGCTCAATCTTCAAGTTTGGGACTTCCGTTGAGGATAATGACGCTGATACTTTTACTGCTAGTGCAACCATCCATGAACAAGAAAATCTAACTTACCAGACTTTACGGCTCATTTTTGTGTGAAACAAAACTGGGAGAGCTCAGTCCAGACTGCAGACTGTTCGGCCAATGGTCTGTGCCCATGTATCTCTTAAGGGCCGATTACACTATACGATTCATCGTGCCCTAAGTCCCTAATTTCCAATGGATTGGGTGGTATGATCGCTGATCATAAGCTAGCATCGTGCCCTAAGCTGTGTGTCCTCATCTCATACTGAGATGAGGACACACAGCTTAGGGCACGATGAATCGTGTCGTGTAATCGGCCCTTTAGTAGTCTGTGGTGCCCATTTATGTCAATGTCAATTTGTCATGTCACAAGACACAAATGTCATCATGACGTGTTGTGTGTTGTGATTGTGATTGGAGACGTGAGTTGATTGATTCACAATCAAATATTAACAAAAACAATTAGGCAGCACTAGAAAACTAGTATTTTCATTCGGTTTATTCTGATTTATTCAGTTAGCAGTGTGCCTGAATTATAATAAAGATTAGATAAATTGAACTAATCGTTTGTTTAACAGAACTAATGATTATGAGTATATTTTACAAGTTAAACCCTGTAACTTATAAGTGTGTTCAAAGATGTTTGAGCTATAGGAAAATAATTCATGTGAAGAACAGTTCTAATAAAATGTTACATCAGGTAAATCTTTATCAAATATAATAATTATTTATTAATGAAAGTAATAAAATCTTTATTTCTAATCTTATTTTTTCGCTTACAGACTGTTACTTTTCCCAAAGATGTGTTACTACTATCTGCAACTTTAGCATTTTCATTTTGGCCTGTGAAAAACAAAGATGATACTGAACAAAAGCTGAAAGAGAAGCCTGTACTTCCCTTAGAAGAGGCTGATAAATTATTTGACAATGGTTATTATGAGGAATGCTATAATTTACTGTCTGAGCATCAGGTAAAGTTGTGGTGTATGCAGTATGGATAAACTAGACAAAGGTTTTGGTAATCTTCTTGTTTTAGAATTTATCATCACACAGAGAAACCTCCTTGGATATGAATCTTCCAACTCTAGTCCTGTCATGCATATAAATAATGTTGTATTTTTATGTAGGTACTAATAAACTTAGATAATATTTTTGGCGGCAGCATAGATTTACCTATTATTATCTTTATTACGAAATAAAATAGACAAAAGAAAGACAGTGATTCAAAGTTCTACATGAATAATGTGTCCAACTTTTAATACCATAATTATTTACATTCTTATCTGTTTCGTTCTATTCATTAATTATATGATTGACTTGATTAAGGTATTTTAATAATTATGTTTTTAGGATGCAGATAATGTCGAAATTCAGTGGCGGATATGTCGGGCTTTATATAATATGTCAAAGGAATCCAAGTATGATAAACAATACAAAAATAAGCTTGTTCTGAAAGCATATGGCATTATATTGAAAACAATGGATAATACCAAAGATGCTCAAAATCATTATGCTGTACACAAGTGGTATGCTTTACTGTTGGATGCGAAAAGTTCTCTTGATGGTATGAAGGAGCGAATAAAACAATTGGAAAATGTGAAGAAGCATCTTGACGTACGAGACTTTTAAATATAATTATTTACTTTTTAAGACCTTGTCATTTCTGGTTGAAATTAACATAATATTTAAACTTTATTTTTCAGATGGCAGTTTCATTGAATCCTAATGATGCTACAGTTTTGCACATGTTGGGTGAATGGTGTTATCAAATAACTGAGATGCCTTGGCATCACAGGAAAATAGCTGAAGTTTTATTTGCTTCTCTGCCATATTCCAATTATGAAGATGCACTTGAATATTTCTTGAGAGCTGAAACTGTACAGCCAAGATTCTACAGTGTGAATTTATTAAGACTTGGCAACTGTTATCTGAAGCTGAACAAAGAGGACCAAGCTAAATATTATTTACAATTAGCTGCAAGCTATCCTGCAAAATCAAATGATGATCATCAAGCAAATACCCAAGCTGCAGAATTGTTAAAAAAACTGAAATGAAAGTGCTTCAGGATATCAATAATCTCAGTTGTCTTATACAAAATCGTTCTTTCCATGACAATAATCTAATGCTATTTTTCTTGTAGCTGGAAATAAACTTCATTGTTATGTGATAATTAGAGACTGGATTTTATATAAATGTTTTCACAAGCATTTGAAGTTGGAATCTATTTTTTGATGAATCTATAATTATTTTAAGTCAAAGATTTAATTTTATACTGAATAATACCTAAAGCTGATCTAGAATGTATAAATTCTCTCATTTTAAAAGATGTACATAACTAAATGATTTTTTGCCTAGATTTTTTGTTTATTCTTATTAACAAGGTAGGTCAAGTACCTATGTAACTATGTACAAATTGTGCAAAATAAAAGATCGAATTGTTCTAACTAACGTAAACTGTCAAATATCAATATTGTATTGGTGATGCTGCTGTGGTGAATATGTAACTTTGATGTCCGATATCTTAGAAACGTAAATCTTGTTTAATTTTGTCTCCTAAAAACTTGTTAGTATTAGTGCCAATCATTGGTTCGGAACATTCTATGTTGCATACAGTATTGCAAGATATTTAATAATAAGTTGTATGTACGTATAAAAACATTCATATTTACATAAAATAAGTAATACACAAGGTAATAAAGTTTTTTTAATATTATAATAAAACCGTCTGGGGATTCCTCCGTAGTAGCCCGCGAAATTCAAATCATGTGTTTTTTTGCAAAAAAATAGGGTACTGACCCTTTTTTTTTTTTTTTTTTTTTTTTTAGCGTGGTAAAATCATCAAATGAGTCCTCCAAGCCCGGGCAGGGCGGGAGGGACTGTCAGACTTCTACTGACTAAAATCCACGGTGTCCTTCATAGCCTGTTACGTTCCGGGGTTACGGTTAGGGAATAATCCCGCGACCCCGGCAGGCTTCGGCCCTCTGAGAGGGGGGCCCCGTCATTATGCTGACGCTCTTTGAGGCGCGCGTGGGACACAACGCGCCGTCGACCCGGGCATGGTCCTTGGTCGGGCAGCGAGTTGCCCTTTACTCGCTGCCCGCATGCCCGCGCCTACGGTGGCCGGAGATCATCTTGCGACGTCCGTCGCCGTGGGCGCCTACCACTGCGGCTGGGGCGGAGGGAGGACGCGAGCGACGAGCATTACTGCCTCGCAGAAGGAGCTGACCGCTTCCCACTCCGTCTCGCCCCGCAGCATGGCCGCAACCAATGCCGGGCGCGAGAGGTCTCCGCCTATCGCAGCCGTGAGGACACGTCGGTGCTCCGCCCAAGCTGGGCAGTCTTGCACCGTATGCTCCACCGTGTCCTCCGGGCGATCTTCGCAGTGGTGGCACCCAGGCGTCTCCTCCTTTCGCATCAGACACAGGTACCTCCCGAAACTTCCGTGTCCGGTGAGGACCTGCGTCAAGCGGTAGGTCAGGACGCAGGGGTACTGACCCTTAGCACGAATTTTCACTCTTTTACTATACGTCTTTCCAGTATCCTTTGGTGTGCGAAGAAGGAACTAATTTTTTCCTTGAAAATTGTCAATTTGAAATTGTTCAGTCAAAAGTTCCAGTTTACGCCTCAAATACTGAAAACTCGTGCTAAGGGTACAGTTTTAACTTGATCAAAATGTGATTCGCGACAATAACAAATAAGTATTTTATATAAAAGAATGATCAAAAAATTCGCTCTCACCAAGATTTGGTCAAAAAAAGTTAGATTTCGGAATTATACCAATACGACCAAATCTTTGTAAAATGAGTGGAGCAAATGTTTTGATCATTCTGACATTATAAAAGTAAAGTTATACATTTTAGTGCCGCGAATCATTATTATTTTGATCAACTACTTGTCACTGATAAGCCAACTGCACAAATAAAAATACCCTATCTCAAAAACTGCTGAACAGATTTTGATGAAACTTGCAGTATTCCTTATGGTGAACGATCCCTAGTACAATAAAAAAAGAATTTTGAAAATTGTGCACAATAATTGGCGGAGTAATCGCGTAACAAACACGCAAAAGGTAATGTCATCCAAGTAGCAGAAATCAATAAAAATGCTCACAAAATAAAAAGTACCTACTGAGCCAAATTGGATGAAATTTTTATGGGACAACACTGCAAGTATACTGCATCGAATAAAAAAAGAATGACACTAATCGGACTAGAAACATCGGAGTAATCGATGTGACATACATAAAAAAAACATACCGACCGAATTGAGAACCTCCTCCTTTTTTTAAAGTCGGTTAAAAACATCAAAGTTTGAATTTCGCGCCATAGAAACGAATCCAACATGCTATGACCCAGCAGCCATAGACATTCAGAATGGATTGAAGGGTCAATCTTCAATTTTTGAACTTCCGTTTAGGATAATGACGCCCGATACTTTTCCTGTTAGTGCAAACATCCATTATTATACGTTTAACTATAATGAAATTAAGGATAAAATTTTGCGTGGTAAAAAGGTCGCAAAAAATTATTCCTTTCAGTAAAAACATAGACCAACGGATGACCGTAAACGGGGCAGATTAAATTTTAATTGGTATCATTTTTCACCTCTCGGTGTACTTAAACGGGATGTTTGACATTTAGTCAGGATAAAGGATTTAAACGCAGCCCTGTCTATAGAGTATGGCAATGGGGAAGGCAAGTGTCAAAGTGACAAGTGACAGTTTGGTCCCCAAAGAACTGTCAAATCAAAGGAATTTTCAGAAAAAAAAAGATTTTTTGATTTTAAATTACTTGATTTTGTGTAATAAGCTGTAAAAATGATGGAACATACAAATTTCCGACAATTCACACTATCAAGAAATAATAGGTAGCTGCTGTGACTGCTGTGAGAATAAAAATTGTATTACTATTAAGGAAAAGCTATATAATAAACAAATATCCAGCCTTGCGAAGCTGAGACAGGCCGTTACTTGAGTTTATTACTTAATGAAATTCTATGATTATACCTTATCTAAACAATCGAAAACACTTTTCAAAATAATATCTACTTTTCATTTGGAGGTTAAGTACCAGTATTGCATCGCGCTATAAATCATGAAATGGTTCGTCTGGTGGAAGAATTATCACCTGGAACGAGTATTGTAATAGTTGTGGTGTTAAGAAATTAAATGTATTGTGATATTTCTCGAATCTAAATAGAAAAAAAGGTTAAAATTACTGACTTAAAACATTATGATATTTTATCAAAATAGAAAGTCAGAAGCAGCATTATATTCTTGATAAAGGAGAGGACAGGTAAAACATACCTAAACTCAAAAATTGAAACCTCAAGTACAAGTAATTGTGGATTTATTACGGTAAATTCAAATGTATTACCACTCAATTAAATCACTTTTTTCCTCTTGTAGATGCACCGTGGCGTCTTAATGAGGGATTTTCTTTTTATGGTTTCCCTAGTCAATGGATAGATGTCGCTGAACTTGATATGTTACTGCAATGAACGAAGTCACGTAATTTTTTAATTTTTTTCACTTGGATGTAATTTTGAGATCGTAAAACAAAAAGTACATGTCATGTCATTGTCAGTCACATCACATCACACAAATGGCATTTTGAAAATAAGGAAAAAGAAAAAAATATTCATTTACCAGTCTTTTTAATTTATGAATTTTCCACGCCAGAAAGAAAATGTCCCAAGAGAAAAAGAAGAGAAGTCTGTGCCTCGTAGATTTGTGCAAAAATGAAGGCATACATCTTTTTCCTAGAGTAACATCGTCAGTTCAACGCCATCTATAGAGTCCTTGGAAACTACTTTTTTTTTTTAAACTCCAAAAAGAAAACCTCTCATTCTTCTTTTAGTTTATGTACTTGCATGGACGAATAATTTTCCATATTTGTTTTGTATTTATACTTAATTTTTATAACAAATAATCTTGTTTGTTTTTTGTACAAGGTAGTCGTGGGGACCAACTATCGCAGCGCCATCTACGATTAGCTTTGAGTTGCCATCCCCAATGGGAGGTTTTCTTTTTGGAGTTAAAAAAAAAAAAAGTAGTTTCCAAGAACTCGATAGATGGCGTTGAACTGACGGTGTGACTCTAGGAAAAAGATGTATGCCTTCATTTTTGCACAAATCCACGAGGCACAGACTTCACTTCTTTTTCTCTTGGGACATTTTCTTTTTGGCGTGGAAAACTCATTAATTAAAAAGTCTTGTAAATGAATATTTGTTTCTTTTTCCTTGTTGTTATTTATTTTCAAAATGCCATTTGTGTGATGTCATGTGACTACAGATGTGACTGACAATGACATGACATGTACTTTTTGTTTTACGATCTAAAAATTACATACAAGTGAAAAAAACAAAAAATGACGTGACGTTCCGTTCATTGCAGTCACATATCAAGTTCAGCGCCATCTATCCATTGACAGGGAAAACATAAAAAGAAAATCCCTCATTGAATAGCGCACTGCGCATGCTCCATATCTATCGACCCAGCTGCAGCGTTGCCAGACCGTACCAAAAAGTACGGTTTTCCGTACTATTCGTCATACAATCGTACCTCAACCGTACCTTGGCTAGACCGTACCTTTTCTATACTTTTGATTTATTTTTCACTGCAAAGGTAAAACACAACTACCTAATAAAACTAAAACTAATAGAACATAATGAGACTCGTACTTTTTTCAACTTTCTGACAGATTGGATACTAAAGTATGGGCACAAATTACATAAATGGAAATTTCTTAGTTCCTAAAACGTTTTTTTGTAGAATATGAGTAGGCTATAGCATTTTTCAAAATTCTAGCGAAACCGTACGGGTCGGAATTCTTCTGCAAGAACTAGATCAGTTTTTCTTCTTCGAGTTCATTCTATAATTGATTTACAAATGAATTTGTTCAATATTGGCAATCGGTAATAACGTTCTACTTCACCATGTCCCTTTGAATATTCGATTCTATATCGCTTTTTTTTCAACCTTTGATCACAGACAGCCAACTCGAAGAAGAAAAAAAAAACTGATTACTGATCTAGTTCTTGCAGAAGTATCCTGACCCAACCGTACCTTGAAGTTAAAAACCGTACCTTTTCAGAAAGCCAACCGTACCTTTTTGGGAAATCATACTGGCAACGCTGCCCAGCTGTTGACATTTGCGCTACTGGCAGCCCAGCCCGTCAGATGTCATTTTTTGAAAGAAGTTCGTTATGTGTTATTTTCAATTTCAATGTGTAAAATATTATTTGATCATTACAGCCTTTGTTTCATTAATTATAGTTTATTATATTAGTAAACAAATATTCTCTGTCATTATGTATAGTGCTGACGAAATAAGTGATGACGAAGTTTACTTCGGAAAGCTAACTTTGAAGGAATTGAAAAAACGTTTATTTTGGGATAAACAACAAACGTAAGACCGTTATATGATATTATTGTCTACTTATGCTCCTTTTTAGTCCACATAGATAATAATATTAACAATCTTCTTAGGTCCTAGTCCATATTTATTTGATTTGCGTTTAGTAGGCCATTTTTCACGTGCTTCGGCGTCGGCGTTTTGAAAGCCGGTAGCTGGTCTCAGCTGAGAACAGTGAGGACGTAACACCGTGTCACCTAGATGGATATTGCGATGTGAATTTTCGCATTGCATATGCCTCAGCACAAAACTTCATTCCTGTAGTTTGTAGAATGATGAAATTAAGAACTGACACTTCAAAAGTTTATAAAGCATGCTGTTTGAGAGCTCAACAACTATAAAAGAACAATACTTACTAATTTTTTTTTTTTACTTAGGACAAGCGAAATCAACAGTCCCAATAATTCTGGAGACCACAATGAAAGCTTCAAGATTTTACAAGCACATTCTCAACCCAACTTGATACCAAAAGTTGAAAATTCGACTCATGACTTATCTGAACTCAATGGTTCTGAGTGGGATATGAAAGCTACTGATGACAGTTTTATTAAAATGGAAAATATGGTTGCTAAACTATGCCTATCACCTAAATGCAATGGAAAGACTGAAGAACTTAACAATACATTAGAAGTTATTGAATATATTCTAAACAATCCACCAAGCACTAAAGAAAAAGACGAAAGAACTGATGACATTAAACTGAAGACAAATATATCGAAAAATGAACTAGATTTATCACCACAGAAAATTTTAAGGGAAGTAAAAAAGCAAGAACCCGGCAATTCTACAGCACATCCTCAGAACACACCAGTAAACATTGCTAATCAATTTCATAAGTATGCTGAAAGTTGTAACACACCAAGGGAATTCAAAACTAAACCAGTATTCAAGACACCTTCGCAGCCTCCATTACTGAAGAAAACAGGGTCATCTTTGAAGAAGACTCCAAGTCGCTCTAATGCTTACCAGCACATTAGCAGCCCGGTAGCCTCCTATATTAAGAACTGTCCTATAGCACCTTTAGTCAAAGATGTCCATCCTAAAAAACCCTTACCTGGAACATCATCTATTCCTAAATTTGTCAAGAATGCATCAGCTAAGCCAAGCAATAAAGAAAATGTCATCTTGCCCTCAGTTGCATACAAGAGTGCTAAGAAGACTAGAGTGGTAAGTTAACACCAGTGATCAGAATAGGTATAGCTATTTTAGGCCAGTAATAAAGATGACATTTCAGAACCCTGTGTACTTTTTACCTGACAACAGAGGGTAATACTTTTCAGCTTTTGCATCTGTTTGTCTGTTCCTTTCTTGATGTCACTTAACAGAATGCAATTATAGCGCTTTCTTCTTTTTTTTCTTTCACCTTCGAAGGAGATGCTTTATGTCTTGGTAAATTCCAAGCATGTCCGTACCATGTAAGCATGACAGCATGTTTCACAATTCACAATTTTTCAACTGGATGTGGATGGCTTTGACTAAAACTAATTCTGGGAAATAATCATATACGGCTAAATCAGCGGGTTCGATTCCTCGCCAGGATTATATTTTTTTTCCAAAATCGAATGCAGTTTTAGTTCATGAAAGTTGAAAAATTCACTATGTATAAAAAAAAACTTGAGAGGTGTCAAGGGACACCCGGATGGAACGAAGTTACTGTATACACTCAACAAAAACAGAGGCGTCTCTAACCCTTGTGACGCCCGTGTGCAACTAGTACCGGGCGCCCTCTAGTCTAGCAGGAGAATATCCGTTCGTTATATTTTCAAACGGAAATTAATTCGGATGCAAATGGTGCAATTTTAAATGATATCGCAAGAAAAAAGTTTTTTAGGAAGGAAGAGGTTAAGCGGCAAATACATTGTCCTAATTGTGATATTTCTCGAATCTAAATAGAAAAATGGGGTAAAATTATTGACTTAAAACATTATGATATTTTATCAGATAGGAAGTCAGAAGCAGCATCATATTCTTGGTAGAGAAGAGGACAGGTAAAACACACCTAAACACAAAATTTTAAACCTTAACTACAAGTAATTGTGGATTTAATACGGTAAAATCAAATGTACAACCACTCAATTAAATCACTTTTTTTCCTCTTGTAGATACACCGCGGCGTCTTAGTTCTTCTTTTAGTATATGCACTTGCATTGACGAATAATTTTCCATATTTGTTTTGTATATAAACTCAATTTTTATAATAATAAATCTTGTTTGTTTTTTGTACAAGGTAGACAGTAATCTGACGTGGGGGCCAACTATCACAGCGCCATCTACGATTAGCTTTGAGTTGCCATCCCCATTCAATTCGAGTCGACGAAATGCATGATTGTGTGTTCTACAATAGTAGAACGAGCGACTAACGGAGTGCTATTCTATATTGTTGCTAATAAGGAACAATTTCTGGAAAGTAGTTATTCAAGGAAACTTAAGGAAATAGATTTTTATGCTTTGCTTCCGCGCATTACACGAGCGCAGGGTCTTTGGGAGCGCCGCCCGGCATCGACGTTTCTTTGGTGGTGTCGCATTAGAGGGCACTCGGCGCCCCCTTAAACCCGGCGCCCGCGTGCACCGCACACCCTGCACTATAGGTAAAGACGCCTCTGAACAAAAATAATCGTCGCGACTCCACTCCGATTCGATCCGATCCGATCCACTCCATGGTAATAAACACATTACCCTCCTTTTGCGTCGCGCAGTCGGAAAAAGTGTCGTGACAACTTTTAAGATTTTTTTCCGTCTAGCCCCCTTTCACAACGCGCGATAAGGAACTTCGTTCCAAAAACTCAATTCATTCAGTCAATTGGTTCATTTAGTAATATTCTACTTTATCTTATTTACAGATTGATCTGCCAGATGATCAGAAATTGCCACAGAGTCATTGGGTGAAGAAAATCACGACAACATTACCAAGACCAATGGTAATGAAGCATGATCACCGGGAGCCGAATTGCGCTAAGAAATTTCCTCAACAAGAAGACAGCTTTGCTGATCTCTCATACCATCAAGCTGAAGTCTCTGTTTGCACACAGAAGTCTGCATTCAAAGCTAAGAAAAATCTTTGATCTTCATTTTATGACTGCATAACATAAAGACTGTGGAAAGGAATCGTTTCAAAATGTAACCTAGTAGGCCCTAATTTTGCATCTCAGATAGTACAGTAACAAAAGTACTTACTTATTAATAATAAACAACATTATTTCCTTCAGCTGTGTGTGTTTCTAAACTGGGAACTTAGTATATTTATCTGAATCCATATTATAATAATAATAAATATTAATAAAACTGGAATGATCCTATTTACATTGTATTATTTAAAAAATCTTCTCATGATATACCAAGTGGTACACATTGGACACCACTGTTTTGAGAATATTATATATGTCACACTCCTCTTTCAATCTTTATTTGGTAGTTTCTATATTTTTGATAAACATTGCCCCAGACTAGAAATGTCTCTTGTATAGTTGATGCGTTTACAAAAATTAAACAAACTTTGAAACTCACACACACAAACACCCAGACTTGGAAAAAATAATTTAGAGATCATAAAAATATCTTTTCCGTGCGAAGATCGAACCCCGAACCGCAGTGGAGATCGCTCAGCTACTGCGCGAACCAAAGAGAAAGCTATCAGCTATACCAACTTTTGTTCGAGAATATGTATCATTTTTCAACATGTTCTGTTGAATCGGCTTTCCGCTACCATTCGGGTATAGAGGATTCAGCGCTGCCTCACCACGGCGCACAAAAGAATCCATCCAGGTATACATCGAGCATTTGCTGTTGCCATTGGCGTGCGCTCTCTGCATCGTTCAATTCGATGCAGTACTTTCAAAAGTCTATTCCATACAAACAAACAATCAACTCTTAACTAAGTGTAGAAAACGCGGACCCACCGCCATGCGTACCTATAGAGGTATGTTGGCACTGGGACCCTTAGCACGCCGTGCTGTCTACCTGCAACACATTTGGGCGTAAACATTTTTACGATCAATGTGCGCCAAAATTTTATGAGTGTTCGTGCACAATTTGTTAGTGATTGCTCTAGCAATCACTAACGAACTGGTGGACACACCCCAGTGAGTCCACCAGAACGAAAATTTGTGTCGCGACCGGGCGGCTAAAGATTGCATAGAATAGAAAGCACGATCATAGTTCAATAACACATTTATTTCACAAACGGTAATACAAGTTTCTTAGAAAAGTACATAATAGTGTGTTTTAAACATGGACCTAAAAAAAAAGTCGGACGGAACTTCACTAAGAAACAATTGAAGCACCCATAGTAAGTCAGTGCGCTTGTCCATACACGCCAGCACACACACATTCACACCACAGTAAGTCAGCCGTCGGCCATTACGCTTCGAACGACACTCGCGGTTTCATACGGTGCTAATTTGTCTAATAAAAATCAAAGTATGCCGTCATGTGTTGCAAAAAGTTGTCTAAACCATAGTAGTTCAGTTTAAAAAGCCAGGGGATCACTTTTCATAGTTAAACATGTCATTTTGAAGCTTATTTCTCGATTTTACGTCAATAAATTTTACAAACATCTCGAAATCAATCAGTGTTGCAACTATTTCAAGGTTCAAATTATTTTAAAATTGGGAGATTTATATTTTGTTACTATTTATCGTTATTGTATTCTTCTGTATTTTTACAAGTTTCCCCACGGCAAATGATGCATGGAAAAATGATTGTATAAAAAACAATAGTCATTATTAATCTGTTAAAAACAGGGAAAGAAAGTTGTACTGAATTTCATTCATCCTCTAGGGAGAGAATGTGATTTGAATTTCGAATACTTACCGATAGTGAACTACATAAGTCTGTCTTTACACCATTGAGTTTGTATGTAAAGCAATATACAACTTTTTGAAAAAGGAATACGCATTTTTATTATGCAGTTATGATAATAAAATTACGAAAACCAACGAGGCCGTATGATCTTGATGCCTTTGCTTTTCCGACCCGCGTTTTGTTTTCTTCAAATACATAAACGTTTAGTTTGTTTTAATTTTTTTTTTTAATAAGTTATTGTTAAATTTAAATGGTTAAATAATGCTTATCTCATATTATTATTATGTTAATTTTTTCGCAAGTGGTACGAAAAGTAGAGTATTTTCCTCGGTGATAAAGCTGTCTTAGTCTTGGGTGAACTTAAATCCCTCGCTCCACTCAGGACTCGTGTTAAATCCCTCGCTTCGCTCGTGATTTAAGTTTCTAACACCCTCGCTACGCTCGGGAGTTAGCCTCGACTCCTTCGTTATGCTCGCGATTTAAATCGTCACCCGAGACAGAAGACACTGCTTTATCCCCTTGGTTAATAATCTACTATTTCATTACACCTATTCGAAAAGGACGACTTGGTTCGCCCAAAACTGGTGTTTTCTATGGGGAACTTTTAGCGGGCAGTAATGAGTTTTTAATCCTCTTTATAAATGCGCTACGCTCAGGATTCTACTGTAGAATCCCTCACTTCGCTCTGGATACAAAATAGCGCCCTCGCCGTAAAAATATTACTTTGTCATACAATCTACTATTATTTTAATCTTGTTTTAATTATTTTACCTTTATTTTAACAATAGGTATACGTCACAAAAACTTTTTTGGTCCATGATTAAAACTAAGTTCGAGGGGAGATCTTATTAAAATATTGTTTGAAAATGGGTATTTTTTTCCTTCATCTGGCAACCCTTTAGAAACCCACACATAGTAAAGCAGTCGCCATTTTGGTGCTTCACTTGTTTCTTAGTGAAGTTCCGTCCGGCTTTTTTTTAGGTCCATGGTTTTAAAAGGCTACAGACGATCAGATGAGCATTATACACTCACCTGCAACGTTATAAGTATCACTGTACCTTAAATACACGTAATGCATCATTATTGTGCGAGTCTTATTGTGCATTATTTGTAATAGTAACTATAGATTAAATGCATTGTTTAACATTATAAGTATATTCAAAAACGCTTCCCACTACTTAATAAACATCGTATAATTAATATCTACGAAAATGGAGGAGTATAGTTACAGCAGGCACATAATACGCGACAGGTAGGAAAATTTTGTTTCCGCGTCATTACACTACCTACATTTTTAGATGGGTAGAAACCTGAATTTTACTTAAATACAAATAGTGCAATTTCAAACGACACACTTGTGACTAAAAATATTTGTGCTGTGTCTTTGCATTGTTAAAGAGATTCAATCTGTATAATAAAAATATTAAAATATAAATGAGAGATTGTTTACAAAAATAAATAATAGAAATAAAATGTTTTTTCTTTTCATAATTTATATTCATTTCCTTTTTGCTTTGTTTTGCCGAGATATCATTGACATTTGGCACGTAGTTATTATAGGCCATCTGGAAATAGAATGTAGGTTCCCGGGGGAAAATTGTCGGCCTCTATGTGGGTGAAGTCACGGCTACTTTTGAGCCGATAAGGCACTGTCGAAAAATATATAAGTTTGACATACAATCTTTTTCATGGAAATGTGGTAGGCTGTAATCAAAGCTACCGGAAAAGTATTTCGTTGAAATTAGTACGTATCTACTGAGTTTGACTGTTTACGTATTTTTATAGCAAACATGAAATAGGTTATTTATCAATATTTTGATAAGCTCATTTTTTTACAACTTTTATATTTTGTATTACTGCCCTTTTCAGATCGTTACAACATTATACCTTTTGGTTACTCACTACGAAAGAACATGTTTACGAATAATATATGTACTTAATTCTATATTTTATATACCTAATGACTAAAAAAGCATGTGCTTATAGAAGACAGAGTTTTGCATTGTATAATTATTATATTCGAAACATCCTGCATCAAGTTGCTAGTATCACTTATGAAAAATATTACAAATCTATAGTATTTAGGCTTTCAGCATCAAGGGACAAGACTTCTCATTAGCACCTGTTAAAAAAGCAAAAGGTATGCTTAATTTACTCTTTTTACGACTAATTCTAAGTAAATTGAACGATTGTTAACATTAACATTCCGTAAAAATATAAAAAAAAGTAAATTAAAAATATATATAGTACCTACTCAAAATTACGGGCTACTCCCTAGTCAATAATAAATAATTATAAAATTCTTCATATAAAATAATAATCACGCATCGTAAGTACATAAAGTCACGTTTGTGGTCTATTATGGGACAATCATTTATTTTTTGAATAATCGAAAACACATACTTCTTAAATGAATAATAGATGAAAATTCATGATTTTCGCATAAGTCTACTTAATTACTTTTTAAGCAGATTAAGCTCAAAACGTATCGTAACGCATAAATAATTCTAAACAAGCGTGACATTATGTAGATAATAAAGCAGTTACAATATTTATAATAATTAGATAAAAAATTCATAAGTATAATAATAATACGGCTGTCATCGTTAATCACACCGAAAGTGAATGGAAGCCGTCGAGCGAGCGTGCTGTCCAATAGGAATCAGTAATGGTGTCAGTTTGTTTCCAGTCTGTAATCGCAAGGACTTTTTCTGGATTATATGGTTCTAGGTACAGACTGCTCGATCGTACGGCGACCCCGCTCGTCAGCCAGGCCCTGTTTAAGCCAAGGTCGGGCCCTTCAATGGATATTTCACATCTTGTGTACGTATTTCAGATGAAAAAGTTCATGTGTAAGCGTAGTTTTTTTTTTTTAATCATAAACGTCTCTACGACTCAACATAGTCGAAGTGCTGTCAATCTGATGTAGTTTAACGTGGAACAGGTACATTAATTTTAAATATATGGAGCAATTTGCAAGTTAATATCAACACTATGTTGTTTAATTAGTGTTTTGCCACTGTAATAAATATGTTTACAGAACTATCAGTGATTAAAGTTATAAAAATAAATTCTCATTCACCTAAATAAAGAATGACTGTTTCATGAAAACATTTAGGATTAAAACTATAACTAACGTAGACAACAGTATTGGCGATACTCTGATTAGAACATACTTGTTGCAGTCGCAATCAACCAATCATTACATTTAAGTCCGAAACTGACCTATAAATTGCGCTAAACGAAAATTCGCTAGCTCCCTGGTTTTTTACCCTTGCGACATAAAATACATTTCAAGCCACAACTGACTAAAACTAAAACAGTGGATGATTCCATGAAATCAAGGCCACTTATCAAATAATATTTTTTTTATGATTTTGATGCTGTCTAATCTCAATTACAAGATGTAATTAGAAACACCACCACTACAAACTGAAAACCTCTATTTCATTGTGCAGTTGACCGAATTTCATGAAATCACCCTTATCCTTGTATCAAAATTGGCAGTATTAGAGATTCTATAAAACCATTATAAGTAAAACAACTCATCCAAAAGAGAATAGAGAATATGAAAATAAAATAATTAGTATCAAAAAATCACTGATTGGATGGGCAGCCAATGTCAAAAAAAGCTGCCAGAGTTTCGATTCTGCTTCCCATGTTTACAGCAAGCCGGGACGGTCGGTCTCTGCATTTCCAGACTTCTCAAAGAACATGAAGTCCTGAAAAGTAATTATATAAATCATCAGATTTATTCATTTTGATCTATAGTTATATTTTTATACCCAATAACGCCTGCGTCGCGTCTTCGCAAAGATATTTTTAAAGAAACGAAAAATTCTGTTGCGAGCAGGGTCCAATCCTGCGTCTTCTGGATAGGTACTCCAGACGTTAACCACTAGGCTAATTTGATCTATGTGTCTATAAATATTATCTAGGTTCATTGTATCTGTGCTACAGACATGTCTTTTATCACTAACAAACAAAGCCACAATCTATTTTGTTATTGATGACTAAATAAAGGCACTCCTTCACTGGAACCATCTGTCTGTAATAAAATTCAAGGTTGGATTTTGAGTGCTACATTACACATAGAAATGTCTGTTAAGAATGTGTGCCATAATAGTTCATGCTTTAGAATTCGTTTTAAATAATGTTCTATGTAATATAGTGACGTTGGAATTGAAGGCCACATCGTATTTAGCATTGTTACTTTTTTTGTAGTACCCGCCACGACTACGATTTTCACACACTAATTATATGCACAAAGGTGGCCTTAATGTATGACTTTTGTAAGCTTATTATCAATAATTAAGATCGTAATACTTAAATGCCTGAAAATATTAGGAGCAGTTGAAATTGTGAGGAAATTCAGGGAAATACGAAATTCAAGCGAAACGAGTTAGGTACGGGAAAAGTCCTGTTAACAGCTTTTTTTTTTTTTTTTATCGTGGTAATATCATCAAATGAGTCCTCCAACCCCGGGCAGGGCGGGAGGGACTGTCAGACTTCTACTGACTAAAATCCACGGTGTCCTTCATAGCCTGTTATGTTCCGGGGTTACGGTAAGGGAATAATCCCGCGACCCCGGCAGGCTTTGGCCCTCTGAGAGGGGGCCCCGTCATTATGCTGACGCTCTTCGAGGCGCGCGTGGGACACAACGCGCCGTCGACCCGGGCATGGTCCTTGGTCGGGCAGCGAGTTGACCTTTACTCGCTGCCCGCATGCCCGCGCCTACGGTGGCCGGAGATCATCAAGCGACGTCCGTCGCCGTGGGCGCCTACCACTGCGGCAAGTCCTGTTAACAGCTTGAACGAATTTTATGAAATATTCTTCGTACTTATGAGGCCATCTTGGTTTTTAGTAGATGGACCTAGTCTATGGCGCTCTTGTTGGCATCTCTTTCTTTTAACGGGGTTTGCGATAGGGCAAAGTATGCCTAACAGTCCCATACATGCATTAATTAAATAAAGAGTTTTGATACTTACAATGAGGAAACAGGCTCCAAGAAGTACTGCCTTTATTTTCACATCCAAGTCCATGGGGAAAGTTATGCCGAAATAATCTGAATCAGTAAATGCTTCGCGAGCCAATCCCGACCACTGCTTCGTTATCTTACCCACTTTATTTTCGCCATCTCTGGAGTATACCTGAAAGTAAACATTACTAGCTTTATTTCGATGATCGTGACTTTCTCGGGGCGTATTTTGTGTTTTTTGTCACCCCTATGGAGCGAAAGATTGTTTGTATATTATTTTCTACGACTCTCAGGAATACGAATTCGCAACATATAGGATATCCTTAATTCCGGTCTTACGTTTACGTGGGATAATTCTATAAGGTTAGTATAAACAGAATAACGTAAATCTTATAGATTAAAAGGATATATGAACTTACATGAAATTCAACATCTCCACAAATAGAGAAAGTGCAAACTGGTCCCTTGATTCTGAGGACAGTGTCTCCAGCTGCATTCTTGATGCTGTAACAAGGCTTGCAGATGGACCATTCTTGCTCAATGGAACCAACCACAGTGCCCGGTGGGGAGGACACCTCCATGCTTTGCAGCCAGCATGGACACCAACAGGAGTCGCAAGCCAATGGACGATGAAGATGGATCACCTGTTAATAGAAATATAAGACTAAATAAATAATGACCATTTTCTAATCCCTAAATAATAATGTGTAAGAGTGGATACTCTAGAGTCGTCCGAGATCCCAGGGCCCCCAGACCTTACTTATTTCTCAGTTAGGATTCTTTGAAATATTATTTAAAAACACATTACAGTAAGTGGTTAGTTGGGTAAAAGATTAATTATGACGGCACGGTTAGCGCAGTGGCTAAGCAGTTACTGTTGGACTGCTGCGCAGCGTGTCGCGGGTTCGATTCCCGCACGGAATAATTATTTGTATGACCTAAAAGTAGTTGTTCCAGATCTGGATGTTTGTGTATGTGAAGTTCTATGTTTGTAAACGAACCCACTACACAGGAGGAATTCCTAGTGTGGGGCAAATTTTTTTTTAAAACAAAATATAATCACACATTAGAACATTGACTATTTTGTAACTCCTCCGACTAATAGTTACAAAATAAACGATGGCTTGTGGCTTGTGGAGTCATAGTACAAAGACAAACACATACTTTAAGGAAACAAGTCTTTGAATTCCTTTGTTAAGGACTCAACAGGAAAACTATTGTATAAAGACAAACCTTGTAATAATTATAATTACCTCATTCCTGAAGTTATCCATGATTTTCATGTCAAATGGTCTCATGGGCCCACAGCAGTTCCTGGTGCAGCAATCATTGTCTTCAACAGCATAGTATACTTTTTGACCAACACTGTTTTTAATGGTGTACTTGTTATTGGTTTCGAAACCCACAAAAGCCTCCAGCAGCTCCACTTTTTGATGTACTAGTAGCCCATCAATCATAGAAAGGTATTCCAATCCGGGCGGACAGTTGCTGAGCCCTTGCGGAATGGTCATCCATCCACCTGAAACAATATTAAAATTATATTGTTCAAATGCATGTTTTTCGAAATCGCTTCTTTTTTAAACATTTAAATTTAAAGCACACAAAATTTGTTATTTATAAGTATAAATAACAAATTTTGTGTGCTTTAAGTGTAATATTACCTGTTTGTATCTGTTTTTAATGAACATTAGACACAAGACAAATATAAAGGATGATTTAATAAACTTATATACTTATATAGAAAACGTTATGATTAGTAAATACCCTCCACCAAACTATGGTCTATAGCAATATATAACCTTTTTTCTTCATCTGACAAAAACTTTTCGTAACCACTAGAGCGAGGTTTGAAGAATTTTCTACAAATCCTATTAAAACTTCTCTTAACACTAGAAACACTAAGTGTTTCTAAATAAACTCTCTTCTGCCTGATATCCCTTATAGCGATACACTTTTTTTTGTTACAATATTTGGATTTGAGCCACTTCATACACTTATTACTCGTTTTATTTTCAGAGTCACTTAAAAATAAGTCCAGATTAGATTTAGGGTCTTTCAACATGCTGAATAATTTATTGGTATAAATTAATCGCAAAATAAAACCAAGAGGTAAGAATTACTTGCTCAGTGAAATGCCACTGAACGCATTATCAATTCTCTTGATGCTTGGGTATCACTGCACAAATAGTAAACAGCTTTATCTATCTCGATGTCAACAACTCCAATGTATGAAGAACAAATAAGACAAAGATTAAACAAATGAATAACAGTATTACAAATTATTATAAATGTTATGTAAAATATCATAAAGGCAAGGGGGGAGGCTATATCTTCAATGGTTATAAACGAACTATTTTAAGAGCTATAACTTTGAAATTCTTAACTCTATAATAATTATTATGTATGAGATCACACAATCATACAAAGGTCTCATTATTTCGGAAACATTAACTTGAAAGTTGAACCCTAGAAAAAATTTATGATCCCATACAGTTAATTTGAGAGATAAGTAACTCTTATATACAATAACTTACACAATGTTATGTTAATAAAATATTTTTTCAGACAATAGAAATATCCTTGTTCGATACTTAATTTTAAAGTTACTGTTATTGAATGTGTGCCATTTTACTTACATAGGTAACCAGTCATTATACTGATAGCATTGATTTCAATAACAATTGTTAGCTATCTAGCTGAATCATATCGAAACACCATACAACCATAACTAGATTAAAAATAACTCTAAACTAACATAATTTAAAATAATATTTTGTAGCTAGCTGGCATTGTTAGTTTTACTAGATAGATACCAGGCGATCTAAAAAAAGGCCACTTGAATTATAATGGAATTTTTAAAAGAAGATCATCATCTTAGGTTGTTGTACAGTCACTGACCTAACTTTTCCCTGCTAAGTCAGGGCTGGGTTTAAATATTAGAATTTGAAATTTATAGATAAATAATTTAAATAATTTAAATTTTGTCATTTATATTATGCCTTTGCTATGTTGGTATTTTGGCCACTTAGTTGTTGGTTCTTTCTTTAAAAGTCCACCTCAGAATCTGCATGAGTCTAAGCTTTTTATAGTGAGTTCTTTTTAGAATGTTCAGAAAGGAACACTCACCTAGTGTTACAATAGACTAGGGTTTTAGGAACGCGGCCCAAGTCTTTCCATTTTTAAACCTAGACTACAGTACCCAGTTGCACACTACTACAGGTTTTAATGTCAATTATTAATTATTTTAATATAGAGGATCAGGAATCCTAGTACATAATGGACAGTGATAATGTGTATGGGTAATGTAAACTTAAATATTTCAGATTATCACAAAAGTTGGCAGGTACTGTTTGTGTGAAAATTTTCTATTAGGTGACGAATTATCCAAAAATATCTAGGATTCTTACCTGGTGGTACCTGAGGTCCTGGTTGTTGAACAACAGGTCCATAGCCCGGCTGAGGGTAGCCTGGCTGGGGATATCCTTGTTGTGGGTGAGGGTAACCCCCCTGCTGAGGATGGGGGTACCCAGGCTGGAAACCTGGTTGGAACCCAGGTTGCATTCCTGGAAGAGGTTGAGCTCCAGGCGGCAGTTGAGGGCCTGGTGGTGGACCAGGATAACCACCTTGTGGGTTCATTGGATAGCTCTCAGTTTTATTATCCGGAGCAGGAGCATATCCTTGAGACGGAGGGAAGTTCGGGGAGTAGGGCGTTTGTTTGTGCGACATTATGACCTGAATTATTAAAAAAAAAATTAAGCACACATTAAACAGAGTTATCAATTGGATCCAAGCATTGTGTCATAATGACACTAATTTAGTGTCTTCATTGACCTTGCTTCCTAGTTGAATGTATTTAAACTACAGATAGATCACCGCCGGCGCCACGCCTATTAGAAAATGTAGAATTTTAAAAGTAAATACTCTCAAACTATACATAATCTGTTCTAAAATAAGCTCTAGCTGGCAGTCACTGGAAATAGTATCCAATAGGCTAGGGAAGATTGTCCGAAAACGTGAATAGCATTACGAAATACCAGTGCACAAAAAATATTAGGTATTATTTTACGGAAAAAATAATCGAGTTACTTACAAGTTTATGTATTTAGTTGGCGTAAAAAGGGTTTTAGAACATTATTCTTATTCAAGTAGTCAAGTATCACTTCCCGCTTATTTCATATATTTATTTTTGCTCCGTAGAATTGTTTACTCTTTCGGACGTTTTTGGATTATGGCCGGCTGGCCATAGATCTGCATAGATCTCATGTCAAATTATGGGGTGTGTGAGTACCCATAGATAAGTAAGGTGTGCAATACATTGAGATAAAAGTAGCCATGTTGGCGTGCCAGTGTACAGACGACATCAACGTGACATCAACCGTTCCTTACACGTCAAACTCATTTAAAACTTTATTTCAACGAAAGAAGATTCATATTCTATCGAAAAGATGAGAGAAAGTGTGTGTGTAAGCGTCTGTACACATTAAGAATGAGGGATTTTCTTTTTATGTTTTTTTTGACTTGTGCTCCCTATATTTTAAACTCCTTGGTTTGTGTGTGTGATGCACAGACGTATAAAGAGAAGCAGACCAAACATTAATTCCTAGTTATACTTATATAGATATCTATCATTCTTTATCCTTGTTCTATCAAGCAATAACATAATAATAGCGTCTCGTTCTTTTATCTGTAGCAACACTGCCCCACACATAGACAAATTTTGACATGAAGCTTGTTATTCTGCGACGCCATATTGATAAGCTCATAACCTACAACAACACTCTACGGTGTCAATCACGCTACGTGTAAAAATATTAACTGTTTGTAGCATTAAAGACTTGAAAAAAGTAAAATAAAATGGTGAAGTGCAGTGCGTACCGGTGTGACAGTGATAGCTCTAACAAAATACCTGGATTATCCTTTCATCGGTAAGTTTTTATTCAAGTTGTAAACTGAAACAATTTGTCGATTTTTGGAAATGAATCAACTGTTTCAATGAAGTTTAATCGATTTTTTTCGTAGCCCTAATTACTGTCATGCAATTTACCCATATGCTTATTTAGAATAAATTGAACAACACTAATAAACAAAAAAAATTGTCTTCTATTTTCAATTAATGACAGCTCAAGTACTTGTGGAATTAACCGGGGACGGATTTAGGAAAATGTTAAATTAATAAATATTAATTATCATTGTTTACATATTGGGTAAATGCATTTATTGTAAGTGCAAATGGTTAATAATTATTACAAAGTTGAATAATCTATAATCCATTAACTTGGCTTAATATGTAACATATACCATGTATCAATTTATCACAATTAAATGTTGATATGAAATAGGCTTAGGTCATACACATATTATATGCTACTAATGCTACTCATATTTCTTTGATATTTTGCTTGTGCATAATAAAAATTATAGTAATATTTCTGTTCCAGGTTTCCAAAAGATGAAAATTTAAAGAAAGCCTGGATTGATAACATGCAGCTCCAACCCAATCCTACTGGTGTACTCTGTTCGAAGCATTTTGAGGAACACTTGATAGATGCCAGCGTCTTTCGAACAAGATTACGTCCTGGATCAATTCCTACACTGTTTAATGAATTGCCTCCGGTTATGCATGTATGTAACTGTATGCTACTAGTTACAAATTAATTTACATTATATTTGTCTTGATAATAATTTTGTTGGTCTTTTGTTTACAGGATAAGGAAAATATTATAAACCTCCAAAAAACTTTGCCAATAAAACGAACTGCTGCCGGGACAATTGTTCCTGTACTCAAAGAAGTACAACATAAAATAATACCTGCTGTTTCTGCATCAAATATAACTGCTGTAATAGTAAGTAAGTATTATATTTTAACATTGTAGGTAGTAAGTAGAGTTTGTATCTGTAGGTGATACAAATAAATTAAAGATAAACAATCACAATTCAATGACAAAATTTGCAGACATTTGTTGACAGTGGGGTTTACTATTGTAGTGGGCATATAGTTCCTGCTTTGTATGGACGTAATTTTGAATACATCTGTGGTTATTTCTACAAAGTGTCACCAATTGGAACTTTATTCATGGCTAATTTAGCTAAAGTGTATAAAAGATAGTAAGAAAAGTGGGCAAAAAAGCATTGGAATCTATTAAAGATTTGCTCTCTTTACAGCTAAAGAGAGCAAATTTTTAAATAAGCTCAGCAGCTTATTTATTGTTGTTTTATAAAATATTTTTATTTTAGGATGAAGAAAATTTACCTGGCCCTTCAAATTACATTAGTAAGCCGCCTTCAACACCTCCAGTTATGCCTTCTACAGAATTAATACTTCCAACCAAACATGAAGTGCAAGGTTTAAGAAGAAAATTGATTATTAAAAATAAAAAAATTAAGTTATTACAACAACAACGTAGACGATTGAGAAGAAAAGTATCACAGTTCTCGGATATAGTTGCAGAATTGAAGAATAAATTAAATCATGATGATATTCATATATTAACTAATATTCCAGGTAATAACAAAGACTTTCTTGTCCGATATCTAAAAAAAGCAAAGGGTTTAACATTTGAAAAAGCATATTCACCACAATTAAGGTCATTCGCCTTACAACTTCATTTTTATTCGCCTAGGGCATATAATTTTGTAAGAGAAACATTCAACACAATTTTGCCTCATCCAATTACAATTACACGCTGGTATAAGAAAGTCAATGCGGAACCAGGATTCACATCTGAATCATTTGACACATTAGAAAAGTTGTCTAGAAGTAGTTCATATCCTATTTATGTCAATCTGTGTATAGACGAAATGGCCATCAGGAAAGGATTGGTATGGGATGGTTCTATAAATAAGTACAAAGGGTATATTGATACAGGCACTGAGGTATCAGACGATAGTCTACCGCTTGCGACACAAGCCTTGGTAATGTTAGTAACTGCAATAAACGCTTCATGGAAGTTCCCCATAGCATATTTTTTTATTACGTCTATGACTGGTGAACAACGAGCTAGTCTTGTAAAAATAGCAGTAGAAATGCTTTACAACATCAAAATTTTTGTTTGTGGTTTAACTTTTGATGGGGCTGCTAGTAATATTAGCATGGCAACTAGTTTGGGGTGTGATTTGAATTTAATATCATTAAAGCCATATTTTACATTAAATAATACGAGAATTAATGTATTTTATGATCCATGTCATATGATTAAGCTTGTGAGAAATACTTTAGGTGATTATAACATTTTAATTGACAAAGATGGTAGTACAATTAGGTTTGATTACTTACAATTATTAAATGACATCCAACAGCAAAAGGGTTTACATCTTGGTAACAAAATTAAAGAAGCTCATATTTATTACAGCAAACAGAAAATGAAGGTAAAGTTAGCCACACAGTTGTTGAGTAGATCTGTCGCAGATGCACTTCAATTTTGCAAAGACAATTTAAAATTATATAAATTTCGTGATTGCTCTGCCACTATTAAATTTATAAGTATGGTCAATGACGCTTTTGATATTTTAAACAGCCGATGTACGTATGCACCAGGATTTAAAAAAGCTCTATGTGCTGCTAATATTCAAAAGTGTATTGTATTCTCCAAAGAATTAGAAGAATACTTTTGTAATTTAAAACTGTCAAATGGAGATTTGGTAGTACAGTCTGGTCGCAAAACTGGATTTATCGGATTTATTATTGGTCTCCGAAGTGCCATTAACATGTTTAATGATTTAATTACAAAAGAAAAATTAAGATTTTTGCCCCTGTATAAAGTTAGTCAAGATCATTTAGAGATGTTTTTTGGTCTTATGAGAGCAAAAGGAGGATTTAATGACAATCCAAATGTTGTGCAATTTCGTACAGCTTATAAAAAAAATATTACTCGCTACCAATTAAAATTACATTCTGAAGGAAGCTTATCAGATTTGCCCATCCTTACTGTGACCTCAACCGCAGAGCCAATAAAAGTTATTAACGATAGTACTCCCACCTTTGAGCAAAATATTATGAAGATTCATGATATTGACGAAGAAATTATTGATTTTTTTCTGGATGACGTAATTAATACACCTTTAGATGAATACACACAAGAAATTACTATATATGTAGCGGGCTTTATCGCACGGAAAGTTCATAAGAAAATTAACTGTTCAACATGTCAATTGTTAATGATAGGCGAAAAAGAAAACTTATTGTCCTCATTAATATCTGCTAAAGACCGAGGCGGGTTAATATATCCATCACAAGCTCTTATCAGAGTTGTGCAAATCTGTGAAAAGTGTTTTAAGATCAACAAAAGTAATGATTTTAATAGTTTAATTAAATTTGTGTCTGATTATGTCGATTTGTCAATTTTTGATTCAAACAATCCCGAACATGATAGAAGTCATGTACATTTAATTGTAAAAGTTATTGTTAAGTTTTACATTGATTTAAGATGTAAACAGGCATCCAAAGGTACAAACATCTCTCAAAGAAACTTCCTTAAAAAAGTGGTTTTATTTCAAAACAAGTAAAAGATAAATATTAATGTTTAACTGCATTCTCGTGTATACGTCTATTAACTGCTCCATCTTTGTATGTTTTCATAAAGGTAATATAAATACATATATATTTATAATTATATTATTGACGACATTGTCTTTGCAATGTATATAAACTAATCTAGACCACTCACTAACTTCATTAGTGATTTATTTTTGTTGTACAATCATGCTATTTATTAAAAAGTTTATTTTTTATTTAGCCTTTATTATAATGTGAATGTGAGAACACTGTAGACTCCGCAGACTCGTAGATTATTTTCTATTTCGATACACTTTTATTACATACCTATATTATTTTATTGTACTTGTTGGTTCTATTTTCGTTGATGGTCTACGTTGTCCTCACATCTGTTGTTTTCATCTCAGTTTCTGTTGTTTTGTAAGAGTATAACATATCTGTATATTAGAATATCATTGCCTATGGTCTAATAAAATACTTTTGATTGCATGTTTATATTTGTTTAACCCACTAATTTCCAGTCATTTAGCTTAATAAACATTTGTCGAATTAGTTCGTGCCATTTTGCGGGATTTTATTATTATTATGGACATGCATGCATGATATTCGAGGTTTATAGGCCGTGTGAATAACCGTAGTTTCAGCGCTGGCGCGAGGCTGAATCATAAAGAGAATAACACCCCAGATCGTTAACCACAAATGGCACTAGGTATTCCGAACACTGCTAATAACTCTTAAAGTCGCAGCACACTTTAAAGACCCGACGCCACCCCACTCGCTTTATTGACAAAGCGTGGTGTGGCGTGTCTGAAATTCTGAATACTGTTGCCGCCTTTAAGGTGCTACTACGTCTGTCAGTCGCCTGTGTTACTGTGTCGTCGCAACACTATTGAAATTGGTGACCATTACAGATCACAGAGAATGTTAACGTATATTGCAAATGACAAAAGTTTGAACACATGTAGGTACTTATACTTATAACGTCATACAATACTAATACTGGCCTTAGTTCGGCCCTGTTTAGACAATTTTTTCATATGTGTGTGTACTGGCTTCACAAATTTTAGCTAATGTTTGGTCTGCTTCTCTTTATACGTCTGTGGTGTGATGTGTCGCCAGCACATCACATCACGTCAACTACCTCATTCTGTCAACTTCGAACATCCTTCCACCTTTCCACCCAGTGCTTCCACCTGAGACCTGTCCACTTAAGGTGATTGCTTCGATGTAGCCCGCGAAATTCAAATTTTTTTACGTTTTTTGCAATTTGCAGGCCAGTGACATGTTGTAACTTTATAAATATTTGTGTTGCGCAAATAACAAGTATAATTTTAAATATAAAAATTGTCAAAAAATTCGCTCCATCAGCTCTCACATAGAAAAGGTGCATCGTAGTTAGATTTCGGAGATTTTAACATGATGCACCTTTTCTATGTGAGAGCTGATGGAGCGAGTTTTTTGATATTTTTTATATTTAAAATTATACTTGTTATTTGCGCAACACAAATATTTATAAAGTTACAACATGTCACTGGCCTGCAAATTGCAAAAAACGTAAAAAAATTTGAATTTCGCGGGCTGGTTGGAGCATCCCCCTTAAAAGGTCTATTCTAGGGCAGGTTTTAGTAGGTTGATGTGCTGGCGTCTGTACATTATCTTCATCACCGATTTGGTCATCCCATAAAACCCCTTCTACACGGTGAGACCCGACCGCCTGACAGAGGTGATTTTGGTCGTGTTAACAGTACCCCACCGTCTAGAACGCTGTCGGCTGTCGGTCGGGTCCCACCGCGGACGCAGCCTGTCGGGACGGATGCGCTCCCGACCAAGGTTCGATTGACTCCGCCCATATTTGGTCGCGCGACCAACGTCTACACGGTCGATTTTCATTCCCACCGGACCAAGATCACCTTTGTCAGGCGGTCGGGTCTCACCGTGTAGAAGGGGTTTAATCATTAGCTATGATGACATTTTCCATGAACAATCAATTTACCACATTTTATACATTTTATAGCATTATTTTAATTTGTCTAGGAATTTATTTTGTGTCTAGGGTGGAAAGGCTTTGTTTTGATATTTTTTTCAAGTTTCTTAATTATTTATTTCTGAACGCAACACAGCTTTGGCAACACGACAAAAAAATGAATTTCCGGTAAAGTGTTGCCATATTTAAACTTGAACTACCAAATGGTATAATATTATTTTGAGTGTTTTTTTCCTAATTCCATTTTGTGATCCTTAGATACTACAATACAATACAATCAGCCCATAGTGTCCCACTGCTGGGCAAAGGCCTCCCTCCACTCTTTCCACTTCTCACGGGTTTCTGCAACCGTGGTCCAGTCCTTCATGAAGCGGTCTAAGTCATCTCGCCATCTTCTCTTGGGCCTGCCACGACGTCGAGTTCTCCCTTCTGGCACCCAATCGGATGTATGTTTTGCCCAGCAATTGTTTGGCATACGACATACGTGGCCAGCCCAGTCCCACTTCAGCTTGGCAGCTTTTTCTCCCACATCGGCAATTTGCGTCAAGGAACGCAGTACCGTGTTTCTTATGCGGTCCGAAAGTTTATTACTTTATTATGACCGATTATGGAATACTCCAACCGTAATTATCCCACATGACAAATCATCTTTAGCAGCATTGCAAAGAATGAGATGTAGTAATTGACACTCTCACTAGACAATCGGATTTTCATGTCCCCTTTTTCCCACCGACAATTTTCTCATCAAATGATGCTAGTTTTTTTTAGCATGTCAAAATCATCAAATATTATGTCCTCCCACCTAGTGCAGGGCAGGAGAGACTGTACTGACTAATATTATTTTCCACGAGTACCTATGAATTCGCTGTGTACGGATGGAAAACGGATCAGGATTCCTGATCAGGATTCCTGATCAGGAAAACTGATGTATGCGGCTGGCTTATGTCATCAATATTTCCTTTCAGGGCGCTTTCGTTTGAGACCCCGATGACTCGAGATTATTTACAGACCCTTGGTTATCGTTCCCCACTTTCGGGCTCACAACTTTTAAATGGTTCAACCGATTTTCATCAAACATGTCTAAGAACACTCGCACGTAGGTCACATTTAATACAAACAAACTTGAGAGGTGTCAAGGGACACCCGGATGGAACGAAGTTAACAAAAATAATCGTCGCAACACCACACTGTTCAATGCGAAATAGAAAGACGAAATGAAAATATCTGGCTTGCTTTCTATTAGAGAGAGAGGGACAGAGAAACATGTGCACGCCGCAATACGACAAGAGTCACAACAAAACGGGGGTTGAGTGAGGGGTACGGGGCGCGCGGTGCAGGCGCGAGTTGCGGGGCGAGGCAAAAAAGTGTCGTGCCAACTTTTCGTAAGAATTTTATCCTTTTAGCCCCCTTCCACAACGCGCGATAAGGACCTTCGTTCCAAAAAAAAAACACTTCATCCATTCGGGCACTATGCCACAGACAGACAAACAGACACGTCAAACCTATAACACCACTCTTTTCCCGTCAGGGGTTTTTAAAATATGCAATATCTCATTATTGTCAGAAAATCGGTTCACTTTTTTGAGAAGAACGTTCATGAACAAAGTTATTAAGAACATCGTGAACGTGCTCTGTTACTTTTATTGAAAACGCAAAATCGTCAATTTGGGTTATCGTAATTCGTACCTAAACAAAATGCGGGTCAAATATTTTACATACTAATAAATACACTTTTTTTTTTTGGGAAACTTGAATAATTTATTGTCATCACTGCTGTGGTAGAAAACATTGTTATGTGTGGGTAACACTCATATCCGTTTGGTACTATTTTCCATTCACCAATCAAACCATTGCAACAAGGTGCATTGACCAACCTGCTGTGGCTGCTGAATCTAGCCATCAGTGATCAAGTCAGTTGGTAGATGTTTGCTTCCGCGTTTGTATCTTTGAAGTAAAATCATCGCGATGCAGTCGAAGTTGTTTTGCCATTCATCCAACTAAAATGGCGTCGCTGTTTATCAATTAACTTGCTCTATGTGTACATTACTCTGTGATCGTGTCCGAGTGAGTCATAAACCAACATAGCAATGACATTTTTATAGCACATAGTGAGAATACGTTTCTAAAACGTTGTGTAGACTGACAAGTGTGATTTGAGGAACACAATAATGCGTGAATTCAAAGTGGTCGTGTTGGGCTCGGGTGGGGTCGGTAAAAGTGCTTTGACTGTCCAGTTCGTGTCAGGATGTTTCATGGAGAAATATGACCCCACAATAGAAGACTTCTATAGGAAAGAAATAGAAGTGGACAATTCACCATGTGTTTTAGAAATATTGGATACCGCCGGCACGGAACAATTCGCTTCAATGCGAGATCTGTACATAAAAAATGGACAAGGGTTCGTAGTAGTATATTCACTAACGAATCATCAAACGTTTCAAGACATCAAACCAATGAAGGAATTGATAACGCGCGTGAAAGGATCTGAGCGCGTTCCTATCCTGTTGGTGGGCAACAAGGCTGACCTGGAGCACCAGCGTGAGGTGTCCAATGCAGAGGGCTCGGCGCTCGCGCAGATATGGGGCTGCCCCTTTGTGGAGGCCTCTGCCAAGAGCCGCACCAACGTCAACGAGATGTTCGCCGAAATCGTGCGTGAAATGAACGTTAGCCCCGAAAAGGAAAAGAAAACTTATTGTTGTTGTACAGTGCTTTAATATTTAGAGTGTAATGTGGCATTTATTTCTCGTAAGACTGCAAAAGCGAGGCAGGATCGTGCCTGCCTCCGCTCGACGGCCGACCGTCTCCAGTGGGGAGCGTGGCAACGGCGCGCCGGCCCTGGCCGCTGGGGCCCCGGCGGCCGCGATGCGCGTCATATCACACTGTTAATATCGTTGATACATACCATTGTCCAATCAAGGTGCTTTACTTATATTTTCATACTTTATTACTGGTAGATACTCCCGCAATAATGGTTAAAATGTGAACAAATATCCTTATTGGAGGATGAATAGCTACTCAAATGCAAAAAAAACAAGCTTGATTTTGTTCATCATAATATTTTGCAGACACAAGCAATAGCTGTGTCTGGAGCAGAAACATGTATTGTAAAGTAATATTAGTCAACTTTGTATATAATTTCATGAGATTAATGATGTTGAAGGGTGAGGACAATTTAGAAAATTAAAAAGCCATCCAATATGCAATAAACTAATGATTGTGTAGAGTGGTGTGCGAGGATGAGTAAGAACTTACACCTAAGTGATGTCGCAGATTATATTTTATTGTTTAAATTATGTTTATATGAAAAATCAGTAATCAAGGAAAGCAGTATGTTTTGGCAGTTGCGTGATTGTGTTTTAAAGTCTACCAGGATTTGTGATAATACATATAACAAAATACCTATAATAAAAGTTTTAAGTGGGAGATTGAAAAGTGAAGTTTTATTCTGCAGAAAACAAGGTAACCAATACATTTTGATATTTTACAATAATTGTCATGATACTTTAGTACAAACAGTGTAATTCACTAGAACTGATGTTTATTCTATGAATTCGTTTTAACAAACCTTTTACAAGGAACCTGTTTCATTTTAATACTAGATGAGTTTGATTTTTCTTATCCATCTATTCTAAGAAGATATAGGTACCAAAACAATCTCGGAGATTGCAGTCCCTAACAAAATGTTAGTCAAATCAAACTATGAGAACAGCTGTGTATGGAATAGACAATTTTGTGTCTGACTTGATCTTGTGAGGCAAGAACAAGACAGATTTGAGTACCTACACTGAATCTGTGATTTACATAAATGATGTAGAGGTGGTGGCAGTAGTGTTTGAGTCATGTCAAGTGCATTTTTTATATTTTTGAGTGGATATAAATAATCAAATGTTGTTTTTAATGTGTTGGTTTGTTGTAGAGGTAGAATAAAAGTAAAATTTTAATGTCATGCTTAGTACTTTCAATAATAAAGAAAATTAATTTGTCATAAATGATAAATGAATAGAAAATGAAAATAAAACACTTGCTTTTCAATTAAATTTTTGCACACATTATAGTATGTTTAGAAGGCAAAAACAATACACTGAATTTGTATGTGCAAGTTCTTTTTCTTGAATATATAATTACTTTCTGCTTAATTTCATTTGTCCAGCACATACCGAGTGGGCACTCAACTGTGCAGATCATATCATCCACTAGTCCACAATATGGATTAAATTGCACAGTGTGCAACTGGTATGTCATAGCTGTTGTTTGTTTACAATATTTTTAACATAATTTTACAGAAGCAATGCAACTTTACATGCAGTTGAAACATTTGGGTGACAATGTTTTGTTTAGGCAAGAAGTAAAAGTTTTGATTCATTGTTTAAAGTCAACCAACCTATGATGAGTTCTTTTGAAGAAGCCCCAAGTTTTGTAACATGTTCAACAAACCGAAAAATTATGACGATATGTGCAGCTATAGGCCTCTCGGCAGCAATTGCATTCATTAGTCGGAATATTGTTACGTTAAAACGCGATGGTTCCTTGTGGCAATCGCCAAGTGGCACGGATAAACGACTGGGGTCTTGGCGCGCGCTGTAAAACGGTAACCAGCTGTTGGACCGTGACGTACGGTGAGCGCAACCATCCGCGTTTCTGCAATACTCATCTACTTTAATATTGCCATAACACTGTTACGCATAATTAATTATTTCTGCTGGCTATAATTATTGTAATTTTTTGTTTTTATTTCTATATGAGCTTCAAATACATACTTAATGTTTTGATCTTCAAAGGGACATAAGACTCTTTTGTTTTCCTAAGGTCGTGCCCGCAAATCATACTTTGATGAACCTACTACTCATCTCATTTTGATTTGGAATACTTACCTGAATTTTCGAAGTGTTATTAACAATCACACATTGCCCCATTGAAATCTAATGAAGTAATTCTTCAGTACTGACCGTCATCGTCACTATCTAAGCAAGTCTCAAGTGGCACGTTATCGAGTTTAAGGCCATACTTCGATAAATTGCTTTTAGTCTTTTCGTGCGCTGCTACTGCTTATGTGCCGTTAGTGGCCCAGATAGGAGCTAATTCGCCCGGACGTTGACGGGAAGGTGTTGTAATATCGTGTTTACTTCCTTGTGCATCGATTAGTTACAAGCCACTGACTCCATCTCCATCTTTATTGACGGAACTAAACAGGACATAAAGTTTTACTTTAATCACTTGACTAACTGCAGTATTTACTACTCGCGAAGTTACGGTTTAATTTGTGTTACTGTTGCTAATGTTGTTATTAAATTATGTTTATTTATTTATGAAAGCCCTAGCAATAAGTACTATGTTTCCACTTCTGGTAAACAGCCAATCTATGAGGGAATGGAACGTAAGAGAATCCATAAATAAAATTCTGTGCATGTTGGTTGGTTTGGTCACTGTTGTTCCATACTCCCATGACTAGATTGTTGGAAGGAATTTAGGAGGCTTTTGCTCTGCTTTTTATCTTAAGACTAAACAGTCATTATTACCGTTTAACAATTAGATCTTTCCCAAAACTTGAACTAGTAGGCCCTATTTTTTTATCTGAGTAGGTAGTATACATTCAGACTCCTCTTTATACTATGATTATTTGGTTGAACGCCATAATCTCAGTAAAATCTGGTTCGAGCTGAATAATTCTTTTTGTATTGGATAGTCTATTTATCTTGGAAGACTATAATAACATCACTCTACGAATCAGTAGGATCCGAACAGCGAGTAAGTCGAGGGAGGACGCTAGTATTATATTATCTTTATCGAGGGGAATAGCCATTTTATTATAAAGTTGAACAGTTCTAGTGAAGGATCAGTAGGATATAGTTCATCGTCACATGAACGTGACACAAGTAATTGATGCTCCAAGAAAACATGTAGGTGCCGTTGACTTTATCTTTTATTACCGTTTAACGACTCCCACCCGTGACTCTGCTTGGTTCTAAGGGGCTTGTTATTGTTACACCTAATAGGTAGGTACCTACCGTACTTTTTTAAAACATGGTATTTTTTCTTTATTTTTATGGCTTTCCTGCAAGAAGAGTAGAGCAACACTAAAGTTTGGGTCACCACAATCAATGCCTATAGGTTCTGCCTCAAATCCAGTATTTTTTATAATATCCCTTTTTTCAAAAGGACACGCTTTCTTGTCTTGGGAGTATTCAAGTAGTATGCAAGGTCTCGCCTGGAATAGATGCGTCTCGTCGAGTCTCCCGCGCACTTCGCGTTGCTGCTGCGTGTGGGGCGGCTATAAATACCATACATAACATACGCTACGTAGCACGTCCGTTCAATAAAAATTATACCATAACGTTGGGCAACGTTATTCAACTGCTGCAAAAATAATTGTTCTACCATGTTTTTAAAATCAAACCTCTCCAAATCTATGTTACAATGCTACAATATTGTTAACTGGTACAGTGGGTACTTATGCAGTTTCGAATGAAACCGTTGTTTACTTATACAGTTGGTACTTACGAACGACATAATGGCTCGATGCTCTCGACTGTTCTCATGGTTTCAACGTTCTCATGAAAACAATCAATGCGGGTGCGGGGTATTATTACATTTAAATGCTTTTAATTTAATATCTTATGCTTTCATGTTACGATTACGATGAATGGAATTTATCGAAGACGTGTACGACTAACTGGGACATCGAGACTTGATAATTATCATAGTAAGTAAGTACCTACTACAGTACCTGGCCAGATCGGAAAACTATCCAATTGAATACAGTATATCAACATTTCTCACTCTGATATGATGCAGCGATACCGCCACCATTTTCGCGTCGGTCCGAGTACAGGAGCAGAGCACGAAGGCGATTCCATTGAGAAGAGTTGTAAGCAAGTTTCTCCCCGAAACTGTTTACTGCCGCAATGGAAGACGCCTTCAAGCTCCTGGAATGGCAAGTCCTTGCCATCCCAGGCATCAACATCAACGGCGAATACACCACTCTCCTTCGGATTGCCGACGACATCGTAGTCATGGCAAAGTCGATGGAGGAACTCAGCATGATGCTCGATGGCCTCGACCGAGTTCCACAACGGGTGGGCTTGAAAATGAACATGGACAAGACGAAAATTATGTCAAATGCCAATGTTGTGCCCACCCCAGTCTCTGTTGGAAACTCGGTACTCGAAGTTGTTGACTCATATATTATCTACTTAGGACAATTAGTCGAATTAGGTACGTCCAACTTCGAGAAAGAGGACAACTGCCGATTCCAACTCGGTTGGGCTAAGGTACTATTATATATTCTGTGGTTGGGCAGCGTTCGGGAAACTACGCAATGTCTTTTCGTCCGACATACCTCAGTGCCTCAAGACGAAAGTCTTCTACCAATGTGTGTTAACAGTGATGACTTATTGCACCGAAATGTGGTCTTTCACAATCGGCCTCATCTCAAACCTCAAATTTGCTCAACGAGCTATGGAGACGGCTATGCTCGGTGTTTCTCTGCGTGATCGAATCCGAAATGGGGAGATCCGTAGACGAACTGAAGTCACCGATATAGCCCACCTGATTAGAAAGCTGAAGCGGCAATGGGCAGGCCATATCATTCGCAGAGCAGATTGCCGATGGGGTCGAAAAGTGCTAGAGTGGAGACCACGGACTAGCAAGCGCAGCGTAGGACGTCCACCAACAAGATGGACAGACGCCGGAAGACGCTGGATGCAGGTCGCTTCCAACCGGCATATGTGGATAATGTGGAGATCTATATAAAGGGGAGGCGTATGGCTATGTTCAGCAGTGAACGTCCTATGGCCGAGATGATGACGACAGACGTGGTCGCATACTCAATGAACTTTCATACTTATTTTAGTAAGCGGCCGTTATTTCTCTCATACTAAATTATGGTGGCCGGAAACCAATGTCTTTATTTCGCTTACTTTGGTTTACGACCACCTGTTTAGCGTCCAATTTTGTAGATAAATTAAATAATCTTCTTACAAAGAAACTGGTGGTCGCTTACTAAAGGACTACAAAGAAAGACTTTTACAATACTACATTCAAAATTATAACAGTCCTATATGAAGCATAAGGATCATTTATTGATCAAAACAAAATAATGCTGATCTCGTTGGTTTGCGACCATGTGGTCGCTATCTAACGTTTTTGATAAATAAGCATTTCGGTTACCGACCACTTGACTTTATCATAATAATAAGTTTTAAAAATACAACAAAATTATAATCCATACTTATCGATTATACAATTTAACATGTAACTGTTGTGAAAAACATGAAAATAAGTATTAAAACTTGCCTTTGAGCGCCGCGCGCCATGTTAGTTTTTTTTTCAACTCGCGGTACCTCCACTCACCACGGAATCAAGACCCGCATTGAACAATATTTTTTCGGCTCTGGGTTAAACCTTTTGTTTCAAACTTTATAAATTCTTATTTCATAATTAATTAGAAAGCACGTTATATTTATTTTTTATGTATATTACCTCTACAAATACTATATTCTTGATTTAAAGAAACCAGTCCGTCAAATGGTCGCCTACTGAAGGTGGTCGCAAAACCGGCGAAACGACCCTACTACAGTACCTGGCCAGATCGGAAAACTATCCAATTGAATACAGTATATCAACATTTCTCACTCTGATATGACTTGGGACGACTGCGAAGCCTGATACTTACTAGGTGCACAAATTGCGCAATGTGCGTAGGCAGGAACTGCCTTGACTGAGCTCCTAACATGGTTTGACTTATGTTGTGATGCAGGCTGCTCCCAGACACTATGGCGCAAATTGTGTCATTGACTAACATACTGATACATGAGATGATTTAATATTACATGACTTGTTGGTTTCCAGCAGTCCAGTGTAAGCTGCCCAAAATTAAGATTTTCATGTAGGTACCTAACTATTTTAAAATTATGAGTTAGCACAGGAGTTAGTAAAATGCCTAGTAGCACTATGATTGTGGTTGCAAGTAAGTTCTGAAATATAAAGCAAGTTTTATCTGGAGAGGAAGGTGGTTTACAGCTCCAGTAATTTCAGAAGACCGAGAACTTAGTTCTGGATTTGGAACTATAGTAATATTATGCAGTTGGTCTAAAAGTCTACTTAATTACTTATTGCTCGATTACGCTCCAATGACCACGTAGTCCTTGGCAAGTTGTGCAAGCGCACCTTGACAGGCAATTCTTGCGCCCGACAAGGCTCGCTCGTTCAATAGGCATGCCATACCACTACCATAATCACATCGATGACATACGCTTATATAAATACAAAACTATTCCACATACACTTGTACAGACCTTCTGTAACTATAGTAAGTTCAGTAGCATGCTAAGGTTTATATTGTAGTGAACACACACAGTATAGTAATTCGTAGGTGTGTGTGTAAAATAAATCATAGCTAAACACGCACAATATGAAGAGAAAAAGGTAAGTCGTGGTATATTAAAAAGTGTAATTTTAACAACATAAAGATACCAGCGCGAGGATGCAATGATTGTTAAAGGAAATTATGTAGGGATATCAAAAGTTCCAAACCTGTTCAACACGTGGTCACATTTCGGGCGGAGGGCCATCGAACAATGGACGTCTCTCACTTTGTTATTGTGACGATGGTAAGCTGAGCACGTAAATGTAACACGTGTTGTACATCCCGCATCTTTTACATTAAACTCTGTCTTCTAATAACTGCATCGTAAAATACCTACCCACATTTTTAACACATTTGAAGCAAAATAGTGCTAATTGCTGATTTGCTGTAGGTTTCAATCAATGATATTATAAAAAGGTAAGTACGTTGCTCTTTCTTTTTCATCCTGTTCTTCCTAACTTTTCCTAAACTACACATTAGCTATACCTCACGATGTAAACATAATTATAAATTGTGCGATAAACAATATGAAATTTATTTAGACAGATAGATGTAAGCATTACAACGAAACAATAAACATAAAAGCTGAGCATAAAAATCTAATGAGTGTGATGTCGTATCATTCTAATGTTGATACATAAAATTAGTGACTCCACACAATTGAATTGAAAGAACAATGGATTTTCCTGTGTAGCGAAGGTAAAATTTGACCCACTGGGGTACTACCAACTATGGGTACAGTCATAGAACACCTAATAATAGTACTACATACGTACAGTACAGTGCAGTACTACTTACTTATAGAATTGTTTTGCATTCACAGATTTAAATTAAACCTGTCTTTCTGTCAATTGGGCTATTATGAGCTGGTTGTTTGATCACTAACCAGAGCCCTATATAACAAATTTTTGGTCCAAATTTTAACATTTTGACAACTGCTTATCTACGGTAGGTACCTCTCTGCAGCCTGCAGCTGCGTTGACGTTTGTTTGTCTTATCAATTTATTTGTAGTGTAAAATTATATTTTAAAACAACTTCGTCACTTCTGATTGTTGCCCATCAGAATTTTATAATTGTAGCAACCACAGGTAGCAACCAATAACAACTATAAAAATAGCTAAGTAGGTAGGTCAGTGCCGGATCAAGCCGGTGCGGGGCCCGTAGCAAATGTAACCATGGGGCCCTAGAGGTACATTGCCTTTTTTGACGGTAAATAATCAATAGTATATAATCATTTTTTTATATAGTCAATAGTCTTTTTCTTTCCGGGGTCACGGTAATGAGATAAGTCTCGCGACCCCCGCACGCTATGGCCTGCTACCCAAGTAACACACAAGCGGTATATAAGTACACATTTGTAAACTATACGGTTTAAAAATGAATATTCTTTGTATATGAGCCTTAGAAATAGCTAAATGTTGTATTAGGTTGAGTTTGGACTCGTAAAATTCTTAATGCTTAATAGGTCCTGTATATTGTACTTTATTTCTTTAAACTTAATAATTAAGATATGTTAGACAATTATACAAACATTATTAAGTATTACGCGTTCTATGTATTGGTAAGCTGAAAAAAAGTCCCTATGGAAGCATTTATCTGAATAATCATAATCAGTATTTCTATTATTCAATCATTACTAAGCTAGTAGCGTTTGTTTCAGCTGTTTGCTGCATAATTTATAACAATCTGAATAAAGGTATAAGATAATGCTGTTTTACAGCTTGATACTGAATAATTGTAAAGTGAACTTTATTAGTCCCTACGGAAGCATGTACCTGAATAATCTTATCAGACTTGCTAATATTCAATAATTACTAAGCTAGTTGCATTTGATTCAGCTGATTGCTGACTAATGCATTACAATCTGAATAAAGCTATTAGATAATGCTGTCGTACAGTTTTATACTGAATAATTGTACGTTGAAATAATTATTAAGGCTCTTATTCAAATTAAAGAAACACAGTTACGTTATATCAGCAAATAGCTTAATATCAGGTTTGTTAAAATCATTTGTAAACTATATTTTTCATGTTGTTTACATCAAGATGGGGCAAAAATCTTGGAAACAAAAGAAACGGTAACATTAAAAGAAAATAAAAGAATATTTGAGAATCAATTGTAGGAAACGTTCAAGATCTGTAATAATAGTATGAAAAAAATTACGGAGTACCAGCCAGCATGAGTTGCTGTCGTGCAATGAAGGGGATTCCGTACATCAAATAAATCAAACAGATTGTTTTTATTTCCCAATTGCCTACGACACGAATGTTGAAGTGACTGCTGTGGTTGAAGAGCGCAAAAAACGTGGCCGCCGCCTATGACGCGCGCTTCAGCCACAGCACTCACTTCTAGATTCGAGTAGCGGTGTCTGCGAAATGAACATAAAAGATTTTTTTTTTTTTACTTCAATTTACTTTGTTTTCATTTGGAACTTAACCTATAGTTACTGTGTGCATGAAAGGTATAAAATACAATTCATTCATAGGATTGAAAAATTTACTGCAAAGTTTTAGATTAATATTTTCCACTTTTCCACAACATCACTCAAAAAACATTGTCAATAAGTTGTCGTTTCGCATAAATATCATGGATTCCTATCTGATGTACATCAGCACCTATTGACTGTAGTGTGGCTACGTTTTAAATTTGAGTTAAGGTTCCTTCCGAGACTATGGAATGCTTAAACCTTCATCATTGGCAATTACATGATTAGATATTTTACTGGTTAAGAATGATATTTTCATTTTATAGGGGCTACTATAAAGTTCGCCTCAGGATCGATCTGCAACAAAAAAATAATATATTATTTTGTAGCGATTCTTCCACTGAATTTAGAACCCTAAAAACGTGAATTAATGTAGAAATGTGGTCAACTATTCAAGTGTTATTCAGAAGTAAGCGTATTGAAATGAGTCTATTCAAGTGAGATCTGAGTAACTAGATTCTTGTTCACTTTTATTCAGCAATGAAGCGATCGCCATTTTTTGTTTTGTGGGTTATTATAATTACAAGAAATTCACCAAGATTACATGAATGCTGAATGTTACAACTACAAAATTTTCAATCCAATTTATCATATGTTCCATTGGAATTGCTAAAATTAGAAATTTCGTCATAAGTATTTTAGTCAGACCGAGCATGCATTTATGAGAATAATATTTACAGTCACTTATCTTGATTATTCAAGCGGCGCGTTAAAAATAATCGAAAAAATCATAAACTATTTACGACAAAATAATTTTCGCACTAAGAATTAACATGTAGCAAACCTATAACTTAATTATTGAAACTTTTGCTTACCGTTTTATTATCTTCGCCATTTTTTGTCATGCAATGACTCCATCACCGACATTTAAGATTTCTGATTGTCTACTTTCACAATTTATATGAATAAAATCTGTATTATTGTTTACCAAAAAAGTAATGCTGAATAAATTCTGAATCCAGTAACGAAATTGACATAAACTGAATATTGTATGAGTAAGAGCTTAATAAAAGCTATATCAGCTGTTAATCAGAAGTTATTAAGATGATTTCACCATTGTAAAGCTCCTGCTCAGATGTTACTCAGAAGTTATTAAGTTTTATGCATTTGATTTTGGGGCCTGTTTTGCTTGAATAAAGTCTGAATAGGTGTTTACTCAGACGTTACGCAGTATGGTATTCAGATTATAATCTTGATGACTGCACATACTCAGCTCTTATTCAAACTTTTGTGTTACTTGGGTAGAGGGGGGCCCCGTCATCATGCTGACACTCTTTGAGGCGTGCGCGCGCGCGGAACACAACACGCCCTCGACCCCTGGGCCATGGTCGGACAGCGAGTCGCCCATTACTCGCCACCCACGTGCCCGCGTCCACAGTGGCCGGAGATCGTCTGCTGACGTCCGTCATTGCAGCTGGGGTGAAGGGGGATGCTGTCCTCTCACTCTTTTTTTGGGCACAGGCGCGGGGCCCCCTAAGGCGCGGGGCCCGTAGCATTTGCTGCCTCCCGCTATATGGCTAATCCGGCACTGAGGTAGGTACTTCGGAAGAAGACAAGTGAAGACCCGAAATAATTAGGATAAGAGCGGGCGAATTATGAAGTTAATTCAGTACTTACCTAGTTACCTTTTGGAGTTGATAATTATGCTCTTCTATTCGCAAAAAAAAGTCCTTTCAAAAGTTTTAACCATCATCATCTGCCTAGCCTTTTCCCATCTATATTGGGGTCGGCTTCCAGTCAAACCAGATTCAGCTGGATGTCAGTATTTCACATGGAGCGACTGCCTGTCGGACCTCCACAACCCAGTAACTGGATAATACGATAACCCATGGTGCCCATGGTAAGACTGGTTGTCAGACTGAAAAAGTTCAAAAGTTTTAACCACAAGGTGAAAAGTTTTAAAAGTGTTAGCGTATAAGATATCTCCTATTTGCAGAGCGATTTCAGAAACAATGATTCTATGATTCGGGTCACCTAGCAGGTAATCATATTTCTTTATTTAGGAACATACTTGAGTATTGAAAGACAGATATCATAGTTTCACTTTTTTCAAAGTTGGCTTGTTACTAGTTAGATAGTAGATATCGACATCGCATGTTACAACAGTGCTACTAATTCACGCACGCGAAGTCTTATAATAACTAGCACGTTCGTCGAGTACCAATCACCTGCTCGTGTTATTGAATTCGATATGGTTTCACTTCTGATGAGTAGGTACTTACCTACTTCTGTCGCAGATAAACGCACTCGCGACTTTTTCTTTGCATTGTGATGGATTAGGAATTTTTGTGAAAAACTGTCGAATTTTGCGGTCGAGTAGAAAAAAAAGTATTTGATGTGATGCGATCACGAACCGAACTTTATGCACTAACGTAAAGTAAGGAAGGAAAAGAATAAAATCTACTGAGAAATAATTTCAGTGAATTTATATGGTAAAGTAGGTATGCAGAGCTGTTAGCGACTATTTCAAGGTAATTGTAAGTAATTTGGTTATTAATGGTAAAGTTAGTATCATATATTTTGCTATGCGCGCCGTTTATTATCAACTAGCTATTGCCCGCGACTTTGTACGCACATATCCCTTTTTATGCCCGTTCCCGTGTTAATATCCCGTTCCCTAATAGCATTATAGCCCTTCTTCGACAAATGAGCTATCTAATACTGAAAGAATTATTCAAATCGGGCCAGTAGTTCCTGATATTAGCGCGTTCAAACTAACAAACTCTTCAGCTTCATAATATTAGTATGGATTGTGCCAACTCGCACCTATCTTCAACGTTAGGTAGATAGATAAAAGGTTTACTCACTCACCCCCAAATGAAATAATTTTTTCACCACCACCATGTGCACAACTTAAGATATTGTTCAAAATTCGACCTCATCGATATCCCGGAACAATGTTTCCTTTTTTTATAATAACCTTTCTGTTTTCTTTGAAAGTAACGAAGGGAAGTTGCAAATTGTTAAGCTCATTCATAAAACATGTAAAGATAGGGACGCACGTGTCTTGAGGGGTGAGGGTCGCATTGTTAGGTGCTTTCCAGTTTCTATGCCTTTCAGTCCCAAAACTGCATTTGTGAGTTGAAAACTAAGAGGTCTGCATTTATCTGTTACTTACTGTAAATGTCAGCCTGTATCATCCCACTGCTGGGCAAAGGCCTCTACCCATGACTTCCAGCTATTTCGATCTAAGGCTAGTGTGAGCCACTGGTTGTTAGTTTTGTCCGGCTCATCCCGCCATCTTCTGCGAGGTCTGCCGCGAAGCCTTCTGGCTGTGTCAGGGCTCCACATGGTGGTAATTTTGGCCCACATTTCATTTATCTGAAAAACTTAAAAAAAAACACACAAACAATACACATAAAGAATGTATCTGCAACTTTATACATTCCTCGGATTAAATATTTTTATAATCATTCTGATATTAGCAATAAATTACCGTGACATTAGCTAAAGCTTACGTTTTTTACACCACTTATTTTTGAAATAAGATGTGAAAACGAAAATACTTATCTGATTTGTGTCTGTCTAGTCTACACTAGTCTACAGTACAAAGTTTTATTACAATATTTTCACACTTTCACTAAAATGCAAGAATAAGTATGGAGAGGCTCGGCTCCCCCTTCCCCACAAAAACCAAGTTTTGGAATTTGATCCTGTGCCAATTTCCTTGCGCAGACACCACAAAGTTCAATGTCGACTTGAATGTACGAAGTTTCTTTTGCTATTTTACTATGTACTTACTCCATCGTGTGCATCGCTACTCTTATAATAAATGTGGGATGTTTTAGGTCTGATGACTTACCTATTTTCATCACTGAAATCAAGTTTCACAAGAAAGGCCCACGCTAACTGACAGTCCAATGTTTTCTAGTACATGGGTAGCTGTTGTAACAAAGGTCATTGGGAAGTGGCACAACTGTTTTTGCTGCTCTTTATCTGCCTTCGAATCGAGCGAAAGGTATCATCACAACGTTGTTTCCCGGTGAAATCGTGTATATTCTCACACGAGACTGGCAAAAAATCGCTGGTGTAGCAGCTACAAGTAGTTAATTGTATTGAAATATGCGAAGCGTGTCTCACAACCGGCCGCCATAGTCAAGAATCGGGTGTGTTTAATGTGATGGCGGACCGCCAACACTAACATAGACTATGGGAAATGGGAGTAACAAACTGCAAACTGAAAAATCGATGTTTAATCTGTGTCCTCTTAGATTGTTGATATTCTGAAATGGAATTTGGTAGATAAATAATCCTGTTGTTTATTGGTATAGTTGAATGTTTGAAAACTTCGTAGACATAAACTAAGCCTGCATTATCGAGGCACTGAAACTAAAACAAACGAGGTCAGTGTATACAGCTGTATAACTACAATCCTTAGCTTTATCTCAGCGTGGATGAATTAGGCACCAGCTGCAGACCCGCAATGGACCCGGTCGGTGCGGTGATGGCTCAATAGAAAGTGAACGTGGGAGCACCGAGCAGCACTGGCTGCTAAGAACGGGCTGCGCGGGCGCACAGGGCTGCGGACTTGAGCTGCGTGTAACTGACGTCATACCCCTCCCCCCCCTTCCTCGCCGTCCCCGTGATCGCCACCGGCACTGCCCAAGCGGTCATCTATATCTCGGCTGATATAACCTTCATTGATGATTGATGAATCACGCCGTCCAACCGACCAACTATTTTTATTACGATTACGGAAGAATCCGATACGGTACCTACGTGATCACAGTTGAACGCTGTCATACATATCTATTATTTATGGCCTTACCGTGTACGTAAGTATCTGTAAAAAGAGAGAACTACATCATGTTTGTAAAGTCGTAATATTAGCTGTTCTTTGTGGTATATTTATGTTGAACTAAGAAATAGATTTGCATTTTCCTCGTTCATTATTTTGGGCCCTTTCCTAGTCAAACAAACTTCATGCCCGACCAAGCAAAAATAAAACTAAAGAAACGTACAAAACACAACAAATTGGTCTGGCAACAGTCCTTATAGCAGCTAATAAATAGTTTCAACTGTCATCTGGTGCATTGAGGACGGTCGGCAAGGCGTGTCACACGGAAGAATAGTAATTTGGATCGTCAGGTACCTGGTTTCAAAGCTGGCAGACATAAATCGTGTTGATGCATTACGGAATAGTATGGTCACGGCCAAAGTCGAGTTATAGAAACAGCTGTGCATACTGTATGTAGTTTGGGTTATCTTTACAATACTGTGTGTCATATATGGAAGGTGTAAATACCTACCTACACTTAGTGCAGTCCGTTCTGTAGGTGCATAATAGAGCTCTTTATTTGAGGATTTGTTTGAGCTTGCCGACTCCATTTATTAAATTATGGCTTACGTGGCTAAATAAGTTGGATGCTTACAGTTTTTGGTGAACCTACTATTAATTTCGATAATGCACTAAAAGTAGGTTTAGAAGCGGCATTACGAGTTGGGACTTTTACCTTCGATTGAATCCGAATAATCACAAACGGGAAAGTAGAACACGGTTATTGAGACTTTTGTCCTGCAGTCGAACACATAATAAATAAATATCTACATCAATTTAAATAAGTTATTAAATCAATCAGCATTGTAAATTGAATAATTACCTCCAATATCATCATGCTCAAAAACAAAATGCAATTATCAGGAAATAATTAAAGGCTAGTTCATCGTCGTAACTGTGTTTACGCCAATTAAAACCTATTGACATCACTGGCCAGTTCTTTGTTTCAAAGTCACGGACTGGCGATAACAACAGATGCAGCTCATGCATAGGGATGTAGCGATAGTACTTTGGTATCGATACTTCTACTCGATGGAGTCTCGATGGTGAATATTTCTCTTTTATTTCGATATAAGAAATTAAAAAAAATTTAGAAAAATAAAAAAAAATATAAGAAAGGGTATCGATTTAATTATTTTTATATTTAGGGTCATCAAAACAGCAGTGCTATATAAGAAAACATGAAGGATACAGCTTTGTGTAGCGCTGCCTCAGAGTTGAATCAAAGTACAGTATGGTATTCATGGCTGCGACCACAGAATAGGTAAAGAGGTCTAAAAGACCTTTTTACTCTTATTTTTATGGCGAAGTCTCAAGCCTCTGTCTCCAATATTACCTTTAGGGACATATTTTATTGACATTACTTTTAGGGAGCTTCAAAACAGGATGATCCTTAGTTAATATTAGCGGCGCTGTTGATGCAGGACAAGGCGTGTCTGTTGGTATCTTAGAAAATATAAATAAGTATCTACTACTTTTAAATCACCGATAACGATACATATCGTATCGGTATCGGTGATACTACGAACTTCTGTTCTGACCGATATCACCTACTTGGTACTCCGTAACTCCGCACTCGGTTCCAAAATATCAAGTATTTAGTATAGGGCATTTACTAGTGTCGCATGTCGCTACAACTCTATGCAAGCAAGCCAATTGTAAAGGCATGGTAAAGGTAAAAAAGTACATTTGTTATTCAACAATTTACGCAAGTTGAGGTCAGCTTATCACAGCTGCGACGACCGACGACGTGACGCCACGTAGAAAGCGATTTCAAGAACATTCACGCAATACTTCCACAAAATTGATCGAATTGATTGCCAAAAATAAGCATGTTATTGGAAACTGCCCTACTACAATAGAATTACTTTAAAACTAACAATACAATAGGTAATGCATAGGCAGTTTTACCTATAGGTTGATTAAACATCTACTGAATTGGAATATTCATTATGGTCCATTCATAGTCTTGAAAATATGCCTAGCAAGTGAAACCGTAGCTACATGGAGTGTGGAGACCCTGGGCAACAATAACGCAGGTATTCTATAACTTAGGGTGACTGATGGATGCTACGTGTGATGTCAAGACCACCTAGCTCGTGATAGATAGCAATCTTTTTGAAGTCTGACGCCAAACTGATTTCACTATGTTTCGTCGATTCGCAGGAATTGCGATTCCTTCGGGCCTAAACACTGCAACGAAACTGCAACTTCTAGTAACTAGAAGTTGCAGTTTCGTTTCACCGTGTGTTTAGGGGCCTTCCGGGTAAGTTCGCTCCACCTTAGGTCTCATCTTTGCTTCTGGCCTAGATTGACATAGAATACTTGTTTTTTTAACGATTTCAAATTGCCTGTAACTGGTCTGCTTACCATACATAGCTGATTTCAATGGTTTCTGTTTGAAGTAACTCCTGTATCATGTAGATAAAAAAATCCGCAATAACTTGAGTGTGATGATCTGCAATTACTAAGTGCATGAATCCAATAAGCTGCAATATTCAATGCCCTTCAATCTCAACTGGCGGCGCACTAGCTTTATAGGGATTTTAATTTTCGGCCTACCTAGATGATCCTCCGAAATCTTTCTTGCATACAAATCCAACCCTCACAGTAACAAACACAACATTATCAGAGCATTTGGCAGCATAGTGATTGCGCATCACGTTTGATAGGTAGACTGCGAGTTAGTCGATCCGTTGTGACTTTCCTCTGCACGTCTAAATTGAGAACAACCAGGTGCTACATACTCATATCCAGGTGAGCAAACTGAAAGAAAGAAAAAAAAGAGAGAATTTGTGCTGCTGTCAGATCTATCTGTGGAAGACCTAATATGTTTTCCATTCCCAAATTCCTATAAACAATGGCTTCCTCACTCGGTCCCGGTGGTATTGCCCCCCATGAGATGGTTATCTGGTAGCCAAATTCCTACAAACAATGGCTTCCTGGTCCCACCGACCCGGTCCCGGTGGTATTGCCCCCCTGCCCCCCATGAGATGGTTATCTGGTAGCCCCACAGAGCTCCATAGTCCTCGTGATACGGGCGTGTGTCGGCGGCTCGGCGCTCGGGCACGGGAGAGCTCTCATGTATGTGTGTGACTCATTTTGCGCTGATTGGCTCATCCGGTTCTCCGTAGACATTTGAACTCTTTAACTAGACATGTGTTTTATTTTTTTCACAACAGAAGCTAAAGTTGTGTGGCCGATGGGATAATTTGAAAAGTAATTCAGTGCGTGACTCATCAGAAAATTGTTAAATTAGCTGTTGATAGAGTGTGTAATTAAAAGCTGAAGTTTTCGCTGATTAATTTATTAATTTGAACAAGGTTAGGTTAGTTTGTGTAAACATTTTCAAGTCGTTTGAAAGGCACAGTGATCTGTGACGTGCGCACGCGCAGATCAAGTTGCGGGCAGTGCGGGTGCACTAACTGCTCCTCTTATTTATTTTATTCCTTTTTGTCGTACAGATCCCTGCTAAGTGCAAACATAAATGGATCTCGTGTCGTTCACAAAGATGTTTTATATACTTGACTGACTGTTTAATACTGTATCATTATTCTGCATTTCTAAGAAAGGTCTTTAATTAAAACCAGTCAGACTCCGTCTAAAGATGGCACAGAAGTCCTTAGTGGTAACTGTTCATTACAATTATATGTATATGATTCTGTGTTACTCTTTATAGCCTAAAAAAGTACTTTTGACACTAGGTATCATGAAGTCGGTGTTGGTGTTTATCATAAAAACTAATTATCAACTCAATTTTAAGTAAGTACTACAATCACTTTGTCCTCAAATTGTGTATTTAATCTTATGTCTACAACGATTTAAGATTAGCAAAATGTTTTACCTAAATGCTTGCTTGTCAAACGTTTACATTTAAAATATGTCTTGAAATCAGTCCAATGCGCTTTTAACTTTTAGTAAATGTACAAAACAAACTGTATCGAATATCGTTTGCGTAATTTATAAATCCAACGGAAAGAAGTAGCCTGGAAGTAGCAGGTTTCTAGATACTCTGCGTATAAAAGAAAAAACAAAATACAGTAGTTATAGCTTCCAAGTTCCAACCAATAGGGTAATAAGGCCTTGTTGCAAATTCAGCAAGAAAGTATAGCGTAGGTGTATTTTGCCGATCAGCCTACGTGTTTGGATCAGTAAGTAAGGTGAGCAGTTGACCCGCTAGCGGCGGAGCTCCCTGCAGTCAAACCTGTTGGCCTGGGAGGCAGGCCGGCCGGAGAGGGGAGCCCGCGCTGCGGTCCACATCCAGCTAAACAATAAACATGATAAACACTCTGTTAACCGTCAAGTGTTATTGTTTTATGAGCTACTGATTTTCCTGTGTATCCTATAGCGAAATTAGTTTTATATTTGAGTATACACTGATTGTCATAATATATACCATGTTTTGTTATTAATGTTGAGTTTTAGATATTTAATGTTATAATGATAATACCTATTACTTTTATGGTATCCATAAATGGATTAACAAGGCAAAAGATGTTTGCTGACGACACATGACGACGACTTTAAAAAACCCTTTCATTATTCTAGTCATTTAAAATTTTGTTGATTCTATTCCAAATTATTGCCATAATAAAGTTGAGTACAATACTCTTGGCTAAGATTAGACAATAATTATAAAATACAATATGCATTTCATGACATATATTTAATTATACAGGGTGTAGATTCAATCCCATCCCATCCTATTTCCTTAATTTTAATAATTCGACGTTTAAAAGTGCCTCTTTGATGGCCTAATTGAAATAAATGATTTGACTTTACATTTTCCAAATGTATAATTATGTCTTAAGGCAGGTGTTTGTGATAAATATATATAATTATGTATGTATGTAGACAACTCGAGTTTAATTTTCTTCACTGATTATGTAAATGAGTATAGAAAATGGAGTTGTAGACTACAGTGTAAAGAACTGGTCCCATTTATTGGCTTCATTTATTATCTGAGGCTGGTCATGTGTTACCATTGAGAAGTCAGCTGTATTGACTGGAAAATAGATTACAGAGCACGTCATTATCTACCATGCATTTGTTGTATGTGCTATGAATATTTGGATGTATGTATTTCACCCAAAAACTACCAATATGACTTTGATGAAATTTAGCATACAAATAGTGTATACCTATTTCATGCTTTGACGATCGAAAATACCTAATAATAGGAAGTTGTTATTTTTGTAAATCATCAAATCCTCCAGCGTCCGGTAGGGACTGTCAGACTCGTTCTGACTAAAATCCACGGTGATCCTTCAATAGCCCATTACTGCCCAGGGTTACATTGAGGCTATAAGTAATGTTTTCGTCGATGTATGTACCAATTTTGAGTACCTAATAAGTCTAAAACTTAAATATGAGTAGTACCTCAGTATACATATTAAGGTAACATTGGGAATTAAAGATAATATCTTAAAGCGAGGAATAGTTGTCCCTCTGGAGTTGACATTCATTGGACTGGAATTTACTGATAAACAGATAAAGGAACATATTATTGTCTGGCTCTGGCTATTAATAGTCCAATGATTATCTCCGGCATTGCTCATCATTTTGCATCAGTACAATCTGAAATTAAAATAGGGCAATATACGTAATTTAGATAGGTAGCCAGAAAACAGCTGTGGTATGCAGAAACATAGTCTGGTCTAAAAGTATCTGACAAAAATGTAAACAATTGGATCAGAAAATGTATGTAGTATGTACACGTATATAGATGCCAAAGTGGTGCCAGTCTGCGCTTTTATTAAAATTGAGGCTTGCCCACCGCACTATTCCCAAACCACTACAACTCCTAAAAGCCAGAATCAACAGTGGCAACCACCAGAAAAGCGACAAAACAATGAAACTCAACGTTTTGGATAATGAATTTAACTGTCTTGGATCATGCGTAGTGGAGGAGTAGGGAAATACGTAGTTTCCACTTTTCTCAGTTTTCTCTATATCAAGCAGGAGACAGAACTAAACAAAGCCAAGTCAGTCTGCTCTGGCTCAGCTATTCTCCAAGTCGTCATTGAAGTGCTTGTAGATGAAACAACATTTTCTCTTTATTAATTATTTCCAATCTCATTGCAGGCCCAGAGAGGCTAAAGCCATTTGAGCAGAATCATAACACGTTGCGATGATAATATGCCAAATATAATATCTATTTGTACAGACGCCAGCACATCAAGCTACCACAATCTGTCAGATTTCTTTAATAGAATTTCAACCTTATCACAAGAGTAGAAGGTTAATGTTTGAGTGGTAAAATCTGACAGATTCGGTTAGGTTGACGTGCTGGCGTCTGTACAATAGGATCGAAAAATCCATTTACGAATTTAATTGCAATTCACCCAGGTTGGAAGGTTGTAGAAATAATATGGCTACACAGTGGTTACATAGATTATGGTATTTTCAACGCATTCCTTTTGCAATACCAGCACTTTGGAACTTGTCCTCAATGACCTCAATACATGCCCTCTTTCCTTGCCTATCCTGCCCCTCGAACTGCTCCTTCCAAGATTAAAGCGAAGTTAAAGATCAGATGATACCTAGCTGGTGGCTAACTATTGGTTACGTAGGTGTCCAATAGTTAGCCACCAGTGTTATTGTTAGCCATCCTTCCTAGTGTGTCAATACAAAGAAGTAAAAGCAAGTAAACTAATGGACCAACAAATCTATATAAGTAAATTACAGATAAAATTATGTACTACATTAGTACATGATTTTAATTTTATCTCTTACATTTTCCGTTTTATCTCAATGGATTCGTAGAAAACCATTTACTGAGCAACAGATAAGGCATTAACGGCTGATTTCATTTCTTATCTGTCTATGTTTAGGACATGTTGTCCAGATAGTTAGTCAATTTCCTAGTCAACATTTCAATGTCCACAACTTCCCTGATAACTACGATTGATGGAGCCGCCTCGTTAGTATACTCGGTGTATCTAGTGCCTAGTACCTACGTAAGTTGACGTGTATGATTTTCTCAGTTAATTAGAGATTTATCTGCATGTTCCGTTAGTGTCGCCCTGGGTATCTGTCGGGAGAGGAGAGGCGCGCGCGGGTGAAGCAATTATCCTGGAGCGGGTCGCTGCGCCCGCGCCGCACGCAGCCGCATGATGCACGACACGAATAATAAACCAAGCCACTTCCTGCCCAGCGATAAGCGACGTATACATGTGTTTGTGTACATAACATCACATCACACAATACTACACGCACACTATCACAGTAGGTACTAATATACATATTATTATGGCAACCCAACTACTATACATTAGTAGTGACAAATACATAGTTACGTTATATCTGTACATGTATTACCTATGTCCTTTGTATTCAATCCATTATTGCTGCCTTCACTACATTTAAAACATTCTTCATACACACAAATAGCTGCGCTTTATGTATTCATAGCAGTTACCTACCCGTCATACAATGTAATAAAATGAATAGAAAAAATGTTTAAAAGTAATTGAATACAAATTATGGCACTAAACGGTTTATTTCACTACGTCCTTTTGTCTCTTTTGTTTAATAAAATTAGTAAATGTCCATAGTCCATACTAAGTACAGAAATAAAACGAAACACTCATTATTACCGAAGCGATTTATTTAACATTTTACACATTGTTATATAGATCGCCAATTAGCAATATTAATAAAGCAATTATATCGATTGATCAATAATTCTTTATTGATCAATCGATATGTCCTACAGGTTTGCAAAAACAAAATGGTTGTTGAAAGTAACTAGGTCATTTGGATGACGCTGTATTTCACATGATTCATTCGACCCAAAAACATCATCAATATGTCGCATAAATATTTAATTTAAAACAGCTTTTGCTTGTGAATTCGGAAAATAAAATCTTATTACGTATCGCTGGTTTTGGATGGGAAAACCAGAATCACAAATTTTACTAAAAATGTCATACTTATTCTAGTATATTTTTATAATGATGTAAGCGTGCGTTTTCCCAGGTGATACATATAAGAAGGAATAAGTCACCAGCTAATGTGAACTGACATTGACATTAGCAATCATTTTAGAACGCAATATATTTTTGAGTTTTGAATGTCTGATGAATTTACCGCGGCCTTGACCCTGCAAAGGTCAATTACAGGAACGGAGTGGACTTTCAGTACAAGTCCGAGTCTCCCTTCCGCTCCACCCAATACAGAAAGAGTCCTTTCATAATCAAACCACCAAAAAAAGGGGGAACATGCGTTATGTTCTGTCCCCGAAAAATTCTACGAAAAACCATTTTAATATCAATTCTCAGATTTAAATTAACATCGACGTACATTGCCAATACAAAATGGTATTGCAAAGAGGAAACAATGATTAGATAACGAAGACATGAGTCAGAATTCGCTGGTAGACCATGTTTACTAACTATCTGCATATTTCTGTTTTATGAGAACGAGATAGCACTTGACTCAGTGGAAACCCTGCACCTAGAAGTGAATGGATGAGTGAGTAATGTGATGAGTGAATAGAACGAAATTCTTGGAATTTGAATTCTTTATTAATTGTTTAACTTTTTTTTTGTTAGCCTGAACAGCCCCCAGTTTGGCTAAACTTTCGGGGATTTCCATTTCTTTAAGCTTCTTTTCGACAATTTTTGAGGAAATCAAAGCGTCCTGTCGTATAAATGTGAGGTATTTATAAAGTGTAGAAACAGTAATAAAATTCAGAATGTAGTGTACCTATCTACATAATTATAAAAAAAAAACTGCTTTTAAATGCTAACAACGGTAGATCCCCTGATCCGTGACAGTCTCCTTCCAAAATTCTCATCTTCCATGCGACCCTCTCATGAATACTAAGTACAAGACGTTGCTAACTTGTAACTATGTTGATTTGATCTGATTGGAATTAATGGATGGATGATTACTAGCTGCAACACGGTTGCTATCTTGTGTATGCTGTATGATTCAATGGGAAACGATTGATTCGGAGCGATGGATGTAGGAACTGATGATTTATCAATAAGTTTATGTGTTCTGAGATATCGATTTGTGTGTTTAAGTTCGTCGTCATGATGACGTCTTATTTGGTAATCTTGTCAAGGAAAAACCGAATATCAATAAGAACACCGTATTACAAATACACGAGAATTTAGAAGTGTCCGAGTGTTCAAACGCGATATTTTACCATTCCAATGAACTAGAACATTCCGGTAGCCGAAACAACGATATACTAATTGTTATTGTTGTTGCTTTTAGAGTAAAATTACACGTCCGGGTGATGACTAACATTTATCTTTAGAAAGTGACGGTGGTCGGTAACTGGTACGTTTGTTCGTACGATAAATCGGTGTGCTTCTTAATCATCCTGTCTATTTACCTTGGGAGTCCAGCGTCTCCAAAGTCATTACTGTTGAGTCATAGCCTGTCATTTGTGCACTTCACTGAATAAATAAATGACATATTTCTCAGAAGGGTCACGTTTGACGTCGGATTTTACTACTCATTGATTGGGAAACATTTTTACGTTATTGAATAAGGTCATTAGAATGAAAATGACCGTACGCATGTTATTGTTGGGAAGTGAACAATCATGCTTTTGAAGAAAAACCCAGTCAAAGGTAAGGCCTAGTCATGAAGCAATACTACCTTTGTTTTAGAGAATGAGGTCTCTGCCTGCAGTTATGAATAAATATAAGAATGAATAAAACTGTGTATTGCCTTTATTATTGTCCATCAGGGAATTCGCTGTTTAAATTCCTGTACTGGGTAGTATTACGGCTTAAATTGGAACCTTGTCTGGAGGTTTAGTTTCTATTTACGCCAACGCCACTGACAAGTTACAGTGCCTCAGGTTAACCTCAATTTTAAAATTCATAGAACAACTTTTTGGCCATAAATAGTCATATTAGCTTGAATAATCGTCGTCATAATCATAATTATCTACTCTGATGACTTATGTTTATATAAGCGGTCATTAAAACAGTTGAGTCTACTGTATGTAATTTAGGTACGCTGTTTTTTTGTTGCTACTATCTTATCTCATTGATTACGTATCTGTCGATCTGTGATTGTCGTGCACTAAGGTTTTCTAGAACGTCAACAAGATAAAGATTTATTAAAGACTCGAGTATGCCAGGTTTATCTGTGTGAGTAATATGAATGCTATTGTCGTCATGGCCGAAGTGCGGGTCAAACGAATCTTAACTGTAAATCCGCCTGTTCCAACTTGTAGGGGTATGATAGCGCGGAGTTTCGATTTCCGCTGGTTCGTTTATGTGGAACCGGCTCCGAATATCGGCTACTAGAACGAAAGTATAATGTACAGGGAGAAGATGCACTGTAAGCTTGTGTATCTTTATAATATTAGCTCTAATACTTTATATTAATTGTGGTGCTTATTAATTTTAAAAGGATCGCACAGAAGTGAGTGCTTGCAATTTCTATTTGCAGTTTTTTTTTGTCTTGTCCTACTCTTCCTGAGTGAATGAGGTTGAAGATGCGTTATTTTAAGTTTCATCATCGATGTAGGTGGCTTTTAATGTTAGAGCTAGCTGAGCATTGTTGTAGAATACGTATAATAAATCCCCATTAGGCGTTTGTAACACCGTTAATACAACATTAACAATAGTATGTGGCGTCTAGTTGGCACGGGATCCCACGTCTGCATCTGCTTCTTGTCAGATGCCCGACACACGCCTCTGGAAACAGATGATAGTACATTTATTGTGTACATCTGTCGGTTAATAATACGTCATTTCTATAATCATAGATAATTTCGCTATCAACATCTGACCAGCTTTCCGATTCAATAAGAACAAAACTTGCTAAAAATACGTCCTGTCTGCAATGCATAATCTAAGATTGCAGAATAGGTATATAACAAAAATGATACCTACCTTTATTGTAATTTTATACCACTCTACAGTGGTAGTCTGTACTTGTAACCTTTGTACATACTCAAATCGAAACATCTTATTCAGTTCAAGGTGAAACAAATGACAGTGCTGTTAACCTAAATGTACTCGTAGTTTACAGTTTACTTGTTCATTCGATGACAATGGCAAGTCGCGCGACGCTTTAGGTTCATTATTGTGTGTCAGAATTCTGGGTTGCGAATTTGGTAATTGTACCAGAGCATAATAGGGGTATGAGTGCAAGAACAGGTTTGCGGCAGAGTTCTTGCGGTCGCAATGAGAACGCGATGACACACGTCTAACGGTAATTCGATTTTTACACGGGCTCAGCGCGTGCGCACGTGATTCTCAAAAGGAAAACCATAAACAAAAGCTGGAAATGATCTGCTGTTTGTATAGAATATCGGACACGAGGAAGTTGCCAAGGGCGCGCAGTGGTTAGTTTCTATACGAGACGTCTCGGCTTATCTATGTTTGTAAATAATAAAGTTATCGGACGTCAAAGAATATTGTTTATATCCCAAAAGTGCACGAACTTGGCATCTAGTTTTTACGGAGATAATGTTTCATTTTTACGATGATATCTAGTCTACTCGTATCAAAAATGCAGAAAGAGAATGAGGCAAATTAAATTGGTCTTTTTGGTTTTTTGAGTTCTGTTCCATTAAGGTAAACGTCGAGGAATTCAATAACTTTGACGCTTTTTTAATACCTAGGATATAGGTCTCTCAGATATCCCAAATTCCCAAAATCATGAATAGTTCATTGACAACTTCATGAATGAATTTGGAAAGAAAAAAAAAGTTGTGTATTTAAATCGAGAGTGGTGCCTACAACTGGTATTTATTTGGGAACGATTATACAACATTTTCAATACCAGTAACTTCGTGAGCTGTTATGCAAATGGTCAACAAGCTTATAAAAACGGCGTAGGTACAGTCAAACAGAGAGGGATGTAGGCAGGCAATTTCCAATGTATTGTTATAAGTTTTTAATGTGTCTGCGTACCAAACCCAAGGCTGTATGTAGCATACAGCCAGTGTGCATACTACAGCATATAGCATGCAGACGAGCTGTATAAACTTGGTATCTGAACACATGTCTTTTTTGTTGACCGTACATTCATTCTTTTGATATTATGACCGACAACATGACAGTCATAGTAATGAAGTTATTATAGAGTTACTCTTAAGATAAAGTTCTATAATTTCCCTTCTTTCTTTTTCCACATTGGCATCATGTCTATCGGTTTCTGTAGTAGTGGCCATAACAGACCAAGAGCTACTAATTTCTGGTCAAGTGTAGAAATCAAGGAAGTGAACAATGCGATTGGGTTGCGCTTTCCTCTCTATGCCCACTGTTGGTACTGGGGTGCTACTCTAAGGATACAGCCTTGCCTCACCGTGGCCACAGCGTTGAAACGATAGTACAGAAGAGCATAGCTAGAATTCTGTTTTCCAGCCATGTTGTTCTAATTATCTTTTTTGGTGAGGTTAGGTTCAGGCTTGCACTTATCTAAAGCCATGGTTACTCTTTGCAGCTGTGCAAGTTCGCGCAAGTATTTATAAGAACCGCAAGGACTGTTATTAAAAATTCAATGTTCACTGTTCACTCGCTTACAGCGATGATGTGGTCGACAGAGCACTCAGTATACCTACTATTCTTGTTAACCGTATGGTTGATGAACTATTTGGAGGCTTTAGGGGTTTCCCGTAAACAGCTTGGCTTGTGACGTTTGTATATCTTTATTCCGATCACCATGGTGTTGATGTTCTTCGGGCCAGTTATTGGTGTTGATGTGGGATTAGGTGGGATTAGTTAGCGGTGAAGGCTTTTGACCATGCCATTGCAGACACTGTCAGGCTTCTATGCTCTCGTTCAGGGTCATCAGTAGTCACGACAATATTTGTAACAGTCACGTCGTGAAGTGTGGCAAGGCAATAACATAACACATACGACGAGACTCGACCAGGCGAGGGCTTTCAATTGATATACATATTTTCGAAACCGGTCTTTGTTTTCATAACATGCTCTGTTAGATTAGATCTCGAACCTCCTCTGTTAAGTAAGCATAAATGAGCAAATCGGTCATAGATAAATTAAATGGTAAGGAGCAGATGATAGAAGAATGTTAGCAGTTCTGTGTTATGACTAGAGTTGCAGAAATTCAATTTTGCTTTTAGTTGCCTACTCGTAGTTTGCACACAATTTTTAGTATTTTCATTTTTACTTGGGCATTTAACAGCTCTGAAATCAATGTTGTTTGTTACTTAGTAATTTACGACTACTGTTGAAACTTTGTTCCGAACATACCGATCCATTTAGCTTCTGCTGTCACCCCAAGATATGTGTAGCACGGTACCATGGTAAGAAAATGTGGATTTTCGCATAATAATTGTCTATATAGTCCGAAAATACTATCTCTGGTTAAAAAAGTAAGGGATCTACGATCCCGCCTCCTAACAGGTGTTCTTCTCATTCTGTAAATTTAAATAAGTAGTTAATAATAATAGTCGCAATCACTCATACACATTAGAAAGTAGACAATACGATACAAGTGGTCGAAGTGGTGTGTTATACAGAGATGACAGGTTATAGTGGGCATGTGCTAGGGCTTGCAGAACCGGTACTTTTTCAAGCCCGGTACCGAAGTTTCGGTACTGGGACATGGAACCGGGATTTCCCGGGAAATTCGGTACTTTCGGTACTCACGTACAAACGCTATTAACTTATCGAATGAAAGGCACGAGTGCGTGCACACTACATAAAATTATCTAAATCAGTTGAAAAATGAACTCATTACAAATGTGGGTGGGATATAAATCTATAATTGACGATAATCATCAGAATATAATCTCAAGGAACCGAATTTAAATGCTTTTTTAATCTATTGCATAGCTTTTATAGCGGGCTCTGATCGTGGCGCGGCGACCAAATCAAGACATTCCCAACAAAAATCTAACGAAAACATCCGACACCACGCATCGTCTAACGTTGTTTCAGTTCGGGAGACTTAATATACGGAAGAAAAATATCCGTCATAAAAACAATTTACTTTATCTTACTAATTCTAAACGGCTAGCTACAAAAAGAATTTTCGTAATGAAACCTACTTATAAAATTATCCTAAAACAAAGAAGTTATATATTACAGTAGTGCATCACAAACATTTTAATTTTCTTTTAAAATAAAATAGTTATAATATCAACTTTGCAGCCTTGCTTATCTTTCAGTGTCTTGCTTACGCTCAGTTTTCAATCCAAGTGGGATTGAAAACTGAGCGTGGCGAACTTTTCAAAGGTACGAGATGCAGAAAAACTTTGCTTCCGAATGCAACACACAACTTTTTACCTCACTAAGCGAGGAAATGCAGTAGGTGTGGCTCTGCGCCTCGCCTGCCAGTGAAGAAAATAATTGACTACAAGGTATTTTGTCCGAATTTTGAACAAATCTTTGCGTTCTAGCGCGCAAAATGGAGTTTTGCGCGTTTTGCGTGCAAAATGGACTTATTAAACTCCATTTTTCACACAAAACGCGCGAATGAATAGAATCTTTCCGAGCGAGTGAAGTGGAAAAAAAGGTAGCCTCTCACAATCTCCGAGTACCACATGTATTTTTTTTAATTGATATAAAAATAACTTTTAAATATAATAATTAAAATATGTTTTGAATATTGGAAATTCCTACTATATTTTGAATTAGAAATAAGCCTATCTTTGTCACGTAATTGCTTTCTTCTTTCCTCTATAGAATAAGTCTTTAACATCACATACTTGGTCACTTTTTTCCTTCTACTATAAATAAATATCATTAAACAAACTGTAGCAAAACAAAACTAGTATAATGATTTAGCGAGATGAAAAAAATATTAAACTCAAGAAAAGAATGTAACAAACGCTATTTTCTTTAAAATAAAGGTAGTATCATAAAAAAGTAAAAGCTTTTTAGAGATTAATAAACCAAATAATTATAAATACACAAAATCTGAGCATTATTAAAGTTATTCTCTTCAAAATGAAAGTAATGCAATAAATGAATCATAATCATCATTACAACTGACTTACTTACATTGCTGATTAGTTTTTGTTTATGAAATTCTCATTATTTTCAAAAAAAATGTTTTATATCAACAATGTTGTAAAAGAATAGTTTATTGGATATGATTTGTAAATTTATATTAACAAAAAGAAGGAAAATAATAAAGTACCGAAAGTATCGAAAGTACCGGGACTAAGGGACGAAGAACCGGTACAGGATTGCTTTAAAAATTCCCGGGATTTCCCGGTATTTTCGGTACCGGGATTTCCCGGTTGCATGCCCTAGCATGTGCACTGCTCGTGTTCGGTGTCGAATGGCGCTCAGATACTATCATAAAAGGCGCATGAGTGGAGCGGGTGTCCCACTTCAGCGAATCGAAGGCCAGAAGTCAATTTGGGGCGAAGCTGGAGGTTCCCCAGCCGGCGCAAATGTCACGCGTGCTATCTCACACAATCACGTTACATAACGCACTTGTTGCAGCACTGCACACTGAACACTGAGCAATGAGGTAACCATCAACTGTGCTAACAGGTCGACAACTTTCTTCTACTAAAATTCTAATTAAATGACGGATATCACCGAAGTTCAAGAAACAGATTACATCATTGTGATCGATTTATTGCTGATCAAGTTTATATACGCACTGGTTCTATAAAGCGCCATCATCACAGGCCTGATGTTAATTGATTGACACGCTTTTTAAGCGCGTGTAGCTCGCGTGGCGTGTATTTTGGGCGTAATGGGCGCAGGCGCACTGACGTAAACCAATTCCGCGGACGGTTAAAGCTCAGCAAAATCCATGCGTTTGTTGCTGAACAGTTTCACGGTACAAATTGCAAGAATATTTTATTTAACGTTATTTGGGCTACTTTGGAAAATCCTTGGAAAATTTGTGGCGTACGTAACGGCGCACCTAGATTACAATGGAATAGGAATGCGTCAATTGCAAAATAAATGATATAAAAATCTCACGCTACATGATTTCTTTCATTAAAGTCGCGATATTGTTTATTATCAACAAAGGTCGTCTGAACGAAAACAAAAAGAACGTAGAGAGTCATTGTATCTGAACAAAGCGTGTGAACCCTGAGTTGAAAGTGTGCGTCCGACTGGAGTCTGAGGCTGAGCAGTGAGCACGCTCCCCATGCCGACTGCCGACTGCCACAGTGCCACTGTACTGTATTTTATATCGCAGTTATGTTTCACAACAAACACTTCTAGATATTGATACAGATTGACAAGTTTCGCGTCCTACATACTGTGAGTGTGGAGCTGCATGTGCAACAATCGACTTGCGGAGGCGTCTCCACGGCACTCATTGTCTGAGTGACTCGACTTGTCTCTTTGCTATAGCTACGTACGTGTCTGCTATAGATCAAGTCTGAGGCATTCTAAATGAGATCAAACAACTTTTGTGTCCTTCTAGTGTCCATGATCAATTCATACTTCATTAGTCAACTAAATCATAGACAGCATCTGCACAGTTACAAAACACTTATTAATATTGTACAGTTCTGAAAAAATATAATATACTGTAATGAAAATCGACAAAACATTAGTAATTTATTGTAATTTATCCACTGTATAAAATAATGATGTAGGCGAGTGTATTTTCTATTTTAATTGTTTTTAATGTAGCATTTGATTCCAGACAAGCCGCTCGGTAAGTTCCGGCGGCGGCGGTCACCACACGGCCGCGGCCCCACAAACATTACCATAATCCGGCATTAGGCTTGCAGCACAATAAAGGGTATCACGAAAGGGATACGATTCATTATGCAACGTACCTGTTTCCTCTTCACCGTAATGAGAGAGAAAAAAATAAGGAAATGCACGTCGCACACGAGTGGAAACATAGAAAGGAAATATTCCTACGCAAAAGTTTAATTATACTCTTGAGCTCTTGAAACATTTTTTTAATTTACCGCAAGCGATATGAATCAAATGGATTCATCTGCCATAGCGGACGGAAGAATGAGCGAAGTTACAAGTACCTTAGATCTATATTTAAAAGTAGGTTGATGTGTTTGTTTGCATCGACCATGAGGATATTTATTTTCATTCGGCAGCGGCCGCAGTTAGCGTTTTCACATCTGTTTCTAATAGGGCGATACAAACAGTATTGTTTCCTATTCGTATTCCGTTTTATTCCATATTTGAACAATTAATGGTGTTGTTCACTTAGTAACAGTATTAACATCGTGTAGTGCTAGATGTTAGTCAGTGTGCAGATGCTCGTTTGGGACCACACAGCTGCGATTTTAGGTCATGTGACAGTCCAAAATGCGTTGGAGTATTTGATTAAAGTAGTGGGAGCGGATTCGGGAGTGATGCGCGTCCTCAGCCCTCCTCTGAACTGGAGTAGTGGGACGGATTAGGATAAACCGAGTCAACGGCCGGGTCACGTGTCTATTTGCGTTCCACTCCTTTCGCGCCGCCTCACCGCCCCTCGTCTTCCGTTCCCTTGTTTAAACTACCCGCAACGGACTAATTTTGGTCACTAATCTGTTGAACAATAAAGACGTTCAAACTTCGTTCAGTCGCTCAAGAGGGATGGGTTTTGTTTTCTCTTTTTTAGTTTCGTTTTACTGAGTGTTAAACATGAACAGTCTTTGTATTATATGGGGAGCATTAGTTAAAAGTATTCAATAAATTACGTATCGTTATTAGATAATTATGCATCGTCAGTATTTCGTTAGTTAACCGTATTTTAATAACACCTTTTAATAGTAATAATAGGAAAAGTGGTTGGTATAATTATATGTAATAATGTAAAGGGAAACGCCCAAGAGTTAATCAAATCCAGGGTTATATAAATAGCAGAATACTCATACATTGAACGATACTGTTTCATCACAGAGCAGAATTATTAGGCCAGTGATATTGTTGGAATTAGGCGATGTTTAACTATGATTAATTAACTCATTTATGAAGCTGTGTGAAGGCGGACTGTGGCGGGTGCGGCGCCCAAACAAACACACGGAACAAACATGATGGAATACTAATACGTCGTATGCTTATAACTAGCTTTACATATAGCGCTGACCAGTGTTACAAAGATAAAGTCAATCATCCCTAGAATTGAAGCTAGCTGCTAGCTCTGGTGGCTCTGGTATAATTGCTTGTGCTGATATTTTGAAATCTTCTGAAGTCAATAGCGTCAGGTTGTGCTGTGCACGTCAGCGTCGGTGCCAAATAAAAAAAAAAACAATTTGGACAGTAACTATTAGGTATTTGATCTTCTCATAACAGATACTTGCCTACATTTAGAATCTCTTGCGAAAAGCTTTACCGAATTATTGAATAAAACATACACTAATTAAGGTCATTAATTGTATGATTATGATAAATATACATTTATCCCGTTTGCTACAGAAGGAAATACAGCGAAAAATCAATTAAAACGACTTTGCGGAAGGCGTACTTAATTGCTATACTGTAACAATGTTGTTATCAATAGTGTTATTATTAAAAGTTGATAAGTAGTAAGAGCACATAAAAAAATCGATAATACGCGCCTAATCCGAAGATACCGATTTGTTTAAGTGGACTATTAGGGCACCAGAAGATAGTAGAGGTCGGTGCCCCTTTAAAGAGAAGGGTAACTAAGATATCAGGTAGACACATTCAAATGGGACATCATTGAATTTTTTGGTTATTATCACACAGTATTTAAAGCGATAATATTGATCTAGGACACTTTATTTTTATTAAATTAAGCACCTTATGTCTTAGGTTATTTATTTTATGACGACGAAATGTTGTGTTTAGTGTGACTAATTCCATGCTTTGCTTTATTCAAACGCGTTTGCATTTGTAAATAATTCATGTATAAATATAGTCTACATTTGATGAGAGCTTTTGTGTAATTATTGAAGAAACGAGATAACATTAACTTTCTACCAAAATTGGTTATTATGATTGTTAACCCAAACCATTTGTCAGAAAGTTTAAATTGTGTGTACAGACAAGACAAGGAACATACCATTGTGAGGTGACGAAGGTAAATAATAGTCTCAATTTCGTGTGTACTAGGAAGCTTTCACTGACACTATCATAGTTTGTTGAGATCGCGGGAATTGGCGAGAGGTAATGACCTATTGTTTGACAACAATCGACCTCATAATGAGAGAGGACGGGAGGACGAGTCCCCTTTAAGGTGATTGCGTCGATGTAGCCCGCGAAATTCAAATTTTTTTAACGTTTTTTGCAATTTGCAGAACAGTGACATGTTGTAACTTTATCAAAATATGAATTGCGGTAATAACAAGTATAATTTTAAATATAAAAATTATCAAAAAATTCGCTCCATCAGCTCTCACATAAAAAAGGTGCATCGTAGTTATATTTCGGAGATTTTAACGTGATGCACCTTTTCTTTTGCAAAAAATGAAAGAAAATTTGAATTTCGCAGGCTGATTGGAGCATCCCCCTTAATAGATCATTGGCTTTGATTTTATATGGTGATAAAGTCGACTTCACTCGCACCCTCGCTGTCCTGACTAGTAAACCGAGTCGGAATGTTGACAGTCTAGTTGAGGACTAGAACAATGCTAGGCTGACTACACAGAAGTGCTACACCAGACACCACTTTAATGATTGTGCTCCATTCTATGAAGAACGTTAGCTTTGTAAAGAATCTTTTAACGTTATGATGACAAGTACAAAGAACGATTAAAAAAATATGCTTCGTTTTTTCTGAAATATTTCTGCAATCCAGAAAAGTCGTATTGGAACACTAAAGCTGCTCTAAAGAATTTTAGCTAGGTATCACAAAGAATTTCAAACTAGTAAAGTTCTGTCTTCTGACTGCAAGTTTCAAACATCCAGCGAGCCGTAAAAACCTTGATGAGTCAGCTAAGACAAAGTTGACACAAGAATGCACTAGAACAACATACAGATAGAGGTCCGACTGGCGGCCGGTACGTACCTACATATAAGTACATAAGCACATCGTAAAAAGGATGTGCCCATATCAGCACTGTGTGTCGATTCCTACTTACGAAGCGATGTGTAAATATATAATATGTAGGTACATTATCGTTTCAAAACACTCTCTCCGTAGTGTGCAGTTGTTTGAATGGCAATAATCGTAATTAACAATGACATATAGCGTGGTTAACATCAATAAGGGTGTTTCAATAAGTTGAGCGTTATTGCTTTGTTCGAAAGGATATGTCTGTAGGTGATTGTTTCCCAATTAGCATATTGCTACACTAGCAAGTATAAAAATATGAATATTATTGTGCAGTTGAGCGCCGAATACTTTATATGGGTTTAAGCGGAGAGTGGGCGGCTGTCGGCCGTGAGCCGTCGACTTGCGCGATTAGCGGAGCGCCTCGCCCGCCCGGCGGCCGCGCGCGAGTTGCGACACGGTATGCACCTACCTGAATAATTACCTATTATAATATCTCTATCATACACTCGCTATACACATACCTAGCCGCTTGATCCCTCATTGTGACAAACACAAGCCTTTATGTGACGCCTTCGACCGGCACAGAATACCGAGGAAGCATGCTAGTGGAAAATTAGCCGAACCTATTCTAGTGTAAAAGGGTGCATCCCGTCGGCAACCGGGACGACGACGAACCGAAAAGCTAATAGACGAACTTAAATTTTCAATAACTTTCATCTTACGGTATCCTTTAGATTTAGATCTCAAACTGTGAAAAGTATGAAAAAGTTTGTTAAAGCTTTCTACTGAACTGAAAGGAACCGAAGTTTGAAAGCTGTGGTGTCCCGGTGATAGCACAAGTTCTAGCGAGCGAAGTCCCTCATATAAACTACTTTATTATAGTAGATTTGTTTTGTGTTCTACGAGTAGTTATCACAACGAATTTAGAGCGTTAACAGTAAATACAGATTTTAAGCGTTTGAAACCACAACAGATTGATACCTCATTATGTATTTTAAGTATCATAGTTGTACGGCATGCATCGTGGTGGCGAATGACATGAAAACCTACTAAGGACCAATTACGAAGTTAGCGTCGCGTCGTCGGCTGCGCACTGTGGTAGTGTACCGAGTGAGTGAGTAAGTGAGCAGAGTGAGTAGGTACAGCCGCGAGACGAGTGCGTGCAGTCGTCCCAGATTTGTGATAGCCGCGGCGCGATCCCGACAGTTGAGTATTGTGCGACCCCAGCGGCCCTGGGGTGAACGATCTCCTGTGAGTCGTCGACACGGCCGCGATAATTACTGTCGCTCCGAGTCTCCGAGCTGCGAGCCCTGCCTACGCCCTGTACCCTCCGAACAGCTGCACCTAACGCTAACCGCTAATGTTACTAATTGAAACACTTTTGCTTACCTCGCCTTGACCACGTTGTTTTCGTTGTTGCGACAGATAATTGCAGATGAACCAGAATTACCACTTAAAACTTTAACTCGGCACAGTTTTAAAACTATCAATTACACTGTAGGGCTTTGTTTTATCTATCTTGTTTTGTTTTTGTTTTGAAGAGCTTGTTGGTAACTCCTATAAAGAAAATTGTTGGTGAAGGTTTTCATACTTAAAATAAAAGAGGAGAAAAACAGAAGCAAGGTAGAAAGAAGCTAGGATATTGTTGTATTTTTGTTATACTTAAAGCTTTCCACCAAAACTTTCCATAGAGTTACGCGTGCCTCGAGATCTAGTTTGTTATGATGTTTTTAAACCATTTTCAACCCATTCAACCTAGTTTAATAATTCTAACTTTGTTTTTTTTACTCGTTTGGCCGCTTTTTAGCCGGCAGATGATGAACACACTGTGACCTAATTTCATAGTGTACAATAGATTATGCAAACAGTTCGTTATACGGAATATGGATCTCAACCGAATCAAATTATTTTCCAACATATTTGCTAGGAAAGTGGCTCATATTGCAGCGGTTTTAGGTTCATTATGCAGTGGATTAGACACGCATGCTGCAAATGCGAATTTAGTGTGAATGTTTTTACTTTACATTCCACTAGTAGGTACGTGAAAAACGCCAATGATAACTAAATCATAATAGTTGTGAATTCGTGATAGATACCTAGAGAAAAAATCTGTCTCAAATTATTCAGTTTTTTGTATTAAGTTTAAATTGAACTGGACTTGGCACCATTAAGCCATCAGCTTCGATACCACAAACTTTGTGCACTCATACTGAAATGTAATAAACGAATACAATGTTCTAGCTATTAAAAACAAAGCTCGGTTTAACGCCAGAAAGAGGTAAAAGCAGCTAGTTACTATAACCACCTATAACGATAGGCATGAGTGCCAATGTTCAAAGGTTAACAAAGTAATTATAAACAATTTAATATAAACGTGACTCCGGCGACCGGCGTTGCATTGTTGTCAAGGTGAAATGTTGAATAGTGATTTTCGGGGTTCCGTACCCAAAGAGTTCGCTGTCGATGCATAGGGTCGTATCGAATCTGTGGAATAGGCTATGCAATTGAATTTTTTTTCCAAGTAGGCGTCTATACTATGGTTTCAAATGTAGTTTTTCATCTCGACAAGATATAACAGAAAGTTTAAAATATGTAACATTATTTAAAATTAATTAGATTTTTTTTCTAACTATTACTCTATGTTACACTTACTTTGTCTCTGCATCACCCTAAGGTGGATTGGGATAATGCTCAAGCCTTTTAAGTCTGTCGCTGTAGGTACAAGTTTTTTTTTAACTTAATTATGAAGTTTAAATAGATTAAAAAGGTTCCCAGTCTCTCTGTTTTAGTGTGTGTTTGGTTTTACCTACGGAACTTTACGTTTGCAAGTCCAACTCTTACTTACTTGGTTTTTTTTAAGTCACGTTAGTATAATCATAATACATTGGTCGTTCCATAGACATTACGTATGGTGATTTTATGGGGACGGTAACGATGACAATGCTTCGAATTACTTCATGTTTACAGTTTAAAGTTTAATAAATACATGGGGTAGGACGTCGGTCACGTAGCTCCAGGTATTATGACAATAGAGTATAGAATAGTAGAGTCAAAGACAATGGAGAGTTCGTATATAGCTACGAGTATATCTCATAGATCTAGGTGTATAAAAACTGATGAATGATCTATGACTGGGTATTGGACACTCGAGACAAACGATAGGAACACCATGAAAGATAATAATAACACGGATTGCAGTACTGGAAGATGTATAAAATATACTATAACTAGCTATTGCCAGCGGCTTCACCCGCTACAACTCGAAAATTATTCCACGGGAACATAAAATCGGGATAAAAACTATCTTATGTATTAATCAATGCTATAAACTATCTGTGTTCCAAATTTTAGCCAAATCCGTTCAGTGGTTTTTGCGTGAAAGAGAAACAAACATATCCTCACAAACTTTCGCATTTATAATATTAGTAGGATTGTTAGTAGGATATAACATGGCGACTCTAAGCTTTTCTTTGAAAAGAAAACTTCGACCTGCGACCTCTGGCTCAGTATATCCGACGCTCTTTTCAGCAGAGCTATCAAGGTTCATGCCTCAGCGAAAATTACGTCTGTAATCCTCGTATGGGGTCCTAGGCTTGCAAAAAAATTGTAACATAGATTACAAATTAACATAGATTGAAAATTCGTGACATACTGTGTGCGTGATCATTATAAGAATTGTATAGCAATTCATATTTAATTATGATTCTATAGAAGAATTCTCCAGAGACTCACTTTAGGCCAGTTATGTTTTTAAATCCCTAGTATTAGGAGGCGAGCTTTGCCATCATTTGGAATTGGACACAAAGTCGGACACAGTGCCTGCTGCAGAAATGCCTAAAGGAAAAACTTAATTACACTACGATCCGAGAAGCAATCTGGGGCATAATGCTCAGTAATCGTCATTGTAACCACTGTACCAATGAGCCACTTAAAAATCATCTAATCTATCTAACTAATAATATAATCTACATTTTATAAAATGCGAAAGTTTGTGAGGTTGTTTGGAAGGAAGTTTGCTACTCTCTCACGCATAAACTACTGAACAGATTTGGATGTAATTTAGTACACAGATAGTTTGTAACCTGAATTAAAACAGGATATTGTTCATTCAGGTACCTATTATGTTCTTGTGGGATAAATAAAATTACGAGTTACAGGCAAGCGAAGCCGCTGGCATCAGTTATAGTTTTGTGTAATTTTCTTGTTGATCCCTTTTTATGGTTTATTTACGTTTATTTAGTTCCTTTTATTTGATTTTATTGTTCTGCTAGGCCATTAATATACCTACACATACAATAATAATAGCGGTTAGTTTTTTTTTCTAGCTATATCAATAATAGTGTGAACTAACCATAAATATTCCTTATGTCTATGCCATAATAATTATCTTTGGGTATTTTATTGTTCGGATTCATTGGAAAATGGAAATAACTTCGATTTACATGTTTTCCTTCCTCGACTATGATGTACATAATATTTTAATGAACGTTAAATGTAACATTTATAATCAGTAATGGTTGAAATAGTAAAATTTTGAATTTATTCCTGTTTTAAATGGAAAAAAGTTAGTAAATAACCGTATTAATGGATGGTACTAATAGAAGTTTAGTACATAGAAACTAATTAGATGAAATTACAGATTACTAATGTAACTGCGCTTGTTATAAATTATGCTTATCTATTAAGTGCCTACGTAACTAATTATAATATTCCAAGAATAAAATGTTAAACTTCCAAACTGTTCAACATATTTCTTTCGTTTATTCTAATTAAACTTTTTTTACTTTTACGTATCACGGATTTTTCAAAGGAAGTTGTAAATAGCCTCTGTCTTCATTTTGTGACCGTAGCGGCCGTCTTCGGGCCGTCTAATGATTAACAATCAGACAGAACCATTCTAAGTACATAATGAACATGAGCAGTGGTGGCCCAGTGGTATCGGCCCCGACTTACGAGTTGTAGGTCGTGGGTTCGAATCCCGGCAGGCGCATTACTTTGTGTAATTTATTTCATCACCACTGCTCTCAAAACGGTGAAGGAAAACATCGTGAGGAAACCGGCATGCCCTAGAACCAAAAATTCGAAGACATGTGTCATCCACCAATTCGCACTGGGCCTGCGTGGTGGATTATGGCACACCCCCTCTCATAGAGAGGAGGCCTGTGTCCCAGCAGTGGGAACATTAATAGGCTGATGATGATTATGATGAATGAAAAAATGTCTTAAGTCATGAACTTATGAACCTCGGAAATTGTATGTAAAACAATGCTTATTGGGGGAGGAAACGTAGTTAATCTTTTGTCTGCTCCAACTGATTACAATTAGTTTCAATCCGTTATTGACCACCAAAAAAAAATACAATTGCGAGTATTTGATAATTTTAGTTTTATGCGTTCCGGAGAAAAGGGGTCTTGACTGGACAGACAAAATCATCCTATAAGGGTTCCGTTTTTCTTTAGAAATAAGGAACCTAACAAAAAGAAATGCCCATGCAAGTTTCATTTGTCATTTCGACTATGTGTAGAAGAGTCGTTTACGTAGTGGCCACATTGGAACAAAACGAGCTATTTTCTTTGTTCATCCGCATCGCATTTGCCGGTCCGTCATGTCCACTCACTCAAGGGATAGTGCTGGCACTGGGGGATAATGGAACTCACGTCCAAAGGGATTTAAATAATGGGCCGTGCGACGGGCCGCCCCGTCATCCGTCTCCGCTGTTTACGCGTGTCAGTGTAAACCGATGTGAATCCAGTCCCCCATAGCAACAGACATCGAAAATAAAATCGCGAATACGTACTTCGAATAGAAATGCGGTTTTTGGGTCATATGGGTAAAAATAAATATGGGTAGCCTTTGGCACATTGAACCAATATCCAATGAAAGTATTGAATATTTCAAAGCAATCAAAGGGAAACCTTTCTCCTTGTAAAGGCGAAGAAATTAATCGAGAGGAGGTCCACACGCTTATAAGTTGATTAAGGTGCGCCATGAATCTTGAAGACTGCACTAACTATCAAGTTCGGAAAGAACTACCGATGATACTGGGTACCAAGCATTCACTGCTCTAGGCAACCTCGTAAAAACTGATGTAAACTGACTACATAAATTACTTGAAAATAGAATTGCTCTTTGAAAATAGAGTACTTTTCGAAACTGTCGTATTGCAATGTCAGAGCTCGTTCACAGTATCCATGTTTAATGGTAGTTTGGGGTTCAATTATTGGAAAATCCGTTAGCACGCGGAACTGTAAGGCCTTGATCCATTTGCATCACGTCGCTATGCGTTTATTCAATTACAATTCTGACTTTGATTTTGTCCTGATGTTGGTTGCTGTGTCTAATACTGCGCAAAATGAGTAAATACAAACTTTTATTTAAACATCTTATAACAATTCAAATGACTTTATAGACATTTATATACCGCGTAAGTACCAGTTTCTGATAATACGTGTATAAATTAATAGTGCCTTGAATTATTATGCAGAACTGCGCCGCTACCGTCGATGGTGTACTAAAATTAATCGTGTTCGTCCATATTTGGCGTGTTTGCTTATGCGGTTCCTTTAATTTATTCTTCTTATAAAGTTCCTTTGCAACCGGGAGTGTCTACAATGTCCACATACAAAGTTTATCTACGGTAAACATGTTTTACGGCGGTCACCATACTTCCACATCACTTTGGTGGCTTCTTTGGGAATACGAGACTGTGTGTATTGAAGTTCTTCCATAAATCAAAACCAATACTTAATGAATGTGTGCCCTACAATGCATGATAAATATTAGTTTGGGAAGTTTTTCACAAAGTTGGATAGCTTTTTACCTCTCAATAGCGTCTTCTTACTCAACAGAATTCGAAAGCAACATAATTACTTGGCTATAAATATCTAAGTGTGAATATAACTAGGTTCACGCTTAGGTATTTAAAATTAAATGTTAAAGCGAAGTTTTAGGCAAATTCACGCCTGAAGGAACATTGTTAATGTCCTCTTAACCTAGATTATCAGTGTCAGATGAGTGGTCAGTGATGGTGGGGCCGGTGTCTGAGGCATGCACGGCGGCGGCCGGTGCGCCGCACTCGGGCGCGCCCGCCTGCGCTCGCGCCTCCTCGGCTGCCGTGACGCAAGCGCGCGTGACCATGACATCAGTTCTTCGGCGCCACTGCCGCGACACCTATGATGGATCGACTGAGACGATTTCCATTTCAGTACGACAAAGAAAACGGATGTGATGTAGATACGTCGTCAGTATGTCGAGTAGCCGGTGTCCTAGTAAAAGAAGAATGATTCATTTTTGACACTTGATTCGTAAATGGTATGAATAACAATGAACTGTCTGCATACGAAATTAAATAGAAAATGTTCAATTGTGGTTTTAAAATTAACCAATCTATGGGATACAAAATTCTCATATATATCAATTCTAGCTATACCAGTTGCAAAAACAAGTGCATAAATGAAATGTGGTTGATAAAATGCATAAAGCATTCGGTGTGGAAAACCGCAAAGCGAATGAGTAATTTTCAAATTCTAGTGATTGTTTGGTGTGTAATCCGAATTCACGAACTTATTGACATATCCACACGTTCGGTACACGCTGGTTTTGAGTAATCCTCTTTTATGATTGGGATAGTTGCGAAATGTCTACGTCAACTGTTAACGTTGATCCAAATTCAACTAGTTAATAAAATAATAAATATAACTCGTTCCGCATTTATTACTATTAAATAGCAGGTATTTCTTCATTTCACCTAATAAATTAACATAAAATCTTATTTAACATCAAATAATAAAATCTACATACAGATACAAATATCCCCTTTTTTATACATTTACTCGTTCTTTGGTGAGATGCAGGTGAATGAAAACCGGTTCTAGTCCATATCTAATATCAATCAACTCACAAGCAAAGCAGGAAGCATCACGGGACGAAGACAAAAAAAAGTAGATTCTCTATGCTTCACGGTGTTACGGTGATTATAATAACAAATCAAGTCACTCAAGACTGAAACTAATAAATATTCTTGACATTATTTGATATTTTTTCCTTGAAGCAAACAGAAATATGATTGTGAATTAATTGTGTACAATATCAGTCTGAACATCACGTTTTTGCTAGTGTTTTTGTTTCGTTTATATGCACAATAAATTAATTAATAAAAGTTGGACAACGGAAACCCAGCGTAGGCGCAGCGTAGACCTGCTACAGCACAGCGTAGAACCAGAGTGGGTTAACTGCTACGCGGCGTAGAAGGATCGTAGCAGCGACTACGTAGTGTAGCATTATCGTAGGCCAGCGGCTACGTTGCGTAGAGCTACTGCTACGTTGCGTAGATGTACTGCTACGTTGCGTAGAGCTACTGCTACGCGGCGTAGGCTCGGCGAAGTTAACCGATACGGCGTATGTGCGGCATACGCTTAACATCAACGTTGTCTGAAGGAAGACAGACTTGTAGGTATATTGGCTTTAAATAATTTTGCGACTGGATATGTTCTAATGCCGTACCGCCAAACAACTGTGAAACTCTTCATATAACTTTATTAATAGTACGTTCAAATGGTGTCAGCGGCGATAAAATTATGTAACGATAATTTCTATGTTGATATAGACATCGTCGGTAGCACTCCAGTTTAAATAGTGTTATCAAAGACTAGCCCAACATATCGAGTAAGGCAATTGACCCTAATATCGGATGACATCGCATTATCGCCACACAACATGACTGATGACTGGCCCACATGCTGATGTTTCTATGATTTGCGATATCTATTCTAACTTCCTTTATTGCGCCAATTGAGCATTCCTTTGTTTATGACTTTTTCTAAGTACTGTCGTACGGCTCATGGCTCAAGTTATTATACAGTAACGTAAATGTTTGCTGCAAGTTGTATGTAACTGCTCAGTCGCTCAGTACTGTTATCTTCCGTGTACTAATGTTGGTAATTAGACGGAGATGTAAAAAGCGTTTAAAGATAAGTGTGCTGCGTAAACTGTCTTTACTCGACTTGAGTGGAGGTTTTTTAAGAACAGTTTGATTTGTTTTGTACTTTTTTATACGGCAATGCTCATGAAAAATGGCGGGATGACATAGACAAGATCAATTACCAATGATCCATTTTGAACTATTGAAGAAACTGTAAGTCATGTAGAAAGACCTTTGTTCAGTCTTGAGATGATGCAAGCTAGAAGTATCATTATATTCTATCGTAGCTGTCTGTTTTAGAATATAAACTTATTCTTTATTTCGTATCTCTCTATTCTTATTTTAAAATAGTTTAACTCTACCTACTCGTGTTTGTTGCTGCTACAGTTCGGGTGTCATCAAAGATGCGTCGTGTGACGGAAGTGTAGTGTCAAACGTTTATCAGCGCATCGGGCGGCGACCACTGGCCACTGCGCTCGCCGGCGGCATGTGTCGCCGTATCACAGGAAATGTGGTCAGGCACTCGCCCACTGACTTTTACTACCCATTTTATAAACAAGAGACTATTCTATTCTGTTATTCTGCGGTTTCAGTCGATTCATGTTGCCCAGAAGTTAATTATTGCTTTTAATTGATTTTTTCCTGTTTATTTTCCGTGTCTACTGCCTTCTATTTGTCATGATTACACAAATGTTTTAAATACAAAGTAACGATATGTTTTCGTGCTAAATAGTTGCTAGAAAAAAAAAACTATCTAACTATACAGGTTGAATTTTTCAACTGGGCGTTGATGGCAAAATCCTCAAAACTATGAGGAATATCGAAAAACGTTATATGATTACTTCCCAGAAATTCATCCTTTTTAGCAACAACAACGAATGGTGTAATAATACTATCTATAGGCTGTGTTTTTTTTCCAAAATCAGTGAGTCCGATTATTGATTTTTCTAAAATCAAATGATTCAGTTTTATTTTTCGCCAAAATCGACCTCGACACTACTTTCAACGGTTTTGGATATTCCTTATAGTTTCGGATATAGCCAACCACGCCCCGTTGAAAAATTCACACTGTATGTATGTTTTTTTTTGTTGAAATTATGTAACCTCTACGATTGGTTTGTCCAAACAGATGATCTGTATTCAACTTGTACTTAAAATAGATTGCATAAACAAACAAATTATCTTCGCCACGCCAAGCTATTCTGATAATCTCTATTTTAAAACTACGTCACGTAATGATTTAGTACTCTTAAGATTGTGCTGTGGGTCGAGAGTCGAGTTGTTCTTACTTCGATTCGCTTCGTCGACCATTAGAGTAGAGCATTAAACACTAACGAGGGGTCAGAGGTTACCTTTCCGTATATGATTTATAATGATCGTGGGGCAAGTAAACACGGCTGGCGGCTTATCGGAGTTCTGCGCTGGTTCTTCACCCCTGCGGCCTGTGGCTGTGGGCAGAGGCGATAGCAGTGCGAGCAACTCCGCCTTCCTGCATACGTGTACAACTACTCTAGTGAGAGGATCATTCCGTCGACAGTGACAACTCCCGTATTGTTCGACACTATTGTTCAACATAATTCACGGTTTTCAAATGACCTCACGTAACAATTCTTTTCAGTATTTCATGTGGGGTAACAAAAGAAAACCAAATGTACGATGTCATGCCGTGTCGTTATGAATAATTATGAACGGTATCATAAATGAATATTGGAAATCCAACAAAAAACTCTTGGAACCGGTGCTGGTGCCGTGTGATTCAGTCATTCAGTGATTAATTTACGTCCGTGTTACTGCACGCTTCGAAATAATTCGACGAAGTCGTCAAAAAAATAAGGAACCCTAATGTCCGAAACGAATCATAATTACAACGACACGTTTATAATTTACACATTAAAGTGAACGATGATTGATATATAGTTTGCAGCACAGTAACAGCACAGCAGTGATTTACTGCTACAATATTTGCACCGCAGTGAACCTTTTATCACTGGTTTGATTAATGCTTCCACGGCATGTGCGACACTGATATTACTCGCACATTAATGAGCAGGATGCGACGTCATTGTTTGATATCATGTGATATGTGACATTTCTATGCAAATGAAACGGCAACGACCTGATCGAGATTTAAAAAATCTCAAGTAGGTACCTACCTCCCTAGTGCCTGCATACCTTCTAACGAATAGTGTCAAGTAGAATACATACGTGCAACGGTTCAATCAATAACAATATTGAGTTGTCACGATGTTGAAGGCTTTTTTTAAGAATATGCGCGCCGGATGGCACCGCGCACCTGACGGACGTGCGCAGTGTGCAAATACGAACAGAATCATGGTTATCATTAGTAATGTCTGCTGAACGTTCGTGTTGCGCTGCCAACTTGATGACTACACTTGAATTGTACTCCGAAATGCTTCGCCTACTTTCTGATCGCTGCTCTTTTTGCAGTTACACAATATTACACAGGTGTCTCGTAAACCCGACCCTGTTACTCACACATACCTATCTATATCTAACCTTCTTAGGTATTTCTGATGAACCTATACTACCTGCATTTTTTGTTCCTGGATTGAATTAGATATGCATACTTTTTATAGAATGTTAAAAATATCTATGGGTATTATTATTGCCAATTTAGTTCAGTTTGCTTTTCTTGGATGTGTGTTTATTGCCTTTATGTGGGCAGATTAGAATTGGAATGCATTATTCATTCTTTGTACAGTCGTTATTGGTAGACGAGGTTATAGACGATTTGTTTTGAATGCGTAAGCGCTTCGCCTGGGCTGGCCGGGCCGGGCAGCCGCGCCGGGCCGACCGCAGCGCCTGCGCTGCCGCGCGTCTAAACGGATGAATGAATCAACCGGACCGAGCCGTGACGTCACCGAGTAGGCGCGTCTCATCCTTCTATAACGTTCCATCACATTGTTGCTTATATTGTTAAAAATCTAACGCTTATTAACGAATTTCTGTGGTCGTATGATAAATTCCTGTTCAGTTCCATCGTGCAATACAATTATCTTGAAATTCGAACTTGCACCAAAGTGTAAGACCTTTTGTAATGAGGCATAATAATGTCTTTGTTTGACCACGTGTTTTCTTTGTTACAATAGTTCTAATAAGGACAAAATATCTAACAGTAAAGGTCTGTAGATACTAGGCCTCGCACAGAAAACGTAATGCCAAAATTAACAGGTTTGAACACAGTAGGTAAACATTTGGTATACAGGAAGTAGTGTCCGACCGAAAGTGATTTTTCAGCCGAAACCGAAACCGAAACCGAACCTTCGGCCTTGCTCTCAGTTTCGGCCGAAACCGAAACCGAAACTTTTTAAGACTTTTTAAAATTTCGATTTTTTTCTGTTTTTTTTTTTGTTTTTTTTTTTTTACGTTTATTGGCACAAGAAAAAGTGTCAAATACATAGAGCGAACTTTTCAACTGGGCGTGGACGGCTATATATTTAACTATGAAGAATATCGAAAAACGTTGAATAGAGTCTCGAGACCGATTTTGCCGAAAACTAAAAGTGTATCATTGGATTTTATAAAAATCAATAAACGTGGCCAAAAATCGAAACCGCTAATTTTGAAAACAAAATCACAACCTGTATTATTACAACATTTGATAGTGTTAATAGTAAGGATCAAATTCTGGGTAATAATGAAATACGGCAAACTTATGGATTGATAGATAGACGATCTTAAGAATTGCTATTTTTCTATGTTATTTAACTTCTACTGAGTCAGTAATCTATTCGAAATTATAAAAAAAAAAACAATGTTTCACCAGATTTGAAGTCTCAACAATCGCACTATATTAATTTAGCAATACGAAATAACTGAGACAATAGACTAAAAAAATTGCATTATTTCAAAAAAGAAACCGAAAACTTAATTATGTTTGGAATACCGCCTAATCCTAATTCTAATCGCCTTGACGATTGATAAGTTTTTTAATCAATAACGTACGTAACAAATATTTTTTATTATGACATGAATATACAAGACTTAGGTAGTCTTGGCAGTAAACTCAAAAACATAACCTCGTCTCATGAATAAATGGACGGTGGCAAACTGAGCCCCGGCCCCGCCGGCGAGCAAGTACGTGTTAGCTACGAATTTTACCGAACGACGCACGAAAATGCAGGAACACTTGAGTTTCGGCGGGGCCGAAAGTTTCGGCTATATTTTGGCCGAAACCGAAACTAAGGCCGAAACTAGATATTTTGGCCGAAACCGGCCGAAACCGAAACCGAAACCGAAATTTCGGTCGGTCACTAACAGGAAGTAAGCACTTCTATCATAAAAATACTCCATTCTAATTGGTGCATGAAACCCGTGATACTGACACAGATAAAGTATGACTATTAAATTAATTTCTAACAAGACAATACAAGAATCACTTTTGGCATCGTGATGTTGGCATCATCTTTCGCTGTTGGTGATGCAAATGGGTGACTACGCCCACTGACACCTTAACAGAGATTAGCATATAAGAACTTGATGCAAATCACTACCAAAGTTGAAACACAGTGTTGAATATCATGCTGTAATAGTTAGCTCACTTTCAACAGCTCCTTTTCATCATGGGAAAATCATCAAGAATACAACCCAGGGCGGGGCGGGAGGGACTGTCGGACTTGTACTGACGAAAATAAACAGTGATCTTTCAACAGCTCTTTACGTTCCAGGGTCACTGTTACCTTATGGGACAGTCCCGCGACCCCGGCAGGCTTTGACCCTTTGTCGTGTTCCACGCCAGGCGCGCGTGGAACACGACACGCCATCGACCTGACACCGACCATGATCAGACACCGAGACACTCATCATCGGTCTGCCAGCTCACTTTTCACAGCTCCTTATGGTACGAATTCTTCAACGTGCCAATAAATATCGCCTTACGTTAGCATACCTGCTGTAATTATGATTAGATCCTTGATAACAATAATAAAATTACCAACTGCGTGTGCTAGTCTGAATCACTGCATGAACACATGTGTGTTTGTGTTGCACAACGGACAAGTGATCTATTCAAAGCATAATTGTGCGATTTCCTAAAACCTTGGACGCTTAAATCATGGAGTGATAACATCGTTCATGAAAACTGACCTCTCTACGTCCGACCTAGTTATTAATTAGTAATTACTTGCAATTAGACGTGTTATTTTTATTTTTTCTGTTGGTTTGGTCCACTCAGAGGGACAAGACGAACGAAATCAATGTATTCTTGTGGTAACATTATTTTTATGTCGCGTTATTATCTAATATCTTTAAACGAGCAATTCTTGTGTATTTATATATAATCAGGATCTCGGAATCGGCTCCAAGTATTTTCATGAAAGTTACAGATTAGGGATTTTTCGGCTCAAGGAATCGATTTATCAAGGTCCCAGGTTCGAGAAAAGCTCGGTTCCCAAGATATAGACATTTTAAAAATCGAGCGAAGCTCGGTCAACCAGATATTGCATTATTAGTTGGAATAGACTACAGTTTAATGTATGTCTTTTTATCTCGGTAATTAAACAATTCAATGATAATAAGTAGACTAAGTAGATAATTAAGCATAATTATGACATAACAGCTTTAAATTTTATGCCCATATAAACTTAAAAACACTGAAATTGTGTAAATTAATTATTTATTAAACGGTTCATAAATTCTTGTTTCTACAACTTGTTATACCGTATTGTATTGTAACCGTATGTGATCGACAGTATGAAACTTAATTGTTTTAATATTAATAGATACCTATTCATAACGTTTCGTTTTAATTACAGTAGTTTACCTACAGAGGCCATTAATAGAAATAATCTATATTAGTCGTTTTATGTTATGGTAGATACCACCAGTATCATTTTGTTATTTATACAATGTATACAAACACTGATAATAACCTGTTGTATATTTTTACTAATATTATGCACAAAGCAGTTAGGATGTTTATTCCTCAAATAGTCAAAAACCGCTGGACAGATTTAGGGTGTTTGGTTCACAGATAGTTCATTCATTAGCGTAGGTTCCCTGAGGATAAGTAGGTACTTATTTTTTATAGCCAGAAGTATGATATATCGTGAAGCAAGCAGGTAAAAGGCGGCAAAGGTTAGTAAATTCATACAGCCAAAAAAAAAAATCGAATTGAGAAACCCCCGTTTTTTGGAAGTCGTTTAAAAATATAATAACAAAATAACCAAAAATAAATAAACAGAGTTAAATTATTATTATTAAATATGTAATTTAAATCTATTTTCTCATGCAAACCAATAATCCTAATCCTAACCCAGTACCGGCTTCTACGACCAGATTCTATATGCAACTATTGACTTGCTGTTGAGTATGTAGTCAACAGCAAATCAATAGTTGCATAGAATTTGGTGAAATATGTCGGGATTCGGGGTGGATAAACCGACGGATGTTCGTACAATATTGTTAGTAAGTAAACTCATTTCGGTAAGGTCGCACGTGGCGACGGGCACACGTATTGTGGGCATTCTGCCAGAAACAGGGGCGGATACAATGCACCCTCTTTTTGCCTTGTTTTGTTTACACTGCATGTATTATATTTGTAAAAGAAATGGAGGTATTACGAATTAGTGTATAGTAGGTATAGGGGGTGTGTAGTAACTGATACCTATTGTAAAAAAATACTATGTTTGTCTGTTTGTTTAACATCTTCAACAAAATATTTTCAGCTTTCCTTTGAGAGCCTATGCACACCACGTTTTTTAAACGCGTGCAACGCGTTCGACGCGATGCAGACGCTATACGCACTCAAGTCAGACGCAGCCTAAAACAAATGACTTGAAACTGCTCTGATGAAAACGCACCGTCGACGCGCGTTTCTAAAACGCGCTCCGGCGCGTTAAAAAAACGCGCTGCACCGTCGCGTTAAAAAAAGTGGTGCATAGGCTGGTATTTTTTATTTATTTTTTTCGAACACAATCTACTAAAAGTCTACGTCTTTATTATTATGTTCTTTTTTAACTTTGCTCTACAAAACTTCCTGTATCGTGGTTGAACTTATAAACTTAGTTAACTCACATAAAATACACAAACACCCAGACCCGAAATAATTATTTGCAAATCATACAAATATTTGGCATATTATGCCTTTTTCAGGCACCCAGTCTCACGCAAATGTATTAAGTTTATTTAATGAATTAAGCACTTCATGTACCCATAACATTTGTGATGAGAAATAAATAAAATTCTTATTCTTATTTGTTCCATGCGAGGAGCAGTCAGCAGTCGAACGTTCAGCCACTGCGCCTATCTTTTAGAGCAGAAAGGCATGCATCAGAAAGTTGTGGACATAATATTTTAGGCTGTTGCAGGTACAATACAGAGCATTCAACTTTACTTCTTTTTAATGGCGGCTCCACATTAGTGCCGTGAACCCCCGTGAACAGGCGCGAACGAGAATGTGGATAGTTTTCGCGGAGTTCACGCGCGATCGCGCCTGTTCCTCGATCAGTGTCGGTATTGTGACGAGAATTCACGGCGAGAATCCGCGGCGTGAATTCACGGCGCTAATGTGGAGCCGCCATTACTTATTGAATAAGTTTCTTCAACTACAGATTAACCGGTACGAGCTGGTTCACGCTGGTTTGTTCGTTCTCGCTTCGATTCCCACTCGATGCGAAGGTCAGCCGACCACGACCCCTTGAGAACTGAGCGTGCTGTAGTCTTCCGTCATTTGACAACAGAAGACCGATGCAAATTGGAACGATTTGAAAGTGATAATCTATTAGGTATCTTATATCTAAGTACAATTAGTATCAAAGCAATAAATGAAAATGATTAAAACAATGTGACATTAATTTGTGATAATATACAAACAGTATGTAGGTAAGCTACATAGATAAAGATATCCAGGTTCACTATCACTAAATTGAAGATATTAACGTCATACAAGAGTATCTTTGCAATGAGTACTCTAAGACATCCATAACCTTTGATTGTATTTTAATAGCTGAAGAGTTAGTTTGGCTTTAGCGTTAATCTCAGGAACTGCTGCTTCAAATAAAAAAAAATATTTTTGATAAATGATATTTATTTTGGAAGTTGTTTAAAAAAAAACACTTTTACACTGAGGCCGTGTTTCGAACCTGACTACTTTGAGAAGAAACAGCCGAAACAAAAACTCAGAGGTCACAGTCTCTTAAAGTCCAGACATTGTTTTGTTCAGGAGAACGAGGACCATGCGGGTGTCTGAGATGGTCTTTTGAGGAAAGAACTACACAGATTTGAGTGGAACTGTCCAGTCAGTGCAAGCATTTGTTGGTTATTAACACAAGGAGCTCTACAACATACATTTGCTGCTATCATTATTAGCATTTGTGTCGGATAGTATTATTTTTATCGAGGAAGGCTATATAGGCTACATAACATCACCCTACTACCAATAGGAGCAGAGAAGCGGGTGAAACCGCAGGGAACAACTTGTATTTTTATAAATGTTTATGTAATTGTATTTCTATGTAGTATAGCTATAATGTCTGTTTTCGCGTATCTCTATCAGTTTTTCCTGGCATTTTTCCTGGTGAATAAAATACAATTCATGTTTATGTAGCACAAATGCTGTAATGGCGACGCAGCGACTGATAGGGGGCTACTCACTACTGTATATCAACTTCTGTTTATACGGACACTAAATTTATCTGCCATCTCGCTCGTTTAATAGTCAAAGTTATGCAGTTCTTTACGTCTTTTGCCTCTTTTCGTCAGCAGGAAAATAACCTTAGTGATATAGGTAACGTCATAAAAGTACTCTGTGGGTAACGTATTGTACTGTGAGATAACTAAAAAGTTTAAGCTTTTGACTTGTTACATACAGACATATCCTCTATTATGAAATTATTATTTTTAACCCTACCAATCTTTATTTTGATTCAAAAACAAAATATTTTTTTTTAACGGTAGATTAAATTACCTATGCTTTCTACCTCTCTTAGATTCTTCATTTAAAAATAGATTTAGAATACGTATTAAATAATAAAACAGTTTAAATATTCTTTATTAAAAAAAAAAGATGTTTTAAGATGTTTGGACATAATATCATCCGCAACGAAAGCTCTTTGGAACGCTTGGTGATACAAGGAAGAGTGGAAGGGCATTGTTCTCGCGGCCGGTGGTCCTACCAGAGGCCTTACCAAGATCCAGTTTAGGCTGTGGGAAAGAGATGGCGCTAGACAACTTGTATAGCTCTGTCTCTTTTCCACAGCGTAAACTGGATCGCGTTAACAGCTCGTGGTAAGGGTCCAGATGGACAGATCTCATTAAATGATCTACAAAGTGTACCCTTACTCAATGTACACGCAGTGCTAGGAATAGGGAGAAATGGTGAAAACTCGCCAAAACCGCAACCAACCAAGCAGCACTCCTTAAGGAGTGTACGACTAAGAAGAAGAAGAACAAAAAAAAATCAGCTTGTGCTAGTGATCATAAACTTATTTTGATGTATATATGGTTGGGGGGGGGGGGGTCCAGTCTAGCCGGATGCAGCTGAATACCAGTATTTTACATGAAACGTACTCCAATTTGTACTGTCAATAAATCATTTAACTTAACAACCGCATAGTTAGTGTCTGATGACACACGAGTGACTGTGGCTGGATATGTTTGACGTCTTAGCACAAGTGGGTGAGGCTCATGAGTCTTCAAATTAATAGGATTTACGACAATTATGAGTCATCGGTTACGTTGCATCATTGGAATTGATTGGCTAAGTTTCAAATAGTTAAGAGATTAATAGACTATTTAGAAAGAAGAACGATGGAGAAGACGTAAGTGAACAGGCTTCTTCTGGGTAAGCTCGCTCCATCGTCGACCTTGTCTTTGTCACCCCTGGGGCGTACCTATTACAACGTCTTAAAACCACGCTTATTCCGGCCAGTGAAAGTGACAAAGGTTAAAAGTCGTCTAGCGCCATCTCGTTCACTCACTGGCACAAGCCTGGTTTTAAGACGTTTTTATACCCTCCCCTGACCTAGATTAAGGTCAATAGCTAACTCATCCATCGTATAATATATAAATAAAATGACAAACTGCCAAAACTCATGAACGGTGACCTTGCGAGTTTTGCGTCTGTCACACTAAATGACAGGACTCTTTTGATGATGGTACCACGTAAAAAAAAAGGATGCATGTCGGTGCACAGTAGTTCAATGTTTGGTAGGGACGGTAGGGTTGACATTTTATTTATTTACTCTTCAAAACTGTCTGTTGCATCTCTTCTAAACTGAGATTTTTGTTATTTAACTTTTACTGTTAACTGTACCCGTTTTTGTGAGGTTTTCTACATTGGGCACCCGTTGAAATGGCATCTGAGGCATTGCACATAAGCACCTATCAAATTATTAGTACCATTCCCAATACAAACTGAACTTGTAGGGCCAAAGCCTGCTGAGGTCGGACTAACGAGCTAAGGGCTATTGAAAGACACCTTCGATTTTAATCAGTACAAGTTTGACACTCTCTCCTGCCTTGCCCTGTGTGGGAAGGGCTCATTTGATGATTTTAGCATGCTAAAATAAAGTTACACAAGTCGGTATATAGCTGTTTTGTAAAAAAGACCCATCTATACCTAAAAAATACTAGTATGACCATCTACTCATGTTATATATACCTATTGTAGTCTTTTTTACCCTAATACTTTAGTCTTACCTTGCCTCGTCATCCACAGCATGGTAGTTATCTCATTATCGCACTGATTATCGTGGCTGACCGTGCGCTGCGCAAACATCATCATTTACATAACTCGGACCTTGGCCTTGTGGCGTGGTAGCCTCGCACTGCGCTGCGTCATTCGTCATGCCATCACTCCATGGCACGCGAACTAGACTTGACTATCTAGGTTTCTAAAACCCTATTAATGCAAAAAGTTGCATGCAAGTTACATCATATTGATGAATTGTAACTAAGTATATTTTAAAGCCGTTTGGGGTTGAAACTATAAGGCCGTGGGGTCTGAGAGCTCACAGACTCTACAGAGACATTCTTATAAGACTTGTTGTATAGACATGCAAGCAAGTTCCACTATATTGATGAATTGTAACTAAGTATAATTATTTTAAAGCCGTTTGGGGTTGGAACTATAGGGCCGTGGGGTCCGAAGGGCTCACAGCGTTGACAGAGGCATTTATAAAAAAAGACTTGTTGTTTAGACAGCAAGTTTTACTACATTGATGGGTTGTTACTGTTCTATATTTTTGAGCCGTTTGGGGTTTGAAACTATAGAGCCTTGGGGTCCGAGTGCTCACAGCTTCTACAGAGACATTTCTAGAAGAGTTTTTGACGCTTCCCGTGACCCAAAAGCTGGCTTTAGTTAGTCAGAGGCTAAGCATAGCAGTCCCAGAGAGCTGGAATATGTTCAGGATACGACTCGAAATACAGACCTATTTTCTGTTTAAAATAAAATACACCTATGAATCAGTATCTGTATTTCTTGACGTCAAGATAAATAAAGATTTATGATTGTGTACATAAACAGGAAATATAAAACCCACAGTCTACGTAAAACACTATTATTACTACGTCACTCTAAAGAAAGTAGTTTCGACTGTATTTTCCAAAGGCTGCAAGCCAAAATGCATGAGTAATATGAATGCCAAGCACCACCAATGATATACGTTCAGCGACATTTTCTGTCTACCAGACTATTAATGTTGCTGTATTTTTACAGTCGAAAGCCATTTTGAAAAGGAAATCTGCGGAAATGTTGGCACTAGGGAATATCAATTGTCGAGAATGCAACTTGTAAGGACATCCTACTACTATTATAAAGGCGAAAGTTTGTAAGTATGGATGTATGGATGTTTGTTACTCTTTCACGCAAAAACCACTGAACGGATTTGGCTAAAATTTGGTACACAGATAGTTTATAACCTGGATTAACACATAGGATAGCTTTTATCCCGATTTTATGTTCCCGTGGGATAATTTTCGAGTTGTAGCGGGTGAAGCCGCTGGCAACAGCTAGTAAGTGTATAAGCGTACCGTATTGATGACGAACCAGCTGACGATAAATTGATAAACAATCTTGGGCGACTTTTGGGTTTCAACTTCTGAACAAAATGTTATTACTGTTTTTGGTAACGTGGGTGTAGATTTTGAGAAAAACCGATGTGTCAGACACATAAAAATATTTCGATTCGTCTCTTGAGGTTGAGGTTATCATGGCTACTACACATGCTATGGTGGATGATGTAAACATTGACAAATATTTATAAAACAAAATGATTTACAAAATTAAGTATGTATTACGTAATAGGAGCATTAGGTACGTGTACAATTGTACATATTTTAATCGAAAATTGTATCTTTCAGATTCCGTTTACAAGACCTACAGTAAACAATAAATACAGTACTGATGAGTTACCTATACTTATTAATTCGAGAATACTACGTTTCAATGTACGTAAGATTTTGCGGTGGCGGTGTCCACATTCAATTTCGAAGTCAAGGTTTTTATTCTAATGAACTATTATAGCGTAAACTAGTGAATAGGGGACCTCCATACGAATGAATAGACCGCAGCGTGACGTCAATTTATCACTGTACTATGTATCTACTAGCAGTTGACTTAGCATTTTATTACGAAATCTAGCCGTGTATACTGTGTTTCTGTATCGTAATTATACGAAACCTTCATCTTATCATAAGTACGTAAATTACTTAACGGTTCCATAAACTCTGTTGCGAACAAATCGAAAACAAGCGAACTGCATGGAACTACTCCACAAACAGCTCAGCAGCGCCACGGGCAATATGCAGCTAGTTTTTTGTTTTATATGCAAACTTTTTAATTAACATGCAAGGTCTGTCAAAGCTCATAATAATCGGGAATGTGCAAGCTCTGCACGGAAGTGCGTCGCTGCTGCCAACTGGCTGTACGTCTGGTGGCTGTTTCAAAAGGTTCGCATTGCACATTACCGCTGTTTAAAACACAAGCTTGTCAAACAAGTTTGCTAATTATTTTTTATGCAATCGTACATTTGCATGCAGTTCTTCGTGTTTAGATTTGTTAGTGGGTCAATGGATTTTGATATTTTAAATGTCGTAGAAATTATGAATGAATGAGTTTATTGTGAGAATTTTGTGACTCATTGTTTTAGGTATTTAACCTTTCCCGTTTGCCGCAATTTAACAAGAATAAGAAAAGTAACACATAGAAATTAATGCCTCATTTCATGCAGTCATGTCAGACAGAACAAAATTGGTTAAAATTCGACGTATTAATAATAATATTGAAAGTATTGCTAGAATAACGATAGCAGGTAACAGCTTAAAACCTAATTTGAGTTTGGCTACTCGAGAAGTTCATTGAAACTTCGATCGTCGCTAATCCGGGTATAACCCGGCTTGGAAGAAAGTGGTACAACCGTGAAATTATTAAATAGGTAAATCGAAAAGCTGCTAAATCTAGACGTATTGTAAGTTATTGGATTATGAATAATAACAAGAAAATGAGTTGGTATTTCTCATATTATATTTTTGTTAAGAACATAGTACTGATAAAAACGTGACAGCTGGTTTTTAAACTACCGGTACAGTCATGCATGTGCATCATATGGCTCGGCTTATGAGTCTTATTCATTTTTGTGTGGGTTCGTAAATTGATAATGATGTCCATGCCTAACCAAGCCATGTAAATAAACTAACAAATTATGTTTTTTTCCAAAACAGGTTTGTCAATAAGCTGGCTGAGTTAAAGGTACAACTGGGCACAGTAGGCAAGTCTGTCGTATGTCCAGTGAGATATAGCCCAAAATAGCAGCTACGTGTAGCCCAAACACTTTCAAAAGATGTTGAAACGTCAAACCACCGAACTGCCATACTTTTGCCTAGAAAAGTAATAACTGAAAATGAATCACTAGGAGTGGTCTATGCCCACCTGTGGGACTGGGTTAGTCCCAGTCCAGCAATAAACAGTAACGCATTTTTATTTTGGCCTCCGTCACCTGTTTTGCCAGTAGAAACTCGCCTAGTTCGGGTACAGTCGTAGATATAAGTTTTTGCCAGAGTTTTTTCGCCATTGTCGATTTCATTTGCGGATTCCTGTCAATCAAAGTATCGGTTTGCGTTGGAGTCACGTACAACCGACGTCAGCGTAACACTTTGTACACAACTGTACTCAATAAAACTACTATTTATTTGAGTATTTTTCCTTCTATTTTAGTTTTATTTTATTAGTTATTGTAACTAGAACGATGTGTAGAAGAAAATTGTCATTGTTGACGAAACAATTATCTTTGAAGGACGTCACCACGGATTTTAGTCAGTACAAGTCTGACAGTCCCTTCCTGGGTGGGAGGACTCATTTGATTCTATCATGATAAAAAAAACAGAAATATTTATTTATTTATTTAAACTTTATGCACAAAAAACATGTACAAAGGCGGACTTAATGCCTTGGGCATTATCTCCCAGTCTACCTTAGGGTGATGCAGAGACAAAAACAAAGTAGGTGCAACATACAAGACAATTCCTTAATGAGGAAATGAGTATAATTTAGTACATATAAACAATACATAAATACATACATATACTAAATACATACATACAATACATATATACAATACATACCTACATACAATACATACATACAGAGTTTAGAGAAATAAAGGAAACTAAAAACCAGTTAATTTAGAGATGAATCTGCCAGCTTCTTAGTTATATGCTCACGAGCTTTCAGCTTGAAGGTGAACCGACTGGATACCGTCCTGATATTCCGAGGAAGCGCATTCCATAGGAAAACTGCCTGGATTGGGAAAGAAGATTTGAGAAAGCCAGAACGGTGAGAGGGACATCGTAGAAGACGATTATTACAAGAACGAAGATTTTTGCTATGCGCAGAACATAAATATTGGAAGTGAGTTGTCAGATAGGACGGAGAAGTAGGTTTGTCAAGTAGGGAAAACAGGGTGGTTAAGGCCCTTAACTCTCTGCGCTGGCGAATGGGCAACCACTTTAAAAGTGAGCGGTGTTCAGAGACGTGATCATATTTTCGGAGATTATAGACGAATCGAATGCAGTTATTCAGAAGTCGGTCAAGTTTATTGAGTAAATCTGCATTCAGGTCATAGTAACACACATCACCATAATCAATTATGGGGAAGATAAGGGATTGAACGAGCAAGGCCTTCACGCGAGATGGGAGAATATTCTTCAACCGATAAAGGGACCGCAGCGTTCCAGTGACTTTTTTGCTCACAATCGCGACCTGCTTACGCCAGTCGAGGCAAGTGTCAACATGTAAACCCAAATCCTTGACATCAGAGCTGAACGGAATGACGCCACCATCAAAGATAAGCGGAGGCACAGTCAACCCACTCAGTCTACGCAAGCTGTAGGGGCTCCCTATAATGATAGCCTGACACTTGGCTGGGTTAACCGCTACCCCGAATCGATCAGACCAGTTCTTCACCGCTTTTAAATTCCTGTTCAGCTCCTCAATCGCATTGGATACGTTGTCAACACTTGCCTGACAATAAAGCTGCAAGTCGTCAGCATAAAGATGATACGCACACTGAAGCTCGGTAGTTAAAAGATCTATAAAGATAGAAAAAAGATGTGGAGATAAAATACCGCCTTGAGGGACGCCTGCTTCAACATCACACCAGCTGGAAGAAGTTTCGCCAGTGAGAACTGATTGCTGACGCCCCCGAAGATAGGATGAAAACCAGTCTAATACATCGTGAGAGACCATAAGATAGGAGAGGATGGATAAAAGGACTTCGTGACTGACGGCATTGAAATACTATCTAAACTAGAATTAACTTAATTGAGCAAGTAATTAGATCGAAACCAAGTTTACAATAATATTAAATAAACAAGGTTAGATTAATTAGCTAGCATAACTAGACGGACGTGATCGAATATTCAAGGTATTTATTTTAATTATTTTTGTTTTAGGGTCATTGCCCGTGTGAACTTTTCAGGCGTAATATACGCACTGTTATGTTATCACGACATAACAGAAACAAGGAAATTTCTGAAATAAACATGTTATACAACTAGCTATAGTTATTAAAATTAATATAAAACCATGTATAAAATATGTTGAGTTTAGCTAGCTTTTGAAAATTTACCTTGTATTTAAGTTTAAAATGAAGACTTGTAACAAAAAAATGTTAAATAAAAGGCCATTTTAACTGAAAATGTGTTTTTAATTTAAGTCGACTGTGTCACACACAGTACGTCAATTAAATACAGGGTTATTTAAAAAAAAATAACAACCTTTCATGGGCTGAAAATACTTATGGTTTTAAAAAACTTCTACCATAAATAATCAATCCAGAAAGAGAACAAAAAAAAACTGGTGTTCATACATTTTCCAGGTCGAGGCGTTTATATGTGAATTTAGATGTTTGTAAACGCACCTATGATACACGAGAAATTAAATAAAAATACACCTGAAAAATATTTAATTTTGTATGATACACCGGTTTTGTTTTTACAAATGTTTCTACAACTGTTTTGTTCTTTCAATTTAATAGCATAAGGTCTATTATATCCTAGCCCCAAACTGTCAAAGACCCGTACAACCAACCTGTATTAAATAAGACGATTTTGTCTGAAGTAATTGGACCAGAGGGTATTCGCCGTGGACCGAAGTCTTTGTTTGAACAATGCCCAGAGTATTAATTACTTTGATTCCCATTGGGAATCTGACTTTGTAATTCAGAGTGTAAGTAAATAGTTCCTTTGATTAATACAATTGTATATAAATGGCAAAGACGTCTGTCTAACTGAATGCTATTATTTCACAGGGACTGGTGTTTCGGGACTAACGAGCTATCGTGATCTTGGAACGTAAAGGGCTATTGAAGGACACTTTGGATTTTAGTCAGTAGGTACAAGTCTGACAGTCCCTCCCCCAAGTGGAAACATATTTTTCCTACTCCTCCATTATTCTTTTCTGATTAATTTCGTTGCAGGATCCAAGACAGGTAAATTCCTTCTCCGGGAGACATCGAGCTTCATTGTCTCGGCGCTTTTCTGGTGGTTGCCTCTGTTGATACTGGCTTTCAGGAGTTGCCAAAAAAAGACCTTCTCCTGGGTGGGAGGAATCATTTGATGATTTTACCAAGTATATAAAAAGTATTTCACATGGAGCGATTGCATAGCTTACCTTTTTAATTCACTGATTAATTTTGACGACTGTTAAAGATGAACAAATTAAGGTCTACCGGTATCAACGGAATAATGTTATCATCATCATCTATAATTTTGTCACTGCTGGGTCATAAGCCTGTGAGAGGGAGTGGGCCATAATTCACCACACGGGCCGGGGCCTAGTGAGGGATGGTAGATGTCATATGTATTCGATTTTTTGGTTTTAGAACATGCTGGGTTCTTTTCGATGTTTTTGTTCAGCAGTGCAGCAGCAGTCATGATGAAATATTACACAATGCTTTTGGTTGGGTTCGAACCCAAGACATACAACTCGCAAGTAGGGGTCGATATTACTGGGCCATCACTGATGCTTTCTAAGATAATACGACACATACGAGTAGAGATGGTCACTCGTTTGTCCAATCTAGACAGGTGTAGATTAACCTTTATGGACTTGTTGAAGTTGTTTGATCAGCAATTACACCTATAAAATTATCTGCATTTTACTTACTAGTTAAATAGTAGATTATGCACCAAGGGGCTAAAGTTGTGTCTTATGTCACGGGCGTCATATTGAATCTCGAGCGCAATGAAGGATTCGGGACTTAACTCCCGAGCGTAGCGAGGCGAGGGAGTTAATACAAGAATCCTGAATGCAGCGAGGGATTCAAGCTAGCCCAAGGCAAAGACACCTTTAGCCCAGAGGAGGATACTCTACTTTTTACACCTACTGTGAGAAAATAATAGTCATAGTACGAAAAACAAAGTATTTTCTATGGTTTTGTCGTGTTTGTCCTAATGATATCACTCTCATGGATGTGGCGTTTGTGTCAACTAAGTTTTATACAGGGCTGGTAGAATGGTTTTGGATGATTGGCTGTATGCATTTTGAATTTAGAACGTCATTGGAGACGCTCGTGAAAATAGAGTATTTTTGATAAAATGTGATAAATCGACTATATTATAGATAGGTTTTATTATTTATTTATTTATTTACAAAATCCACAGCAATCTTAGTGCAGTTTATTTAAAATAAGTTAACAAATGTTACAGCCAATTACTATTACCTACGGTATTACGGCGCGGTACGGTATTTGTTATTATTAATGCCAGTTTTAATGTTATTTCATCTAATTATTCTTACAATATTATGTCTTCGAAAACATGGCAACGATATGAAGAAGCAATCGTTATGATTTTTTAGGAAATCGAGAATATCATCCACGCGTAGTAAGGGTTTCGAGAATAGCTTTCCTCTTTCTGGCACACTAAATCAGACTTGGCTGTATGGGCTCAGCTCCCTTTGCCTGCCCCAAAGAGGGACGAAAAGAACCAAAAAAAAAAATCTAGGCTGCATGGGCTAGATAGATCCCTTTGTCTTCCCAAAAGGGAAAAGAAAATTAAAAAAAAAAAAATCTTTCTGGCACCAAAGGGTGTTTGTTGTTTATAAACATATTCCAAATTCAAATCATATTATTGACCAGCGGGTAATAATGAAATCCAGTACAACATTATTGACCGGCTGTGCCCTCGGCCACTAATGACTCACTTTAGGTTAAGGTTGCTTGACATATTTATTAGACATTTTCGAGCAGGTGGTGTGAAAACGTATTTTAAGTAATAGTCATAACGCATTTTATAGACATAGTTAAGCTCATTTAAATTAGGTATAAAAGTTAAGCTCACATCGACCCGTGTGGCAATTAGAGTTTAACCACGAGAGTCTGTAATTCATAACTAATATTTTATTAAGTAGGCCTCTACTCATTGCATACAATGTTTCCCAGTTTTATCGCCTGTGGTTTTAAATAAAACGTTAAGGCCAATGGGCAATGGTCACAATGCTCTCTTAGTCATAACGAAACGAATTCAATAAATACTTGTGTCATGATTCACCGATGCACGCCGGTGCATACCACACTCTTTCCGGAAGGCTACGAACCTCTCATTTAAGTGTTGTTTATAATACGACATAAAAAAGATGTATTTATAAGAAGGAAACACGTTTTTTGATATACTCTCTCTGTCTTACAAATAATTCTCTTGTGAAACGCCTTTTAAAATTACAGAGCAATTGATATTGGAACGCCAACAGTGTGTTCTGCAATTAGAGGTAGGTACTTGATAAGAATGCGTCGCAAAGGTTTGTTCCGCCCATTTTTAAGTAAAGGATTCCTCCCTTTTTGCCATTCTTGTCTGCTTAGCGCGAGGTTCAACCAGCTGAAGTATTCTCTAAAGAAACAGCTTTGTTAGCAGCGCTGCCCCAGTGAAAAACTACAATTTGTATAGCTGTAACTATCAGCAACGCTGCACTCAAGGGATAGAGACTAGTATTGAAGGTTATACCGCGATCTTCTTAATAATATCAACCTACCTTGAGATATGATCACTAAAAGTAATTTTTGAACATCTTTTCAAATAATATTGTCGTCACTTGAGAGTTTGACCGTTTAAAAAAATTGCACCATACCTACCTAGCAATGGCCACTACCAAGCCGAAAATTAGCTCTAAATAATTTTTGTACTCAGTTATTGGTAGAATAGAATAGAATAGAATAGAAATCATTTATTTGCTAGAAATGTAGGTATACAAATAAGGTGTTACATAGTAAATAGAGTCCCGTTACATTTTACCTTGCGGCATGCAAACATATTCAGAGAACAGAATTATTAAAATGTAAGTGCACAGTCACACTATTATAAAATTAATAAATTCCAAACTAAATTAAAGAATAGTACACTCCAAACTTTTTAAATTAAAATTTTCAATGACAATTTATCATGCTATTAACAATATTATAAAACAAACTAAATTAAGAAAATTATAACAAGGAGCAATATATTACTTACTATAACAACTGATATATTTTAATTTAAATTATCGTTTAAGAAATCTTTTACAGTGTAGTAACATTTATTAATTAACAATTTAGTTAACTGTTTTTTAAACATTTTTATGGGTAGTTCTTTAATATTTTGAGGCAGTTTGTTATACACAATAGGACCCATAGACAAAATATTATTTTTTAATAGGGCTGTTTTATGCCCACCTGTGTACAATAAATTTTTATATTGGGATCGTATTGGTCCTGTACGTTGTCTTATATCAACCATTGACGTGAATAAATTCTTGTTGGTTTTAACGAATATGGCTATTTCAAGTATATAAAGACTGGGTAAGGTTAAAATTTTTAAGGACTTAAACACTGGCTGACAGCTTTCTGTAGTCTTTAGGCCTGTCATTGATCTTATGCAACATTTTTGGGCTTTAAATATCCTTTCTCTCTCACTGCAGTTACCCCAAAAAATGACACCGAATCTTAATACAGAAGCAACTAAACCATGATAAGCTATCACTAACGTATTTATGTTTACTTTTTTGGACAAGTTATATAAAATAAAGGCAGTTTTACTTAATTTTTTGCACACATGCTCTGCATGAGGTTTCCAAGTTAATTTACTGTCAATTTGAACACCTAAAAATCTTGCTACTGAAGTTGTGTCTATGGTTTGGTTGTTATATTGAACGATTATATTATCTGGCTGTAAACGCTGATAAAAATGCATGACATTTGTTTTTGCTAAATTTATAACTAGATTGTTTTTATTGAGCCAATCTATTACTGTTTCTAATGCATTATTTATTTCTTTTGCGTATTTTGTTTTATCAACGCATTCTACTATTGCAGTACTATCGTCGGCAAATAGTGTCATTGGTTGATGAATTTGACTAGGCAGGTCATTAATGTAAATAATAAATAGTAATGGTCCAAGAACACTGCCCTGCGGTACCCCATATTTAATTTCTCTACATTTAGATAGATATTTAAATTCCCGTTTAGATTTGGTACATATTCTTGATATCTCTGTGTATTGTTTTCGGCCCGTGAGGTATGATTTAATTAGATTTAAAACATTACCTCTGATACCATAACCGTGAAGCTTATTTAAGAGAATGTCATGTTTTACACAATCGAATGCTTTTGTCATGTCTGTAAATATTGCACATATAGGGTTCTTTTTATCCACATTTTTCATAATTAAATTTAAGAGATCAAATATTGCCATGTTAATATTTTTATTTTTACGGAAGCCCTTTTGCTCTTCGCATAGTATATTGTTTTTAGTTATAAATGTATAAATAGATTCATATATAATTTTTTCTAAAATTTTAGAAAATATCGAAATTAAAGCTACCGGTCTATAGTTTGACATGTCTTCTCTGTTATTTTTCTTAAATAGGGGCTTTATAATTACAGTTTTAAGATTATCTGGGAATGTACCAGAGCTTATGCATAGATTTGATAAATGGCATAACGGTGTAGCTATAATATCAGAGACAAATTTTACTACAACCGTTGAAATGCCATCGAAGCCAAAACTTTTTTTATTTTTTAAGTTTTTAATTATACGTTTAATATCTTGTGGTACAACCGGCGACATGAATAAAGAATTTGGATTTGTATTGATACTAACTGGAATATTTGGATGGTTGCCACGACTAGACATAATATTCTCGACCTGGTCAACAAAGAAATCGTTGAATGAATCAGCAATCTGTTTTGGATTTTTAATTATTGTATTATTTTTATTTATTTGTAAAATAGGTTCTTTAATTGTATTATTATTTTTAATTATCTGCCATAACGCTTTAGATTTGTTTTGTGAACTGTTAATGATGTAATTATTTTGAGCTTTTTGAGTGAGATTTATAATTTTTTTAAGTTTTTGAGAATAGTCTTTAAAAATATTTTTATTTTCACGTGTTGGATTTTTTCTTGATGTCCATAGTAAATGTCTTTGTTTTCTACTGCAAATCCTTATCCCACGTGAAATCCACTTAATTTTTTTATTCGGTTTTACATTAATTAATTGGGTTGGAAAACATAAATCATATATTAAACGAAAAAGATTGATAAAGTTATTATAGGCATTATTTGGGTCATCAGTTTCGAATACTTCTGAAAAAGATAGACTCTGAAGGTGTTTTTTGAATAATATTAAATTTTCCTTTGACAGGTTACATTTTTGAATTTGCCAAGATTTGAGAGTGCATGTTTTATTTACCTGTATTTTTAATATTTGCGCAGTATGGTCTGATAATGAGAAATCAATTACTTTACTCATACATTTTTGTTTGGAATTATGAGCGAAATTATCTAGACAAGTGCCACTTTTTGGTCTAGTAGGTTGCCTGAGTTCTAATTTTAGGTTATGTTTAAACAGCAAATTTTCAAAATCGAATGAATAATTATTTCTTTTAAGTAAGTTAATGTTGAAGTCCCCGCACAAAACTACTTTTTTATTTGGCTTACACAATTTCTTCAATAAAGTATCTAAATAATCTAAAAAAATATTTACACAAGACATGTTTGGCGGTCTATACATACATATAATAATTAGTCCCTGCTGACTTAACTCAATTGCGCAGTATTCGAATACACCCGCGATAGACATGTTGTTGGGTAGTTCCTTATATTCGTAACCATTTCTAATAAGGATACAAGCCCCTCCACGTTTCTGTTGCTTTCTTGAAAAACACGATGCAAGCTTGAAGTTAGGTACATTTATTAATGATTCTTGTCCGGAAATTACAAAATGCTCCGATATGCATAATACATCGATATCTATATTTTGATTAGTAACCAATTCTTGCATATATAGGGTCAGCATATCAGTTTTGTTCAGAAGTCCTGCAATATTTTGATGCATGATGTTCATATGTTTATAATAGAAAAAACTCAGAGTTAGATTCAATAGCTTCATCATTATTTTCACATTGTGTTATATTTATCATTTTATTAATTGCTGCCTCTTCTCTATCATATGATGTATTTATTAACATCGCTATGTTTTCAAATATAGTGTTCATTCCATAGTCTTTTAAAGACCCATTGTATTGTGAAAACATGTTAAAATCACAGGATAATTTTAAGTTTGAGTCGAATAAGATGGCGTATTTATGCGTTTGAATATCCAGATATAATAAATTGTTAAAGGCTTCTATTCTGCAATTGTACCATACTGAATATTGATGGAATTTGTAAGTTGGCAAGCATAATATAATGTTGGTGTAGTTTATAGCTTGTAACGTTTCTCTGAGATGTATAATAATATCACAATAATTCATAGTACTGCGGAAATCTTCTTCTCCAATTAGTATTATACAATAATCTTTCTTTGAAAAATCCTTTAGTTTTGTCTCTAAGTTGTTAATAAGGTGTTCAATTCCGCAATTCGGTTTAATATAATGGCAAATTTTAAAATTTTGAAGATTTTGTTCAGCGATCGATGTAACTTTATTTGTTTTATTTGAACTTAAAATGCAGATTTTACTATGCATTGGTGCTTCTGCCTTTTTTTCTAATAACATCGCGTCATTCTGTACCTTCATATCGCTCATTTGCGACAGGGTAGATGTTTTTCCGGGTATAGGATCGGATTTTTTCGCCAATGTACATAATATTTTTTTAGTTGTATCATTTGGTACTAATTCTTTGGACATGAGTGTTTTTTTGAGCTCTTGGTTCTCTGTGCGTAAACTATTAATTTCATCCTGAGCAGCCAATAATTTAATGGTGAGTTCTTCTATTTGAGACTTAAATCCCCGTGTATTTTCGTCATCCGATAAATCTGGTAAGCTGTTAGTAGAGCCATCTAGCGGTGAACATGTCGAATTAACTTCATCAGTTGGCAATTCGGTCATGGACCTTGTTTTTGCTTTTCTAAACGTTATATTTTCGAGGAAATTCATATTAATAATTTTTATGATCTTCGAAAAGAGGATCTCGGTCTGACTTGGGTTCGAACGCACGCACCTTCGATCAAGTATGGTTTGAAGATAGCGTAAAAAAGCAGCGCTTGTCGCCACTGAGCCAGCTGAACACTTATGAATACGGTCGAAATTGTTGAGTACTATTATCGATGAATGCTTTTTTTTTCCAAAAAGCGTCGGTTGGCAGAGAAAAAAAAAACCGTTTTTTATTTTGAAAGTAGTAAACAACTTTTGAATGTTTCAAAATTTCTAAAAAGTTTGTTTTGCACCGAGAATATCACTAAATTATGTTAGGGGAACACAATAACACCATAAATAATGGATCATTTGGTTTAGTTCACTGTAAAATAACTCTTAATTGTCACTTTTTCTCGACTGTTTCACTTCTACCACTGTTTCTAAGATTATGTTATTTAACTATTGAATTTATGAATATTTTCACTGTAAAACGTTTTCACTTATTAATTGGAGTTTACTTTATTGAATGTAATAACTTTTATCACTTATTTGCCAAACTACGAATTTAAAATACAATTTTTATACGGACACTTTGTTTAGGTTGGTAGCAGCGCCACCTGTTTGCTGTAATGAATGTCTGTGTGATTTTCATAACAACATAGAGGATCTTAGTTTTTTTAAGATTTTGTGACTATAACGTCGAAAGTTGATGACACTTTAGGCATTACTTTGTAATTAGCACTTAATACTGTACAGAACGGCAGTTATTTTTGTCAAAATTATCAGTGAAGCTTTGCAAGTGCAAAAGCTGAAACTTTATTATTTCCTTGCTTCTTTCACTAGCACTAAAATACCACTTAGTTTACAACACGTTTAGAATAACTTACTCCGAACGAAGCTTAAGTTTACACTAAGTCGCGTAATCTCTTTTCAGAATACCAGCAAAAAGTGTCAGTTTGACAAGAGAAACGCCACCCGTCGAAGACGACGTGAAAACGCGAAAACGGGGGCGCGCGGCTTGTGGGAAAGTGTCCACATGCACCGACAATTCCCCGGGAGCCTTCAACAACCCGAGTTTGCCGAGCTATAAGACAGAACAATAGTTTCAACCATTTAGGATTTCGGCTACATTGCTTCGTGCTCGACACGTACGAATGCCGGGATTCCGTGGCAAGAATCGATTCTCTCTTGTCTTGCTTCACCGGCTCCTTCGAATACGAAGAAAGCCTTCTTTAGTTGTAATGGGAAGAGGTTTTATCTAGTGGGAATTCCGTATTTAGGTTGCATGAAACCTGATCGGAATTTCTTATCTGTTTTAGAAGTAGGGTTAAGTAAGTGGATGATCTTTGTAAGTTTTATTTTGTTCAGCTCATTAAATTGACTTTAAGCGATACAGGAGAAATATCTAGAATGGGGAAAAGTCTTTTAAAAAAGCCTTCACCAAACATATCAAAAATAGTTAAGATATTTGTATTGAAATTTTCTGAATAACATAATTATCTTTTTAATATTTAAGTAAGTTTATAGGACTGTACAAAATAAAGTAGTCTAAAAATAAAATGCTACATCTTATAATTAAATCTCAGTGCATTCCCTAGGCTTTGGGTTAAGCAGGAGACAGACAGTTGCAAATAAATTGCGCATCGCTTGATCCTGATAGTCTGGGGACCCGTCTATGGTCAGGTAAGGAACGAATGATGGTTCCAGGGCGTGCGTCTGATCTCCGTACTCCTTCAATAGAATGGAACCGTGCGCGCTGTTCACGCATTGCCATATTTCTTGAACGTTTACATTGTGCTCATTTCCACACTGAAAAAGAAAATAAAAATGAGATATCATATTCCATATCGCCTTTAATACCCGAAGGGTTTTGCAGTAATATAATTTATAGTGTAACCTTAAGTGTTTAGATTTAAGTCTCATGTAATAGGTTTTATGCCATCAATTGGCTAATAATAAACTACATTCTTCTTGAAAACACAATTACCATCAATTGCCGAAACTGGGAATCGAACCCCTCTCAGCAGTAAAGCTTGCACCAGACCAACGAAGCATAAAAACTCTACTCTTGTGATCGTAAAGGAGTTAATGTTAGGACATAGTTAAACATAAAGAAAAAATATTGCAATATGAAAGAAAGAATAACAAGAAAATAATTTTACAAACATGCAATGTTCCTATTACTTTAAGTACCGGAGCCATGCAGCTTCTTCGAACAATGCACTCATCTCACAGAAAAACCAACACAAAGGTAAATAATACCCTGCCCGGAGCTTTAGGAATGGTCCTAGCTATGTACCTACAGTTAAAACTGGAAACAAACTGGTAAGTAGTTGTATTTATGGCAGTACCCATTTACTGGTTGTTACGGCTGACAGAAACAACTCGAACCTCACGTCATTAGCTGATTTACCTGTTCTGTGAATTATAGATAGACTAGTAACTCGCCCCGGCTTGGTGCAGGTTGCATTTTACTAGCAACAGCATTATCTCTAATAGGTGCACAACTTTCCGAGACATATAGGATTTGAAGATTAGCATGTAAAAACATAAGTTAGAACAAGTGATTCTTACATTGTTTTATGGCATAATGGTGATAAGCAAGCTCTGCATGCAAGCATATCCGATGGAAAGTGGTCACTGTAGCCTATGGACGACTGTGACAGCATTGTATTGCCGACAAGTTGCCAACTCTGCAACTTTTTGACCCCTTCTGGTGTGAAAAATGTAACAATGACCGTTATTCCGACAGTAAGAGGATCACTAGTTTCAGTGAAATAGCTTTTACACCGTGGGTCCAGTGGTCGCTTGCGAACCGCGAGACGCGAGACGAGAAAAAACGCGTGTCGTAAGACAGACACGCGTTTTTTCTCGTCTTGAGGAGGAGACATATTGTATTCTAGGCTGTTCCATCATCATCTGCCTAGCCTTTTCCCTTGTATTCTAGGCTGTCCCATCATCATCTGCCTGCCTTTTCCCAACTATATTGGGGTCGGCTTCCAGTCGAACCAGATGCAGCTGGATATTAGTATTTTACATGAGCGCCTGCCTATCGGACCTCCACAACCCAGTAACTGGGCATTAAGATAACCCATGGTAACCATGGTTGTCAGACTTATGAGCTTCTGACTAACAGTAACGACTGTCAAAGATCTACAAATGGCAGCCGAGACCAACGATTTTACGTGCTTTCCGAGGCACGGAGGGAAACTCGCTTTAAATGACAGATGGTCATCTATCCACAGACCAACTTCGTATCATAGGCTGGCCCATTACAGGAAAACACTATTACGATTGCTACTATGATAGCTAAGATAAGTACCTACATGTAGTGATATAACGAGGCTGAAACTGGTCTAAAGCTTATTTTAGGTCTACGCTTTGTGCTGTCAATTATACCACGTTCTTACATGTCTTGTTAAAAGGTACAGGTAATCATTTGTGAGGAGGATTTTATTGGAGTAAGTTTCCTTTTAACCCCGAAATGTGAATATTAGGCAGCTTGTTCGTAGCGGCCTGTGTAGAAAGTTTTGAAGTTTTTCCCAAAGGGATTCCAAAGGGTCTAGGTTTCGAGACCTTGAATTTTTTTATGTGACTCATGTACTCAAGCTATGTCTAAGTTATACAGCAGTATTTTTAAAGCAGGACCAAGAATAAGAATCAAGTACAGTGTTTGCAACTGATCATCAAACAGCCTTAGTTTAATTGAGTCAACCAAATGAATGGTATATAATATAACAGAATCGAATATTTTAAGAGCTTATCAATTCAGGCTATAGTAATCCTATACTTGTAAGCCTAGGCTAGTCATAATGCCTCTTTAAAAATGCATCACAACATTCATCACTATTTACATTTCGATTCGTAGTACTCGTATAATTGTCGCTGCAAAGTGTTCAAAGCTGCGATTGCCTGATACGAAGTCTCCGCTCCAGGATTTTATACCATCGGTGGTCGGTCCTTCAAAAGACTTTCCTTTTTTTGGATAGTAAAACATAAAACGAGTCCGGAACCTCGAGTGGAGCGAAAGGCACTTTCAGACTCATGCTAAAAACCACCTTGTTCCTTCAGTTGCCTTTTCCGTTCCAGGGTCATGGTTACATTTACAGACGGTCCCACGATCCTTCAAAATCTTTACTTTCCTATGTCGAGAACTCTAGTTAAATAACAGCTTCACGGTTCCACCGAAGGCTATGGCAACGCTTGTCGAGGTCGTTCAGTAGATCGATGACCATACATTATTACATATCGTGACTTCTCCTTGCATCGAAATATATGTAAGGCCATTGGCAGCCACGTTAAGGACTATTGAAGGAACATGTTTCATTTAAGTCAATAGAATCTGATAGTCCTTCACGTCTCGCCCTGGGTAGGGAGAACTGCTCATTAAATCATTTTACCACGACAAAAAAAAAAGGCCATTGGCCAGGTCAGAGACCCAAAAGATTGACAAATAATCTTACTTAGTAGCTTTTACCAGCGGCCTCACCCGCGTGGTAAGGCGAAAAATATCCCACAGGGGCTTTTTATGTCGTTAAAGATCAGACTAATGCGTTTAGCTATTCCGAGGTACTTGAGTAATAAATGTTTATCCATCCATCCATTATCAATCCTCACATTAGTAAGCTTATCCGGGATTTATCGATATCTCCAATGCTTTACCGAAAATACCCAAAATATAATATCTAGGAACCCCTTTTGAGATCGTAGGTGATTTCAAAGAGGGTAACCACGTCGTGACGTTGTTTGTACTTACCCAATGTAAAACAAAAATGAAGTATTGATATCCTGTACGATACGAGGTGTTCTGCATCAGACAGGTGTTGAAGTTGATGGCCTGTGTAACATTGCGCAGTGCATGTAAAGCACAGGCTTGCACTGTGTTACCGAAGCACTCCGGTATACCATGTTGGCAGCTGAACTTGTAACCACCTTGGACAGCGCGAGTCTGGAAAAGTCAGTAAATAATGGTTACCTTACTGCCATCATTTGCTAACATTTGACAGGCCTGTTGGTCTAGTGGTTAGTGACCCTGACTGCTATGCCGGGGGTCGTGGGCATCGATTCCCACCCGGGACAAATGTTTGTGTGATGAGCATGATCATTTGTTCTGTGTCTGGGTGTAATTTATCTATAATACGTATGTATTTAGAAATATATAAGTATGTTTATCAGTTGTCTAGTACCCATAACACAAGCTCTGCTTAGCTTGGGACTACATGGCGTTGTGTGATAGTTGTCGAATATATTGTATATTATTATATCATCATATCAGTCGTAAGGCGTCCACTGCTGAACATAAGGCCTCTTCTTTAGACTTCCAATAGGACCCGTTGTAAGCGGCTTGCATCCAGCGTGATCCTGTGGCCTTCATAAGATCGTCTGCCCACCTAGTGGGTGGACGTCCTACGCTGCGCTTGCCGGTGCGTGGTCTCCATTCGGGAACCTTACGGCCCCATCGACCATCAGTTCTGCGACCTTACTGTATTGTTGTAAAGTTATGTAATAAATGTCATTTCTAGATATAGATTGATAGAGTCCTTAAAACCCGGTGTTTAGGCATTTGAAGAAACACAGGGACAGTTTTACTTTTTTTTCTAAGAAAATAATCTGTTGTCGTTGAGTATGGTCCTGAAATGGTTGACCAGGAACACGGTCGTGATAAAATAGTGATGGATGGTTGTAAGAGTAACAAAATTTTGGATAAAGAACAGAAAATTATCTAGCTTCTCCTAGTTATTTAAGATAACATCGTTATATCAATAATTTCGTAGCAACCTATTGACCAGGTCACGTTGCCGTTCTATTTTGAAGTATTCTATAGTGCAAAGGGTAAAATAATAGTCTAAATTACGATGAGCATGTTATATGTACGGTCAGCCAAACAGGTATACAGGCAGCAATTTTGTAACGGTTTTCATGTGAACTATTTGCGTGCTATTTAATTAAGCTGTATGAATGCACTTTTTGGCTGTTTGCTTGTTGGCTGTACTTTGTTATGCAGACACATTTAAACACATCTTGGAAAATCGTTTAAAGTTGTTGCTTGTACCTACTCGTATACCTACCGGTTTTGCTGACTGCACTATGACATATAACACGGATTTCAAAAGGACATTTCATACGCCTGTTTACAGTTACATCAAGACTAAATACTTTACAAAGCGACCAGTAATTTGTCTCTCTCACTTGTAAGACATGCGTGAAGGAGACACTTCAACAGGGTAAAGAGTCGTAATAGACGCATATTATATGTTCCAAGTGTAATTTAAAATCGTTTAAAGTAATTTTCATAGCGTATGTTAACATACATAATATTATTATGAACACAAGTTCTTGTTTAACTGCAAGCGTAGAAGCATTTAATTGTAATGGGGAGGAAGTCATTATACGAGTAATATTTAAAATGATGTATAGATGAACACGAAAATACTCAATTTTTTTTTGTTACAGTAAATGCACGTTGAGCTGAAGTGGCAATGGACTGGTCATGTCTGCCGCGACGATAGGTGGAGTAGGAAGGTTCTCGAATGGAGACCACAGGTAGGTAAGCGTATAGGGTGGGACGCCCCCCGGCAAGATGGACCGATGACCTGAAGAAGGTGGGTGGCAGTGGCTGGATGAAAAAAACTGGAGATCGTGCGCTGTGGCGCTCCCTAGGAGAGGCCTATGTCCAGCAGTGGACTGCAATAGGCTGAAATGATCATGATGATGAAATGCACGTTTCGTTTTTGACGGCACGTTTGCCACAGTGGCTAAGCAATAGGACTGCTGTGCTGTGTGTCGCAGATTCGATCCTCGCACGGAACAAATATTTGTATGATCTCAAGTAGTTCTGTGGTGTGGTCTGGGTGTGAGTTTCTATGTTTGTAAACCCCCCACGATACAGTGGGGCAACTTTTTTTTTTTTAAGATGGCTTCAACTAAAAATATTATCTTTCAACAAAGACATTAAACTATATTCGAGCAGTAGACGGGACATCACGAAGAAATTTCTGATCCAAAACTTTTTAAGGTAAAAAGTCGCTCAGTCTAGTAGCCGCGTTGCTATGCAACGCTTAGATAGCGCTACTGACGCACGGCATCAACAATTTTGTATGACAATGGGGATTGTCTTAATTTTTTAAACATTCGATTTTATTTCATTTTCTGCAAATATAGAGCATTTTGAGAAACTAATTTGAATATTTTAATGATTGGCTCAATAGTTTTTTTATTTTTAATATTTTAATTTTTGAGGTAGGTGACGTCACCATTGGCCTAAAAGTTATGCCGTTTCCTTACTAGAGCAAAATTAAAAAACTGTCAACACAACGTCAACTGTCTAAACGTCACTTACATCCCGCTAGGTTATTGTTTACAAAACAAAATTACTCCTAGATGAACATACAAAGGAATCTAAGGCTTCTGAAATACTAACATCAAAGTGATCTTCGCAACAGTACATTGTATAAACCTTGCAACATTCCACGCCGTCATCACGACACCACTTTTCTCGCAAATCTTCTTTAGTACGAACAAAACGTTGTTTCGATTATTATTAGTATTATTGTTGCAAGTTGGGACAAAGCACTTCCTGTATTCTATTTTACTTGTAGTTTATGTTATATTGCCGATGCCGATTTAACAGATTTAACCGAGATAATGAAGAAATTTGCAGTTATAATAAAAACTTGTTTGTTTACATCTTTGACATTTACAAATTGACACTTGTCAGTGGCCGTCTGACATCCCTGATTTTCTCATCAGGGATGTCAGACGGCCACTGTGATGTACCAATATATGAAATATTGGTACATCGGTAAAATGTGTCGAAAATCAAATACGAATGAAAAATCTTTTTTTTTCTTTTGCTGTTAATGGAGGGCAAAAATAAAGAGATTTTTTAGTAAGCAATACTCGATTGTAACTAAAGAAATAGATAACAGAGTACATCTAGCGTGGAAGAGATATTGGTCACACAAGGTTGTCAAAAATCCTCGGGTTCCTCCCAAATCTAAGAAAATATTTGATTTCTTCATTTTACCTATATTGACGTATGGATGTCAAACTTGGAGCATTACTAAACAAAATATGCGAAATCTAGAGCCCTGTCAACATAGCATGGAGCGTAGCATGCTCAACGACAAGTTAAAAGACAAAATCAAACTAGAGACATTACTAAACCAAACTAAAATCAACGAAATCACATATTGCCTAGGGAAATTGAAATGGAGATGGGCAGGTCATATGTTGAGGAGTACTAATAATAAATAGGCTAAGGACGTAACCAAATGGTGTCCAAGATATAACAAAAGAAAGAAAGGAAGGCAACGCCTAAGACGACTTTCGAAAGATGGCTGGTGCTACTTGGAGGAGGATGACCTATAAACGGAAGGAGTGGCAAGCTATAGGGGAGGCCTTTGCGAAATCGAAAGACAATCTCAATATCGGTGTCTAATAATACATAATATATAGATATATAAAAGAGAGGGAAAAAAATGTAAACTTACTTTTAATATTTTTGTTTTGTAAGATTGTTAAATAAAGGCTATAATAATAATAATACTCGATTGCACCCTAAAAATTGTCGTTTATTCTGTATTGTTGGTCAACGTCCAATCTTGGTTTTTTTTTCTCGAGTAATAATCTTGGTACATGGTACACGTGACACTGAAAACTTGTATGTATACCAAGACATTGGTACTTATGCCTGACAACCCTGGAAAATACTTGTCACTTATTTTTTAGGGTTCCGCAGCCAATGGCAGAAAACGGAACCCTTATAAATTCGACATGTCTGTCTGTCTGTCTGTTCGTCCGTATGTCACAGCCACTTTTTGTCGAAATTATAAGAGATAGCTCTTACAATTTCGACAAAAAGTTGAAACTTTGTAAGTAGATGTATTATGTGAACCGCGTAAGGACTTTCACACAAAAATAAAACAAAAACCGATTTTGGGGGTACCTCCCATACTTAGAATTGAAACTCAAAATATATTTTTTTCGCCTTACCCATTCGTGTGGGATATCTATGAATAGGTCTTGAAAAATTACATTGAGGTAGTACTATTATTCTGTGATTGAGGTTACAAACATAATATTTTTTTTCTAAACTGAACAGTTTGCTCGAGAGACACTTCCAAAGTGGTAAAATGTGCCCCCCCCCCCTCTGTAACTTCTAAACTAAGAGAATGATAAAACAACAAAAAAAAATTGATGTGCATTACCATGCAAACTTCAATTGAAAATTGTTTTGAACGAGATCGAGTAATAACTCGTAGTTTTTTTTTTTTTTAATAAATCGTAAATTGCAATTTACCTTGCAAAGTTACAACTAACTACAAGAACTTTACTTGCTGCTACGGAACCCTTTATGGGCGAGTCCGACTCGCACTTGGCCGGTTTTATATTTTTTATATTTTCTTTTTTCTGAGGCAAAGATACAAAACTGTGTACAGCCAAAGGTTTGAAGAAGGTGTTAAACATTTGAAGGGCAAGGAAGGTCAAACGTATTTTATTAAAAATATCAATGAAATATGAATATTTTTCATTTTTAAATAGTACATAATGATCAGTAACGCTATTCCTCGAAATGGTTTTTCAATTACAGCATATTAAAAAAAATGAACAATGCCCATTTCCCCAATGCCCGCTCTATAGTTCTTTTAAATCTCTTTGTCTTTCAATGATGAGTTTTATATTGGGGATGTTTATTAAGCGGAGTTCATACGATCGATGATACAAATTTTAAACCGATGTATTCCTTAGGGCCATTGTCAATAAAAGAATGTTACAGACATGTGCTTTTTTGTTATTTATCATCAGTGTTGGTACTGTTGGTGGGGAAATCATCAAATGAGTCCTCTTTCTCTAAGAGGCAGACTGTTGCTCTGAAACCTGACCTGTTCCGTCAATTGCCCCTTGTGTTGCAGGGCTTCCAGAAAATCATAAGCCATTTGGCTTTGTCATTTTTTTTTTCTCTAGCCTAATCTGTCCCACTCCTGAGCAAAGGCCTCCCCCCATTCCTTCCACTTCTCTCGATGGTGTGCCTCCTCACGCCAGTTCACTAGGAAGCCATCCAAAGATAATCTACTTGTGATGGTGTTTAATATTAATGTAGGTTACAAAAATAACAGTTTGAGTGTTCTCTATGCGACAAATAACTTAATGCTTATATTTCGTGTGAAGCCTAGGCAATGACCGACAGCGTGTTCTAATAATTAAATGTAAAATATCATACAGCACGCATAGCATGACTAATTCCATCTATAATCTACCAAGAAAAGACAAAAATATTGAGACGTCGACGAGTATTGGACTACTGAAGAATAGACACATTTAACATTGTAAGATCTACAAATATTTTATCAAGGCTATTTTGTAATTTTATATTTACCGATTTTAATTCTGAATAAAGATTTATTTATTATTACATATTTATTATTTAGAAACAATATTCAATATTTTTAAAATTGCTACTGTCGGAGTTCAGAAATATTTCCACATTCAGTAATTTTGTCTATTCTTCAGTCGACAAACCCAATTGGGTTTTTCCAACCAAAGAATAGACAAAGTACTCATTGTCATGCTACGCATGCTAATACATCATTTATACGTACCTCAGCATGACCGTAGGGTATTAGACGTATGTCTAAATGTGAGCCCAGCTTGTCCATGGCTGGCTTTAATTGGTAGACGAAGAAATTCACACTGAACGGACACAGTGTCTCATAATACACTTTGATTACAAGTTTGTCCCTTATTGCGGCTACCTCTGGTCGATTCTGAAAGTTATTTGTAATGTTTTATGTCAAAAATCTAATATATTTCACAAATAAACCAAGAATAAGTAACAAAAATGAATTAACTCACATTTGAAGTTCCATTTCTGTGTTCTAAGTTGTCACTTCTTCTAGATGATCCTAAAAACAATTACAATTATTTATTTAATTATTAAACTCAATATTGCATTCAAACTTCATTCATAATTAAAAAATAACCTCGTGTTTTTTTTTTCAAGAGTCCACTCCGTCCACACTCTATCCTCGATGCTAGCAATAACTTATATAATAAATATGCAAGAGTTGCTCGTATAAAGATATTAGATCTTTATACGAGCAACTCTTGTATATTTATTTTACATGTAATCAGGATCTCGGAAACGGCTCCGAGGATTTTCATGAAAGTTACAGATTAGGGGTTTTTCGGCTCAAGGAATCGATTTATCCCGGGTCCCAGGTTCGAGTGAAAGCTCGGTTCCCAAGATATAGACATTTTAAAAATCGAGCGAAGCTCGGTCAACCAGATATTTTTTTTAATACGTATTTAATTAGTAAAATAAAATAATACGCTTTAAGGAACAAAACGTTATCTTGACACACCGATTAACTTGACTTGATTACTTACCGGTATGCAAGGGGTCACATAACGCAACTCCGATTAATAAATTAAGTAACACTATCTTGTAATAAGGCATTGTGCGGTTGAATCACTACTAACATTCGCATCTTCAGGAGCATAAAGATTACTTTGTGTCAAATTGATAGTCATATCAAATAGCCTATGACCGATAGTGATAATAGTCCATGTGACGATTTTTTTTATAGTTTAGGACCGGCGCCCACTGACGGAACGGGGCGTAGTGCGGCTGTGCGGCATGCCGTGGCATTGCTACAGGATGTTGTAGCATTGCATGTCGAGATGACGGGATAAACTACTGAGATTGTCGCCCCAACAGGCCAGATTCAACCTTGTTACCCGAATATTAAGGAAAGGCATGACTGTTAGCACGCACATAATCATCCTTATCAACATGAAATAACCCACTCGTATCATGTGATACAGCGCTGTGCCACCCTGCAAGACCTTTCGATCTATTCATATTCAATTGAAATAAGGTCGAGGATAACGGTCCACGAAAAAAAGTTATGCCATGCTATGCCTTGTCGTGCTATGTCGTCAGTGAGTACCGGCTCTTATTTGCCTACATACGGTAGTAATTTTATTATTGTCTTCTGTATAAAGCTGCGTCCAATACCAAACCGTGCACTCTATTATGCATCTCGAATGGGGATGGCAACTGTGAAACGAATGGCGCTAGCATAGCTAGTTCCCAGCATCGTCACTGGTTCACATTATTTATGTACTTCAAATTAAAACTACCTCATTGGTCGGATTAGGACCTAGCTATGGTGGCGCCATCTACAATTAGCTTTGACCGGTCTTCCCCATTGCTATAAACATGGTTTATTCAAAGCCATTGCTAATACTATAATTTTAAAAATGAATTAAGTGTTTCCTTAGCTAGATGTCAAGTAAATACGTGTTGACAAGTGCGAGAGAGACACGGGATCGCGTCGCGTCTCGTTCACATAATATTGTCTTTTTCTGAAATAAAATGAAATGAAATGAAATGATGTAATGAAATGAAATGATGTTTATTTATGCAAGTAGGTTTATCAACACTTTTACACGTCTTTTCATAAAAAACTAGGAGGGAGGGTGTAACGCTTTCTCTCTATCGGGAGGGTGGTCCATTTCATGTATCGCTTAATCTATTTACTATGTGATTATGTCTATGGATCAAACTTTGTTCCCAGGATGCACAGAAATCGCACTTTCGCGAGAGAACATTGAAATTTTAACTTGCACGTGAACCGCAAGGTTCGCTAACATACGCAAGTGTGGACGTAGCTTTAGATTTAAATGTCTTTGCCCTCATATCGTTGCAACTTCACCCCGGTTATTATTTGTTTTAAAACAAAGCAATGATAAAATTGGTTGCATTGAGTGTCATATTCAAGTCATAATTATGAAAATCAGGAAAAGAAGCATTGTGGGAACGTTTGAAAGAGAAACCGCGGCCCTGGCCTGTTAAAGTCATTACGAGTCTAAAACTCTCTTCCACTGCACTCAAGGACCTCGAGGGAGAGAAATCATTTGATGATTTCCCGCTGCTAAAGTTAGGCAAGCCAAGTTCAATATAAAAATTTTCCTACCCCTTTTGTATTGCGGAAACATCAGTCAATAATATTACAAATTGAATTTCACCGCGATTCAAAGAGTTACCGCGAGAAACTAACATTGTAAGTGGAACGATTTTCACGTTGGTTTCCGCCTGCAGTTGTCATGTGTTTGCAGTCCTCACAGTATACGAGTAATGGATAAATCAAATAAAATCGGACTCCACTTTTTAGGGTTCCGTAGTCAACAAGGAACCCTTATAGTTTCGCCATGTCCGTCCGTCCGTCCGTCCGTCCGTCCGTCCGTCCGTCCGTCTGTCCGCAGTTTAGCTCAGAGACGCACAGTACTAGAGAGCTGTAATTTGGTGTGAATATACGGATTTGTTGTGCCGAAAAAGTGGTAAAATAAAATCTCGTAAAATATTTTTTTTTAGGGTACCTCCTGTACTTACACGTGAAGTGAGGATTTTTTTTTTCTCGCGTACCCCTTAGTGTGGGGTATCATTAAATAGGCCTTTAAAAAATAATGATAGTTTCTATTTACAATTTTTTGATGAAAAAATTCGTTTGTGAAATATTAAGCTTTAAGGTGCTAAATTTTGCTCGATTCGAGTGTCCCCCCCCTCTACCAGCTAAACGGTTATATTTGGGGGTGTGAAAAAATTCACAATAGTAGTATATATAACGAAGTTTAAAAGAAAATTATCATGACTAAGTAGGCCTTATAACTTTACGAGTAATAGTCGACCAACTTATAAAATGTACTTGATTAAATTTTTTCTTAAACAAAATGTATCGGAGAAACAATAAATCACTTGCAAATGTAAGTTTGTCAACTTTATTTTTACAGCTTTAATAGGTATGTTTTTATGGTATGTTTTTTTGGGGATAGGTAGGTTTTTATCGTCAACTATTTAACTAACTTCAAAAAAAGGAGGAGGTTCTAAATTCGTGGTAATCTTTTTTCTTATGTATTTTCCCTGATTTCTCAAAGACTCCTGGACCGATTTTGAAAATTCTTCTTTTTAAAATTACATTCAGCGAATCAGTATAGTTAGTACGCATAAGTATTTTGATGGGCAACTACGGAACCCTACACTGTGCGTGGCCCGACACGCACTTGGCCGGTTTTTTTTGTTCTAGGTACTAAATTAAATGTTCTGAACGCTGGGAAATAGTACTCTGGGCTAGATTTGGGCTAAGAGAATCTTATAATAAATTTAAAAAAAATTCTTCTTGAAATCACCGACAATGCTGTTACTGGCTGTTACTTATTGCGTATGGCACGTTTTTAGAGTTCTGTAGCCAAATGACAAAAACAGGACCTTACAGATAGGTACTTACATTCCATCTGTACGTATTGTTGCACACAACGATTTACTCGGTGACTATGAATATTAGAGAGAAATTGCAGTGATGTACACTAATCGCCTAATCTTGGAAAACATAATTAGAGGTGGCTGTCCCCCCTACGTTTAGGTAAACAAGGGGAGCTGCCCACAGAATGGGGAGCGCCACTACTAATTAGATATGAGCGCCGATGGCAGGCCTGGCTCACTCCGCAGTGTAGGTATAAAACTGCAAGCATTGGCGGGGTCCACTTCGGAGTGGACATTTAGTCGGTTGCCGCGCGCCGCCCACTACGCACGCGCTTACTTATATAATATTTAAGTTTGGTGTTTGGTTGAATTTACGTATGAGTTTAAAAAATATATATATGATAAGGAAAAAAAATACTGCATAACGTTTGGTTGTTTAAATAATGACAGTGATAGGAGCCTCACGTTTCACACACTACCGCGTGATTTCGAAAGGTAAGAAAAAAAGTGAATATTTATCTATGTAGTACATAATTTAATAATGATCAAAAAACTATCTACCTGCTTGTGGCGTGCTCATTAATGTCATTCAAGTACCGGCTAGTAATCATGATCAGTTAAGCATGATTAGGTAGGTTACAAATTTGGCCTACAAGACGACCAAGATAAATAAAATAGACGATTATCAAACCTGACATCACTCTCACTCACCTAAGCTGAATACGGGTAGGTCGAATTATGATCGGTAGAAAGTAGGAAGATGTTTACGTTATTGTTTAGACACGTTCAAACTCAGAAAATGGCTACACTACGCATTCAAGGTCAGCGATCGTAATTCTCTTCGCGACTTTTTTTACCTACTTACCTACAAAGACACGCAACACGGGGCCTGTGACAATGAAATGATAAGGACTAGTTACCTATTTTGCCGTAAACGATAACAATCGATCTTTAAAGTTATGACTACAGCTTGGCCAGAACGGATTGAAACGGAACTAATCTTTTTGTTTCTGACAACGTTTTAAAATCTTTGATATTTGATGTAAACAAAGACCGCAGGTTTTTGACCGCAGGTTTGTTTTAGTCATTGGATACATGAACTGGGCTGACGTTGTAAGGCGACTAAAAAGTCACGGTGTATATTTATTATTCCTCACGTAAGGTGTCGTAGGTACCTACTGTTAACATTCTGTGCTACCAATCGATATGAATATAAAGTAATCGATGACGAAACAGAAAAAGATATAGGCTGATGATAAAAACAAAATTCCTTGAGGGACATAAGGAGGTAATGAGGAGTGATATATATTTATGTTAATTAATAATGTAATTAAACAATGCATAAAATACGTATTCACTGTGCCCAAACTCGCGAGTCGCAACCCTATTGAGCTTGACCGACAGTAACCTTTTAATGTCGTTGGCGTCAGATAAACTAAAATGAACTCTCGCGCGTCACTATTCAGTTCATTTTTGCTTGCGCACGGGAAGTTTAGGCTATTATAAAAGTAGGTGGGTGATGCGGTTGCAAGTAAAAATGGACTCTATTCTTTCGTGCATAGATTTTACATTTGTTTGTTTTCTTTTTGGGAGTAAGCCTTCTGTGCCTTTAGGTACTATTATATATTCTGTGCCGATGGTCAATTTGTCGGCGGCGGCGCGCCGACTTTTTGACGTCGGCGGCGGCGGCGTCGGCGGCGCGGCCTTCATTTTTAGACTACTTTAATTTAATAGAAGAAATAATGAACAATCTTTTACGTATAATTACGATTTATTATAATTTTGACGAGACGAATTTAATTGGCAAGGGTTACCTATCATAAGATTGAAAAACGTTTGACCTTTATTTGACCTAAAACTTTTCAACTATTATGGTTAGGTTTTTTTTACTTCATCGAAGTCACGTTTCCCACTGTTTCAGTTAACCTATTATCTATTCTCGTTTTTTTTTTCGTTAATCCAACACTTCATTTGGCTGAAAAACTTTTTACCGATGTTACACTTACTCGAAACAACGGTTGTTTGGAGTATTATTTTATAGTTTCCGAACATTCATTATATCACTGTTTTAATTGCCATATTTTTATTTCACCAAACGCCTAGAAATTTGTGCACACTAGGTAATTATGGCTGTTACATTTTTAATATGCGCCATTGAAATGTGGCAGACAATACAAAATAGGTAATTGGGCATGCATTGATAATATGACTTGTGAAAATTCGATTCTGACGAGTATTGTAATATGATTAATGACATTTGCTGTTTGCTGCAGCACGCAATCAAGCATGCAGCATGCGCGCAGCAAGAATGCATGGCTCATGGTCAGGCGGCGAGTTGCTGATTTACATGCCCGCGCCTACGGTGGCCGGAGATGGTCTTGCGACACCCAAAGCCGTGGGCGTCTATCACTGAGGCTGGGGCGAAGAGAGGACGCTGTCTTTTCTCTCTCACGGCTCGCCTCCTCCTTCGCGCATAACAGCATAACTGCTTCGCAGAAGGAGGCGACCGCTTCCCACCCCGTCTTGCCCCGCAGCATGGCTTCAACCAATGCCGGGCGCGAAAGATCTCCGCTTATCGCCTCTGTGAGGACACGCGGTGCTCTACCCTAGTGGGGTAGTCCTGCACCGTATGCTCCACCTTGTCCTCCAGGCGATCTTCGCCGTGGTGACACCCGAACGTTTCTTCTCTCCCTATCCGACACAGGTACCTCCCAAAACTTCCGTGTCCGGTGAAGACCTGCGTCATCTGATAGGTCAGGACGCCGTAACGTTTCCCCAGCCACTCTTCAAAGAGGAGTCTTACCGCCGCGGCGTGCCCGACATAAACTTTCTTTGGAAATTGCATATCGCCATCTTTTTCTTTCGCTTGTTTCAAACAAGCGTCGCAAAACACTTGGTCGCCCTCGATACTGTTCGTTTTTTTTCCCTCAATATTCACAACTAACTGACCAAAATAGGTTCAACAAAAACTAGGTGTTTGTTTCTTGATAACTTGGACCTATTAATAAAAGTACTCTGTGACTTGGACAAAACAGAAACTTTAATGTCAAAAAGTTTCGTTTTATAAACGTCTACGTCTAGTGCCGTCATTTTGCCAGCATTTATTATCGTGCGTTCGGTTTGGTCAGCGTGTTAGATTAAACTGAACGCTGCCTACTCGGGTTCGGCGCGCCGCCGGTGCCTGAAGACGGCGGCGGCGGCGCGGGGGAAATCACGGCGGCGGCGGCGCGCCGGCGCGGCGCTCATATCTACTACTAATTGAGTGCTCGATCAATTAAAGCCTAGTACTCTATGATCGTATTAATTAAATTATAGTGCAAATTAAAAAAAAAAGAAATGGCTGCTGACAATTTAATTGGTATTCGAGTGAAGAGCTTTGCGGTATACATTCGTACCGTCGGTCGCGTCGATGCCGTTGTCGAAGTCACAGAAGTATCCGTCCGGTTCGTTTGATTTTGTTAATTAATGCGATGTAAGGCAGAGACGGGTAGCAGTCTAGACGAGGGTCTCATTTGGATTGCTTTGCACAACATTACATTGATTTGTGCGACCGACCGTCTCGAGCGAACATTCCTCTCTATCTATATGTGGATGTACACTCTAGCCGAAGAATGGTGAGTGTTATAGCCGATGCTAAAACTAGTACCAACATAGATTAACTCACACCCTTTTCCCGTGATGGTACGAAGTCAGAAACTTCAGACCGCCTCCGGCTACGACTGTTCAACACTCTCTGCACTTCGTTTTCGTCATAGATTCCAGTTTCAAGGCTAGACCGTCACTCTTCGTCTCGAGACAAAGCGAGTGTGCCTTGTCTCAAAGTGACTCGGCGAGACTGTACAGCCACTATAAGGGACTAGCACAAACGCGCTGCTAAAACTTCATACGATCGATTTAAAGAATACTTGTCACTTATATAATACTGAAATTTAAGAATTTATACTTTAAGGGTTGAACTACATCTGGCAGAAAGCATAATGCGATAGCACGCGGCGGAATCCTCGACGCGGCCGCGTGCTATCGCATTGTCTCGGTCTAGCAAATGGCAGTTCTAAGCGACAGAAAGAGAAAGGGCGACGGAAAAAGGCGATTCCGTGCTGCCAGATGTAGTTCAACCCTATTCGTGCTTCTCGAAAACACGTTGAATTGTGAATCGAAATAAAAGTGTCGTATATTAATGTTTCTTTTAAACCGTGCGCTCATGCTAGTGTCTCCAGACTCACATACAGGGAATAAGGTTTTATGTGGACATACTCGTATCATTGTTGTATCGAAATGCATTTCCAATATCGTCTCTTCAATTCCCTTGTCTGCGAGCAATGTGGCAATGTGTGCGCCCACGGGAATCGGATCCGTAATAAGTAATAGTACTTGAAAATATGCCATGATATTGTGGAATAGACTACACGACTGTTATTGTTTTGATTTCAATAGCAAAATTTTTATTTGTTTTTCTGCTTTTCTTTTTCGGCAAATATTTGAACAAGTTCTTCTGGATATAATGCAAGTGTCAAAGTAACAATGCTGTCATTTTACTTTTTGTTGTCAGAAAGTTACGGTGTTAAGTGATCGATATAATCAGACAGATACAGAACTAGCAGGTACTTAATTGGATATAGCCACAATATAATTATTAACTGTCCACAATAAAATTGTTTTGCCTACAATATTGTTAAAATTCTATGGCGTTGATGATAATACTGAGAAAGTAGAAAAAGAAACAAATGCTATTTTACATTTTGTAATTTTAGGTTAGAGAAAAGCTGCATGTCATATTTAAAAAAAAATACCAATATTGCAACTCCAGATATCGCAAAAACGAAATTTTAAAGAAACTCACTAAATACACTTCGTTTTACGACATTAAAGGTAGGTACACTAGTTCTAGTGCATAAAAGCACCGAACGATCCTTGTAAAGTGTTCAATAAAATACAAATCTTTTATACATAATACTAAACCTACTTACAATAGTGTTTAAGTATGTACAATTGTACATATTGCATGTACTCGTCAACAGACGTGTCTTTGGAGCGATACTCGTCTCTTTAAAACTTTACTCTGGTCCTATCACATCCGTTTAGGTACATGATATTGCTGCTCACCGTAGCATTTCATTGTGGGCCGAGTACTTTAGCTGAAGTAAAGAGGATTGGAGACGTGCCTCGCCTTCACGACATCGTCTCGGCAGCCGGCAGCCCCGCCAAACTGCGGCTGGCACGCTTCGCCAGGGAAATAAATACCTGTTCCATAAGAGCAGACATATTGTGAGTTAAACCGTGCGATATTTTAAATCTATATCATCATCATCTGCCTAGCCTTTTCCCAACTATATTGGGGTCGGCTTCCAGTCAAACCAGATTCAGCAGCATATTTTAAATCTATATCTATACATATAATAAAACTGTAGAAAAGTAATTTTTGTACATTCAAAAAAAACTCAAAAAATATAGCCAGGGTTATAAAGGACAACCAATAGAACCCATTTCTAGCATTTTTAGAATTTTTGTCTGTTTGTCTGTATGTCTGTTTGTCTGTTTGTATGTTTATTTGTTCGGGCATCACGTAAAATGTACGAAAGTTATGTAGATAACTTTAATACACAACGACTGACCGTAACTTGAAGTAACATTTAGTTTTTGTTTCATTGAAATCGGATCAGTCTATCAAAAGATATTTGAATTCAAAGTCTACAAGAAGTAAAATTACGGTCAGTTTACACCGAACGCGCAGTTCAGTAGCGCGATCTAGCTTGGAATAGGAAAACTACATATATTCAAATATAATGGTGTGGACTGAAGTGGAGTGGTTTGGAGTGGGATGTTGTGGGATAAATTGGGATGGAGTGGGATAAAGTGGGATGGAGTGGGACTGAGTGGGATGGAGTGGGATGTAGTGGGGTAAAGTGGGATGGAGTGGTATGAAGTGGGATGGAGTGGGATGTAGTGGGATGGAGCGGGATGGAGCGGGATGGAGTGGCATGGATTGGGATGTAGTGGGATGGAGCGGGATGGAGCGGGATGGAGCGGGATGGAAAGGGATGCAGTGGGATGGATTGGAATGGAGTGGGATGTAGTGGGATGTAGCGGGATGAAGCGGGATAGAGCGGGATGGAGCGGGATGGAGCGGGATGGAGTGGGATGGACTGGGGTCGAGTGGGATGGAGTGGGATGGAGTGGGATGGAGTGGTATGGAGTGGGTTAAAGTGGGATGGAGTGGTATGGAGTGGGATGTAGTGGGATAAAGTGGGATAGAGTGTGATGGAGTGGGATGGAGTGGTATGGAGTGGGATGTAGTGGGATAAAGTGGGATGGAGTGGTATGGAGTTGGATGTAGTGGGATAAAGTGGGATGGAGTGGTATGGAGTGGTTTGTAGTGGGATAAAGTGGGATGGAGTGGGGTGAAGTGGGATGGAGTGGGATGTAGTGGGATGGAGCGGGATGGAGGGGGATGCAATGGGTGCTTTGAACGCTGCTAGGTGGGCTTTGAACAACAGAGGGCGTTTATCACAAACAGCTCAAATATTCTTGAAAAATCTAAATAAATTCTAATAATAATAGGGTTTATATGAAAACGATTATCATTTATAAAAAACAAGGCGAAAATTAAGCGCTTCGCACTAAGAAAACAGTTTTAAATTCCGACATCCACGCGGACGAAGCCGCGGGCACAGCTAGTTCTTAATATTTATGTTGCTCTTCGAACGGGCTTGGCATAATCCGCGAGTTATGCAAAAGATCAACGGGACAATAACACAATTTTTAGGGTTCCGTAGTCAACAAGGAACCCTTATAGTTTCGCCATGTCCGTCCGTCCGTCCGTCCGTCCGTCTGTCCTCAGTTTAGCTCAGAGACGCACAATACTAGAGAGCTGTAATTTGGTGTAAATATACGGATTTGTTGTGCCAAAAAAGTGGTAAAATAAAATCTCGTAAAATATTTTTTTTTAGGGTACCTCCTGTACTTACACGTTAAGTGAGGATGTTTTTTTTCTCGCGTACCCCTTAGTGTGGGGTATCATTAAATAGGCCTTTTAAAAATAATGATAGTTTCCATTAACAGTTTTTTGATAAAAAAATTGGTTTGTGAAATATTAAGCTTTAAAGTGCTAAATTTTGCTCGATTCGTGTGTCCCCCCCCCTCTACCAGCTAAATGGTTATGTTTGGGGGTGTGAAAAAATTCACAATAGTAGTATAAATAACGAAGTTTAAAAGAAAATTATCATGACTAAGTAGGCTTTACAACTTTACGAGTAATAGTCGACCAACGTATAAAATGTACTTGGATAATATGTTTTCTTAAACAAAATGTATCGGAGACAACTGCAAATGTAAGTTTGTCAAATTTATTTTTACAGCTTTAATAGGTATGTTTTTACGGTATGTTTTTTGGGGATAGGTAGGTTTTTATCGTCAACTATTTTTAACTAACTTCAAAAAAAGGAGGAGGTTCTAAATTCGTCGTAATCTTTTTTCTTATGTATTTTCCCTGATTTCTCAAAGACTCCTGGACCGATTGAAAATTCTTCTTTTTAAAATTACATTCAGCGAATCAGTTTAGTTAGTTCGCATAAGTGTTTTGATGGGCAACTACGGAACCCTACACTGTGCGTGGCCCGACACGCACTTTAGCCGGTTTTTAACTTCTAAGAAAGGAGGACGTTGTGCAATCAGGCGTCATTTTTTCTGTTATCACTGCTCTCAAAGAGAAGCTCGTGGCTAAATAATCACAGCCGCACAAGCCGATCTTCCGGGTTGAGCCGCGCTTGCCGAGGTTGGTCTGTGGATGGGTGACCATCTATCATAGCGAGTTTCCTCCGTGCCTCGGAAAGCACGTAAAGCCGTTGGTCCCGGCTGTCATTTGTAGATCTTTGACAGTCGTTACTGTTAGTCAGAAGCTCCAAAGTCTGACAACCAGTCTTACCAAGGGGTATCGTATTACCCAGTTACTGGGTTGTGGAGGTCCGACAGGCAGTCGCTCCATGTAAAATACTGATATCCAGCTGAATCTGGTTTGACTGGAAGCCGACCCCAATAAAGTTGGGAAAAGGCTAGGCAGATGATGATCACTGCTCTCAAAACGGCAAAGAAAAAACAAAAAACGTTGGAAAATATCGTTCAACTCTGGGCTCAAGGTCGATTATGGGCATGGCCTATGTCTCCAGAGAGCACAGGATGGGCCAATACGAAAAAATACCTCCAGGGATGGCTGGGTCAACAACACCAATTTTTTCCACCCTCTACAGAATTTTGAAAATATAGGTTGACTCGACTCAACCAAATAATTGTACAATAGTTGAAGATGTTTTTCTAGGATCGGTGACACTCACTAGAAAATTCGCTCGCTCGCTTTCATTTGATGTACTAAACCCCAAAACAGTCCTCAAGCTAAAAAAAAATAGAGATATTTATAGTACTGATTCATCTTCGCCCTATTTAAATCATTTTTATGAACAGTTTGTGCCATCTATCTTAAAAACCCACCCAACACAAACGCAGACAGATTATTCAACTAAATGCAAAAGAAAAACAAGTGAAATCCTATGTTGTTTCCACAGCTATGGATATATTTCAAAGAAAACATAAAAATGTCGAGACTTCACTTGCCAATGGCCGGGTTTGCAGCGAAGACATCGAAAGGTCTTCAGACTCGCTGAATTTCATGGGATTAAGGTTGCGGGCTCTTATTTCAACATCGATTGTCGACAGTCGACTTGGGTAGGTGTTCGAACGCTAATACCCTACGTCGATTGAGTCGCATTTTCCCTGAGGCTGTGAACAAAAATGCACCAAATCCGATTTATGATTTCATTTTTTGTTTTGGTAAAATGAGATTTACGTTTGTGCTGAAATATTTTCGGCTTATGACGATCTCGGGTTCTTTATAGACCTTTACCTGAACGGGGTGCGAGACAGGGGGATTCACAAATCGGATTAAAACAAAATTTTCTGCTGCTACTACAAATCATACTGTGGCAGGATTTGCAGACTACTCATAATCTAAGTATAGACTAGAGAGAGATAAAATAATTTAATTAGAGTATTACGTTAATTTTCATGTTTGTTTTCATTTCATTAGAAATTGTATTGTGTGGACAATACACATTCATTATACTTATTTATAATAAAAAGTAATTAAAAAATATCTATCTATGAATCTACTTATTTTAATTACATTTTCTTTTTTAAATAATCATCCGTGTTGAACGATGAAAATCAGTTCATTATCTATATCCATGAATTTATTTGATGGTTAATTTCAGTCGCAATATATGCCTTACTAAATTAATTCATCATTGTTCACAAATCATTCCTGCCTGTCGAGACCTGAAAGTGTTTCATTTGAATATCACTGTTCAATGGCTAAAAAGGTTATCCTTTTCACGGATGTAAAGAATGGAAACCCTCGAAGACTTTTGTTAAACAGTGATATATCGCCGTTTCCGCGATGGTAGTGGTGCTATCGATCTTATTATGTGGGAACTATTCTTTGATCGTAAAAGGTTTCTTTTATAATATATTTCAAGAGTACAACGCACTAGTATAACGCCGTCTGAAGGATTATCCACTTACCCGAGATGGATTTTCTCCCCACCTTTACGTGAAGCAGCAATTTTGAGCTAGTTTTATTACTACCTCATTTTCAGGACAAGTTTTACCTGTCTAGGAAATGTAATGGCATCAGTCCGTTACATTTCAATCTATTTTGTTTACCTGGTTCATGATTGTGACATTAAATATTCAAGAAAATTGGGGTTGACTTTGGAAAATACAAAAACATTTATACTCCAAATGTCACAAAGCACTTCAGCAATTAATCCTCTATGTAAATCGTCCTACTATAAGGCCCGACGTTGCGTTAAACGGGTCCCCGCGACGGGCAACCGTCGCGGGTCCACGTCCGTGGTCCCACGCGTGGCCCCGTCCGTGGCCCCGTCCGTGGCCCCGCGCGTGGCGCCGCGCGGGGACACGCGCGTGGATACGCGGCTGGTTTCCGTGGGTATGCCACGGTCCCCGTCGCGGAGACCGATTTACGCAGTGTCGCTAGTTCAATTTGAAGATTTTTATTTCAATTTCAAGTTAAAGCGCGATATATGTAAAAAGTTGATTTGGAGTGACACTGAAATCGAACATTTGTTGGATGTTTATACTTCCTACTCTAACTTATACTTTTTTTTCCTATTATTTCATTTAAACAAATACCTACAAAAAGAATTTGAGACTGAGGAATTTTTCGCAGAGAGCTATACATATGCAATTTTCATGTTTTGGTAAAAAAATAGAACTTCTCGGCTAAAAAAATGTTGGATTATTGTGCATCTATAATCTGTATCACCTACTCTCACCATATTCCAAATTTCAGCATCGGAGGAATTTTTCGAAAGCCTTCATACAAAAAAAAATTGCTCTCTGTTTGCTCCAGTAAGGCCAAGGGTCGATTTATACTAGCGCAGAGTCGAACCGCATCGAAGCGTATTTCTAAAACTGAACATAACAATTTCAACCTTAACTCCACAGCGTAACGCACACATTACTTCTAAGATTTTCACGATTCAAGATCAGCGTTCTTCACTTTTTAAAATCTTAGAAGTAATATGTGCTTTACGCTGTGGAGTTAAGGTTGAAATTGTTATGTTCAGTTTTAGAAATACGCTTCGATGCGCTTCGACTCTGCGCTAGTATAAATCGACCCTTACATGCACCGTGTATAAGCACCCTTATTGACTGAACAAGCCCGTGCGTGTTACCGCTGGCAGGCACCGCGCGTAGACCCGCGCGTGGCTCCGCGCGTGGCCCCGCACGTGGCTCCGCGCGTGGCTCCGCGCGTGGCCCCGCACGTGGCTCCGCGCGTGGCTCCGCGCGTGGCCCCGCACGGGTCCCCGCACGGGTCCCCGCGACGGAGCACTTTTGTATAGAACCGCGCGTGCATCCGTGTAGCGCAGCGTCGGGCCTGAAGGATTCACAGAGACAACAGGTCATCGGAAGCTATTCAATCAGGGCGCACGCGCAAGCAAATCGGCGAGCAATGGACGGGAAACGGACCGCAGCGTCCAGCCGCATCCCTCTTAGTTCCGCCACGTCCCGCCGCATCTCGCGGAGTCCCGCCACGTCCCGCCGCATCTCGCGGAGTTCCGCCACGTCCCGCCAGCCGTTGTCATCTCCGCTTTTCTAATAGCAGGTAATATTGTTGCATGACAAAAGGCGAAAAAAAGCACAGTACCTTGTTTGATAATTTTATTTTAACTTTGAAGGTGTGTGGTATATACCAATTGGAGTAAAAGGTTTCATTCGGTTGGGTAATTTCAAATTATTTTGGCTGTCATCAGCAGGGTTTGATATCTTTTCACCGTTGCGTACTAGGAATAGCTTTTTAGGGATGTTTAAAAATAATGCAAGAAAACACAACAACTAATATTTGCCGCAAGTCATGAAAGCACACAATATTCGTAAAAACAAAACTGAAGTCTAAAGAACAATAAAACAAGAAAGAAAATAATTACACAGAAATCCCACACCTAGTTGACACTGCCCTAGACAAAAATAAAAAAGCCCCTTTTCTAAAGTAGTTAAAGTTCTTTTTCTTTCATTTTATATACGAGTATTAAGTGTTATGTAATTAAGACAATAAAAAACACTCAATCGACATAAATATAAGTAATATTTATCTTTTACACCACTGTTATTTTTTTTTCAAAACATCAGCGCACTCTGGTGGTGGTTTCTTGAAAGCTGCGCACACGTCTTTTAGGAAATTATCTCCGTAGTTCTGTACCCCATTGATCAAGATGTAAGGAACAAACGTGAAGCCGACCACCTTGCTAGCATCTCCATATTGTTTCAGAAGTACATTTCCTCTATCTCCTTTTGCGCATTGTTTTATCCACTCTGAGTCTACGTTCATACTCTTTCCACACTGGAAACAATTATAAAAACGTTTTCATGTTGGTGAAGTAAAGATGTTTCAATAATTATTTCAGAAACTAAAACTAAAAATAATAATATCATCTCTCCATACAAAATTCAAGAACTACTCAACTCAAATGTATTGGACAGCTGTTTGCGTTTCGCAAAAAATGTGATCACTAAGCTGATAATTTAATTTTTTTATTTTATTTTAAAGCATTGAAATTTCAAAATATTTTTTTTAAAACGTTTGGGACGTTTAAAAAAAAATTATAAGTGTCTAAATATTTATTTTGTAAAAAGAATCTATAAGAGAACTAGTCATAAAATAATCTACCGTAACAAAAAAGATTTTGATTTTTCAAAGTGATCGCAAACTTTATTTATGCGGTTACGGTTCATTTTTTAACCGACTTCAAAAAAAGGAGGAGGTTATCAATTCGACTGTATTTTTTTTTTTTTTTTTTATGTTTGTTACCTCATAACTTGCGACTGGGTGAACCGATTTTCATGATTATTTTTTTATTCGAAAGCTGGTGCTTCCCGTGGAACTTGTAGAAATCGAGGGCAACCCTCAAATTTTATTAGCTGACACATAGTTTTTTGCATATCTTATGAAGTAATTCAAGTACTTGCGTATGGAAATCATCATCTCATGTAGCTGAGCTGATGATGGAAGGTACAACTCCTCAAGTAAGAAAATTATGTTTGTATTCGCATATCTCCGGAACTACAAGTCCGATTTAAGTAATTATTTTTTTGTTGTACTAGGTATCGTCCAACTTAGGGAATACTGCAAATTTCATCAAAATCGGTTCAGTCGTTTTTGAGATAGGGAATAAATGAAAGAGATGTTAACGATGTTATTACCGGTGTTACGGATTACTAAATTCTAGTGCTGAGGTTGATTATTTAAACTAAAAAGAGTAAAATAAAAACTTTTTCAAAAAAAAAAAATGTGACCGCCTTCAAAAACAACCTCAAAAAAGGGTAAAATAACCTACAAAACTTTTCTTTCGGAAGTCGGTGGCAAAAAAGACAATGAAATTAATAAAAAAAGTCACCGACTTCCGAAAGAAAAGTTTTGTAGGTTATTTTACCCTTTTTTGAGGTTGTTTTTGAAGGCGGTCACATTTTTTTTTTGAAAAAGTTTTTTTAATACCATCACACCTTTTGTTCCGTGTTATAAATACAATAATTCAAGCTCACCTCATCAGCAGCTTCATCGTCAGACCCTTTATTCTTCCTTGAGGATTCCATCATGCAAGAGTTGAAGAAGACCGCTTTGGTCATATTGTTCAGGTTCTCAATGGCGCAAGCATGTAGCTTGTTGCCATAGCACTCCTCGGGACCATGCTGGCATTTGAATTCGTACGTGCCGTCATTATGGATTATAGTCTGTGAACATAATATTACATCAAAATGGGAAAAGCAAGTCAAAGCTAATTGTAGATGGCGCCACCATAGCTTAGTCCTAATCCGACCAATGACGTAGTACTATTTTAAAGCACCTTTAAGATTTGAACTGATTTGAACCAATGACGATGCTTGGAACTAGCTATACTAGCGCCATTAGTTCCCCAGTTGCCATCCCAATTAAAACATTTTGAACACTCGGACCCTAGTACATTTGTATATAGCCCCATGGCCCTTAGTGTTTCAACCCCTCACGGCTTCAACACTTAATTAGTACAATCTTGCAGCAAAATCTTCAATCTCAGTATAAGCAAGAAGTCACGGCCACATTTCGAAGCAGTACTATTCTACGTCATAGAGTTCCGCAGAATATTTCGAAGAATGGTTCTGTTGAAGTGTGTGTTGTCGAAGTATGTCGAACTAGTCGAATAATATACACACATTCTGTTGAAGCAATGAGTAGTAGGAACTGGTGTTTTTCGATTTTAGAACTGCATTGAAGTATAGGCGTGGAAATTAAAGATGACACTCCAAACAACATTAATTTGTATGTATTGATCATTATATTCATACCTTCGCGTTTCCGTAAGGATATAGTTTCACGTTCAGGTAGGAAGCTAGTTTCTCCACCGTTGGCTTTAAAATCTCTGTATCAAAACCTCTGCTAGCTGGACATAGACACTCATAATACAGGTCAATGTTCACTTTTTCTGGCTCCAGCAAATCTTGGATCTAAAATCAGTAACACTTGTTAATTTTCCATTTTTCTGTCAATAACTTAATTAATTAAAGAAATATGAACCTTATCTTCCATGAAATACAGGTCTGCTTTAAAATTCCGCATCGCATTAATCCCACCGTCTATTAAGTTGGAAAGTAATTCTGCAAAAGAATTAAGTTATAGAAAGGTACATAGAAATATACATTGGATAAGCAGTTACTTACCGTTGTCCTGTGTTCTTACAGCAACAAACAAACATAATAAAGTAAATATTAGAGTTTTGTAGAAGAACATCGTTATTTATTTATTGTTATTTGTTACGATTAAATAATACTTAGTAATATCAACAAATCCTCGGCAGCAGCGGCCGACCAGACTAACACTAACGATAAGACGACAAAACGAGGTCATTTATGTTAAGTTTCTTTACAGTCTAATTGAGAACTCATTCACATTGGTATATTATTTATTATGTATAAGTTTTTTGTTGTTGGTTTTCTTCTTCTAGGGTGGTTGGTTGGGGTTTACGTCCTAGCGGTCTCACGAAGTTGCCTCGACGAAGTACCTACTCGTCGAAGTTGATCGAAGTCCCGAAGTATATGACTACACTACTCGCGAAGTTGCCTTTGTCATCATTGTGCCCTTTGACTCGGTCGCAAAAACCGACAACGACCGAGTGGTTGAGTTGGTCGAAATTGCACGAAGTGAAACGAAGTGCCCTTCTACACTATCGTATTCGGTCAACTTCGACCAACTTCGGGAGTAGTGTAGAGCAGGCTTAACTAGCAGCGGAACGACAGGCTGACTGATGACGCGATGCAACGCAATTCGACCGATTCCAACTACAAGGGAAAATCACCCTTACCCCTACGACATATGCCAAAAAACGTGCGGTCAACTACGGGTAGATGAAGAAAAACAAAACACGCTCGCCACGACGACGTAAGTCAGTCGAATTGCATCAATAAATCGTAGTAGCAAGGTCGATTTTCATTATAAGTTAGTAGAAATTGCAAATCGCACGAATCGCGTCATGGGTGACTTGCGGTGACTGCTGAGTCAACCCACTGGGGGTGCTGGAGCACACCAGGGCCGCCTAGCTCACGATCACTATCCTTCGGATGTCGCATACCAGTGCCAAACAGTTCTTACTGTGTTTAGGACTTCGATCATTATTAGGGAGGAGCTCCAGTAGTATTCTTATTTCTGGATGAGTTCGCTCCATCCAACGACGATATAATACTAGACTACGCATGCACGATCTAAGGAACGAAAATTATTCTGACAACTCGCTGAGGTACTACGTAAGCGAGGGGGACGGGGTACTGCGTTGTGATTGGCTAACTCAAGGTCTGTTCTGTCTCAACGTATGTTTACGGCTCACAGGATTGGTCGAAATGAGACGAATATAAGACTTTTTTGCCTAATGTGTTGGCAGACATCGGTCGCCTGTTATTACGAGTCTAGTATTATATCGTCGTTGGCTCCATCTTATCTTGGCTTCTCACGACGTGTAACATTTGGCGCAAGAACACGCGCCGTGTGAAGTGAGCATTCGCTGTCATCTAAGCTTCTGCTGAGTTATAATGGTAATTTGATAGAAAAATACTTAAACAAGTACAGGTATGTTAAAAAAAAAAGGTTGCACTCCAGGAGTGCCGGTAGAAGTGAAAACTTTTTTGTTACTATGTTTTATTTTTAATTTGAATGACGTCTTACTCATTTTCGATCAGGGTCACGTGACCCTGACGCGAGTTTTAAATTTTTTACCCATTACAGAAAAAGTGTACAACGCCGCTAAAGAAGTTTTCACTTCAAAAAAAACATTTCTTTACTGTGTGATAGCACCTTTACACGAAAAATCTAAAAATGTTAATTCTCTGAATATTACATTTTATTGTAGGAATTTTGCTGGGCAGTTATTATATTAGGTATTGCATACCTAGTTACTAGTACATAGTAAACAAGCTGATAAAAATATGATTAGTAATGTCGGTGGCAACTCCCCTAGAAATAAACCTAAACCGACCCCATTGGTAAAGTCTGCCAACGACGATATATAAATTATTATGATGATACAAGCTACCTTCAGACGGTTTGAAAAGTGCACTTTAAGCAGTATTGCTAATGATTCACTTCGTCAACGTTGCTATTCTATTATTCATTAATTCGTGAGGTGAATCATAATAATTATTGCTAAGTGAGCGTTTTAGATGTAGTAAGACCAACTTAAAAAATATTTACACCAATTAGCAGCAACATTGAACAAAAAAAACCCACACTTAAAACCCATCTGCTATCCAGTAATGCAGTTTTTATCGCTTCTTTTATGCAACAAAGTTATCGGCTATTTTAAGAGCGGAGATGACAACGGCTGGCTACGTAGCGGGACTCCGCGGGATGCGGCGGGACGTGTCGGAACTCCGCGGGATGCGGCGGGACGTGGCGGAACTCCGCGGGATGCGGCCGGTCGTTGCGGTCCGCTTCCCGTCCATTGCTCGTCCCGTCAATTTGCCTGCGCCCTGATTGAATAGCTTCCGCCAACCGGTAGTCTCTGTGAAGCCTTTTCAGTACGATGATTTACATAGAGAATGAATTTGACACTTTCTTAAATTTCTTTCATGTTTCATATTATGTGTTTGTCTTATTAATTTGAAAGTAAAGTTAATTCATCTACGATTTAACTCCAGCTTACTTCTATTCTATACAACATTTTATATCACAAAACAGGAGCCTGTAAAGACATCTTATTTATTTTAATGCATTAATTCCTAGACAGGCAAAAGTTGTCCTGAAGATGAGGTAGGTAGGTACTAGGTAGTAACCTACCTCATTTTCAGGACAACGTACCTTTCCTAAACCACAATTTTTGAGCTATTTTACCATAGAACACCTAATAATGTAGTACCTACTACGTACGTTTTACTTGAAAACTGCGGTTCTGGAAAAGTACACAGTTACATAATCTTCACGCAAAGTAGGGGAGGAAATTACCTGTAGGGGTCGTTGAATTGTCTCATCACGTAAACGTGACCTTGGAACGTTAAGGGCTATTGAATAACTCTTGGGAATTTAGTCAGTACGAGTCTGAAAGAAGGGACTGTCAGAATTGTACTGACTAAACTTACCACTGCATCAAGGGAGGACTGATTTGACGACTTTACAACGTAAAAAAACACAATGTGAGGAGAGAATTCATCCATCCATAGCACGCTACAAGCCATTACCCATGCAATTCAACGAATTTAAAAAAAAGCTGTTTTCAGACGAAACTTAATCTCAAAGGTACGATTAACTTCCTGATCTGGTCTTTTTCAATAGGTTAATTAATTGCAGTTCCGTACTCTGAACTTATCTAATTAGGGTTCACGGCCGGCGGCAAGTTTACTTCCGCATGAACTCTCTACCATCCACTACTGCTCGCCAATTACCCGGCTACTTACTTTGTGTCTACCCTCCTTCCTTACTTATTTCACTCCGCCTTCCTTGAAGTAAGAGCAACGAGATTCTCCGTGAAGTAAGTGCATCTGACAATAGAAGCCACCTGCAAGCTGTTTTTTAATATCGCCTTTGAGAAAATCTTGTCTAGGTACGATGTGTACTTTTTTTTTTATTAAAGGGTTCAGTAATTGCAAAGGATTTTTGCTGTCTTGTCAAAAGCAGGGTTTGTTTTTCTTTTAGAGTTTCATAGTAAACAAGGAAACCTTAGGGATTGTAGGTTCCCCGCAATAATAATTCCCTACGAAATAAAGTATTTGTATAATTAGCAGAGGGATTTTGTTTTATTTTTGATAGGTAATTAAATAATAAAATTTTTTTGAGGGCCCCACCATACGTGTACGAGGCTGTACACGTAAAGTAGGGTTGTTTATCTCTATGCCTTGGGGAAGTTCCTCTAGTACGTGATCAACTTTCGCTAGCGTTACTTCTTCCCTTTTTGCGCCCTTTGCCTACTACTACTGTATAAAATAGCACCGTTTGTCTCAGAGTTGAAAATATTGGTAATTCGACCTTTGTAATGCCCCTGTTCCTTTTGATGCATACTTAGAGGGACAGTCTGTTTTTTGTATATCGGTATCGGTACTATGTAATTAGGTGTAAATATAGGTATATAAATAGGCTTTTAATACGCGAAATAAAAATTGGTAAAAATAAGAATGTCTTACGAAATACTGGCTCCTAGTTTACAATAAAAAACACAATGTAAAAGCTTATTTTGTCGTTTTTATTATTTTTTCAGAACATCCGCACATCCTGGTGGTGGTGACTTGAAAGCTGCGCACACGTCTTTTAGGAAATTATCTCCGTTGTTCTGTACCCCATTGATCAAGATGTAAGGAACGAACTTGAAGCCGACCACCTTGCTAGCATCTCCATATTGTTTCAGAAGTACATTTCCTCTATCTCCTTTTGCGCATTGTTTTATCCACTCTGTGTCTACGTTCATACTCTTTCCACACTGGAATTAATTATAGAAAGGTTAGATTCAAAGTTAACAACAATATTCAAGAGTCTTTAAAAGTAATCGATGAGAAACAAACATTAACAAGAAAAACATTGAATGTGTAGGTGCTTTCAAGAGGGGTCTCCACATTGTAACACAGTTGAACACAATTACAATGTAATGCACTGCTGCTGACTCTGATTGGCTACCACACATAATATTTATGCCGCATCCTAAAATGTCCATCTTTCTTTTACACATAGGTATATTCTGTGGTATAAAACTCACAGAAGCTACCAAGCAGGCGGTAATGTAAATACACTCGAATCAAAAATGCAACTTAGGAAGTAAGTTTTTAATTTTGGACAAAAATCACAGTCAATATACTAATATAATAGTAACTAAATAATGAAACGAAAATCTATACTAATATTATAAAGCTCAAGAGTTTGTTTGGCTGCACGCGGTAATCTCAGGAACTACTGGTTCGAAATGAAAAATATTTTTGTATTGGTTATTCCCAGTGGCGGATTAAGTGTTTCCGAGGCCCTAAGCACAGAGCCTGTGTAGGCCCTCTATTGCTTAAATTGGGAAGGTAAAAAGTATAAAATGAAAGTTTCATCAAAATATAAAGTGTAGTAGATATAATTTAAAACTTAAAACATTTTTTCTTGCCTTATTCAGAGCAAACGCTCAGGGCCCCGTGTATGAAGGATCACTCCTGGACCGCTTTCGCCTTGTGATTTCGGAAATGTAGATGAATCTCGATAAAATGTAGGTAAAAAATGAAACGCCAGCAGAGGATGGAGGACTCTGGAGAACAGGGGCCCCAAGCACGTGCTTGTAGTTACGTGTACGTTAATCCGCCACTGGTTATTCCATTTATCGAAGAAAGCTATAAATGACAACGTATAGGAGTCAAGTAGCGGGGATTAAACTACGGTAAAATTCAGGCTTACCTCATCAGCAGCTTCGTCATCAGAACCTCTATTCTTCCTTGAAGATTCCATCATGCAGGAGTTGAATAAGACCGCTTTGGTCATATTGTTCAGGTTCTCAATGGCGCAAGCATGTAGTTTGTTGCCATAGCACTCCTCTGGACCATGCTGGCATTTGAACTCGTACGTGCCGTCATCATGGTTTATTGTCTGTGAAATAAAACGTAATATCACGTTTGTAATATTTTATTGGTTAATTAGCCTGCTCCCGGGAACTGTCCAAACAGGTAACCGTTACTTAGACACGTAACGGGCAATTGAAGGATCACCTTGGATTTTAGTCAGTAACAGTCTGACGTCCCTCTCGCTTCACCCTGGGTGGACTCATTTGATGATATTAACACGAAAGTGTTGCGTTCGTGACTCGCGCGTTGCGCCGTCGATCAGGGCGTGGTCCTTGATCAGGGTTCGCAGATGGCGAGTTCAGTTAGTCTCAGGTCAGGCCTGGCTCACACTTGCGCAAGTTTAGGCTAATATAAAAGTAGGTGGGCGGTACGGCTGCCAGTTAAAATGTACTTTATTCTCTCGTGCATAGATTTTACATTTGTTTGATTTTTTTTTAGAGTGGAATCTGTACGTAGTACTATTAGTTTTCTATGCTCAGGTTCAGTGGGTGACTCGCCGACTGCATACTCGCGAACCTGATGTCCTTGAGTGGAGTTAATTAATGTATATTTGTGACTATATGTTATCATAATACTTATAATCAAACTTAGGTAATTTATATTAGTCAAAAATTCTTTATAAATTGCTGCTAGCATATTGATAGCATTTCAAATAATTCTGAATTCTTAAATATGCAAAAATGTATATTAAAGTAAAAACGAATTACATTAAAAAAATTAGATAAATCTAGACTGGTTAAGATGATGAATTGATGACTTAATAAAGTGATGAACGTCGTCATATTATTATAGTTGTGATTATTTAATTTTAAATTCCTCCGTTAAAACAAACACACGCACACGAGGGCGATAGTACAATATTATTATTTATTTATGTTTGATAACAATATAATCATTAGACACGCATGACCTGCGAGCATCCGCAAATATTCGATGCAATATCAGAATATTTAAGTTGTTCATTTACTTATTTAGGTATAATTACCTGCTATAATATGTTGCAACAATGCCGTATATTTCCTTGGCCAAGTACCTTTGCAGGCGTAAATAGTTGAACCCATCAAAGTTTCATCACAATCAAATCAATGGTTTAGAAACACATTCAGTAAAAACATACAAACGTAAACATATTTACTTATCATTATTTACCTTTGCATTCCCGTACGGATAAAGATTCAGGTTTAGATAGGATGCTAGTTTTTCCACAGTTGGCCTTAAACTCATTGTATCAAAATTCCTACAATCACCACAAAGGCACTCATAATACAGGTCAATATTCACTTTTTCAGGCTCCTGCAGTGTTTGGACCTAAAAACAATTAGCCTTTGGTTATTAATTTCCATTTCAATCAAAAACTTAATTAAATAATGAAATATGTACCTTATTATCCATAAAATACAGGTTCGCTTTCAAGTTCTGCATCGCATTAATCCCACCGTCTATTAAGTTAGAAAATAAATCTGGAAAAGAATTCAAAGTTACAGAAAGTATTTAAAAAAAAACAACTTAATTATGGATTTAGAGGTTACTTACCATCGTCCTGTGTTTTTACTGCAACAAAAGATAAACTAAATAAAGAAAATAGAAGAATTTTATAGAAAACCATTGTTATTCACGTAGTATCACACTTAAAGAATACAAACTAGTCCCCAGGAGCGGCCGACCAGACCAACACTAACGATAAGGCGACGAATCGGTCGCCATTTATGTTACGTTTCTTTACAGTCTAATGAGAACTCATTCACACTAATAATATCGTTATAATTGGGTTTATTTTGTATTTTATAAAAGTACTGTTTTTTAATGGCGAATATTATACGTAGTATTATAATACATTTATTCCAATTTCAAAAGTTATTTTGTAGAAATAAAACTAAGTAGGTACAACTACCATACATAAAATTGTAAATATTCCGTCGCAGAGACCAATGACGTATCATTCCTTATCTCATATCCTTATTTAAGCGAACTGCGATCGAAATTCTCACATTGTTTTTTTACTAATTAACTGTAACACTCATTCAGACTGTAATAATAATTTGGGGCCAATAGGGCCATTGTCTGCAGACTTGCACTAATGTCCCTCAATGCCTTCATGCGAAGGGCTATTGAAGGAAGGAATAGGGTTGTTATATTCAGTACGAGTCTGACATTTTGTTCTTCTTGCTACTTACTCTACTCACCATCATCAGCCTATATTGTTCCCACTGGCTTGGACACAGGCCTTCTCTCTGTGAGAGGGAGTGGGCCATAATCCACCACGCGGGCCCAGTGCGGATTGGTGGATGTGCAATATCTTCGAATTTTTGGTTTAAGGACATGCCGGTTTCCTCTCGATGTTTTCCTTCACCGTTTTGAGAGCAGTGGTAATGAAATAAATTACACAAAGTAATGCGCCTGGCGGGGTTCGAACCCACGACCTACAACTCGTAAGTCGGGACCGATACCACTGGGCCACTACTGCTTTACTAGGTACTCTCTTGCTTCTCTTACCTACTGTAAGTAATTAGATTTTGTTTACAAAAAAGTCTGCAGTACCCAAACGGTTGTGTAGATTTGTACCTCCCCGTTGTAGCTTATGGACGATACTTACTTCGTTCCCAATCAGACAAATCCCTATGGTTAGCCACTGGGAAAATTTGATGCAATAACATAGCACGGCTTCGAGCCCAAAACCTCCAGTTCAACATCTTGAACATCATCATTTCTTTATTTAGAATTTTTAAGTTTGTCTTGCCATATTGCAATTCCTTGGCAGCCTTGAATCGGATCGGTGAAACCATATATTTTGCTGTGGTAGTGCCTATTGGTCTCTTTTTTAACTCGTTGCACTTTTGCTATGTACTTCTAGGCCTACTCATATCAAAACCCAAGTAACACAAAAGTTTGAATAAGAGCTGAGTATGTGCAGTCATCAAGATTATAATTTGAATACCATACTGCGTAACGTCTGAGTAAACACCTATTCAGACTTTATTCAAGCAAAACAGGCCCCAAAATCAAATGCATAAAGCTTAATAACTTCTGAGTAACATCTGAGCAGGAGCTTTACAATGGTGAAATCATCTTAATAACTTCTGATTAACAGCTGATATAGCTTTTATTAAGCTCTTACTCATACAATATTCAGTTTATGTCAATTTCGTTACTGGATTCAGAATTTATTCAGCATTACTTTTTTGGTAAACAATAATACAGATTTTATTCATATAAATTGTGAAAGTAGACAATCAGAAATCTTAAATGTCGGTGATGGAGTCATTGCATGACAAAAAATGGCGAAGATAATAAAACGGTAAGCAAAAGTTTCAATAATTAAGTTATAGGTTTGCTACATGTTAATTCTTAGTGCGAAAATTATTTTGTCGTAAATAGTTTATGATTTTTTCGATTATTTTTAACGCGCCGCTTGATTAATCAAGATAAGTAATTGCAAATATTATTTTCGTAAATGCATGCTCGGTCTGACTAAAATACTTATGACGAAATTTCTAATTTTAGCAATTCCAATGGAACATATGATAAATTGGATTGAAAATTTTGTAGTTGTAACATTCATTATTCATGTAATCTTGGTGAATTTCTTGTAATTATAATAACCCACAAAACAAAAAATGGCGATCGCTTCATTGCTGAATAAAAGTGAACAAGAATCTAGTTACTCAGATCTCACTTGAATAGACTCATTTCAATACGCTTACTTCTGAATAACACTTGAATAGTTGACCACATTTCTACATTAATTCACGTTTTCAGGGTTCTACATTCAGTGGAATAATCGCTACAAAGTAATATAATATTTTTTTGTTGCAGATCGATCCTGAGGCGAACTTTATAGTAGCCCCTATAAAATGAAAATATCATTCTTAACCAGTAAAATATCTAATCATGTAATTGCCAATGATGAAGGTTTCAGCATGCCATAGTCTCGGAAGGAACCTTAAGTCAAATTTAAAATGTAGCCACACTACAGTCAATGGGTGCTGATGTACATCAGATAGGAATCCATGATATTTATGCGAAACGACAACTTATTGACAATGTTTTTTGAGTGATGTTGTGGAAAAGTGGAAAATATTAATCTAAAACATTGCAGTAAATTTTTCAATCCTATGAATGAATTGTATTTTATACCTTTCATGCACACAGTAAAATGAAAACAAAGTAAACTGAAGTAAAAAAAAAATCTTTTATTTTCATTTCGCAGACACCGCTACTCGAATCTAGAAGTGAGTGCGGTGGCTGAAGCGCGCGTCATAGGCGGCGGCCACGTTTTTTGCGCTCTTCAGCCACAGCAGTCACTTCAACATTCGTAACGTAGGCAATTGGGAAATAAAAACAATCTGTTTGATTTATTTGATGTACGGAATCCCCTTCATTGCACGACAGCAACTCATGCTGGCTGGTACTCCGTAATTTTTTTCATACTGTTATTACAGATCTTGAACGTTTCCTACAATTGATTCTCAAATATTCTTTTATTTTCTTTTAATGTTACCGTTTCTTTTAAGTTTCCAAGATTTTTGCCCCATCTTGATGTAAACAACATGAAAAATATAGCTTACAAATGATTTTAACAAATCTGATATTAAGCTATTTGCTGATATAACGTAACTGTGTTTCTTTAATTTGAATAAGAGCCTTAATAATTATTTCAACGTACAATTATTCAGTATCAAGCTGTACGACAGCATTATCTAATAGCTTTATTCAGATTGTAATACATTAGTCAGCAATCAGCTGAATCAAATGCTACTAGCTTAGTTATTATTGAATATTAGCAAATCTGATAAGATTATTCAGGTACATGCTTCCGTAGGGACTAATAAAGTTCACTTTACAATTATTCAGTATCAAGCTGTAAAACAGCATTATCTTATACCTTTATTCAGATTGTTATAAATTATGCAGCAAACAGCTGAAACAAACGCTACTAGCTTAGTAATGATTGAATAATAGCAATACTGATTATGATTATTCAGATAAATGCTTCCATAGGGACTTTTTTTCAGCTTACCAATACATAGAACGCGTAATACTTAGTAATGTTTGTATAATTATCTAACATATCTTAATTATTAAGTTTAAAGAAATAAAGTACAATATACAGGACCTATTAAGCATTAAGAATTTTACGAGTCCAAACTCAACCTAATACAACATTTAGCTATTTCTAAGGCTCTTATACAAAGAATATTCATTTTTAAACCGTATAGTTTTACAAATGTGTACTTATATACCGCTTGTGTGTTACTTGGGAAGTACCTAGTTCATGGAGAACACATTATTTTGCTCGTTATTATCATGCAGTTGTTTTGATTTTTACAGTAACCGTGCTAAATACTTCAGTATTCTTATCGTTTTGTCATCTGACCATGACTGTGTTTTACCCATTTCTCACCTTTCCTTTTCAAAAGATTACAAACATCACAGTCAAATCTGTGCGTGTAAAATCATTAAATCTCAATCATTAAAAAAAAAGTACAATCAAGAACAGAAAAATATTGAAAAAAAAAAGGTTGCACTCCAGGAGTGCCGGTAGAAGTGAAAACTTTTTTGTTACTATGTTTTATTTTTAATTTGAATGACGTCTTACTCATTTTCGATCAGGGTCACGTGACCCTGACGCGAGTTTTGGTCACGTGACCCTGACGCGAGTTTTAAATTTTTTACCCATTACAGAAAAAGTGTACAACGCCGCTAAAGAAGTTTTCACTTCAAAAAACTTGAGAGGTGTCAAGGGACACCCGGATGGAACGAAGTTACTGTATACACTCAACAAAAATAATCGTCGCGACTCCACTCCACTACGCTCCGCTCCGCTACGCTCTCCACTCCACTCGACTCCACTCTTTGAGCTCTAGCACCCTTTCGCAACGCGCGTTAGGGAACTTCTTTCCAAAAAGTGTCGTGAAAACTTTTCGTAAGATTTTTTTCCGTCTAGCCCCCTTTCACAACGCGCGATAAGGAACTTCGTTCCAAAATTACTGTCAGAAAATCTTTTGTATTTTTTTTTCTGCATGGTAGTAATAATTGTTTTGTAATACGCAAATTCTTGGAAAAGTTTTACTTGGCAGTTACTAGACTTACATTACTCTATGCATACTCGTACCTACTGACTATTTACGCAGCTGATACAATTAGTATATCTAGGTACGAAAATGCAAAAAAATGTGCTATAAACTACGAAAACATTCCAACGTTATGAAATATAAAAAAAGCAGATTCAATTTTGCCACGACTTAACGAGAGGAAAAACATTGTAAGTGGAATTATTAAATTTTCACGTTGTTTTCAACCGGACGGTTCTGTTGCAATTAGTCGTGTGTTTGCAGTCCCCACAGTATGATGAATGGATGCATCAAAGAACGGACTTCACTTTTTAATTCTAGGAATAAATTGTAGTACCTATGCACTGTTGTCGCGGGACTCACGAATTACCGTGACCCCGGAACGTAAAGGGGTAATTGAAGGACACCGTGTGTCGGGGCCGTCCGACCTCCATAGTTACGACAAACCGACTAGGTGACTGGCAGACGAGAATACCATGACATATGACAAGAAAAAGAGACAAAACGGACAGACGGAGAAAAACTATAAAAATATATTTTAATTACGTAAAATAATTTAGTTTATTTATAATACACGACAGACAAGACCGTTCAAGTGGTCCTTCATCGCCATTTTCGACACTAGCACCTATGATAACCCGTAGTAAGTCGAAGGCAGAAAATATGGCATCGACCGGCGCCCCCGCGGACGGAGAGCACGACAGACCGCCCTCCCGACACAGCCGCGCGCCTTCGCCGGCTTCATCCATCGTTTCTAATCGAAGTACGACATCGACGGTAAGACGACAAAAACTTTTAATGTTACAACTTGAAGCTGCTGAACAGGCTGCAAATGTAGAGAAAAAAGCCGCTGAAGCGGCTGCGCAGCGTGAAGCTACCGAGCGAAGCGCTGCTATTGAAAAACGACTCATAATGGAAAAGTTGCGACTACAGACTGAGGCGTTGAATGACATGGATGACGATAATCTGTCAAACGCAGGAAGTGCATGTGCCGCGAATGTACAGTCAACCGTAAAAAAAGCGACCTCCATGACGAGCGCCTTCCATACTCCCGACCATTCACGTGTTCCCGATGCCGGCCATGCTCCGCTTTACCAAGTCCAGACTGACACTGCGCGTGCTCCGGGAAGTGGTATAAATAAGTTCCTGGCCAGACAGACATCCATAAAGGAACTACCGACGTTTTGTGGTGACCCTGAAGAGTGGCCTATGTTCTATAGCCAGTTTAAATCAACATCGAAGCTATGTCAATACAGCGACGACGAGAATATTGCTAGACTGACAAAGTGCCTGAAAGGAAAGGCTCGTGACGCCGTATCGGCCCTGCTGGTAAGTGCCACAAATTTGTCTAAGGTTATCTACACTTTAAAACTTAGATTCGGAAGACCAGAATATCTTATTGAGATTATGCTTCATAAAATAAGAGCCATGCGGGACATAAGGCATGACGACGTCAACGGTCTCATAGAATTCTCGACCGCTGTGCAGAATGTAGTGGCCGCCATGACTGCGACAGACGAAGCAGGACATATATCTAACACGACACTGATTAGAGAAATTATTGGAAAACTACCATCAATTCTGAAGTACCAGTGGTGTTTCTATGTCAGCGAGAAAGGCACAAGACATGTCACACTGATTGACCTTTCCGAGTGGCTCATGAAAATTGCCGACGCCGCCACGTGCATTGCGCCTATGACGAAAACAAGCAATCGAACCGAATCTGTGACGCATCGACACGCTAAACACGCCGTTTTCACAACAAACAAAACACGATCTTGTGGACTCTGTAAAGGTGATCATGGCCTTAAATCTTGTGCTGATTTCGAACGCATGACAGTCGACCAACGTTGGCAATATGTTACAGAAAATAAGCTTTGTTTTTCTTGCTTATCTACGACACACCAGCTGAAACAATGTAAGCTTAAGAAAAAGTGTGCGTTATGCGAGCGGGTACATCATGCGTTATTGCACGCCGAGCCTCTCAATAAGTCAGCGGCAGTCAACCACGTTTTAGATTTTGATTGCACCATACTATTGAAAGTTGTACGCGTACTCATCAGCGGACCCAGCGGTGAAGTAGAAACACTAGCTCTTCTAGACGAAGGATCGTCGATCAGCCTGATAGACGGACACCTTGCAAGACGTATAGGCGTGACCAGACCGGCCAGCGCTCTACACATGCAAGGAGCTTCAGGCATGAAGTCTATTGAGAGTTCGTCGCAACGTGTTTCGTTTTCTGTACGTGGTGTAAATAGTGATGAAATATTTAAGTTGACTAATGTAAGATCTGTAAATAATTTAGCATTGCCTTTGTATAAATGTAATTACAAACGACTTGTAAATGACTGGACTTACCTTTCCGATTTTGTAAATACTGACCGCATGACTGTACACGAACGACCCTTACTACTCATTGGACATGACAATATAGACCTGATTGTCAGCCGACAGGTACTCCAGGGGCCGAAGAATGCGCCGATTGTCTCCACCACAAAACTGGGGTACGTCATTCATGGTAAGTTGCCATCTACCACTCCTGACAGCGTAGCGGTACTTCATTTGTGTGCCTGTGATGAACTTAACGCTGCGATTCGTAGATCTTTCTCCACCGAAGGCTTCGGGACTAAACCGAACGTTGACACTCCGCGCTCCCGGGAGGATATGAGAGCACTGGATATAATGGAGAAGACGACGCGCTTGGTAGGCGATCGCTGGGAGACTGGCCTGCTTTGGCGAGACGACAAGCCTGAATTACCTGATAGCTATGCTGTCGCACGTAAACGTCTGGATGGTATCGAGCGGAAGATGAGGCGATTTCCAGACTTTGCAGAGCAGTATGAGAAAAAGATAGCTGAAAACTTGCAGAAGGGGTACATCTCTAAACTCACTGACGAGGAGAAGCTGGTAAGAACTAATAAGACATGGTATCTTCCTCACTTTGCAGTTTTCAATCCCAACAAGCCGAAACTTCGTCTCGTACTCGACTGTGCGGCGCCATCGATGGGTAAATCCCTGAATGATTTTTTGCTCAGTGGACCGGACTTGCTTACCTCTTTGCCTGGTGTACTTTTGGGATTTCGTTGTGGAAAGATAGCAATTATGGGCGATATTCAGGAGATGTTCCATCGCGTGCTCATATGTAGTGAAGATAGACAGGCGCAACGCCTTTTGTGGGGAAACGACGTGTACGCAATGAATGTAATGAGTTTCGGTGCGGTATGCTCTCCATCTTCTGCGCAGTACGTAAAGAATCTAAATGCCCGTAGATTCGAATCTATACATCCTGGAGCTGTCAAAGCGATCACTGATCATCATTACGTAGATGATTTTATCTATTCTGTAAATAGTGACAAAGAAGCCGTGAGAATAGTCAATGACGTGAATGAGGTGCACGCACAAGGTGGATTTAATATGAGGAATTTTATGTCTAACTCCAAGCGCCTTCTCAGACATCTACCCGAGGACAAATTAGCTCCGACTGGCGTCAAAATGCTTTCAGATGCCAAAGAAGAGCACATCGAGCGCGTACTTGGTGTGATTTGGGACCCGGACTCAGATGACTTCACGTTTCCACTGAACCTGCACAAGATAAACGACGACATAAAGTCAGGCAACAAGAGACCTACAAAGCGTGAAGTACTCCGACTGATTATGTCTGTTTTTGACCCTCTAGGGTTCCTTTTATTTATAACCGTCAAAGCTCGAATCCTTTTTCAAAACATCTGGAAATCGAAGATAGGATGGGATGATGAAGTTGAGGCTCACCACCTAGACAAATGGCAACTTTGGCTCAAAGAACTCTTACGCGTGTCGACCATCAAAGTACCGCGATGGCTGATGACTGACGCCTGCGAAAATGACGGTCCGGTGGAACTTCACATATTTTGTGACGCCAGTTCACAGGCCTTCTGCGCTGTTGCATACCTACGACAAAAGATGACCAACGACACTTGGCACATATCTTTGGTCATGGCACGAGCAAGGGTAGCTCCTCTCAAGATACTGAGCGTGCCCCGCCTAGAATTGCAGGCTGCCGTGATGGGTGCGCGCCTAGCTCAGGTGGTAAAAATGTATATTGACACGCCGTGGTTGAAGATTTCAAAGACGTGGTTTTGGTCTGACTCAAAGACCGTTCTTAGTTGGCTTAGGTCTGACATCGGACGTTTCAAGCCCTTCGTAGCGCATCGTGTAAGCGAGGTTGCAGAACTCACGGAGATTCACGACTGGAGGTGGGTACCGTCAGCCATGAACGCTGCAGATGATGCTACGCGTGACGGCTTGATTGAAGACAGTTCTAGATGGCTGCATGGACCAGAATTTCTACGCCAACCAGATGATTGCTGGCCCAAAGAATCTGAAGATGAGATCAGTCTTAATGAAGATGACATAGAAGTTAAGATGGTTTTAGTGATCTCACAGCCTGACTCCCTTCTGCCAGATGATGAACGTTTTTCAAAATATTGGCGACTAGTTAGAAGCACAGCATGGGTTCAGCGAGCTTGCTACAACTGGTTACAAAAAGACAAAGACAGTCGACGACAAAGGGAGCTGATTGTTGATGAAATAGAATCAGCACAGCGACAGATACTTAAAGAAAGTCAGCGAAGAAAATTTTCAGCGGATATAGAGAACATTAAAAAAAACTGGATTGGTGACGTCAGACAGCGTTCTTCGACAATTGAGCCCGTTTTTAGACAAATACGACATTCTTCGTGTTGGTGGGAGGATTAGTGCAGCAGATGTCGACGACGATATGAAGCACCCCATAATTTTACATCCAAAAGATAGGATAACTAAACTTCTTTTGATGCACTACCATGAACAATCTGCTCATACGGGCAGAGAACGCGTTTTAAACGAAGTTAGGAGACGCTTTTGGGTACTTGATGGGCGAACTGCTGTCAAGTCTACATGGAACATTTGTCAGGAGTGCTAAAACAGGAGAGCCAAACCCTCACCGCCCTTGATGGCCGACTTGCCTCTTGCAAGACTTACCGAAGGACACAGAGCTTTTACCTGCACCGGCCTTGATTATTTTGGACCGTTGACTGTCAAGGTCGGACGCCGACATGAAAAGAGGTGGGTGGCTTTGTTTACTTGCCTAACGGTACGGGCTATACATATCGAGGTGGTACATAGCCTTAATACAAGCAGCGCTATCATGGCTCTTCGCAGATTCATCGCCCGACGTGGATGTCCTAAAGAAACGTGGACGGACAACGCCACTACCTTCCGTGGGGCAGACGCAGAGCTGAAGCGATCTGTTCTTGCCATAGACAGAGACGTGCTGCTGAAGTTCGGCAGCACTAGATTTATGAAATGGAAGTTTATTCCGCCAAACGCTCCCCACATGGGTGGTTGCTGGGAGCGCCTTGTACGCTCGGTGAAGACGGCACTCAGGGTGACGCTCAAGGACAGAGCACCCTCTGACGAAACACTGCTAACCCTGCTGAGTGAGGCGGAACAGATGATTAATTCCCGACCGTTGACCTACGTACCTATTGACCACGCCGACGACCTTCCACTTACGCCTAATGACTTTCTGCTGGCTAAGGCTGAATTTGATTATTACCCTGCTGGAATTTTCGACAATGGGGATCTTCTTCGAAAAAGCTGGCGTGAAGCACAAAAACTGGCAGACCTCGTATGGAAACGTTGGGTCAGAGAGTATCTGCCGACTCTCACTAGACGAGAGAAATGGTTCCGACCTTCTTCAACGGCTCTTGCTGAAGGTGACGTCATAGTTATCGCAGATGACCAGCTCCCTCGGAACCTGTGGCCTTTAGGGGTTGTGACAAAGCTGCACCGAGGGAAAGATGACTGTATCCGAGTGGTTGACATTAAGACTGGACAAGGACATTACACGCGACCTGTGACGAAACTGTGCAGGCTGGACGTCCGCCCTTCATCTTGAGTATCAGTTTTCTGATACTGGAGGTGGGGATGTCGGGGCCGTCCGACCTCCATAGTTACGACAAACCGACTAGGTGACTGGCAGACGAGAATACCATGACATATGACAAGAAAAAGAGACAAAACGGACAGACGGAGAAAAACTATAAAAATATATTTTAATTACGTAAAATAATTTAGTTTATTTATAATACACGACAGACAAGACCGTTCACCGTGGATTTTACGGCGCCGTAGCTCGGCACGGCGCCGTGCCGCCGCACGGCACACGGCGCCGCGCCGGAGACATGGGGCCACGCCCTTAGTCAGTACGAGTCTGACAGTCCCTCCCGCTCTGCCCTGGGTGGGAGAACTCATTTGATGACTTTACCACACTAAATAAAACTTATGCACTGTGATGAATTTCATAATACCTAATTAATTCCTTACGAGACGCTAGTTTTAAGGCTTTTAAAAAATTAGGTCCTTACGGCTTCCCTCGCCTCTTCCACCCCTTATCTCCTTCTTCCCACAGCCCCAGTTAGCGCTGATGATCAGAAGTTCCTTGCTCCGACTTTTGTGCCTATTTTTTCGGGTTCTTTTAGGGTGTTTTGAGTAGAGGATCGGAATCAGGAGTGGTCTTTCTCAGACGGTTTCAAATGGATCAAATAACCGGGAGTGTTTTTGTTTTCTAAAATTTTAAAACTCTATTTTAAAAATTTCTGCGATGTATACTTAATGCGTTGTATTAAGTATACAGCGCAGAGACAATTATTGGTCAAGCACAACAATCACAAACAGTATCAAGCATTAATTCCTTGTAAACATAAAAATAATAAAGCCTGAAATACTTACAGTTTGAGAAAATGAAATAGCCCAAGAGCCTGTGAACCCCAGACCTACGTCATTTTATAAAGGCTGAAAGTTTGTCAGCGGATGCTCCCAACACTGGTAAGACGATGGACCAATTATGGAGTTTCGGTTATGGTGGCTTTGGCAGGTAAACGGTACTAAAGGTGCGTAAAATGTAAGTTAACTTACGTCATAGTATAAAAGCTGATTTTTATGTATAATACTCAGGTAATATGTAGATGATGTTTCCTCATCAGCCAGACACTTATCATGGTGGCAACTCCTTGCCAGACACCCTTAATGTTCAAGAAATTATATAAGTTTACTTACGTCATAGTATAAAAGCTGATTTTTATATATAATACTTGGGTAATATGTAGATGATGTTTCCTCTTTAGCCAGACACTTTTGATAGTTCCAACCCCTTGCCAGACAAACATTGTAAATAGCCCACTCAACGGATGTTCAAAACAAGGTATAGAGGGAAAGTCTTGGAACACAATTTTTGACTACGCAACTTTGTTTGTACTGGTTAGGAGGAGAACATATCGAAAGTCCCCATCCCTAGCCCTTGAGCTAAGGGGGAGGGAGGGGTTTGAAGATACCACTTTTTGGTTTTTCGCTTATGTCTCGGAAAGTCGGAAACCATAGGTCCTAGCGGCATAATATGTATGAACAGAATAAAAGCTGAATAAATTCTCTATAAGTTTAATCCAGTAAACATTTCCAGGTCTTGTTTAGTTTTCGAGCTATCTGCTCTTGAAAGTCTGTAATGATATTGGTTAAAATCATTTATACCTCTTTGCATGTGGAAAGTTGTATTTGATGTCGCCAAAGTTCCAGAAACTATACAAATTATACATAAAAATCAGCTTTTATACTATGACGTAAGTTAACTTACATTTTATGCACCTTTAGTACCGTTTACCTGCCAAAGCCACCATAACCCAAACTCCATAATTGGTCCATCGTCTTACCAGTGTTGGGAGCATCAGCTGACAAACTTTCAGCCTTTATAAAATAACGTAGGTCTGGGGTTCACAGGCTCTTGCTCTAAAAGGAAAAACGCTACAAAAATATAAAATAGCGACTACACTTTTTATTTTTAATTCCTGAATGATGCAAAAAAGCGAGCGAAGCAATAAAAATAATAAGTCTAAAGATGTTGGAATGATAGAACACATCGCATCTGCCGGTCGGCATTTCATTCCTGAAAATGAGATCAGTTTATTGATTCTGTGCGAATACTGGAATCAAATAAAAGTATTTCGAATAAGATCTCTGAATTTTGGTTTATGCATTTTAAATATTTTTAAACTGTTAAATAGTTGCTTTGAACTTCTTACCTAACTAATAGGTATTAAGAGCGTATATTCCGAAAGTTGGCAACGTCGCAAATGGTTGTCAAATATTAACAAGTTTTAATTAATTTAGCATTGTTACTAAATGAAAATAAGAAATATGGCTCTGTAGTGCACTAAACAATTGATAAGGGAATGCAATAATTAATATCATAACACCGAATATATACATAGTTTTAGATGTAAAAAAAGCATTTGGAAGCTTTCCAAATGCCTTTTATACACCTGAAACGGTTACAACATCAAATTCAGTGTTTTAATTGCATTCCTATATCATTTTTTTAGTGCACTACAGAGCGATATTTCTTGTTTTCATACAGAAAAATTGCCAAATTAATTAAAACTTGTAAATATTTGACAGCTTTTTGCGACGTTGCCAAGTTTCAGAATACAGCCTTAAGTATTATAAATGCGAAAGTTTTGATGGATGTATGGATCGATGGATGTTTGTATAAAGTCAATCACGTCAGAACGGCTGATTGCGCGGACCTTGATGAAATTTGGATAAGGTAATATCTGGAATTACACATTAATATCTGGAATATAATGCATAGGATAATCTCAGGAGCGATTGGTAGGTAACCGTAGTTGGATATGACGAAGATTTCTTTAGGAACGTCACATGTGAAATATTCTTGTGTATACAGTCAACAAAAGAAGTTTGCAGGCAGCAATTTTTAAGGTTTTCCAATACTCGTAGTGTCACAATTTTCATTGTGTCTGCGCATCAACTTTGGCTGTGTGTAGCATATAAGCAAAGACAGCATACAGGCAAATCATTTAAAACTCGTTGTCTGAATACATACCTAAAACTTTTGTTGACTGTACACACATATATGAAAATCATCTAAAACTTGTTGTCTTGATACTTACCTATCTATTTTGTTGATTATACACAAAAATGTTGATATCAGCTTTAAAATCTAGATAATATAGAAACTTAATAAATGTCCTTATGAGTGTAAAATGTTTTACACGAACATTCAAGTACCTAACTTGTTAAATACTATATCACAAAAACTTATCGATAACAGCGATTACCTCATAGAATAAACTTGGGTACTCGTGCATAGGAAAGCGTTCATATTATTACCAAGTTGAACATTTTCCAATTTCCGCCGCTTGAAATATTATGAATACTCTTCGGTGCTAGCACTGAAGGCGCACTTTAAACAGGAAATAAGTCGTCGACTGTCTCGTACGTACCAATAAAGTGTTGCCGTGAGATTTTTACACGATTTATTTTATCAAAAGCATGAAAATGTTTATGGTAAATATGTAAATGAAGATGAGAGGGAAGGAAAAAGGTGATAGTGATTTATACATTCAAATAATTATGTTTTCTCTGATTTCAGGTGTGATTTTCCTGAAGTTCTTGCTCTGAAATAGCAACCTATAACAATGGGTACGGTTAGCCAATACAAAATCTGGACAGAAATCGAAAGTGCTGAACAGCATTCAGCCTGTGCTGACTAAATTATCGGCTGAAACCATGCTGATTTGATTTCAGATGAGAGTGAAGCACTTTGACAGCTGTCTCTGCATAAGCAACTCAGCATTCGCCATTCTTTTAGTGCTGTGCCTGTAGCCAAACGGCAAGCGACAATCGTTAACGTTCAGCAGATGCTAAAACATTTTCAACTTTATAACCCATCGTATAAAGTTGAAAATCTAGTAAAGACTGCTGAGCGATAGCGAACGAAACAAACGAAGACGATCTGTTATCTTTGATAGATTTTCAACTTTTTGCAATGGGGTATACAGTTGAAAATGTATTGGCGACTGCTGAACGTTAGCGAATGTCGCTTGCCATTTGGCTACAGGCTCTGCTAAGATATTGTATCGGCTAACCGTACACAATTATCAAGAAGGTAAGATCATGCAGATACAGACGGTGACGGTGGCTCAGTGAATGAGTGATGGACTGCTACGCTGCGTGTCGAGTGTTCGATTCCCGCAAGTATTCCTACAAGTTGTTCCGAGTTTGGGTGTTGGTGTATGTGAGTTTAAATGTTTGTAAATGCATCCAGGATCCAGTAAATCCAAGTTTGGATGGTATTAATGACTGAATGTAGAAAATTGACAATGGAGAAAGTACCTTTTAAATACAGCTTTTATCAGCGCGTTTTAAGGGAAAAAAAGTGTATAAATCAATTACATTTCCCCTTAACAAAAAATGAACGTTTTTCTATACAATTCCAGTAAATAAATTAATTGTAGGTAACTGATTAGCGCTCTCGGCGCCTCGCTCGCCATGTGAGCGTTTTTCTTGTTATTTCTCTCGAGACACTCGGAACTATTAATCTTGTTTAATGTGAAAATGTGCTTCTACGTAATTTGCAAATTCCCCTAATGCAACTTTGGGATTAATTGAAAAACTAGTCTGTTGCATTTGAATAATGTTGGAGAAGGAAATAACTTAGTATGATAAAAAGATGTGTTTTCAACAAACAGGAATGTGGTTATTTTACTTCACATTTAGAGTATACATAAAGCAAGTGGTATTTTTACTCGTAGTTTCACCTAAATTCCTACCGCACTATTCCTAAGCCACTGCAACTTCTGAAGCCAGGATCAACAGTGAAAAGAAAAGTACCGAGACAATGAAGCTCGACGTTTCCCAAAGAATGAATTTGACTGTCTTTGATTCTGCAATTAAATGAATCAGAAAAGAATAGTGGAGGAGTTTTTTTTTAGCGTGGTAAAATCATCAAATGAGTCCTCCACCCCGGGCAGGGCGGTAGGGACTGTCAGACTTGTACTGACTAACCTTCAATAGCCCTTTATGTTCCGGGGTCACGGTGAGGAAATAAATCCCGCGACCATAGTGGAGGAGTAGGAAAAAATACGTAAGTAGTTTCCACTTCCCGATAGCTATGTGCCTATACCAAACCAATAAGCAGAGTTCTACATAAAGGTAACATTACAATTAAACTGAAAAAGTAAATTACAAAAGGAAAGCCGAATAGGTCCGAATGTTCATATATTTTCCTCGTAAGGCTTAAAAACTTTTTGTTGTATTAATAGATCGCGTGTATCACGCTTCGGGTACACATAACGACATAATTATTAAAACTAGTTAATAATCAGTCGGTTTTGCTCAGAACTATTTAAAGTAAGAACCGTTGAAATACTTTCTTTTATTTACACTGAAATAAAATCGTAAATTTTCTGCCCCTATCCTAATTATTTAATAGGCAAGCGTCCCTTTCTAATATACTCGTAGGTTCGCACTTCAAAAAGAAGTTGGCGATCACTTCGGAAAATCAAAATCTTTTTTGTTACGGTAGATTATATATGCTTTCTTCTTTGTGAATTCTTTATTTAAAAATATAGATTTAGAATAGGTACGAGGGCGGAGTGATAAGTCTGGTAAAAATCTATTTCGGAATAAAATTATCGTAAATTGAATGTAACCTCCTTGTTCATAACTCTTTTGAGGGATTATATTTAAATTTTCAGCCAGTACCGCTGGTTAGTTTTTTTTTTAAAGCCATTAAATAAAAACAATATAATGCATTTTCGCAAAGATGGAGAAAAGTGAATTTCGAGTGTTGATTAAACGTTATTTTTTGCGCAAAAAAACTATTACGGAAACTAAACAAAGGCTTGATAAATATTATGGGGACTCTGCTCCATCGATTAAAATGATTTTAAATGGTTTACGGATTTTCGGTGTGGTCGTACAAGCACAAGTGATACTGAACGCCCAGGACGCCCAGTTGAGGTCACTACTCCAGAGATGATCGCTAAAATCCATGACATAGTGTTTAATGACCGAAGGGTAAAAGTGAGCGAGATAGTCGAGATAGTAGGCATCTCAGACAAACGTGTGCGCAATATCTTACACCAACATTTAGATATGAAAAAGGTCTCCGCGCGATGGGTGCCGCGTTTACTGACTATTGATCAAAAACGCATGCGAGTTACCACTTCAAAGGCAGGTTTGGCGTTGTTACAACGGAATAAACCTGATTTTTTGCGCGTTTTATAACGGTAGACGAAACGTGGATCCACCACCATACACCAGAAACCGAGGAACAATCGAAACAATGGATTGCTAGGGGCGAACAAGCTCTGAAGAAGGCCAAAGCAGTTTTATCGGCCAATAAGGTGATGGCTACAGTTTTCTGGGACGCACGCATATTGACTACCTAGAGAAAGGTAAAACGATCAATGGCGAATATTATGCCAATTTATTGGACCAATTTAACCAAATTTTACTTGAAAAACGACCGCATTTCACTAAGAAGAAAATCCTCTTCCACCAAGACAACGCACGAGTGCACACCTGCGCGATTGCCATGGCCAAATTACATGAGTTGCGATATGAGTTGCTATCTCACCCACCATATTCGCCAGATTTGGCCCCTTGCGACTATTTTCTGTTTCCGAATTTAAAAAAATGGCTCGGTGGAAAAAGATTTAGCTCCAACGAGAAGATCATACTCGAAACCAATGCCTATTTCGAAGTGTTGCCTAAGTCATACTTTACGGAAGGGATCGAAAAGTTTGAGAAACGCTGGATGAAGTGCATTGAGTTAGATGGAAATTACGTTGAAAAATAAATCATAATTTTTTAAAAAAGTTGTTTCCTTATTTCATTTTTAACAGACTTATCACTCCGCCCTCGTATATACGAATGATTAAAGAAAAAAAAGACATTTAAACGATTAAATAGTTCAAAATTAAAAAAAGAAACAGCTTATGTAACTGATTACAACCTTTTTTGATGTGTGTATATCTGCCGCCTGTAGTACAGGCTTCGTAGCATGGAGGCAAAACCACGGGCAACATTAGTCTATCAGTTGCTACGAGTAAAAAAACTTTCACATAGTTCATAAAAAAGGAGAAACCGAAGTACCAATTAGTCTTGTGACCCTCAGAATGTTCGTTAGTCAATTCCAACTCATACGCTGATGAAAAAATGAAAAAAAGTATTGATTGCTCGATCCCTAGTTTCCAGATGTGTGCTTGACTGATTCCCTGAAAAGTCATGATTCTAGGAATTGTATCATCTCACTATCGGTTCCTTGAATAGTAGTACATATTTTGTAAAGAATAGGACAAATTACGTAAAAAAAACAATTACGGGTTTTAGAAATGTACTCGTAATTTTGTTTATCGAAGGATTTACTAAAAATCAACTACTTATCTCCAAATACTAAGCTATCCAGCTTAGTATAACAACAACAACAACCATACAACAACCTCAAAAAATAAGAGGCATAAAAAACAATACCTCCTTAAATAAACTCCTTAAATGTAAATTAAAATAGATTTTGCCATGTCCTCCTCATAATACCTAGTTGTGTCTATCATTTAAAAATGAAAAAAGCATGTGGCATTTGTATCTATATAACAGCTAAATAGTTTTAATAAGTGAAGATTCAGTTCACTTTGAAATTACTGTAATAATGAAATCAATTACAAGTTTGGCAAAACCCATACAAAACAATGCCAAACGCAGACATTTGCGCTCATTGTAACATTAAATAATATAGCTCACAAAGTCCGTAATAAGAGCTCAACTTACTGTGTGTATAAAAAAAAAGTTAATTCAAGTCAAGAAGCAACTTTGTAATAAACCCGTTAACATTTTCTTTGTTTTAAAGCTTAGACTGCGTTTCCACTGAGGTGGAGCGGAGAGCGATTCACCAATCACGTGATGGCTTGAAATCCACATCTCTTCTCCACTCAAGCCGTGTGATTGGTGAATCTGTCTCCGCTCCGCCTTAGTGGAAACGCAGCCTTAGTTCCACGTCTGGTGAGCACGTTTCATTAATAAGTGAGAAGTGGCCTCATCATCAAACCCTGTTTTAATTTAGCACTAGTTCCAGCTTCCAGCACGTCTTTCAGACCACACGTGGGTGAAAGAGGTAGTTTTTTAAACACCTTTTTGTTACTGAGTGTACGTCACGTAAAACCTTTATTATGTGAAATAAAAGCTTCACCGCGGTCAAGGCTGCGGTGAATGTGAATACCGCTGCGTGATTACGAGTCGACGAGCCCATGTGACTGATATACAACATGTAACATAATTAACGCACATCCTGAAATTAGTTTGTTCAGAATCGTTTACTGAATCGATTTCTATCATTTTTAATATAGGTAATTTTTTTTTCAAAAATAATTAATACTACGGAAATTATAGTCAGAATAACCCTGTACAATCAAAACAAACTAAGATAGACCGTAAATCAAAGCAACAAGACTTAAAAGTGCAATTTTATTTGTATTACTTTATACAAATTCCTTCATTCAATACAAAATAAATAAAAATAAACCTTACTGCAAAATAACTAATTTAGTTAATAACAATGCATTTAAAATTCAATATAATGCATAATAAGATTATTCAAATTGGGGTGTCTGAGGGTGTATTATCAAAGAGCCTTTACATTTCACAATTTTGTCAATACATTCTGAAATATTCTTTTGTGAGGAGCATGAAGTTACTATAATTCTTATAACTTATCGTAATGGAAATCAGGAATATGTTTATCACCGGCCTACCTATCATAAATTCACACCCTCCAAGCAAGTTTTTTTGATGGGAAAAAACATCATGTGCCTCCACCCTGGTCTCGGTGGAGAGGTAGGGACTGTCAGACTCAAACCTACTAAAACTACCCTGTTTATTCAGTTGTCTTTTACGTTCAGGGGCTGCGGTAACTTCTTAAGACATTATCTCAACCCTGGCACCCTCCAAGCATCGTAATGGTTGGGTGGCTTAAAATAAACATGACGTGACTAACGACTATGGTCTACGTAGTGTGATAGTTACTGAGATGGTTAGACCTGTACCCTTAATTAGCACGAATTTTCACATTTTCCAGTATTTACAGCGTTTCTTGTATGAAAAAATGGAACAGCACCTCTGGTGTGCGAAGAAGGAACTAATTTCAAAATGACAACTTTCCTTGATAATTGACAACTTGAAATTGTCTAAGTTCCAGTTTATAGTAGGCATACACCATCCTGCCTATCGATACGATAGATTTGACGCTTGCAATTGTTTCAAATCGGCAGTTCGTCCATATACACCATACACCATCCTGCCTATATCGATACGATAGATTTGTCACAACTTCAAATCTGCACCAGTGATGACAACTCAGCAACTAGATCTGGCTATTATTCGGTGACGACAGCTACAATTTCTAGCACCTTTTCAATTCATCATGAGACTATCGAATTAGATTAAAAAAAGTGGTGCAAGCGATTTTCGACCTTATCGACATTAAAAATTTAGTTTGTTTTTCTCACATTCTTATTCGTTAACATTGCTCCTTCATTAAAATCCGGTGTTTGCATCGTTGTCAATAAGGTCGAAAATCGCTTGAAGGTCGGAAAACATTTGCTTAAGGATTGCAAGTTAAAAAAAGTGGTGCAAGCGATTTTCGACCTTATCGACATTTAAAATTTAGTTTGTTTTTCTCACATTCTCATTCGTTAACATTGCTCCTTCATTAAAATCAGGTGTTTGCATAAATGTCAATAAGGTCGAAAATAGCATGAACCTTTTTTTAACTTGCTTTCGTGGTCCCTTGACACCTCTCAAGTTTTCAATCGTATTTTGGTTTAAAATAAAATGAATAACTCTTTTTTTTACGAGTGTACATGCGATCCATGTGCGAAAAGCCTCAGTTTTCCTGGTAAGGCCACGTTCACATGGCGATTATTTTCCCGTATACTGTATACAAGATTTTATCGAATAGAGCAGTAATAACAGTTCACAAATGAAAACTTAAAAATAGTTTAAACGGCGTTCATACGGGAAAATCCCGTGTTTGAGAAATATAATATTTTACCGTGTACCGTGCAAAGTTGTCCTAAAACTGGTCAACTCTATTCGATAAAATCTCGTGTACGGTATACGAGAAAATAATCGCCGTGTGAACGTGGCCTAACCGTCCCTGTAGAAAAGTAGCTAAAAAGTTTAGCCACAAGTTACACTTTTTAGCTTTTTTTCTAGCACCTTTATAAAATTAGCTAACTATCTATGAAGTTGCTAAGATGGCATCACTGCTGCCGATTTGACGTTGTGTCAAAAACGATTTGATGACCTATCAAAATTGGCATGTCATGCCATCAAATTGGCATTCCACCCCCATACACGTTCAATTCTATTTGAGCAAATTGGCAGTTTTATGCCGAATTGACAAATAGGCAGTATGGTGTATGGCTACCATTACTTTACGTCTCAAATACTGAAAATTCGTGCTAAGGGTACTGAAAAGTAAGGCATTGATCATAATGTAACAACTTGAGATAAACTAAAAGATAATAAAATTAAAGCCAGGTATACATACAAATATACCTGTTTGTGGCTAGAAATCTCTAAACTAAAATAAATTACAATGTTGTTAAACTTTCTCAAACCAATAAATCTATCAGAGACAAGAGAATATTACCTAATTTAGTGCCTGTCTACTTAGGATCAAATATAAGACAACGTTAAAGAGTTCAATCTCCCGCCACAGGTCAATGAATGTTTCTACAAACAAATTGCACCTCCCAACCAACTCTTAAAATATTTCTTTCAGGTACCTGTTACTTTGACATATCAAATATTAAAATCAGATCAACAACCTTTAGGTGATAAATTATCGCCTTCTCTAGCTAATATGACCTAGTGGAGTCCTTGTGAGACAAATTTAAACTTTGTGGATTAAGCCTCTGAGAAAATTCAAGCCTAAGTCAAATATGGGGCAATATAAAGTTCAATCTCCTCTCAAAGTACGTACACTTGGGTTAGATTTATCTGAAAATTGCACAGCATTTACAATATGGAGGAGAAAGCTTGAATATTTCATGATATTTTTAGGTACTTATCATGTCAGAGAGATAAATAAACAGATTAAAGCAATGCACTGGTGCGATGTAGTTATGCAAAGGTAATCGACCCTCAGGAATGGAACAACCTTGCGACATTGCCGCCGAGTCGCTCAGCCGGAGTGTGTCGACCTGGCGGCGTCCGCCTCGGTCGTCCTCCCAACTTGGCTAGTGTCACCAGCCACTTAGCTGTCTACAGGACAACTAAAACCTTTCTACAATATGTTCTGGGAGAGTCTTGTATGTTTTATTCACAGACATTTCATTTGATTTCCATTAAAAATAAATCAAGTTTTTCTGCAACACAAGTTCATCATAAACGCTTTTTATATATTTTCATCCGTCTACGAGACAGACAAAAGAACTGGGAGTGCTTTCTTGTTTCATATTTTTCTTCTGTTCGTTTTATCCGTAGTCGGTTTTTATGTAATCTTTTCTTTTTTATTTATGGTGGTACCATAGTTTACTTCTCGTATTTTGGTAAGTAACAATTAGTAATACGGAAAATTTATATATTTCTCTAAACGCGTCAGTTATCTATGAATATAAATGTATATATCTGTACCTGAAAATAAAATATTATTCACTTTTATTTATTTCTTTTTCTTGTCCGGATTATAAAATGCATATAACTCATATCTAGGAGCCCTGCATCATTCAAATGAGGTCTTCAAAGATATACATAATTTCATAAAAAGAGTCCTCAAATAATCGTGATATATGGTGTCACTAGTGCCGCCCGCCCATCGACACAGGGCGGCAAGGACGCGCGGTCCTCAAACCGCTGCAGCATCAAATCATTCACTATTCTCCCTGAATATCATTATTAAAAGCTGTGTTTTATTCACAAAATTATACCTTCATTTTACTGCTTGTTAAAGTCCGAATAAATCTTTTTACGTTAAATATAATGACAAATTAATTTGTTTGCTGGGTTCTTAAAATTACGTGGTTGGTTTTAACCCTAGTTAAGGTCAGTGTTTCCAGTCCAACTACCCTTAAAAGAAACATTGAGACAAACTGAAAGGTCAGAATCTTTAACCGTATTTCTATTTTCAGTTAAGACCCACACAGATTACAGTGAACCTGTTCAAGTGTTCAGTCAATGCACGGTTTTGTCAGTAATTGTGTAGTTAAACTCAGAAATTACACCTTCTAGCTAGGCCATCACCTTACCAGATTTTTAACTTTTAGTTTGTTTAGCTACTAATGAAACAACTGGCCGTAACTAACTTAGTTTTATTCTTTTACAATGGTTTAACTACACCTAGTAAGCCAGATAACTGAAGGTGGTATAGAATCCATTTATAACTTTATAGTTTCATTATTTTTAATCTATGGACATTGCAACAAATTGTTTTTGTTGTTTTAATTACCTACTATACTTAAGAGTTAAATTACTTTTTGTAGTGATTTTTTCTGTAGGAAATTATTTTTTTGTAAGTAACTAAACATGAGAATATTGTGTACCAATTAAAAGTGTTTTTAGATAGAATCATCTAAGTCTGAAAGCTGCACATTGATAACATAATTATTAAGACACTTATTCTTGGCAATATAGCCTGTATACAACCACATAGAAAATTAACGTGTGTAAAGACGAAATAGATCTATACGACCATGGACCTAAAAAAAAAGGCGGACGGAACTTTACTGAGAAATGATTGAAGCACCACAATGGCTGCCGTGTTTATATGTGTGAGTTTGTATTGGGATGCCAGATGAAGGAAAAAATTACCCATTTTTAAACAATATTTAATTAAGGTCTCCCTTGAACTTAAGTTTAATTACAATTTTTATCTACTCTCATATCGTAAACATCGAAATACAAAACTCAAAACGAGTTTATAATGACATACTTTATACCATAGAGTATCGTAATGAAATTAAAAAATTAAATTATAACACTATTTCTCAAACAAATCAATGTTACAATTTTTTTTTTCATTATGATACAGATTAATGATCATAGATATATCTATTTACTTTTTTATCTGTGGCTGCGCGCGCTTTCTAAGGGAATGTTGGGATTTTGACGTTTGTGTTTCGGTGGATGACATGGTGGATGATTATAAGTGTTTATTAATTTTTATCTTTTATTTGATATGTTCGTGTTCAATGAGAGTAGATAAAGTAGTGTACGAAACTGTACATAACTAGGTATTATATATATATACCACTCGTGTGATACTATTAAAAAACTCGCTTCGGTCGTTTTTTAAACTCACACTCGTGTATAATACCCCTCATTATGTACCAGTTACATAAACTACTATTTTGTGACAGATACCTATTTTTAAAATAAAGGTAAAATAATTTAAGCACATTGGATATAAAATATTTACAACTCGTTTAATATTAATAAAGTTTTACAAACCCTTTTGGTTATTCAAATTTTTTTAGACTTGTCTTTTGCTATTGACACATCTAGAAATCCCTTCTAATTTACTTAAATGGTGAAAACGAATGTTTAAGTATTTTTCGCCTATAAATATTTAATTATAGCTATTTTATGTTTCATTCCTACACGTCTACATTCCTATTCCATGTCTACACTCCCTTATTATTTTTATACAATCATTTTTCCATGCATCATTTGCCGTGGGGAAACTTGTAAAAATACAGAAGAATACAATAACGATAAATAGTAACAAAATATAAATCTCCCAATTTTAAAATAATTTGAACCTTGAAATAGTTGCAACACTGATTGATTTCGAGATGTTTATAAAATTTATTGACGTAAAATCGAGAAATAAGCTTCAAAATGACATGTTTAACTATGAAAAGTGATCCCCTGGCTTTTTTAATTGAACTACTATGGTTTAGACAACTTTTTGCAACACGTGACGGCATACTTTGATTTTTATTAGACAAAATAACACCGTATGAAACCGCGAGTGCCGTTCGAAGCGTAATGGCCGACGGCTGACTTACTATGGTGTGAATGTGTGTGTGCTGGCTTGTGTGGACAAGCGCACTGACTTACTATGGGTGCTTCAATTCTTTCTTAGTGAAGTTCCGTCCGCCTTTTTTTTAGGTCCATGTATACGACTAATATACGACGAATATAGCTAAATTTTACTAGTGTAATTTTTTAATAAAACTTTTTCTAGACTTTATTTTTAAAAAAGCTTGCCAAATATACAAATGTTCTCTAGCTACCTCCGGGGTAGAGGGAACACCAATAATACTGAGGAAAACCCATGTTATTTATAAAACGGCAATTTAAATACTTTCTGAGCTCATGAGTAAGTGATGTGAACAAATTACGTAAATGTATGTTTAGAATTACGTGGGGGAGATTGAATCCTAGGGGAGGTTGCCACCGCTGCCGCCGTAGGTTTGTAGTCAATTGTATCTACGGGTATACCGCAGCTGTATGTATGTAAGGTAAAGAAGGTGCATGCGGGCGGCGAGTAATGGTCGACTCGCTGTCCGATATTGAAGGACACCGTGGATTTTATTCAGTACGAGTCTGACAGTTCCTCCCGATCTGCCCTGGGTGGGAGGACTCATTTGTTGATTTTACCATGTTTTAAAAAAAAAGGTAAGGAAGGTATATAATGCCGGGGTCGCGGGATTGCCGGGGTCGCGGGATTATTCCCTAACCGTAACCCCGGAACGTAACAGGCTATGAAGGACACCGTGGATTTTAGTCAGTAGAAGTCTGACAGTCCCTCCCGCCCTGCCCGGGGTTGGAGGACTCATTTGATGATTTTACCACGCTAAAAAGGGGACACCCACAAATAGTTGTTCCAAAATGCTGTAAATTAGTTCCGTTCCGCGATTCACCATGAAGTATTTTTTTTTTTGTATTTGAAATTAAATTTCTAATTTAAGATGAATACCGATAATTTCTTAAAATTCAAATAGGAACATAGGTAATTTTGGCCACACATATAGGGGATCTAATTATTTTCATTTCGGCCTCTCCATGAGCTCCTGAAGGACATAAGCCAAATTAGAAGTTTCCATGTATTAAATTATAATAGGGCGTGCCTAATAAAACATAAGTACTATAAAATATCAAATGCACCTAGACGAATGAAGCCGCCAATTAATTTTAAGTTTACAATGTTGGTTGTATGGAAAAAGTTGTTCAGTTTTATAGTTTGCACCACGCCCTGAAATATGACCACTCCTCTCTGTTATAGGTTTTCATACAAGTTTTCAAGTAAACAGCAGTTTAATGTACACAACCTCTTTATGTGCAAAACATATAAAATTAATACAACAATTTGAAGAGAAACTACGCTACATTATGCGAACAGCAAATCTGTAGAATTTACCACCATTTATTTCTATGATTCCCAATCATTAAAACCTAGATCTCTTGAAGATTCCAGTTAACTTGTTTCTTTGAGGCAAGCAGTTAATTAGTTTAGCCTAGGCCACATCACAGTGCCACATCAGGCGAGTCACGAGCAAACGCAAAACTATTAGGCGAAAAAAAAACTAAAAAGAATGCTCGGTTCATTGACCTCTTTCATTTATACGCGCTGTTTCCCTTGTGTTAGTTACGCGCACCCTTCCTTGTAGGGGTGAAAATAGTACTAAAACAGAGAGAATTTTTTTTCGTTGCTCTGGGTGCGAGGCGACTGATCAGCCGGCTGTCGAGGTGTGCTTGCCCCAGGCCTTTGATAACTCATGAAAAATTCAAGTGTTCCCGACAATATCTACAGTTATAAGTAAGTGTTTGGTACAGACTAAAGAGGTTGGGGAAAACTATCTGGCTGAAAAATATGTCTCTATGGCTTGGGGAATTTTCTAAACGAATGTTTGGTTTTTTGATTATTTTACGATAGGCTCGCTTTCATTCATATTCTTTTCTTGACTGATTGACATCCATTAAGGTACTGAGACACATGCTTTAAACCAGCATGCTAAAATAGCAAGCTTATGAGCATGCTTCATTCGAGTATGCATAAGAATAGTTTACATTTAAATTATCATGCTCATAATTAGCAAATGGTTTCGAAACACATGCTACTAAGTAACATTTGCTTAAAAGTAGCAAGCTCTCGTGCTTTAATTAGCATGCTAGTTTAAAGCATGTGTATTAGTACCATTATTTGAAAACCATAGCGTTGCCGTCGGCAGTCGTGCACTAGTTGGCATTATGCTGAAATAGGCTTAGTACCAATATTAGGCGTGTAGTGTCAATAAACGATTTTTTCTTGCGACCACAATCCAATTTAGATTTTACCCTATTTAATTACAGTTAATTTTGCACTGAAGAAGGCCTAAAGCCCTAAATAAATGTAAAGGCTTATTTCATACAAAATTATGGTCTTCGTGTAAAGGGGCATACTAAATAAGTACGCAAAGTAATGAGGTAGGATTTTACATAAATAATTGTTTATTATGAAAATGGCTTGGTGTTATTTATTTACTACCTGCTATTTCTGATCATAACTAACGTTTTGTTAGGTTTGAAGACTGAAGCACAGATTAGACTGAAGACAGTTATTTATATTTCAATTTTATAACTTTAAACTAACAATTTTCCGGTACCATTTTTATAATAGCCGTTGCTGATCCACTGGTGAGCTAAAGGCCGCCTCATATCCATCCAAGTGCTTTTTTCTAGTGTCACTTCGGACCAGCCATAAAGGTGCTCATCTAAGAAGGTATTATAGATCATTCAGCCACCTCGTTTTAGGTCGGCCTTAGCGGCGTCAACCATACTCAGGCACCTATTGAGTTAATATTTAAAGGTAAGTACCATAAAAAGAGAGTTTTGTTTGAATACTAGTGCAGATTCATTATGAAAAGGAAATTTGCCGAGAGGCAACGAACTTGATAACCTTTGGGCCATACCTAACTTCAAAACAGAGGAATTTAAACCAACCCTGAAAACGACATAACAAATATCAATTTCTCCATTTACACAAATGTTCACAAATTCTTACGATGGGGGAGTATACGAGTATATTCCAATAAAACTCGTGCAATCTCAGCGCCCCATACAGATAGCGCAGAAATATTGCCTTCATATCTGCCACGAGCAGTAACTTGGCGAAAAAATGTTGTTGATCCCTCTTACATAATAAACTAATACATATTTCATCAACGTCAACATAGATTCAGCTCAGACTTTATTACAGTCGGGAAATAAAAGCATGAACGATGAAGTATCGTAAAAAACAGATGTTGAATATCCAACTGGCATTACGGAATATCAGAATCTACATATTTAATCCTTATTTTCACTAGGGGATATGACCCTGAGACATCATCCAATATGTCGGGCGACTATCGAGGGACACGGACGGAAGCCGCGCGTGGTCGTGCGACTTTGGGCGGGCGTCTATTTCGTGTCGAGCAATAGAGTCGCAAGACACTATAATGTCAGCCAGTGAAAATGTGGTTTTATTGACATAAATATAAGGCCTATATAATCCTCAAATCCGAGCCAATTGCCATCAATCGGGCATAAATTCAGACTCCGTGGCGGCTACTGAGAAATTCCATGTAGAAAAACCCAATAACATCGATCTTAACCTAGAAATCGAGAGCCGGGGGGTATTACAACGTCTTAAAACCAGGCTTGTTCCGGTGAGTGAACGAAATGGCGCTAGACGACTTGTATAGCTCTGTCACTTCCACTCGCCGGAATAAGCCTGGTTTTAAGATGTTGTAATACCCCTCTGAGGCCTTACCACGAGCTCTTAACGCGATCCAGTTTAGGCTGTGGGAAAGAGACAGAGCTATACAAGTCGTCTAGCGCCATCTCTTTCCCACAGCCTAAAGACTTACGCTTTAAGAGTTCATGGTAGGCCACCTGGACTCCATACTCAGAAGTCGCTCTGGCTACTAGACCAATACGATCTACAATGGCTAAGAAATACGTCTCGGCTCCATCCTCCAATTTCTGGCTTCCCTAATGTAATCAGTGAGTAGGTACAGACACGACGAGAATTTCTATGTAAATTGTTTTACCAGACCGCGGATATGATTGGCGTCAAATTGACATTGCTGTGGTGGAGGGTAGGAACAGATCGAATAGTTTTGTCTTACAGTTTTCAGTATTTGAATAGAAACTAGTCAATTTTACTACCGATAAAGATGTGAACGTTTTTGTACATGTTTGTATGTTTGTTACTCTTTCACACAAAAAAATATTGAATAGATTTTGATAAAACTTTTTTGTACTGATTTGCTATAGACATTAGAATAAATACCTATACATAGGTACACATTGTCTGTAATTTATCCATAGGCTAAGTCGCGGGCAGAAGTTGGCCTCTATAAAGTAAGATAAAAAAATGAATAAATATAATGTAAGATGAGATTATGGATAGATCTCTAAAGGGTAATTTTTCAATTGTCACATAACTTTTATCTGAGGAATAAAAATGGCGGTTTGACAGCTTAGCTATAGAAAATATGTCAAACCGCCAGTTTTTAACCTGTTATCATTAAACAGTCTAACCCCCGTATTTATAAACAAGTAAAAGGTTTTACTTGAGTAAATGTCATTTAATTATGAGACGATTTTTAATAACTACTTTAATAATTGGTTGAAGTTTGAACTGTAATAATATAGAATATACCTTTGCTTTCTTTTACAGTACCCACTTTGTTAAAACTCAGGTCTATTGCTTAAAAAAAAGTTGAACAAGTAATTGCTTAAGCTAAAGAAATTACTTTGACTTGACTATAAATACGGCTGTTAGATACGTTGAACTAGCTTGCACATTTTGTGTAAATTGTTGTTTTGTATAATCTCCCACGTTGAATAAGAATGCTAGTCTAATCCAGAAATCCCTACTTGACACGTCAAGAATGGCGGCGATAAACCCTCCTTCTCATACGTGATCGGCATTCACATAATACCGTTTAGTGGAATAAAATAATTTGGAATACAGTCAATCCTACTTTCGATTTTGGAATAAAAACAATAACGACTTTGTTTAGATTTGTCGCAACGAATATAATAAAATATTTGGTTTATCATTTACATAATTACATAGGTCACAAAATACTTGCTGGGGTCGCGGGACTGTGAACAGATAATGGTGAGGTAACGTGACCCTAGAACGTAAAGGGCAATGGAAGAAACGCGGTGGTTTTTAGCCTGTACGAGTCTGTTAACAGTCCTTTCCACTCCATACAGGGAGGGAGGACTCAATAAGTACCTATCTAATTTTGCAAACAATAAAAGTTTGAAGCCGCTAAAAAAAGTTTGGATAAAATTGATAGAAATAACAGGAAGGTGACAATTATGCAGTTAAATGACTTACTACCATTGATAGTGATGTATTTATCAGCATGTTCTATTCGTAACTATAACAAGTTTTCGTAAGGTATAAGCAACGGAGTTCCTAGATGTGCCTATATATTTATTTCCAACAGGGATCAAACCTAAAATAAACTGGACATAAAACTATGAACGACTATTGGGAAATACCTGAAGGAAAATCGAAGTAAGGAACTCATGCATCAAATTAAGCGTATCTAGGTATCATATGCCATAGACTGGATGGAAGATGGGACAGGAAAGTGTTGGAGTGGAGAACACGAACGGGAAAGAGGAATGTAGGGAGACATCCGACTAGGTGGACAGACGATCTTGTTAAAGTGGCCGGAAGAAACTGGATAGCTATAACAGAAAACTGCCAGAAGTGGAAAGATTTGAAAGAGACCTACACTGAGCATTGGGTGACTAAAGATTGAAGATACAGCTTGGCCAAAACGGATTGAAACGGAACTAATCTTTTTGTTTCCGACAACGTTTTAAAATCTTTGATATTTGATGTCAACAATGACCGCAGCCAGAATTGTTAGATTTATTATTGTGCCATAAAACTAACGTAATAAGTAAAATAACATAAAATAAAATCATTCAAAATGCTGGTAGCGCGAAGACAGTGGCGCCTTCCGGTTTTCTACAGTTTTTTGCCAAGCTGTATAAAGATAGATAGAGGTATCAGGAAATAATTATACAACTATAAAGTCGTTCGTCAATTTGAATGTCTGTTTCTATTTCATTATACGGGTGCACGGCGGCTGAGTGGGCGTAAATAAGAGTGGATGTAAATCACGTCATCAGAGGCGGCTGTGATCGGCCCTCGGCCTGTTCTAATTGAAAATAAATCTCATTAGTTGAGAGGTTCCCAGAAGCGCAGTTTATATTTACCCGCTCCCGTTTAATATCCCGGAGATTTGGTCTGATTTCATATTTTTGAATTTGATTGTTACTTTGTTCATATTGGATTCCAAGATGGCTGTTGGGTACGTGTAACGTGGTTGTTATGGCTATATAGATAAATATAATATGGCGAATGGATATTTTACAGTTTTACTACTGCATTTCTCTAAAGATGTAATTTTTTCTGTTAAAATCTGAATACCAGAGGCTTTATTTAGCTCATGTCAGGCCTCTGTTGTTGATTTTCACTACTGCCATTATCGTATTTGCCTTTCTTTCGGATGGAGGCTTGTACCTACTACTGCTAAAAACCACCGCTTCCCTTCAGTTTCTCTTGGCGTTTTTGTGGTACAGTACCTACCCTATTTAATTCTTTTGGTTGACTTCCACTAACGACCTAAAACAAAATAATATCTCCATGAATATAAGAAAGAGATGCTTAGGTAACAAATATTCGGAACGTGCCGAAAGATCCTATCAATTTAGAACACATGATACACATCCAATGGAAAAACATCTGATCAATAAAATGCGTAAGTACCTACTGGACACGATCCAGCGGCGTTCTACGAAATGGTATAAATAACAAGAGACGATACCTAGCACAATGCCAATAGAGAGAAATAAAAACATGTATCGTTGCAGGGTCTTTTTTACGAGATATAACCATCATTTTAAGTCCTCCCGCCTAGGGTAGAGCGGAAGGGACTGCCAGAGTACTGACTAAAATATCCACGGCGTTTCTTCAATAGCTCTATACGTTCCAGGGTTTCGTACCTACGGTTACCTGTTCAGACAGTCCTGGGATTTGGCTGTCTATGGGGACTCTGTGTGATTGCTGACAACTCTGAGACGCGCGTTAAACACGACACGCCGTCGACTCGTGCATGATCCATGATCGGAACGCGAGTCACCTGTCGCATGCTGACATCAAAGACATTAAACTATATCCGAGCAATAGACGGGACATCACGAAGAAAGTTGTGATCCAAAACTTTTTACCAATAGGTAAAAAGTCGCTCAGTCTAATAGTAGCCGCGTTGGTATGCAACGCTAGATAGTGCCTGACGCACGGCATCGACAATTTTATATGACAATTTTCCCAATGCCCGCTCTATAGGTGCTTTTAAATCTCTTTGGCGGATATATATTTTTTTAGCGTACAAACCTATTTAACCCTTCGATAGACAAGAGTGTTAAGTATTCATCTATAGGTACATGTTCTTCATAGATAAATGAGCGACGATAGTAGGTACCTACGTAACTGTTAAAACAAAGGCCGGGAGAGCAATGTTTGCCCTGACTCAGATACCCCGGTGTTGGAGCAAAATGAAATGGGGCCGAGCGAAAATCTATGCTGGCGCTTTTTATTCAGCGAAAAGCTACTCTTAAAGTATTAAAATAATTTATTACTATGAAACCGATAGAAATGAATCAAATAGTAAGCGCGATTCCCGCATGGAACAAATATGTATTATAAGATCTACAAGTAGTGGTTCGGGTCTGGGTGTTTGTGTATGTGAGTTTCAATGTTTGTAAACCACACACGATACAGGAATGAAAAAATCCAAAAATGCTGCAATATTTTTTAAAAAAAATTACACGTAGGTAGTATCTGAAGACAAAACGGTGAAGGAAAACATCGTGAGGAAACCGGCATGTCCTAGGACCAAAAATTCGAAGACATGTGACATTTCCCAACCCGCACTGGGCCCGCGTGGTGGATTATAGCCCAATCCCTCTCTCAGAGAGGAGGCCTGTGTCCCAGCAGTGGGAACGTTATAGGCTGATGATGATGATAAGTCTCTGAAGAGTTAAGCAGGAATGTAGCCAGTAGTGCCTATAGTACACTAAAATCTCATTGGTTAGGCATGTGTCAGTTCCATGTAAGAAGGGCGACCCTATTGATAATAAACATCAATTAGAAAAAAATCTCAAGGAAAACTCCAATCACAGTACGCTCGCCCTAAGAATTGAACGCAAGACTTCATGTTCAGAAGTAGCAATTGCGACTCCTGAACTAACGAAGCAGTCGAATTTGTATTGTAACATCAGGATTACGAGACGAAATTCATTTCATATTTTCAAATATCTTAGTATCCATAGAATCACATTTGCTTTCAAAATATTGACCATTTATGTCAGTATCTGTTTCTACGGTATGGTGCAAGACCGCCCCGCTTGGGCAGAGCACCGCCCTGTCCTCACAACGGTGATAGGTGGAGACCTCTCGCGCCCGGCATTGGTCGAGGCCATGTTGCGGTGCGAGACCGATTGGAAAGCGGTCGCCTCCTTCTGCGAAGCAGTAATGCTAGCGAAGGAGGAGGCACGCCGCGTGAGGGATAGGACAGCGTCCTTCCTCCGCAGCTCCGCCACAGCAGCCGCAGTGGTAGACGTCCACAGCGACAGACGGCGTTAGACGATCTCCGGGCACCGTAGGCGCGAGCATGCGGGTGGTGATTTTAGTCAGTACGAGTCTGACAGTCCCTCCCGCTATGCCCTGGGTGGAAGGACGACTCAAAACGACTTGATGATTTTACCACTCCAAAAAAAAAAGATACCAGCAATAGGCATCATAAATTTCAAATTTTCCATAAAAAATTTACGAAGCCTTTCGCATATACATAAAAAAGTAACGTGCAAAAAAGTGTCTACCTTTCGACACCGAAACAAAAATATACAGGAACCATAATCGTGCATAGCAACCTCCATCCATAACTCGAAGGTAGCCGGCCGATACAACATATTAATATTTAACGTGGATAGGGACCCCTCCCAACAAGACATTAATGTCAGGATAGCGTGAGAACCATCACCTGCTGGAAAACTGGGTAAATGCGTTAAATGTAATACTAGGTAGGTACTTACTGCGTTATATTCCTGATTGTAATTGTGTCTGTTACAACTGTAATTGCGTATTATAAGTCGTTTAGGAGGAGTTATTGTTTATATATCTACACTAATAATAATATTGCATCTGTGTGTGTGTGTGTTTGTAATGAATAAACTCAAAAACTACTGTGTTGATTTCAGAAAAAAAATCAATGTAAAAAAGCTGCATTCGCCCTGAGTAACATAGGCTATATAATTATCATGTCCACCCGTGTGAAGCCGGGATTAGGTATACGGTATTAAATACATAACAAGTAAGTAATGAAAAATAACAATAAATTGGTACATATTGTGAATTATAAGCAGCTATCTTTGCTCAAGAGGATCAAAGATCGGATCGGCACAAAGATCGTCAGCCATTGGATGCCTGAGGCGTGTGATGATGTGATCACGTTCGCTGGGCAGGCATTACGAGAATAATTATGTCCAAAATAGAGATGTTTGAAAGAAGTAAGGGAGGCCTTTACCCAGCATTAGTTAAGGCTATAAAAGAGTTTAACGGAGTATCAGTAGACGTCGGAATGATCGCTTTGTTTTTTATTTATTTATCTGCGTTCTTAATCGCTATTACAAATTTTCATTAAATATTTTTAATGGACCGGAAGAGTCGGTTATTCTCTATACAAATATTAAAAAGCTGAATAGTTTGTATTGTTGAACGCGCTAATCTTAAGAACTACTGGTTCCCTTTTCTTCTGTATGGTGTTTTTATTGAGGAGGGACATCACGCTACGACCATCGTGGTGAAACCACAGGGATCAGCTAGTTTATTAAATAACGGAATACTTAGTGCTAATATCGACTCATCATCATCATCATCAGCCGGAAGACGTCCACTGCTGAACATATTATAGGCCTCCCCCTTAGACCGCCACGCCGAAAGACACCACCACTTGCATCTTTCGGTTGGATACTGCCTACGCTGCGTCCTCCGGTTCGTGGTCACCACTCGAGAACTTTTCTTCCCCATCGGTTGTCAGTTCTACGAGCGATGTGGCCTGCTCATTGCCACTTCAACTTGCTATGAGCTATGTCGGTGACTTTGGTTCTTCGCCGAATATCTATGTTCCGGATTTTATCCCACAAAGAAACTCCGAGCATAGGTCTTTCCATTGCTCGTTGAGTGACTCCTCTTAAAAGCCAGCAGTCAAAAACCACTGAAAAGCAACCATGCAATGCAATTATATCAACTACTAAAAAGCAAGCCAAATGAACTAGGTTCTTATTGGTTAGCTGAAAAATGTATACATTTTTCAGCTTTCGTAACTTCGAGATCATTCCAACCACTGACTCCAGTAGAAAAAAATAAAAACTCCGTCCCACAGAAATATGTCTATAGCCATCCTTCTACGTTCGAGTAGATTCGAGTCGAGTTTCAGCGCAACAACATTCACTTCAATTTTTCATTTCAGTGCAGATAAATAAAGGGCAGAGCGCCGACCACCTGCCTGACGAGCTTTTCACTATATTGTATTATCTACTAGCAATCTACCCTCGCTTCGAATGGATTTTACAACTTGACAGATATTCAAGTTTATTTCCTTTTTTTTTTAAGAGTGAATGCTTATATTATTCACAAGTTAGATTTTCTTTTAAAAACAATGCTTTTATTGTAAAAAAATATACTTGCGATAGACAAAGTATTCGACAAGACGAATGAAACGAGTCGAAACTTTTATGGGGTTCGGCGTTTCATTACAGACTTCCCATAGTCATTTTCCAGCCATCATCAGTCAGATCAGCTCCAAAAATCTTCAAATTCAGTGTGTAGATCAGTGCCGGATAAAGCCGGTGCGGGGCCCGTAGCAAATGTAGCCATGGGGCCCTAGAGTTACATTGCCTCTTTTATTAGCGGTAAATCCACGGTGTCCTTCAATAGCCCTTTAAATTCCGGGGTCACGGTAATGAGATAAGTCTCGCGACCGCCTACGTTTGGCCCTCGAGAGGGCGGCCCCGTCATCATGCTGTCACTCTTTGAGGCTCACGTGGAACACAACACGCCGTCGACCCCTGGTCCATGGTCGGACAGCGAGTGGCCCATTACTCGCCACCCACTTGCCCGCGCCTACGGTGACCGCCGGAGATCGTCTGCCGACGTCCGTCACTGCAGCTAAGGTGAAGGGAGGATGCCGTCCTCTCCCTCATGCGGCTCGCCTCCTACTTCGCGAGTATGACTGCTTCGCAGAAGGAGTGTGTCCTCTGGGCGGTCCTTGCAGTGGTGACACCCAGGCGTTTCCTCCCCCTTATCAGACACAGGTACCTTCTGAAACATCATGCGGTAGGTAAGGACGCCGTGACGCCATGATTACTGTTTTTGGGCACAGGCGCGGGGCCCCCCAAAGGCGCGGGGCCCGTAGCTTTTGCTGCCTCCTTCTATATGGCTAATCCGGAACTGGTGTAGATAACAACGTGTTTTATGTCATAGGGGTATGCCGTCGCTAATAAATCGAAATTTTTAAACCATATTGTATACATATAGTAAAAGTGCCTATATCTTATATAACAGCTGCGCTACGTGTCGGATGTTCGATTCCCGCACGGAGCAAATATACTCATCATACAATATTTGTATGATCCACAAGTAGTTGTTTCGGGTCTGGGCGTTTGTGTATGTGACTTCATGTGTTTGTAAATGCACCCACGATCAAGGGCGGATCCAGCTTTCATATCAGGGGGGGGTCACCATGTCGCAGACAGCTTGTCTCCGTAGTTTGATTCAGATAGATTTGAAAGAAAGACATCCCGAATACCGTGACCCTGGAACGTAAAGGCCTATTGAAGGACACCGTGGATTTTAGTCAGTACAAGTCTGACAGTCCCTTCTGCCCTGCCCTGGGAGACTGGGAGACTCATTTGAAGATTTGACCACACTAAAAAAGAAAATAAAGGGGTGGCTAACGGGTCGATCACGAGTTCACGACTTAGTCCAGTCGTCGTGGCAAGGCAAAACATATAAATAAAAGTATAGGACCTATACAGGATTTTTCTTTGAAATTGGCCAAAAGGGAGAAATCTGCTTCCATAAGAGATACGGGAAAACTTTCTCAGGAAGCTTATGCTATTTTTTGATGTTGATAATTTTGGCGTTTTTGTTTTTTTGTTCAAGTGTGAGTGGTCCACAAAAATGAGTGACGTTGGGCAATTTTTTTTAGTGCCATTCGACTTTGTTTCATGGAAAAAATCGGGACGACAGAAGGTGGTCTAATAGAAAATATTGTTTCACATAAATTGTATGAACGATAAAAACTTTAAAAAAAAATGAAACCGCCTTCAAAAACAACCACAAAAAAGGGTAAAATAACCTACAAAACTTTTCTTTCGGACGTCGGTGGTTATTTTTATTAATTTCATTGTTTTTTTGCCACCGACTTCCGAAAGAAAAGTAAGTAGAAAAGTCGAATGCATACAAAAAAAAATGCCTAAGTGACTCATTTTTGTATGAAACTCACACTTGACTGAAAAAATAAAAACGCGTAAATTGTGAACACCAAAAAAGAGCAAATGTTCCTATGAAAGTTTTTCCGTATATCTTATGGATTCAGATTTCTTCCTTTTGGCCAATCCCTGTACCTATACGAGTATGTTGATTAAACATCACCAACTCAGATTTCCAATCCAAAGTACTTAAGTAAATTTAAGGAAACAATCTCACATGTGATATGAAAAGAAACTCTTAGACTGGTCAATAAAAAATACTACATGAATGTGTACTGAACTATGCTGTTTCATGTTTTTAAGACTTCAAGAAGTAAGTATGTAATTGGTAGATCGCACAGGGTTTCGTTAATAAACAGTAGATCTTATGTCTAATCAAGTTGTCCACCCCTGCTATATTAGGTATAACCAATAACAGCACAGAATTGCATTATTCTGATTATGTGCCCCTTTCGTTTATAATTTGTTTAAGTTTATAATAAACTTAGATAAAATTGCAGTGGCCACCTATGACCCAGCCTGTCGCCCAGGGGGGGGTCATGACCCCCATGACCCCCCCCTTGTATCCGCCGTTGCCCACGATACAGGAAGAAACTCCTATTGTGGGGCAATGTAAAAAAAAACAAAAGTAAAAAAACTTGCCCTTATGTATTGCGCAGATAAAACGTTTTAAACGATTTCTAAACGAACGAGAGTAATTTAATTCGAATTAAACAAACTTCACTAACTCAGATTACACCGTTCCTAGTACTTTTTCAAATAAAAATTCTTCAGGTTTTTAAATTGAGGTAGAAAGAAATGCAATACCTACGTACAAAGCTTTCGATCGACGAAGGCTTCGAAGCGAGGACTGAGTTTTTATTAAGTTGAACTTGTTGAATCACCGCCGTCATCCTGAAAGCTTGGAGCTTACTGGAACTGCACTATAAATTGGCCAAGACCGAGTCGGGTTTGCAGTATAAGTGTTTCTCAATAATATAATTTTTACTAGCCTGTTGGTGGTGAGTGATCCTGACTGCTATGCCGGGGGTTGTGGGTTCGATTCCCAGTATTCCCACCCAGGACAGATGTTTGTGTGATGAGTTTGTTCTGTGTCTGGGTGTAATTTATCTATAATATTTAAGATATTTATAAATACAGTATGTTTATCAGTTGTCTATATACCCAAAACACAAGCTCTGCTTAGCTTGGGACTAGATGACGTTGTGTGATAAATAGTTGTGAAATATTATATTATTATATGCCGTAAAACCTTCGCGTCTTAAACCTCTTCATGTGTTTGCATTTTAATAAGTAATACTGACTCTATAATTTGTAATAAGTACCTATTCCGTAAAAAGTTATTTAAAATGATACTTAGAAGTTGTAGGTACTTGCCAAATGTCTCATTTTCACGGATGCAATTTGCAAAAGCAATGACCAATCATTACAAAACTAAAAAAAAACAGAATAATTACCCGAATTGGTCTAGCAGTTCTCGAGTTTTATGCTTAGCACATAGACATTCATTTTTATTACCGTGGTATATTTAAAGAAGATAAGTAAGGTAAGGAAAGTAATCTCATATGTAAATGTGATATAAATAAAATTTTCCTGGCGGAACCCTAATATCCGGTTTAAAATTTGTCAGCCCCTTCGCATAAACCATCGACCGGATTACTATGTAAATATTCGATTTAAAATTTCGCAGCTCATTAATTGGTGTACACGGATGGTAGATCACTGCAATACGTATTTGAATAGTAATCATCTTAAATATTGAAAAATCTTTTATTTGGTGGACACCGCTACATTTTTTGCAAAATAATGAAACTTGAACTTGATAAAGGAAACTTAGGTTTTTTTTTTGTTGTTATAATACACCGTTCATTTTATATTGACTGCTACGCATTGTGTCGCGAGTTCGAAACCCGTACGAAACAAATATTTGTATGAGCTACAAGTAATTGTTCCGGGCCTGGGAGTTCGTAATTCGTATAATATACGAATTGCGAACAACAACAGTTAAAAAAGGAGATAATTTTTTTTGGGCCTTTTCTGAAAGTGCCGTTAAAAAGTTTATATTTTTGTAAAGGAGAACATTCACGCTCCATACATTTATGGGCCTTTTCCGAAAGTACCGGCCAACGACAAAAATTGGCACCTATGGTTAGTACTAGTCATTTGGAGCAATAGTTACTGTGGCACAAAAGTTGTGGGATTGCTCTCAGCCAAGTTATACAAGTTCGAAGATTCGTAATTTTCATAATTTTTTTCATTTCTGAAAGTGCTCAGAAACACCAAATAATGATAAGTATTGTTAAAACTAGGGACCTCAAGCAATTTAACATAAAATATAATTATCCCGCCTGTAGAGAGTAATCTCTACAGGCGTGATGATATTTTATGCCTGTAAAGGCGTGATGATTTTTAGACTCTAAATAACTAGTACTTCCCATAGGTACCAATTTTTTTCGTTGGCCGGTACTTTTCGGAAAAGGCCCATAAATGTATGGAGCGTGAATGTTCTCCTTTACAAAAATATAGACTTTTTTTAAATTTACAAAAAGAGATTGTATTTTTGTAAATGCACCCACGATACACGATACAGGAGAAATGCCTAGGGTGGGGTCCGTTAAAAAATAGTCAAGATGTTAACGGCATTTTTACTCTCGTAAGAAGAAATTACTTAGGGATACTTATTCTTTAGCAGACTATCGTTTAGCAGCTAAGCGTTAATTTGAATTTATATGCACTAAGTGAGATTATAAATGGTATTATTAGCCTGTTTGTAATCAGCGTGGAGGGTCGGGAGAGAAATCTCATTAAAGGCGAAGTAGGAAGTGAAGCGGGCGCGACGATGGCGGGGCGGTGGCGGGGCGATGGCGGCAGACGGGGTCGAAACACCGACGGCGACGAAACTATTACTACCACCCTCTGAAAAATTGCTGAAGCGACAACTAAATCGTGGCTGGATTATACAGGGTTATTTGTAAAACATTTAACAACTTTTCATGGGCTGAAAGTATGTTCATAGGGTTATAAACAACTTAAACTGATAACTATGATGAAAGATAAAAAAAAACTGATGTTGCATACAAAATGAAATATTTCTTCTGTTGAAAAGGTTGAAAAAGCTTTTATACGTATTTTGCATGGTTAGATAGATACATGTTTAGATAGAATACACTAAGTATTTATATTTAGGAAGATTAGTAAACAACGTTACTGTATTTCACAAATAATTTTCTGCAAGATAAATGAGGAAAAGAGATGATCCGTCTGGTAGAATATTAGTTCCGCTAAAGATAATAACTCTGAGCAGAATATATTAAATTTTAAACAAAACCATTTTTTTTTAGCTTGGTAAAATCATCAAATGAGTCCTCCCACCCCGGGCAGGGCGGGAGGGACTGTCAGACTTGTACCTGTGCTTGTACTGACTAAAATTCACGGTGTCCTTCAATAGCCCTTTATGTTCCGGGGTCACGGTAAGGAAATAAATCCCGCGACCCCGGCAGGCTTTGGCCCCCTGAGAGGGGGCCCCGTCAGTATGCTGACGCTCTCTAAGGCGCGCGTGATGACCCGGGAAACAAAACCATAGCAAAATTTATTTAGTTTCACCACCTTTTTAGAATCTTCTCGTAATATATGGAGGGGTGAAAGGCTGCGACATTTTTGCAACTTTACAAGAGAGCCATTTAAAGTTTGTAAAATCGAAACTAAATTAATAAGATAGTTTTGAGTCAAATAGGTAGCGTTACACGTGTAAATCAGGGAAGCGAATACTAGTCTAGATGTACCAAGCGTAATTCCATTCGTCAAAATCAGGAGCATACCGAATTCCCTATCTCTTTGTGAGTGCAGAGTTCATTTGTTGTGGAAAGTAAGGGTGCTCCCACATCTAACGACGCGGATTCGGATTTCTCCGTCGCCCTTTCTCTTTCTGTCGCTTAGAACTGCCATTTGCTAGACCGAGACAGAAAGCATAATGCGATCGCATGCGACGGAATCTTCAAGGCGGCCGCGTGCTATCGCATTGTCTCGGTCTAGCAAATGGCATTTCTAAGCGACAGAAAGAGAAAGGGCGACGGAAAAATCCGAATCCGCGTCGTTAGATGTGGGAGCACCCTTAGTATGTTACAATTCAATTTTCTCATAACAACGTAGCAAAAAGTAATATGAGAGGGTAACAAAGAGCCGACAGCTAGCCGGTGCTATTGTGGCAGACAGTCAGACTGGATGCACCATCGTACTGTCTACCCTTTAGACGGCATATTACGGCGAAGATAGTAATGCGGTATCTTCCGGTCATAAGTTTAGTGCCGCACTACTTGATACCCTGAAGCTGATTTCAGACTACGCTATACTATTGAAAGAAGGACCTAGGAAACCAATAAATATATTTATGTATAGTACAGTACAATATGAACGTGTCCATAACAATAATACATGAAATTATATTATAGCATAGTCTGAAATCAATAAATCATTTAAAAGTGTAGACCCTCGCTGACATTTTATTTTCATGTTGGTTAGCATGTGAGTCTTAAGGCTGCATATTCTGAAAGTTGGCAACGTCGCAAACAGCTGTCAAATATTTGTTACAAGTTTTTATTAATTTGGCAAATTTTCTGTATGAAAACAAGAAATATCGCTCTGTAGTGCACTAAAAAAATGATATAGGAATGCAATTAAAACACTGAATTTGATGTTGTAACCGTTTCAGGTGTATAAAAGGCATTTGGAAAGCTTCCAAGTGCTTTTTTTACATCTTAAACTATAGATTCGGTGTTACGATATTAATTATTGCGTTCCCTTATCAATTTTTCAGTGAACTACAGAGCCATATTTCTTATTTTCATACAGTAACAATGCAAAATTAATTAAAACTTGTTAATATTTGACAACCATTTGCGACGTTGCCAGCTTTCGGAATATACGCTCTTAACCGAAATCTGTACAATTTTTTGATATCTTTGACGCGTTCTCCTGTAAAGTTAGTAAAAGCACAGAATATACATTTATTAGTAGCTACTCTAAAAGTGAGTTAGGTACGATGTTGTTGCATGCAGGTGTCGTCTAAATGATTTTACTACTTACCTGAAAAAAAAATAGGTTCCTATCACCTAAGGCCTGATGCAACCAGGAAGCCAAGCCAAGTGAAACACTTAGGTGACTATCTATAAAAAATCATAACCCTGTTTTGGCTTTGCCGTAGTCGGGTAATTTTTTTTTTTTTTTTATGAATCACCGCCGCAACAATTTCTGACTATTTATACATAGGTAATATATTTTCTTATTTCTATAGAAGAATAAGAATCGTATATCCTATGTTGATATCTAAATATAATTTTGTTTATGTGGTTATTTCGGGCGAACGCCATTTATGAATGAAGGGAGGCCGATATGTCTGGTCGGTTGCTTAGCAACGCGTCCCTCTCCGAGTCTCCGGTTGACCCTGAGGTCGCGTACATCCCTCTGTAGGTATTCCCCTGTGCTAACATGTTGCCCAATTTTTCTGCACGATAAATTGAAGATTATTATAAAATGCTTCGAGTTATCTGATACTTTTATTTTATGGCTTCGATTATAACTAAGCCGATTAGCTACTACGAAACGAAACGAAATAGTTAGTTTGCTTCAATGCCTGTCTACTTCAAGAATATCAAGTCCCTAAAGGTTCAGTGTAACTCAAAATTTTATATGTACTAAAACTTGCCTACATTATAAAGAAATTACATACATTGTAGACATCGTGCATCGTAGTAAAAAACCAATAAATTCAATAAACAATTATTATAAACGCCAACCTTACAAACAGGTTGCTAGTGCCATCTATTAACAACCTTAACAACTAAGTACACAAACAAGCTCTAAAAGCCAACTAGTTCAAATTATGCCCGAAAGATGTCACTGTTGTACCAATCTTTTTATTCAGTTTATGTTCTTTTTACGACATTATTTATTTAACTTGGCAAACTAAAACAAATTTAATTATAAAATAATTCATAAATTTCGAATCACAACTCTTTAAATTGAATAACCAAAAAATTTTGCAAATAGTTCTTTAGTTTAATTATAGATGGCGTTGTACTTAAATCTGTTGAAGAAATTAATATTATTCCTACTCGACGAATTTGGCAAAACTACTGTTTTATTTAATATATTTTACAAACATAAAGTTCCAAAAACATGGAAGAAATAGTTTTATGACAATCAGAATTAAACAAATGCACCTCTTCAAAGTGATCGCAAAATTTGCAGTCACATGTATGTGACGAGGTGGCCGAGTGGTTAAGGCGTTGGACTGCTAATCCAATGTGCTCTGCACGCGTGGGTTCGAATCCCATCCTCGTCGGATTTTTTTTGTTGTTTTAAGAAATAAGTGTTCGACAGCATGCATTAAAAAAAAGTTTTCATGTATTTGTTAATAGGGCTATAGTGAATTGTAAAGAGAACAGAAATGGATCAGGTGCAAGTCCGACTGTTATCAGCTCTTATCTCTGTAATCGCTAGCAAAACAGATATCAGGTTCGTACCTATGGCTATCATTTGTTACGAATTTATCTAGACCTCATTCATTATCTTATCACATACCTGGCACCCTTTATTTTACAAGTTGTATAGTGTTGGGCGCGCCTTAACAAGTGAAGGTTTTCAAACCCTGTATTTCAGTGAAATTAATTACTTAGACAATAACTGTGTTAGTTTTAGTACTATCTATGTGATTTGTTCACAAATTGTTTAGTGTTTCGTGTTTTGAAGAAAGAATATTAATATTAGCGGTTATTTTACTCGAATGTAAGTGCTTATCTGTATCTATAGGTATTTAGAATGTTGAGGTTTTTTGTTTTTTAACGATTGATGTAAACGGGTCAGCTTCTCTTCGAGGCTTAATAGTAGGGTAGGCATAAATACCGGTAAATTATAGAATCAGGATGCAATCCCACCCTCCCGTACTCATGCATAGCCACACGTGCAAGTAAAGCGGAATAACATGCCATGCAATCAAACCTATACTCGACAGCCGACACATGTTTCACCCCTCCACGGGGCATCCTATGGAGATGTTGACTGATCAGGAGTCAGGTCAGGGCGAAGAGTTCAGTCGTCTGATTCCCGAGCTCAGTTTTACTCTTTTGCAGTTTTGCTCATTTACTCTCTTTTCCTTCTACTGAGTCATTTTCGCTCGACTCTTTGTTGGTCACATGTAAGTAAGCAATTTTCTCTTGCTATGCAAAATAATACTTGCATGGCTCCGCTCCGCTCGCGTTGGTAACCGAGCTTAAAGGTAGGTTCGGGGCCATAGCAAATGTGATGGCTATAATACTGTCCCTTTCTAAATGGCGTAGGTATACAATGAGTCACCCTGGAACGTGAAGGGCTATTGAAGGATTACCGTGGATTTTAGTCAGTACAAGTCTGACAGTTCCTCTCGTCCCGCCCTGGGTGGGGAGGACTCGTATGATGATTTTAACACGATAAAAAATTACATCCTCACTATTTAGATAACGGGGGCCACACTAACTCGAAATGCCGTTAACTATCGCGTTAAGTTACATGTTCGTACAAACGTTCATTATCGAGACAATTAACGGCATTTCGCGTTCAGTGTGGCCCCCGTATAATAAGTTATTATCAATTCTATAGTTACCAAAGAAAGACAGGGTCGATTCCACCGCGTTAATGAGCTGTCAGTGTCAATATTTCGTAAAAATGGATGACACAGTGCTTGAACGTTGGAACGTTATTATTAGTACAATGTGAAGTATGTAGGTGAGAACTATTGTTATCCTGTAAAAATTCCTTCATAGAAGAGGCCTTGATCAGGAATGGGACAAAGCAGGTTACAAAAGAATTAGCAGAAGCTATAGGTAAGTTATCCATAGTCAATAGTTATTTGTTATACAAGAGTGCAAAGTTGCTTTTTAACCGCGTGCTCAATTTTGATGACCGAGCAAGCGAATGATTCTAAAATTGAATCACGAGTGCAACGAGTGATTCAAAAATTAGAATCATGAGCGGTAGCGAGGGAATCAAAAGAGCACAAGGTGAAAAATCTTTGCACTCGAGTGCAACACGTAACTTTTCATCCCACCTCAGCGAGGAAATGAGTAGATGCAAAAAAAGTTTAGAAGGTAATAACTACTTACTACGTTATTATAGGTATATGTATTACAGAATAATTTTAAAATTATAACAAAAAATAGTTTAGTATGTTTTCAAGTTTCTTATTTTATCTTGGTTTGTCTTAACAATAAGTATGACGTGAAAAGAAAACCGCACGAAGCAAATTAAAAAAAAACGCTAAAAGGAAAGTTCTGAGTCAAGAAGGTTCCGAGCCTGAGATTGTAACAAAATAATAGTAGATTACGCACCAAAGGATTCTGGTTCGGGATTCAAGTTAGCACAATTGGGCACCACAGCAAGCAATCAGCTGTAGGGGTCAGCAGCCGTCTTTACTGGTACAACTCTTTAGTGCACGTGCATGTTCCAAATTCAATTTACTTTATTCACTAGAGGATAAAAACGGCTTTTACGCTCAGATATCGAAGAGACAAAACAGCCTTTCCGAGATGGGGGGATGAAAAGATTATAGTTATAGTATTTTACAAAAATGAAGAGATATTATCGACACGTTTCATTTGTTTCATCAATAACCGCTAGGTCAGAGGCCAGCACACCAACCTACTACAATCTGTCTTTCTTTAATAGATTTTCAACCTTTAATATCACAATAGTGGAAGACTAACAGAACTTTCGATTGATAAAATTTCACAGATTCGTCTGTACCTACATATTACCCGAGTCCGTTCTAGAATAACATTCCTATTTGCCAGTGGCGTAGCTAGGCGGTGGCGACGCGGACCCCGCACTTGAAAGGGCTTCGCGCTCAGAGAATGAAAAAAGAAAAAGTCTTGAAAACGACGATTGAAAGTTTGTGACCAGGCAGTAAAGCAGTAGCAATACTTTTGTCTCGACGATCTCGTTTAGAGCTAGAGTCTCCACTGCTCGCGACAGGCCCCATGTTTCAAGATAACTTGGATACATTTTCTTTGTAACTGCGAATTGAAAGTGTCAAAAAGGCTCCGGAAAGCTGATGGCGCTGACAAACACCAAGTTATCTAACAATAAGGGGGCCTCCACGATCAGCGGAGGCATGCCATATTTCTCGTCCTGAAAGAAAAAAGGTCTGGCAGGTGACTCCTCTCCCCTAGATTCGGTCTTGCTACGCCACTGCTGTTTGCAACCATTAAATTAGATAAATTCTAAAAGGAATCTTTGTATGTTGACTCTGGGTCGCTCGATCTTGTATGATGGAGAGTGATGGATGAGGTATACAGTATACAAGTTCTTTTCAGTGTGTTCACTCATACTTAGAACACTAATGGGCTACCTATATAGCTTTAGTTATATTATGAGACCAAAGTCGATCGATGAAATCGTGATAATGAATGAGGTGACACCATTATTTTTAACTAGCTATTCTCGCGGTTTCACCCCCCCTGCTCAGCCTCTCATGGTCGTAGCATAATGTAATATTGCCTATAGTCTTCCTCGATAGATGGAATATCAAACACCAAAATTTTTTTTTCGTTTCAGAGATAACCGTGTTCAATCAAATAGTCTTCTGTTCTATAACATTCGAATTTAGAATTATAGGTAGGTCAATAAAATAGAGCTGAATCTTGGGCACACCTTTAGGGTCAATATGGCACGCCCAGTGATAAAAGTGTTCAAAACTTCAAACATATTATAAACCCTAGCTGTCGATGTTCTTCTATAAATTAGAATTTAGATAAATCGCGACCACCATTATATCAGACGGGCGCCAAACAGCTTTTCATTGTTTTCCGTCAGTACAGTTTTTTCCGGGTGCGGTCCCTTAGGCCTCATCTTTGCTTCAGGTCTGGTTTGGGGCCGGAAACAACACAATTAATAAAAATATGATAGTTTTCCCATTAATACTCACGGAAAAAAGCTTCACTACATGTAAAACGTGACCTACTACGGTCGTTACATACTCATTAAACAGTTAGGTACAGGGAAGAGAATAATATGTACTGTAGTACATAATGTTGGTGGCAATAGAGTTTTAAATATCAATTATAAGGGTGTAATGAAGGCTTCACTTGCAAAGCTCAAAGGTCAAGAAGCAAAAGGAAAACTGTCAAAATCCAGACAGAGAATTTTTTCCCTGGTGGCCTACCACGACCTCTTAACGCGATCCAGTTAACGCTCAGGGAACGAGATGGCGATAGACGACTTGTATAGCTCTGTCTCTTTTCCACAGCCTTAACTGGATCGCGATAAGAGCTCGTGGTAAGGCTCGTGGTAAGTGAGAATAATGGATTTTTAAGTTCACTATAAATTGTTCAGGTGGATTTTCTTCTACTATCAGTAGACACGGGGCTTTTTATGAGTAAGGTGTCCATAACAGGATCTACCACTCACTTAACAATCAGTTCTCCGTAAATTCAATAAGTAACATAACATAGTTTATCGTGAGTACTTCAGAAATAATTCGTTTGTGAATCATGAAAATATCTACGCCCTATCAGAACCTTCCTACATAAAATAGTGTCGTTATCAAAAGTGGAGCGAACAAACAAATATCTACAATTGGGCAACCTTCTAATTTTGATCGTATTTTCCGATAAGACTAACCTTATAACGATATAATTCTCATTAACAATTTTACGATTTGTATAATTTAATCGGTAATTAATCGTTGCACAGAACACTCAATACAATAGGTACAAGTACAGTCAGCATCAAAAGTTGCTGATCACATTTAGATTTTCAAAATCGCTGTACACCGTAATACTAATAATACGGCGCACAGCGACTACAGTTCTATGACTACTGTAGTAGATATATTCTGAAGCTCATAAATGGATTGTCAATATTTGTCAAAGGAGCAACTTTCTTTTTTACCTAATATCAGAGAATTTATTTCCAAAAAATATCTTGTTAGAGAGATACAGCAATCTTGACCTCTATAAATATTTTCACTAATTGCAACATTTTTCCTTCAAGAAACAGTAGTAGATACTGGTTATACAGAAGCTTTATTTCACCAAATAGATAGTATGGGTCACCGGTTTTTCCAAAATAAGATCGACGTACAAGACGTGAAACACAAAACTTCATAATGATACTTTGAGACCAATTTTATCTCAACAAATTCCAATGTCCCCAAGCAGACTCAGTCCTGAGTTTTGTCTGCAGATCAAAGAAACTCAACAACAGAATATTTACATACCTACCTAATTATATCGAGATCACATTAATATTGTGATCTCGATTTATAATACTCTGTAAGTTGTAGTAGTATGATATTGAAACAGCGAAAAGGTGACCTGAAAATCACTTGCAAATCTTGCAAACAAAAAACCTTGAAAACAAAATTATCTCACAAACAGAGAGAGTTCAATTCTTCGCTCAACATGCAAAACTATTAACTGAATTTAGTCTCTGAAAGTCTGAACAAATTTCGTCAACGACGTTCGTCGATTCGTCAGCGATTGAAATAAGTATTTATTTTAAAACTTTCGAGGTGCTACTGCTGGACAGGTTAGCCATGTTCAGTGTGTAACTATCAAACTAATCTATTTAAAATGGATCGCTAAATGTGTTGCTAAGCCCATAACTTGAAAACGGCTGGACTTCTTCGGATAATTCTTTTTTTGTTTTGTTTGTAACCATCAGTACCAGGTTCTTATGGAAGATTTTTTTTAAATTCCTTAACTTTCTATTCTACCCGTGCGAAACCGGGACGGGCCGCTAGAATTTAATATTTATTACTAACAGACTAATAATAATAACACTAGCTGTTCCTGAAGTTTGAGCCCTGCTTCTCAGATGGGATATATTTAAAATTTTAAACATAAACTTGGACGAAGCCAAACGGCGATTAACATAATAAATATTAGTTTACATTGAACAATGGTTTATTGTGTCTTTTTCCGTTATCAAGCATTCTTGAAAACATGACAGGTACACATCAAGCTTTGCAAAACCAGTTAATGGTTTTGCATAGCTTGATGTGTAGCCGTCTGTACATTCAAAGAAATGAAGTGGCAAAATTACCTTAGTAGTTAAAAATTTTTATTTCCTCGACCGCTCCCTAAAATAACTGATAAAATACTTTGCGGAATAACATACCGGAATCGTCATCGATATTATTTTATCATAATCTAGTTACTGACTGTATCTTTTTTATGAAAAAATATTTCAAATATAAATGAAATAATTGGCATGTGACATTGATCAAATTAGTGTAGCAAAACAAACTGTCTCGATCCAGTCCAATTTTTGAAAAAATACTCATTATTATTAAACTTTGTTGTAAAAGTTATAACTTACCTATTTTGGAAAACCAAGTCGTTAGAAAAAAAAAGCAAATACCTACCCATCTATAAAGTCGTAACTTAATTATGTAAGTTAACTAATGAAGTTTCTTCTACTGTAGGTAGATATGACTAAATCATGCCGATGAATTTTTTGTAATGTTTTGTACTTAAACGCTGATTTTTCTTACAGAATACCAACATGTATTGGTTACCAATCCTGTTGGTAGCCGCACTGGGCGGTGCGCGCGCGCAGCAAACTGCACAAACAAGGGTAGCGGACTCGCTCAGCGAATGCTATAGCAACCCCAACCTTGCGAACAGGAACAACTTGCCGCCAGTCACGATACAGGTCCTCATTGACATCATTAGGAAAATTGAGGACGATCCTAATGTCAACATGGATTTGAGAGAGCTTTCGGCTGTACTTCTTCACACGTACGTTCATCATCTTCTACTAACTACTACTACTAATTGAATATACAGTAACTGCTGATTAGCAATATACCTACCTATTGTTCCCCTAACACTAGGGCCACACTGACAGGAAATATACTGTATAGTATACAAAGATTATCGCAATAATGGAAGTTTATACCAACACTAAAAGTCTTTTATCGCGAAAATTAACAGGAAATGCCATTAGTGTGCCCCAGCTAATAACAGATTCAAGTTAATGTGAAATGACGAATATGCAATACCACACTATCGTTAGTAGCTAGAACCACTAGAACATTCATATACGCATTCTTCTAATTTCATTTGTTTGTTGGCTGTTCCAGGTACCGCCAAGATGGCATTGAGTTCCATCAGCCAGAGAACTCACTGAGTACTTCAAATGTACTGCCGTTCGCTCCGACATTTTCATCATTCCATCGTCATCGGCTTCTGTTGACGAGACTTATTCCTAATAATAAGCAAGTATTGGGTAACGACACAATGTCTTCGGTTCTAAAGGTTTGTACATCTACCTAAACTATAGCTTTCTCGAAAACAATAAAAAAGCCTCTTTTTAATAGAAGGGGAGATAAAAAGTAGAGGTTACGTTGTCACATTGTTTTTATACATTCCAGTGTACTCTTCATCATATGCTGTCAACAACTGTGGACTCAAGGGTCCGAGGAGATGAAAGCAGCTGTAACCAATTGTCTCAGTACCGTGCTCTCAGAACTGCCCGGTCTGCTCGCTCCATAAGCGATGATGTTGAGATTATAAAACCAGCAATGTTGTGAGTACAATATTCTTAGTTCACTTTATTCAGATTTTTCTTTTCTGGAATATGATTCTAGATCGACCATTTCTTTCTTTCAGAAAATCTGCCAACAAAAACGGGCAAATGAGACGTTTATATGATCCGAATAACGACGTTGAGTTCAGTAACTTTGGCGATGGCGATGCTATGTCTCAACGTCAGGTGGCTCAGAGCACTTGTCCACTGTTGGACGGCGTGGTGAACACACCGTGGGGTGCCGTGTCTGCCGGAAACCTCATAGCTGGTATAGCCGCCGGTGCCCAACCTCAACAAGTCAATATCCTGAACCTGGTCAGGGACGCGAATCTTAACTACAGAAATGTTCAACAGACTGTGTCTTCAATTTATCCGGCAACGTTATCTGGTGAGTCATCATTTACAACATCATTATACTCTTTAGTGAGTTTGCGGAATGCTTTTTCTGTGTGTCATTAAGGTGCGTTCATCATATAGATAGTTCAGTCATCTACTCTCTAAATAACACAAAGAATACGTAGATTTGACAGCACGGATTTCCCTTTCATAATACTCGGTTGGACTACAGGACTTGATGGTGTGTGAGTTTCGTACGGGATGCATGGGACTATTCTAGCTTCCAATGGCGCAAAAACGTCAGTGGACCGGGATAGTATAAGGATTTCTTTTCCATTTTGGTCTAAATATCATATTGAATAAAATTTTCCTTTCCAGGTGACTTGGCCGAAGCTATCCTCATCCAAGGTACGGAGAGAGGCAGCAACTCCATATCCATCGGCACCGCTGGTAACTGGAATACAACGCAGGCACCCAGACACTTTATGTTGCACAACCGCCTCAATGTGGAGATGACTGACCCTGAGATCCGTGGAGACATCGACGGTTTCGTTCTTGGAATCACACTACCTTCGACTTTGGGAGTATTCAGCACTATGAAGCTGTCACATATCTTGGATATGTACTATTCTCCAAGGGTAAGGTTTATTTCCTCTAGTTTTACTTAACTTACTCTCAGTAACAGTGCTGATTAGACATTTTGCTCGCTCATTATAAAAATGATAAAGATGTATCCATGTACTAAACAGTTTTATTATACAGCTCGGTGTGTTTGATGCCAACCTGCGTGCTTGCAACCGCCGTGTATTAATGGATCAATATGTAAATAATGATAACTTGATCAGTGAGACTCATGCCTTTGCCGCCGCACTTGATACTAACATGCCTCTGCGTGGAACTATCATAGGAGGTCTGGAACAACTCGTCACCAGTGCCGTTACAAATCTTAGATCGTACACCAGTAAGTATCATGCAATGAGGTCTTCTATAAGGCCGATTACACAATAAATAGAACGTTACAGTCGTACATTCCTTCCTTCATTATACGGAACAGACACGCGTTAGCAGTGTCTATCTCACTGCTAAAGTCGTCTAAAATGTGAAAGTAGTCAAATTCCCCATTAAAAGACCTCTGAATGTAATTTTGTCAATATTCATTTCACATCGCCATGAGTCAATGATTGAAGCATATATATTATTATTATATTTTTGTCTATCATTTTCTTTCAGCAAGTGTTTTGAATGACATGAACTGCGCCACAACATTAAGTCAGAGCAACGACTTCTATCTGAAAACCAATCTGTACATCGCGCTAGACTCTTCGTTCCCATTTGAGACTGTAAACCCAGCGATCACTTACTTAATTGAGTCCATTGGCGTCGGCAAGTTTGGATCCAGTATAACTTTGTTGAACGCCCTCGATGGAACCATTGTTGTCAACACTACTTTCTCTCCATCTGAATTTTATACTCAATATAACGCTACCAGTCATGCAACAAGTAAGTGTAAAATATTTTTAATTTTATAAAAACAGCTCGGTTGGCGTAGTGGCTGAGCGATTGACAGCTGCGCTACGTGTTGTGAGTTCGCTCCCCGCACATAGCAAAGTATGGCTTACGCCCAAGAGTTCGTTCCGTGAAGGTTTGGCCCCGATCCACCGCATACGCATTCCATTGCTGGACACGCTGTTACTTTTACAACAATTGTGATGGCTTGGCTTAATATAAAGATCCACAAACATATTCTACACAATATTGATAATGATTCATTATGATTCCCGCCTCTGTACGCATAATTACCTATATATCTCTGTTTCCATCAATAGTCAGAGTGATCCTAGAGGACGATTTATGATTACCTATCTACCGATAACACAATACATCTGTATTACACCTAAACCACCGAGTTAATATAGAGCTAAATATTATTGTGTCACCATTTAAAATTCAATGCTTTATTTTGGTCTACAGTTCCGGCAGGAGTAAATCTTGAGAACAGTTTATCTCGCATCAAGTTGATGATGCAGGAAACACTTTTGAACGAGAGCATGAGGAACCACGTCGGCGGCAATTCTACAGTTTTGTTGTACCTCATCAATAATGGCAACTTGCAAATTTCTGACCGTGCGTGGGAACAGGCCAGAGACATTAACAACACTGTACCTGGTAAGTAGCAAAGAGAGTCCCTTTTTTATCGTGGTAAAATTGTCAAATGAGTCCTCCCACCCAGGGCGGGACGGCAAGGACTGTCAGACCTGTACTGACCAAAATCTACGGTTGATCCTTCAGCAGCCCTTTATGGTCACGGTTATATTTTTGTGACAAGTAAACGAGAACTTTAACGTTAAAAATGTGAACACTTAATTAGTACATAAATGATTATTTTGCTTTCCAGTAATACTTTAATACTTTTTTCCAGATCTAAGAGTTCTATACGCGAGTACCACCAATCATTTCGACTCTCTATGGCCGTACGTACGAGATATGTATCGAGACATTTTCACTATTGCTCTCAATTCTGTTGGCACAAATGTAAATACTGTTATGGATCCTGTAGTCCAAAGAATTCAAAGTGGTAAGTGAATACAAAAGAAGTGAACGTACCTACTCGTGACTGAATGTCCAGAATCCTATTGGCCACTAAGAATTGAAGACAAAAAAAAGGAAAAAAAATACCCTATCCGCTCGATTCCTACGAGTGATCTTTTCTCTTCAAGGAAAACACTTGAATGAGTGTGAGGCGATCACGAAAAGTGGCTTCACAAAAAACGTTTTGTTTTGAACATCGGAATCTGGACATTTTGAAGTCTAAACTCGTTATATTCCTACTAGGCACTTGAGGTTTTACATATAATCGTGCATTCTTCTTGCAGTTGGTAGAAGAATTGTAAATCCTACTTGCGGTTTCTTATTCAACGGTGGATCCTCTGGTACGAGGCAATTTGATGACTACGTTGAACCTGGTCATATCAACTTCTACAGGCTCAGTCCCAACTACTTCTTCGCAAACCATGATGCCAGGAAGGTCAGAATATCTCGCAGTGGCGCTGGAACTGGCAATCTCATCATTTGCCACTCCCGGTCCGTCGAACTACCCAGGTACGATATTAAGTATCGATATCTATTGATAATGTTATCTACGGATAAAGTTATTTTTGATAACACCTACATTTATGACTTTTGAATGACAAACTATCTGATTCCACGAATTGTTTTCAATTTTGTGACTAATTTTTACTAAGAAACAAAGGAATATTATGGAACGGTTTCCGGGTTTCTATGTCTAATGAAACTAGTTGATTCAGATCGCATTTTACTGGCTACTGGAACAAAATATTTACCACATCAAGTCTCATGTTGTGACAAGAACGCAGAATCTAACATCCTAACCCTGTCCCATCTGGCTGAACTTGGGCTAAACAGCTAAAATAAATTCTGATTTCGGCAGATCCAATACGGAGAAAACGCAGAAATTTTAATTGAGATTTCGTAACACATTTTAATTTTTTTCAGGAGCAATTCAACTGTCATTACGGACAGCAATGCTATAACCTGCGACACTTTGGCCAACTCTGGTAACGTGGAGATGAGCTTGCAGAACGCCTGCGATGGATACGGGAGAATCACCGATTGTCCGCCACTTTTCATCTCCGTCAGATCGGATACCGCACTTGCCGCAGGAAGTTTTGCAAGCGCCGCATGCACAGGTACATTAAATGATCATTTTCATGTGTCTTGGTAGCCAAAAATAATCATCAAACAGAAGTCTTTATTTTTACCGTGTAAAATTATCAAAAGAGCCGCTTCCACCCAGGGCGGAATGGGACTGAGAGGGATTGTCAGACTTGTACTGGCTAAAAATCCACAATGATCCTTCGATAGCCCTTTACGTTCCATCGTCACGGCTACCTGATTGCCGCGACCCCGAATCTCTTATAAGATAATTCCTTCAATTGCTTTTTTATGTCTTTACCTCACTCGATTCCTTACTAATATTATTTTTTTCGTCAGATCCTCATTGCAGGTTCCCATTTAGCATCAGGTACCAAGTCCAAGTCGAAGAGTTGGGATGTTTCAGTGGGGCCAGTAGCATGACAGCTAGCTTCCTCATCCTGCTCTCTGCTCTATACGTCACACTTTACGGCTCTTTGTAATTATTTTTAAGTAATAAAATTAACCTACCGATTATTTTTATTACCTTCTGTGTTGTTAGTTTAATATTATAGCGAATGAGGAAAATTATAACAAGCTGTTTTAATGTTAACTGTTCTATTCTAGAATTAACTATGTAAAAGTGAACACATTTTTTAGTTTTAATTATTATTGTAAGTATAGAGTAGACAACATCCTGCCACATAATATTTATCTATTCTAGGCAATTATGATTCAAACAATGTAGCTATAGATGTAAAATATGCATTTACATAATGAATTATTTTATTACAGGGTAAAAATGAGTTTATATTTATCATTAAAATTAAAAACAAAACTATTAATAACGCTGTAATATACCTAGAGAATTTAATATAATAATATTGTACTTAAATGTAGATTATGAAAGTTAATTATTTTTTAACTGTTACTGACTTCTTTTTTATCTACACTGAAATGTATTGAAGGGAGTACATACATCCGTTAATTAAAAAATAAAGGTAAAAAATATCGATGAACGCAGACTCCTAAAAACCAAGATGTACCTAGCCATAATTGCATGATGCCTTTTATACATACACAGCCAGCTGACGGGATTTCATAATATGTACTTAATCCTATTCCCGTATTCCCTGTTACCTTTTTTGACATTCAATTTATTCAGTAAGTAAGTATGACTGTATAATAATACGTTCCGTTTTTTTTTACAAATAAATAAAGTTGATAAGACCAACCAATTCGTTTTACTTTGACATCAACCTTGACTTCCACTCTATAGCTTAGCAGGTGAAGCACTGAGTTGCCGTGTCCTCAACTCCTCATGTAGGTACGTCTGCCCTGCTTGGGCACACTGCCGTGTTCTCACGGAGGCGATAGGCGGTGACCTTTCGCACCCGGCATTGATCGAGAGCATGCTGCGGGGCGAGACGGAAAGGGAAGCAGTCACCCCGTTCTGCGCAGCAGTCATGCTAGCGAAGAATTTTTTGTAAGATCTACGAATAGTTGTTCTGGGTCTGGGTGTTTGTACAGTAGGTAATAGGTAAGTATACTTATACAGTAGAAACTATAGTGTGAGGCAGCTAAAGAAAAAATAAGCAGGAAGCGGGACACATGAGGTCAGTCACGAGTAGACGCTCACAGAAACGGTTGTCTAGAAACGATTTCCAGCCCCCGCAGGCGCGGATGCATATTGATGGCGAGTATTATGAGTGATTTGCTGTCCATCATAGACCATGCCCGGGTCGACGACGGCGCGTCGTGTTACACGCGCGTCTCAATTCTCAAAGAGCTGTCAGCATTTAAGCAATCTGACGGGGCCCTCCTTAGAGGGCCAGAGCCTGTCGGGGATAATTATCGCGAAAAATTATATTATTTAGAATTTAGATCAAGTTATTCTGACATCGATCTGAAACTTATAAAATGGTCAAGAAAATTTGAATTTCGCGCGCTACTGTATTCCATAGACGTAAAGCATGAACTGAGAATTCTCTAGACTTTAATTGTTAAATAAAATATAATATCAACCGCTCTCTCTTTACCTTCACGATATTTAAATTACCGTAGGTATACACAGGTATAAATTAATTTATGATATGAATTTTCTTAGTAATTTCTAGGCAGATAATGCTCGATCTGTGCTCTATATCTATGAATGGAACCAATGAACACGAACTGACATTCTAGATGTGTTTACGAAGTTAGAAAATGGAAAACAAAAAAAAACAATCTCAATAGGCAAACACACTATTTATATGGTTTTATCTTTTATTACAACTATAGTAATTAAAATACAGTATTTTTATTAAACTTGAGCTTATCTTTAGTTTACTTCCCTTTATTTCACATGTTCCAAAAAATGGTACATTTCTGACAAGTTGCGAAAAACTGTCTAAAGCTATCATCACGAAAACGCAAGTCATAAACTTCATGCGTGATTGTAAATAAAAACAAAGTGAATCAGATTAATTTTGATTTCGGCTAAAATCCACGTAAATAAAATGTCTGGAGAAGATTGTGATGCCCTGGATCGAGGAGACAACGATGGACAGAAGCCAGACAAGATGTTTACTTTGAAAAAATGGAATGCAGTAGCCATGTGGAGTTGGGACGTCGAGTGTGATACCTGCGCTATTTGCAGAGTCCAAGTTATGGGTAAGTTTTAAACAGTTACGGAGCATTGTGAAATAACTATTGAATATGCTACTAACCTTTTCAAAATCTTATAAAAATCTCAGGGTACCTACGCAGTTAAAATGTTCAGGTGAATCATTGTTACCAATTTGTTACAAATGTTTTGGGTTCTATCACGTAAAGCATCTTTTCCAAATCTATCTAGATTTAATTTTATGAATGGGATCAAGTTCTATTTCTTCAAGGTTATGTAGAAAATTTTAGATTGCTTTTTAAGCTTGTATAACTATTCAGTTTTTTTGCGACCAGACTTAAATGCCAAACACCGTTAACAAATTATAAATGAATTTTGATTTTGGAATTATCTGATGTAGTGATTGAATAGTGTCTGCACTACAGCTGCACAAGCTAAACATTAAACTGGGTTAGTCTTTTAGTTAGTCTGTGGATGAAATACCATCTCTTTATACTCAAAATAGCATTATAACGGTATTGGTCCTGGCTGTCATTTGTTGATCTCTGACAACAATTACAACGAGACGACGACCATGTTCATGGAGCATGATTGCGTAAAAGGTTAGGCAGATGACGTTGGTTGATTTGGATGCTAAATGCAGCAGAAAACAAAAAATACTTTTGAAAATTTTAAAAGTATCATGTTTCCCCAAATATTATAAAAGCAAGTCTACAATTGATGTCAACAAATTAAAATTGAATTGAGAACCTGTGTAAAGTGGCTTGTGTATTGACTTTGTGTAGACTGTGGAACTAAAACTGATGAGTTCTTACTGCAATTTTTATGTAGTTACAATTTTTAAAATTGATGATATATACCTTCAACATAATATCCATGGAAGGCACTATTAGTTTCTCAATTAAGTAACTTCATTGCATTTTAGCTGGGTTTACCCTTGTTTGGCAGAACAACTTTTCGTCGAAAATCACTCCGGCTAATTTTGGTTACTATAAAGTCGTTTAGTCGAATTATTCATTTCACCGAATAATTACTTTTTATATTTTTATTTAGCCTATTTATTTCTTTGAAATAATTACATTTGACCGAATTTTCAAATTCACTAATTTTATTTAGACTAATGTTTCACTAGACTAATAATGATTTAGTCGAAATATCGCATCGAATATTCATTTAATTAATTATTCGTTTTCTTTCATTGTCTATAAAAAAATCGGGCTCCGCCGAGCTACCTTGGTAGGTGGTAATCATCAATTTTACCAAGGATGCAAGAGCGAGCGAAGCGAGCTCGGAACCTGGGGCACCCCGACTCGGACAGGTTAGGTTCGAAGGGGATGGCGGGGTCTGAAAGACCCCGCCATCCCCTTCGTGTTAGGTTACTTTAAACCTTGCAAACAGAAACAGGAGCCCCGCGAAGCGGGGCTCCGTCGAGCTACCTTGGTAGGTAGTAATCGGCAATTTGACTAAGCATGCAAGGGCGAGCGTATATTACTGATGACCACCTACCGAGGTAGCTTGACGGAGCCCCGCTTCGCGGGGCTCCTATTTCTGATTGCAAGTATTAAAGTAACCTAACATGAAGAGGATGGCGGGGTCTTTCAGACCCCGCCATCCCCTTCGAACCTAACCTGTCCGAGTCGGGGTGCCCCAAGTCCCGAACTCGCTTCGCTCGCTCTTGCATCCTTAGTTACTGATTACCACCTACCAAGGTAGATCGACGGAACATAAATATTTACAATGTTTTCTTTTCTGCATTACATGGTTCACCCTTGTTTGGTCGAACAACTTTTGATATAATTTTACTAATTCGAACAACGTTCGAGAAAATAATCAGTTTGTATAATATCGGTTAACTTAATTTTCATTTCATCGAATATTTATTTGCGATAACAACATTTGCGCTATTGATCAAAAGGTATAATATTCATTTGATATAATATTCAGGTGGTATAAAATTTAGTTTATCGAATATTCGATTGGTGTAATGTAATGCGGTTCACCCTTGTTTGGCAGAACAACTTTTCGTCGAAAATCACTCCGGCTAATTTTGGTTACTACAAAGTCGTTTAGTCGAATTATTCATTTCACCGAATAATTACTTTTTATATTTTTATGAAGCCTTATTTATTTCTTTGAAATAAATATTCGATGAAATGAAAATTAAGTTAACCGATAATATACAAACTGATTATTTTCTCGAACGTTGTTCGAATTAGTAAAATTATATCAAAAGTTGTTCGACCAAACAAGGGTGAACCTTTTAGCTGTCCATCTTTTCACACAGCATGAATATTACTTATTGCATTGTATTGTTTCTGTTTTTGTAGGGGTGGAGCTGTGACACTTTGTTTAAGTGTATAACTCTGCCAGATTAGAAAACACATAATATGTTTGATATTTGCATTAAAATTAGTTTTCAAAAAATATTCAGTTCATCTATGATGAGACAACCGAATAGTCATGGCCCTATTCATTTGCCATTACTCTTTAGGTTACATATTATGCATTAATAATTTAACAGGCTAAGAAAAGGAAAAAATACTTTACAATGAATTAGACTTGGGTTGGTATGTATATTTAATAGCTGATAGGTAGTATTTATGAAATAAAATACATGTGCTAGAAAATAATGTATTATGTTTCAAAAGAAAGGCAATGTATTGGCTTAAGTATCAACTTTTGATGAAACAAACTTACTTTATTATTTAAATAAATTAAAAACATAAAATATTTACATTATCCAGTAAATATTAGGAAATAACATAACTAAAAATAATATTAGCTAACTAACTATAACTACGATCATTAAAGATAACAGTAATATTTTATGTAATTGTTTCTAATGATATTTGTATGTATTAATTTAAGTAACAATTCTGAGAAAAATCAAATTAATGAGGACTGAGGTAGGATATAATAGAGATTACAAAATGCAACATCACTTCTTGACCTTGGTAAAAAGAATTATACAGTGCATAATATCGGGATAGAATACCTAATTTAGAGTCTTAATTTAAATTTTGAAAAATGAATTGATTTAGGAATTAAAAGCTCAACATTTCACAACCAATAATTAGTTTTTCTAATAATTAACATCCGCTTGGCAATGGTTTAATATTGGCTATCGAACTCATCCTGCGAGTTCTTGTACTCGCCCTACCAGTTAGCTTATTTTCTATCTGTTCGAGACTTTTTCCTCTTGTTTCTGGCACAAAAACTACCACGAAGAACAGTCCCACGAAACAAATACTTCCAAATAACCAAAATGTGCCAGCCGGACCTATACCGACAAGGATATTGTGAAACGTTTTAGTTACTGTGAAAGTACATAACCAGTTAAATGCAGTACATACTGAAGCTGCGCCACCTCTTATTTTTGCTGGTAATATTTCACCCATCATCAACCACGGAATAGGGCCAAAAGCTAGAGAGAAACCTAACAAGTAAACCATAATGCAAGTCAATGGTATCCATCCTAAAGTTGTGACATCAATTTTTAAGTCGGTTTGTACGTAGAAGAATGTTCCGAGCACAACCAAAGTAATGGTCATGGTCACAGAAGAAATGTAAAGCAGTACCTTGCGACCCGCTCGATCAATTAGCGCTGTAGCAATAAAAGTTGACACAAAATTAACTACTCCTACAATAATAGTCGCCAAATTTCCATCTACTGAACTACCTGACATTTTGAATATATTTACAGTATAAAATATTACAGCATTAATCCCTGATAATTGTTGGAATGTCATCAGACCCAGGCAAATTAATATTGACCGCATATATTTGATACTGAAGAGTTCTTTTAATCTTATGCCTTCTTTTCCCATTTCTGCATCTGATAAAGCTATATCTCGGATTTCATTGTCAATTTTAGCGTTCTTGCCTCGAAGCCATTGTAGTGCTTTTCGGGCTTCTTCATTACGCCCACGAGAAATGTACCAACGGGGTGTTTCTGGAATCATTAACATTAAAATGAAGAAGGGGATGGGTAAGGCGGCCCCTAGGTATGCCAGTTCATACCAATTGAGGTATTTCCCCGCCGCGTAACAAATTAAAATACCGATGTTACCGATAGCGGTCGGGAACAAGCCAAGAGTACCGCGTACTTCTGGCTGAATAGTTTCACCGAGATACACGGGGAACGCTAGTGATCCGACACCGACACACAGACCGCAAACAACGCGTCCTGCTAGTACTAAGTGTATTATCCTTGCAGTTGCTATTAGTATCCAACCAAGGAAGAACGGGGGCGCTATGAACAGAATAGTTCTGCGTCTGCCGATATAATCTACTAGTGGTCCACCAACTACGCCACCCGCGAGGGCTGCTAAGGGCATCAAGCTGCCAACCCAACTCGCCTGTCGACAAAAAAAAAGTTTTAATTAAGAACATCAACTAAATATTCAAACTAAATTGTTGTTCATAAATTACGAATGGCGACAAGTCAATTACCTCTTCGTCTGTGATGGATATGACGGTACTGTTCTTCATGGTCACGAGGGCTGGCGATGTGTACGCAGACGAGAAGCCGATGATCATAGAGCCCATAGAAACTGCCACAGCAGCAAGAACCTGGAATGGAAGATAATAACATATCGCTTAAATATAACTTTAGGGATAACTGTGCGAAATAATACTTTATAATTCATTAGCCCCTGAACAATGTCTGTATTCTATTTGCATCTACGTTTATGGAATGTTATAACTAATTCACAAATATTTTATGCGACATCTCTGACTATCTAGTGTTAGTAGTGTTAAAACATTTATCATGCAAATAGTAACGGTTCGCAAAGTTTTCGGTCCATTAGCAGCATGACGTTATTTGCAGGGAGGCGTGTGCGATGCGACGCAAACCGCCTTCTATTAATTTAAGCAATCATTGACTCTGATTGGGTCCACTTACACGTCGTCACTGTAAATAAATGGCCAATTCTAATATCCTACTTGCTTTTATTTTGTACACACAATCGTGAAATGTGACTGCGATCAATATTATTGATTTAATACACAGTTGCACAGTAATAAATAAAACCAACCCTTTATCGTGGTAAAATCTGAAGAAGCTATCAGACTTATACTAACTAAAATCTATAGTGTTTCTTCAATAGCCCTGCACGTTTAAGGGTTACGGTTAATGAAATTTTCATGAATTTCTAAAAGAAAAGGTTTACTTTTACGAAAAAAAATCATTAGCTATGTAATGTCAATAATTGTTTTATTTGTTGTTTATCAAATGTTACGTAACCTAAAATGCATGTGCGCCGTAAAACCAAATTATTCTACGCTGTTATTTTCCTACGCATTTCTACATTTCAATCTCGGCCGATATTACATAGTAGATGGAATCCTTGCTTCATTTAAGGCACGTTCAGGGTTCGTAGTTTTGTAAATTTTGCCACCAACACTTTCCTTACATGCATTGCTGATCTGATTATAAGCTCAACCATAATAAAATTATCTTATTGCAGTCTACCAGTAAGCCAATTTTAAAGTTCTTAATTGTGGTAAAAGTTTTTACACTATGCTCTTTTTATCTTGCAGTATCGTCTTTTATTTCGCGTGACCATATTTTATTTGATACGTAAAAAGGATGTAAAAAGCGCATATTATTATAGTACTTTGTTCACAAGTTTTAGTCATGGGTGATGGGACGACTTTGTTGATTACATTTGTTATTATAGTAAAATTATATACCGAGTTGATAACGTAATCTGCCGTAACAACTTATAACGCATGGCTTGAACTGAAAAATGCGAAAAAAGGCTTATTTGAGTTACTAGAAATTTTTCTTTAGATTCCAATTGAAAGAAAAATTTAAGAGTAGTGAAAAGAATTTACTGATATTTTTGCGAAAGCTACCCAACAAAATATTTCCGTGGATTTAAAGGTACTAAAAGGGAGTTGAATGTTACGTCTGTAGCAACAGATTAATTAACCAGCCACAATTGGTCGCCTCACAATTTAGTACACGGAATTAATAACAACCATGAAAAGGAATGAATATTTTTTGTCTGAATTGACCTTTAGTTTATAAAACCAGTAGGCTTTACAGCGAATATAGTTCAATGGAATGAAAACATTACGTGTCATATGAAAATAGAAAAGTGACTCGAAAAAAAAAGAAAATTTTCTTTTATGCGAGAAATTATTCACTCTACACTGTTAAGGAATAAAATTGTGTATTTCAGCATGAATTCCTACCTGTGAAAAGGTATATTTCGGTTTTTCATAATCACCAGTATACTGTATGCTGTAATGAGTATCTGCTCTCATTAATATCTTCATGATTGAAGTAGTATTTTGAACTGGTCATACAAAAAAATCACTTGTCACTTATTGTATTAATAATCACCACAGCACTGAATGTGTTCTCGACTTAAGTTACTGAAGAAATGAGTTTGTCTCGCCACAATCGCTGGGATTTATAGTATGGGCACAAATTGATTCGCTCGAGGTTGCACGTTCAAAACTGTTTTCGAACCATCATCATATAGGGAAAAAATAGTCGCAAATGGATGATATGGTCTTAAAGTGTCATGTCTTTTTTTTTAAGTTGTTGCTGGCAGTTATACGTGTGTGCTTACAGCTTTACTGTAAGCTGCCTTAAAATTATATATTAGTTTTAGAAACTAGGTACTCTATTTCAACCCTGACAATGAATCATAATAAAATGTATCTCATGCCAGACAAAATGTTACCTGCGGTACTAAGTAACGTAGGTCAAGTTAAATTATATGGGAAAAATTTTTAGTTGACCGTCATCTATTAAATGTTTTTACATTCCAACCGTTCCAATATGTTATTAATTCAAATATAATGTTGATACATATTTTTATAACATGTTTTCAGCGTCATGCTTATAAGTAAAAGAAAACTATTAATGTTGAGAAAGAACGTTAAATTGTTCAAAATAACAGGCCCAGGCAGAGCTTTTTCAAAGTCATTGAAACACAATATTAAAATGTTACTACATACGTACAGTCCGTACACAGAATTTGTTTTGCGTGATCTATCAAGATGATGATAAATTGACAATCCCAAAAGTGTCGTCTGACAATAATTTTAGTTATTTTGTCTACTTCCTTATCAATCGAGGCACTAATAATTTGCTTCGCTTTATTGTAATAACCATTTACAAATCCTACATTGTGTTTAAACTAATGTTTTAATGTTAGCTGCCATGTTTCATTCAGAGCCTTTCTTGTGAATTACTTTCATAATTATCAATTTGATACAAATGAAAGTGCATCTCCTAGCTAGATCATGTTACTTTTATTTTGACCATCAATCAGGATTACTGCTGTCACTACAGCTCGTTGAATTATTTATATTAATGTGTAAATAATTATATCAATACCAGATTCCGTATATATTCCTCGTGAATACTGTATCTCGATTATACCAGCAGCTAACAATAGAAATATGAGTAGAGTATAATTATAACAGGTAATTCGTTATCAGTGGCCCCTATCACCTTCGTAGGACGCTATTGCACATTGCATTACGCTTATCCTTAGTTAAAACCCATGTACCCCTCTAAAAAGTGGTCAATATTATAGTTGAGACAATATTCACCTTACGAGAGCAGAGGTGCCAACTGCCGAGGTGGGTCGCACAGAGAGCGATCGTGTTGACCATATGCAAGAGGTAACCACCGATTTACCAGGTCTTGGGTTCAAACCCAGCCACGTTACCTACTTTGTGTAATTTATTTCAAAACATTGGTATCAAGACGGCGAATGAAAACATCGTATAAGGAAACCAGCACGTCCTAAAACTAAACAATCATATTGGAAGACATAAAATATGTCATTCACCAACCTGGACTAGGCCAGAGTATAGCCCATTTCTTCTCGTAGAGAACAGGCCTATATCCCAGTGGAAACCTTTAGAGGCTGATGCTTACGCATTATGGCAACGTTCTGAAAGTAGGCAACGTTCTGAAAGTTGGCAACGTCAATCGCTGTCTAATATTTTGCTGTTTGAATTGATCAGCATTATTGAATGTAATTTTAATTATCACTTTGTGGCAAGAATGAAGTACAATTTTCCATTTAAAATCTAAGATTCGTTGTTACGTTATTGCTTATGCAATTGCAATTATACGACATCATAAACTTCCAGAATGTACTTTCATACGGCTTGAATGTAATTAATGCTCTCTCGTCATCCCGAAGCTGAAGCTATCACCATCATCGGAGATTCAGTTCATCTTGAATGTGCTATATGCTTCTGCCAAGCACACAACTGACTTTTGCATCGAAACAAAGTTTACGGCTGTCCGAGCCATGATCTGCAACTGTTTTTGTTATCACTAAATCATATAAAGAAACAAAGTCAATCATAATTTTATGCATAATACACCCTCACATTCCAGTCTATGAGTCTAATTTGCTCTATGTCACGCTGCAAATTCCAATTATTACAAAGAGTGTAGTCGCCTAGTAATTCTTCATGGACTTTTTGTATATTGAAGTAATTAACAAACATTTTTCAACGCATTCACAATGTTTGCTTGCATTGTGCAATATTTTTTCCTATTTGTAATTGTGAGCACTCAAATAAGACGATCCCTGGATCGAACATAGAAATGAATCAACTGAAAAAAAATACGTTTTACGTAAGAATTGTTTGTTGTTCGAACACTTGCACTTTTCTCTGATATCGCGAATTGACGACTGTTTCGCGAATTTCATGGATCATTTCGTACTGGTCGTATCGTAGTAAACACTTCTCAATTGCGTATGCTACGTACAGTATACTGAGTGCCGTAAACGACAAGAACGTTATTGTGCGCATGCAAAAATAAATAGGTATGTTTCCCGAAGCAAATGTAAAAAAAAAACAAAGTTTTTTTGTGGTTATCTGTAAAGCTTATTAAAAACATCGTAAACTTTTTAATTTTGGGGTCAGCTTTACACGCTTATGGGTCCCACCTTACTTTTTTATGCCTCTGTTACGTAAATAGACTAGAAGAGTAAAATTATAAACGTTTCTATTTGCTTTCAAACTTTTTTAGCCAAAGCTTTTTACTTTAATGAATAATTTTCAGGCACCAAGTTAGTTGGTCAGGAACTTTCACACCTAAACGATTGAAGCATGTATTCTAATGACGGGAGACCAAGCTCCTGTTATATATTACAATTTTCTTTGACTGTTTTTTGTTTACGGACGTATGTGATCGTAAGGTATGATAAACAATTTTTATTGATCTAATCGTCTACCATGTGTGCCACATGTTGACATGTCGACGCCTGCATGGAAAACTATAAAAGGGCAGTGCAAATAACTTGCTGTAAACAAGAAACTATAAATGTTTTCACATTCATTTCCACTGATCGAATAAATAATAGAATGATTCATATCGATTCAATGGGTTCATGTACGCAAATTCGTGATCGTTTCCTCTAAAATATTGTTATTTGACGTACGAATAAACTATATGCTTGTCAATGAAATTCCGAAGCGTCTATTGAGAAGTACTTCATCATCATCTTCCTGCCCTCATCCCATTTTACTTGGGGTCGGCGCATTGAGAAGTACTTAAAATATAATTAACACTTAGAAAAAAATAAAGCTGTGTACGCCTGTTCAAGCTGTAAAGGCGCTCCCTCACCGCGAGCATTCACATGTAATGTAACATAAAAGTGCGCAATTTGATGCTCTATTGTCTTCGAATGTTCGAATCTATAACGTTATATTACAGGTGAATGCTCGCGATGAGGGAGCGCCCTTAGAAACACAAAGCGCGAGTCGTACAATATACTAGTAAAGCCATAATAGACGCCCAGACTTAGCAAAGCCGTAAGTGATACCTAATAGCCTTAGAAAAATGCTATGTTATTGTCTACCCGCACCCGTAAAAAGCAGGGGCGTCCAGCTATAGTAAAACCATAGTAGACGCTTAGCCGTACACAACCCGTAACAATAGCAAAGCCATTGTCTACGTATGCCGTAGCAAAGCTGTAGACGACGCGTAGCCGTAGCAAAGTCGTAGACATGCCTAGCCGTAGCAAAGTCGTAGATGACGCGCAGTCGTAGCAAATTCGTAGACGCCGTCGCGTAGCAGTAGGAAAGTCGTAGACGACCCGTAGCCGTAGCAAAGTCTACGAATGCCGTAGCACATTCGTAGACGTAGCGTAGCCGCAGTAGCAATACCCGAAGGGAACACACGAGATGTTGTGGCGTAGATGAAGCGTAGCAATGACTTGGGACGCGTAATTGTTAGTATGCCATTATCAATTCAATACAATACAAAAAAATGCGCTTACTCGTATTCATAATTCGAAGCGACTTCTTATATATCAAAAGCTTAATCACCATAGCTTGTCATTAACGACAGCATACTTGTATGATTTCATAATGAAGCATTACAGAGTTCTTTAAATATCAACCGTATCATCAAACCGAAACCGCCTGCTCAAAACATCATAAAGTCGAATCCGAGCACAATTCCGTGCGCCTAGCTGATTTCGTTCGCAACATATTACTGAACTGCTACATAATGTATCGTTTGATGGACAGTAATGTGAGCAGTATCTACACGTCTATCTTATTGCCTATTTTTTCAGATACATATCGGATTATTATTCTTGGTCCGATGGTAATTCGGTCAGGATGTGTCTAAAACAACTGTGTGTATCCAAAAATCTGTAGTTTGCTATAATATTGACGGCATAAAGCAATCTTAAACGCCCGGAGCCATCCATCCATTACGTCACACGTTACGGGGAGAGGAGGGGTCAAATAATAGCGATATTGTGTGACAAGGGTAAGAGATACGTAGTTACGTTTTTTACGTCACATTATCTAAAATATTAGTTAATTCAAATGACAGTGCTCGCTTAAAACCTTGTGGAACCACGGTCTAATATTTTTTGTTTAATTATATATTTTTTGATTTTTTGTTTAATTTATGTTTTTGAATTTTTAGTTATCATTTAAATAACACTTTCAAGCAGTTATTTAATCATTTATAGATCTAATATTACAAAATCATTATGTAACGTACACCACGAATTTCTTACAGATTTGACCATCTGTGAATAAAGGCAAGGACAAGGGGAGGCAGGTCAAAATATGACGTTTGGTGTGACGTAATTTATGGATGCCCCTTTATTTTGCAAACGACTTAAGGCTATATTAGAGACTGGTATTGTTTTGTAATTTTTATTGTTAAGTATCATTTTATCACACACCTTCAATTCTTCATTATGTCTTATAGATTTAAACTTTCCCCACGCTAGGAATCTCTCCTGTGTCGTGGATACGTTTAGGACAGAGACACGGAACAACTATGTACTTGTAGATCATGCGAATATTTGTTACGTGCGGGGATCGAACCCGCGAGACGCCGCGCAGCAGTCGATCGCTCAACCAATGCGCTAACCGTGCCGTCAGCAATATACCTCTCATCTAATTTTATTAAGTTTGCAAGTCTATATTATAAAAACATAAGGTTAAAGTGACCTCATTCCTGAATGTTATCGTCCACTATCCAGGACAATAACATGTTATCAGTGTTTATAATAATAAGTCTGTCTAGAGAAGTAGGTAGGTTCCATAGTTCAATGCTAAGTACCTACTTGCAGAGAGCAGCCAGTAATCAACAAAGACAATCCGGCAGTATCCAAGAACAAGGCAAATAAAACTAAAAAAGTATAAATTAAAATGATTTTGTATTAAAAATAACAACAATAAATATCGACTCCATAATATACGGAATCTTAATATATAGTAAAACGAAGATCAAATTAATTTTTACTAGTTACTTAAAATAATTATTTGGTTACTACAGTACTTAAACCAGATTTGTCATGACCATAATTAAATATAGGTTACAGATCTACTTAGTAAAATTTATGACAAGCAAGCTCCCTATGAGTTGTTTGCAACTACTACTTACAAATTCTAAATAAATGATTGTATAGTTAAATACATGCATACAACTTCTATGTACAATTTATAACATACACAATATTCATAAATATGAGTGAGTCTTCCAAAACAGATCCAATAAATTGTTATAAAGGAACTACAATAAATAAAAACGAGCACCATCGGCGTCGCGGAGCGGAATGCTACTGTAATTTTACAACTAAAGGAACTGTTTCAAGACATTTCTAGGACTAAACTAATTTACTATTATTTACACCTATTAAAATAAATCTTATGGCTACATTCCCATTCAGTCTTCAGCCCGCACTGATTCAGTGCTTTGCCTTATTACATATTCTAAAATTTGCTTCCTACCACAGTTCATAACTTGATATTTTGGAATGTACATTATTTCTACACATTAGGTGAAATGCAGAATTAACAGCCACTTGATGGTTGCTTGCTGTTACTAACAGACCGTACTCTACGCGAACCTCCAGTCAATTTCCTTTCTATTTCTTCTAAACTCTTACCCCGAGTTTCAGGCACAAAGAATATGACGAAGAATAATCCTATTAAACAAATGACAGCAAACAACCACACTGTGCCGTACATATGAATGGCATCGATAATATTGTGGAAAGTCTTAGTGACTATGAAAACACATGTCCAGTTAAATCCGGTAGCCAGAGATGCTGCTGTACCACGGATCTTAGATGGCAATATTTCACCCAACATGAGCCACGGAATAGGTCCGAAACCAATTGAGAATCCTAGTACATATATAACAAGACAAGCAAGAGGCAGCCATCCAAAAGAGGTGACGTCAACACCTGCATCCTTCACATAGAAGTAAGCTCCCAAAGATACCAGTGTGATAATCATAGAAACTGAAGAAATGTACAGTAACATCTTACGGCCCAAGCGATCAATAATTGCAGTCGCTATAAATGTGGATACAAAATTGACTATGCCTATTATGATACTTGACAAATTTTCATCAACAGAGCTTCCAGACATTTTAAAGATAGATGCGGCGTAGAAAATTACTGCATTGATGCCACTTAGTTGTTGGAACAACATCAGTCCGAGAGAAATAAGGACTGCTGGCATGTATTTAAGAGTAAACAGTTGTCCGATAGCATTGCCCCCTGTTCTATCTGAATCAGCCTGCGACCGAGTGAGATCCTTCATTTCCTTATCGACGTTCACATTTTTACCTCTCAGCCACTGCAGGGCTTTTCGAGCGTCATCTGTACGTCCTTTGGAAACAAACCAGCGTGGAGTTTCCGGTGTTAGCAGCATGAGTAAGAAGAACGGTACGGGTAGTGCGGCTCCAAGGAATGCAAGTTGTGACCAGTCTAAGTAGCTGCCCACTAAGAATGCTAGTAGAATTCCAGTGTTACCAAAAGCAGTGGGTAGCAGGCCGAGTGCTCCTCGTACTTCCGGCTGTAGCGTTTCTCCGAGATAAACTGGGAATGCGAGGGAGACTATTCCAACGCATACTCCACAGAAAACTCGTCCAGCAAACACCATTAGCACGTTTACAGCAGTTGCTATCAGAATCCAACCGAGGAAAAATGGTAACGCCATTCCCATGATGGTCCATCGTCTTCCAATACATTCGATTAGAGGTCCTCCTGCGATGCCGCCCACCAATGCTGCCAGAGGCATAAGACCGCCAACCCAAGTACTCTGTAATAGAAGGGAAAGAACATATTATTGAGTCAAATTGTAACGTGTATTGTTTGTTTTAAACTCAAGGTTTAACCAAAACGGGGTCCCGAAACTGCATAAAGTCTTGGGACCAGGGGAACAGGGTAGATTTTCTGTCAGTAAGAGTCTGACAGTTGCTTCCGCTCCACCCAGGCCGGGATGACCCATTTGATGAATTTACCACGAGACACAATTTCAATAGGTACTCTTTATGTAATATTATGGTGAAAAATACTGTGATGGAAAATCATAAGTATCACAAACAAATCGACGTTGATATGAACTTTTTTATTGTACAGACGCCAGCAGGTCAACCTACCCGAATCTGTCAAATTTTAACTATCGAACATTAACCTTCCGCTATTGTTATAAAGTTGAAAATCTATTAAAGAAATTTGACAGATTGTGGTAGCTTGATGTGCTGGCGTCTGTACATAATTATTTGTCACTTCAAAGGAGCCTTACCTCTTCTTTAGTCATATGCAGAGTCGAGTTCATGCTGATCAGTGCAGGAGAAGTGTAGCCGGATGAGAAACCGACGATCAATGAACCCATGGACACGGCGAATGCAGCCAAGAGCTGAAACAAAGTAAATACTGTTACAGACTCTGTTCTCAAAAAAGGAACAACGCAGGATTTTGGACTTGCACCTGGGATCCGATTTGTAACATTTTATTGTGAAATGCAGAGTAACTGGTTAGCAAAAAAACATTTCTTTTTTTCGTACACGTTCTCTCACGAACTTCATCCAGAAAGCTATGAATTTCCGTGGCTGGTTCCCTTTATTATGTACCCCTTGCCGCCCCTGCACCTATGTACGTTTTTTACAATGTTATTTACATTCAGTATACGGGTGGTTCTATGTTTACCAGATCTGTGTACTGAATGCACATAACCTGGAATGTACCAGCAGTTTTAGTCGTAAAGTTTGTTAAATAAACTTACACTTTTCTTAAATGTGGTTATGAATTTAATTATTAAATTCGCTTTATCGGAAAAATGCATCACTGTATTTAATTTGACTTTTCAGTTGTCCAAATAATATGTTGACATTTGTACGAATAGCTATTGACTGAAAACTGTCGTATCGTACGGAAACGAATTTGAGACTGCTTAACTTGTACTATTTTTTCCCATTCAGAAGCAGTCTTATCGAAATTTTTGATTTTATGGCTGGTTTTAAAAGGTGTTTGTAAATTGGATTTAGCATTTATCACGCATAATCGCGCGTATATTCACAAAAGAATGCTACACCGCAAGGAAGATTTTATTTGATAATTATCGTTAGAATTGTAATACGAGGAGTAATGCAACTTACTTGTGTCCACAGGTAGAGTCGCTGAGTTGTCGGGGCATACGGTGGCGCATCCCCATTGATTGCGTAGTCAGTTTTTACTTTGTTGCTATCCAGACTCAATTGTTTGACGAAAGGAATCGAATTTCGCAAATTCTCCTCCTTAGCACTTTTTATTTCCATCTCCATCTTGTACTTGAACTCGTTTCCGAGACTAATCTGCCGGAGTTGTTGGAAATGACGACGAGTCTTCTCGAAGGAGTCCCGTTCGTCTTCACTGCTGCTTTCAGTGGAAACGTTCTCGGGGATTGTTGCGTAGTTAGGAACCAATGTCCCCTGGGATCCGCAAGACTCTGCCAGAGATGTACAAGTCGTCGAAGCAGAAAGCGTTGGCTTCGAAGGTACTCGAGAGTACTTGGGTCCGCGTGTCCGGTACAACCTCTCCTCGTCGCCTTGTCCTCGGCGAGCCTGCTCGCTTCCACCCTGCAATTATAAAGATTACTTATTGTAGACACGGTTTAAGTTCCAGAACACATCATTGCTTCTAGTAACAATTTATAACACACCAATTGTTAAAATAGACCGGTCACTCAAGTTCTCTAGACATCACTGGACTAATTACCGCAAACATACCCCATTTATTATATCCGCTATCTAATGTGCGTACGTCAAGTCCCGATGATAAGAATTGTAAGCCCAAGGAGTCGGAGGTCAGATCAAGAACACACATTGCTTATTGACCACAAGCTATCATATGGCCACTGCATGCTTCGATAACCTACTGATATGCGTAGTCGGTGCCATACCCCGATCCGTATATAGAATACTGTTGCAAACAACCCTTCACACAGGACCTTGCTTCTATCATAATTCGACCACTTTGGAAAATAGGTATTCGCGAATAAATTGACAAAAGCCCGGTCAAAGTCGGTCTGCCTATACCGAGCACGGCCAGCACTACTGTTCACATTCAATATTCTTGACGTTATCGTACGATTGTCCATTACATATAATGATGTTTATAAAACAATCTATAACCCACTGCATAAACACTTTCTTTGCATGTTATACCTGTAGCCAATGGCTCATTGACTGCATGATGTTTATTTACTGTGGTGGACATCGCTAGGCATAAATTGTCGATCTATCATCATCCATCCAAACGGTTATTAAATTATTTAAGTTTTTCGTTCTGATTACCTCTGAATTACTACTATTACTAAACGTGTCATAACTCTTTTTCCTTTTTGTTTTGCTGCTATATTGATCAATATCATACCAATTTGGATATTTCTGAAATACATACATGATAACAAAGACATTAAACTATAATAATAAATATTACTATATGTCATGTATGACATCTCTGTGGTCATTAGGTTTTTCTTTATTTGTTGAAGTTTGTTTATGTTAACAACAAGACAAAGGTATAATCACTATTTGATTATTTGATTACTCAAACAGCGGCTAAATCTTAGGCATCGATCGTTTCGAATCATAATTTTTGGACAAGAACCTTAAATTTATTGTATTTTTCTTATAAATACTTATATAATTATAAATTTTCTCATAGCTAACAATAACATGAATATCGGGCAATCGGTTTAATTACAAACGCTGGATATTGACGTGATTGACATTTAAGTCACGGTTCATTAGGTCGCTCACGTGTTTCCATTGAGATCTAATCTTAAAGTTGATCCCGTATAATATAATTATATTATATCAAATATTATTGATATAAAATAATTATATAAATATACAGTGTAACGAATATTGTTTACAATTAACATTTCCTTTATCAACAAAGGCGTGGTAATTTTTTTGCAATGTGGAATAAAAATATGCACAAACAAAAAGTTTGACCTCGACATTGCCTCAATGACGAAGGTGGCCATTAGGGTGGGACTATTCCGTTCCTCGAACCTTTACGACTGTTTAATTTTCCATAACACTTGTGACCTTCAAGACTTCCAATACGTAATACAATACGAATAAAATATCCATATTGTATGTGTGAATATATAATTATCATTTTTATTCTGTTTTAAGCATAAAGCACGAAGAAGTATGATATTTGATAAAGTTCAGAGTAAGAATTAATGCGTAAAGAAAAAAAAAACTTAAATGATACATAGTAATGGTTATAATGTAATGAAGAATTTTTAACCACTGTGCAACCATTGCACGAGTATGTAAATAACACGAAAATCCCGTATTTTTTTATAAAGATAAAACTACATTAGTTCATTGCAATTAATGTACCTACATTTGGCGCTATATTCTGATAACATCGTTAGCGCTCATGTACACGACGCCGCCGCCGCGCCGCCGCCGCGCCGCTACCGCGCCTCTAGGCTGTGTACACGGTCGCTACCGCGCCGCCGCCGCGCCGCCGCCGCTCCGCTGCCGCGCCGCCGCCGCGCCGCCGCCGCGCCGCCACCGCGATGCCATTCGCTAGTGTTTTATTTATCTAACAAAGGAGATGTCTCATTGCGGCCATATAATGTTTTTTTTTTGGATAATTCAAGGATAACTTCTTCGTTTATGAATCGGTCTTGATGATTCTTTTTTTGTTGGAAAGAAGGTATTTCAAAGGCGGTCCCATGATATGGAGATTAGGGTTTGATGATGGAAGACCAGAGAAATCGAGTGGAGCTAAATAGTAAGAAATATCTTCTTTCCAACAAAAAAAGAATCATCAAAACCGGTTCATGAACAAAGAAGTTATCCGCGAATAAACATTAAAAAAAACATTATGGCCGAAATGAGAAACCTCCTTTTTCAGATAAATAAAACACTATCGAATTGGATTCGCGGTGCCAGCGCGGCGGCGGCGCGGTAGCGACCGTGTACACAGCCTAGAGGCGCGGTAGCGGCGCGGCGGCGGCGCGGCGGCGGCGTCGTGTACATGAGCCCTTATTCCATATCAATGTATAATAATGTAAAAGCGCCATCTGTTGTGATCTATGAAAAGTTTTTAGTAACTGGTTTAACATGAAAGTTTAGTAAAACTTAACGCTAGCTGATGGCGCTGGTAACATAATTTCAAGTTATAAAATAATTAATCTTAAAAATGACACAATGAATATTGGATACCTACATCTATAGAAACTTTCTGAAGCATAAAATTTATTTTTGGCCTAATAAAATTGATGTTTCAGAGAGGTATAGCCAAAATCGAACTTTCAAACTAAATATTTAGTGTATCAATTAAATTTTGGAGAAAGCTAGTTTAAAGTTTTCTGTTTCATAACTTCTTTTAGAAAGGGGTATTGTAGAGTCATCGTCGCCATCTACCGTTGCGTTTGGCCTTGCAAGGCCACCTTGATTCAATGCGGCCATGAATGCCGGCGGCGAATCCGCTTGCATTTTTGACAAGCTTGCAGATCGCGTGCATTTTTTTTTATTTGTAGTTGCAATTAATTGGTTCTTTTTTTAAAGTTAGCTGAGTAATCGTATGTAAAGTAATGTCAGCACCAGGTTGCTAGGCAACGCAGGCCGGCATCGACCCTACGGCAAGTAACTGGCTGCGGCTGTGCTGCACCGTGTGCCTTTTCCAGAGCTTTCTAAAGAACTCTTGCTTAGACGACGACGACTTAAATAATGCGGTTGTTTAATTAAAAATTATGAAGGCCCTGATTAAAAATATAATTACCTTGATATAAATAATAACTTTCTTTTTTAAATTAATTTAATCGCTTTACTTATAATTTTATAATAGTAGTTTATGTAACTGGTACATAATGAGGGGTATTATACACGAGTGTGAGTTTAAAAAACGAGCGAAGCGAGTTTTTTAATAGTATCACACGAGTGGTATAATACCTAGTTATGTACAGTTTCATACACTACTTTATCTACTCTCATTGAACGCGAACATATCAAATAAAAGATAAAAATTAATAAACACTAATATATAATCATCCACCATGTCATCCACCGAAACACAAACGTCAAAATCCCAACATTCCCTTCGAAAGCGCGCGCAGCCACAGATAAAAAAGTAAAAAGATGTATCTATGATCAGTAACCTGTATCATAATGAAAAAAAATTAAATATAACATTGTTTTGTTAGAGAAACAGTGTTATAATTTAATTTTTTAATTTCATTACGATACTCTATGGTATAAAGTATGTCATTATAAACTCGTTTTGAGTTTTGTATTTCGAAGTTTACGATATGAGAGTAGATAAAAATAATTAGAGAACTTGAGTGAGACCTTTTTGAAAAAATTGTTTACAAAATGAAACTAGTATAAAAGTTCGTATTCCTAATTAGCTTATACAAATGAACTTACCATTTCGGTGGAGAGCTGCTTGAGGTAGCCCATGATTTTCCCCACGGCATTGGGGTTATTTTTATTGAAGCTCATCTTGCCGGCTTCTCTTCACTTCAAAACTTGTCAAGGAACGTCGAAGTGATAATGTTTATGGAAAATAGCACTATGTTGAACAGTGTATTGTGATTGTTCTTTAAAATCCAGGTTCGGGTTGTTAGCGGGAAATAGTCCACATCACTCTTTAAACTAGAGGATGTCGCCTTCTGCCAGGCCTGCAGTCACACACGAACGCAATGGCACACAGCTGCGAATTGACACAATTTTACCGCCGACGTGTTATTTATATTATTATTTTGTTTACAGTTCACTCAGTTCATTCATCAAAATAATCCGCGCTTATAATTCGTTAAAATGCACAACATTAAAGTTTGGTAATTCTGAACGACTTGAAATGTTTGCAACGCGTACCGAATTCTTCAGCAATCGAGTTATCTATTGAAACTTGCAGATGGCAGCGCAGTGTTTTATATACGAAGGTTGGCAGCCGCGGCGCCGTCTGCCTACCCCTCCCCCCCACCTGGCCCCCCACTTCGTGCCCGGCGTACATGTGTGCGTACTATTTGGTTGTGTGCACACCGTACGAGACACACACACTAGCCACTGCATCATCGGCTGTTTGCAAGTGAATTACTTTGAATATTTGTGTAGTTTGTTAGAATTTCAATGGCCAGGTTACGCAGGTACATAAGTAATACATATTGAACTAACCTAAGAACAATCACGTTGACATAGCAAAAGGAAAATCGTAGCTGTATATACGCTTATCACAAGTGTCAAGTTCTTGGTTATAAACTTGAAACACAACCAAGTGCGCTCTCCTGAAATTTTCAAGGTTGTTTCAGTTCATACGTTGTTCGTTTTCAATGATTACCTCTTATTGATAAAACTCATCCAAATTATAAAACTGCAATAGATCACTGAAGAAGTCGCTAAACTGAACGATTCAATGCCAAGGTTTAAAAGAACTATTTTCTTTATCGGTTAAACCGATACCTGTAATTTTAAGGTTTGTTTGGATATATCAACGTATCCACCCTTAACTTGATACAATTAAGCAAATCATCACAGTTCTAAGACACTGTATAAATTGTCTTCCAAATTTCGCAGTTCTTTAAAAAGTAAAGTGATATCCATAAGTAGACGGTTGTTTTCTACATTTCATCTCGAGTTTCATTTAATTGCGTGAGTGTTGGCAAGCTGTAAGTAACAGGTCTGGGCAGTGGCCGCTAGCGGCGGCGGGTCCCGTAACCAACGACCTTGCTTGCCTCTGCTTTAGTCCGCTACGTCTCGTCTGGGGGTGTGTCCTGAGAGGCTGCGCTCTACGTGACACACCGGCGTTAGACTTCGACACTCTAAAACACGTTTTGAGATAAATCTGTTCTTTACTTGACATACATAGTTAGTGGACGGTTGATTTTGCTACATCACGTCACTAAATGTTCATAATTATGAATTTTACGTCCAGTGTATCAGTGAAATTTTGCCTCGCAAAGCAAAAACTTGCTTTTCGTGCTGGCAGCTAATTTATAGAAAATAAGCTGTTCAAGGCTCTGCCGCAAACTGCAGCTGTTGTTTACCTGCAGGAGGTATACCGTAGACATAATTATTTGCTATAATAAGTTATTAAGGTAATGATTGGAATAAGAGACGGACGCCGGTTCGACGTGTGGTTTTGCGGTGTGTATAGGTATTGTGTTGTTGAACAATTGTAGGCGGGTCGCGCACGTCATCCTACAACTGTTTTGCGCGACGCATTGTGACTTGCTTGATTGAGTCTAATGGTCCGTGGGCACTTCGATAAAGGAGTCGGCTTAAGAAATCAAGACTGTAAGAAGTATCAAATAAAGTCGATTTTTGATTCTGTCTGTATGATTTGACCGTTTTGTTCTTCAAATATCCATCATGGCTTTCAACGAGCTTTTCACCACCTTATTCGAGAAGTTTCTGATGATACCGAATGGTTTCAGTTCAGCAAAGTTGCTTGATGTTTCTGCATTTGTTCATAGCACTGCAACCCAATAAACAGAGATATGCCTTATTAGACATTTTCAAAGGAAATTATAAATTGTTATTATTATCACCAAAACCAGCCCAGATGTCGAGTACAGCCAAACAATCAAGCGTAATCGCGAGATATTAATCATGACTCGAGATTGACATTCCCAAGTCATCATTGCGAAGCAGGGGCGTGTCTCTATTATTTAGTAAAATATGAGTTGTATTTAATTCTAAGATTAGTGTTATCATACCATCACGTTTTTGATAATTTTAGGTGACAGATATACCCGCATAAGGAAAAAAAGGTGTGGCACCAATGAATCATGCTTTCTTAAAATAATATGAAGTTATTTCATCAGAATTAGTTGTTATTGGATAGTCTCAAAACAGCGAAGCATAAAGCAGGAAACCATTTGGATAATATACATACGTCTACCTGCGGGATTTTCCTACTATTTTTCCCAGTTATATTTTAAGCTATCTATTTTTTTGTCTTGTGTTTACTTGACTAGCAAATATCCTTACTCAACTTGGTGTCATAAATATGGATAAGTAGTCTAGTGATCCAGTCCGTAAACTTTTGCTTTGGTCGTAGTACTATTAGGTATTCTGTGCTTTGGTGTAAATGAACTAGTACAATTCCACAAGCGTAACTCAGCACAAGATTTTTTCTTTGGTCTCAAAGAATGCTTCTTCCAGTCAGTTTAACACTGCATATTTTTTATTAAAATCTGACAAATAATTCTGAATAGTTCTTTTGTTGTGAAATCTATTCCTCAAAAGTATTGCTTGTATTGCATGTGTTTGCTTTTGCCAAAGTGAGTATTTAATTATTATCAGATTCAATAATATATCTAAATCCATTTGGCGGAGGGTGTGTCTCTGATATTCATTCTTATAATTAGGTTATAAATTAATGATTATTAATGCCTGCATAATATTGCGCAAAATGTAACAATCGATTAGATGAGTATCTAAAAACGCCATTAAAGCCGTGCATATCTATTTAGGGATATCACAGGCACGCGTGGCTCTATATGGCAATTATGAGATTGTGTCTATTTCAGTAGGTACTAATTTATTGCGGCCATCAGGAGTTTCTCATGAAATCCGACTGTTGTCCCATGCTTTATCGTAGTTCTTGTAATAAAAATAATGTGTGTAATTGTTAGCGTGCGCAGGCGCGTGCTCCGTATCACGTGCGCTCGGCGCTTACTAAATGTCTGGCGGGCGCCGCGGTGCAGCCGTCAGCCGGTGTTCCCGAAAGCTCTGCCCCGCCCCCAAACACACACACCCGGGAGCTTTTGCGTCACACAACGTCACACTCACGTGATGAATCATTACACAGCACCAAAATTATAATGTGGACGTGACCGCATCAATGTTTCTGTCAAACTGTTGCGTCATTTTGTTTAATTATAGTTTTAGCGGTTGGGGTTAGGTTATACTGCGGTTAGGTGTTCGATGCAACTCAGGTAAATGAACGTACCCATTTGGCTTTGAAATAATAAATTGGCATTTAGTGATGAAATCTATTATAAGATTTCACTAGCATGTTGAGGTAGATTCCGTTAGAAATAGGTTACTGACTAACCAGCTACATCGCGTGACGTCACACTAAGGCATCTTTATTCGTGACACACAGACGCACTTGTGTAAGCCTACAGTATACCACGAGAATTGAAAGGGGCACACACACGTCACACAGTCAAAATGTCAGTGGAATATTCCGTGAGAACAGGCAGTTCCCCGGGTTGGAGACGATTCTCGAACGTTCCGCGGCCCATGGATCTTTCCTTACAATGCATTTATGGCAACAGTGAGCGGTGCATACTTACCACACGAATCGAAATCTTACACCCACAAAATCAAGCAATGTTGAGCGCTCCTTTGCAACAGACCTGACTTAAGTTACGATACTATTATTGGTAAGAAGACGTTGTGAAAAAAATAGTACCTTTCCTAGCCGATACGATAATAGATAACAATAATTCATGTTATAATCATTATGCACAAATACATCACGCGTTTCATCCAACTAGGAGTGTTTTATCTTATCAACAGCAAATCAGATACTTCCGATTAAAAATTTCCATCGAGAGCTGGTGTATAGTTACGACATTCGCATAGTAACAGTGATATTTCGCCAACACTCTTTCCAAGCAGCAGTACATATTGCAGTGCATACAAGTCATGTTTGTAAATAAACAATCTAGGTATCTGAATCTTCCCTCTCACTTCTTTCTAGGTCTACACATACTGTTGTCTTTCATTGATCAAACTTAGCTTTTCTTCAATGAGACTTACAGTGTTTCGTATTCGTTACTATGCCAGCAGCGTTGTGTAATGGCCACGTTTCTAGAATATCCATAGTGAAACGGTTCAGTGTTTAGCACAGGTCGATAACACAGTAATCTAGGGCGATCGATAGTCCTTTGCTTGACCTGGCTATTAAATTATTAAAAAACCAAGCACCTACTATAAATTGCACGACTGACGGACTTTGAAATAAAGACCAAACGCTATTGTTTCAATAAAGAAACCGGACTTAACCTTCCTATACCCGCGCCAATTTTTGTGACACCTATACCCGCGTACGGTCTGACAGACCGAAAGTTTGGAACCCCGTTTTTCATGATTTTTCTAAGAAAACCTGTGTAAATAAAGTTTGACCTAAAAAGTAGAGAATATAATGAAACAAAATATATCGTATAACCACTTTATTGTTATAATTATTTAACAGACTATCAGACTTATACAAAACAGCCTTCAAACTACAGAGTTTTTTGTCAGGTACCACAAAAACAACTAAAACATTTTATTTCTTCTAATCAACATAAATTAACTTTTACATTTTGAGAAAGGCTTAACATACTAATAAAAAATCACAGGTTGACATAGTTTTCAGTCTCACCATAACAATCAGGACATACCTAAATCTCTGGATCTTTGACGGTCTTCCTCCTCAGCCAAAATTTCGATCTCGTCTTCTTGCCCTGTGTTATATGTTTCTTCTTGTGTCTCAACCGCGTCTTCCACCTCACTGTCATTTTTGTCTTCGTCATCAGTGTCAGAACTGTCTTCTTCCAACAGTGATCGGATTCTGGGTTTCGCTCTTTATCCATTCTAGAGCAGCATAAAATCGGTAAAATAATAAAATTGATAACAAAATACATAAACAATAAGCCAGTAGAAAAAAAAACCGAAAAACACTATAAATAATAATTTTATACTTACACAAAAAATTACACATATACCCGCGTCGGTCTCACGGACCGATTGGCGTCAAATACGCGTACATGTAAGTTCTCCACAAACATGTGGCTAGCACTGACATGAAGTTGGCTACAAATCCGGCAGCTAGCAAGAGATTCGACTCGCTAGAGAAATAATTTCGTACAATAAATTCGAAAAATCATTCCGTCGGTCTCACAGACCAACGCGCGGGTATAGGAAGTAGATATGAGCGCCGATGGCCAATTCCACGGCGGCGGCGTGGCCTGCATATTTTCACGGCGGCGGCGGCGTCGCGGCGGCGCGTCGCATCCGGCCGTGCGCCTTAGTTTTTTTTTTATTAGGGAGAGATTTCTTATGAAGAAAAATGAAGAAAATCATGTTGTTGTTAGTAACCAAAAAAAGTTTTATATAGAAACGTATTTGCTAATTACAATTTTAGTCTTCTATAATTATATAATTAGAGATTACGTTTACTAAAAACAATAATTGTTTCAGTATTTTAAGATGCGGTAGAGTTTTTAATCAAAGAACTATCCATTTTTTTTATGTGGAATGGGTTTGCTCTTGACCCTAGTTTTTTTTTATTGTGGTAAAATCATCAAATGAGTCCTCCTACCCAGGGCAGGGCGGGAGGGACTGTCAGACTTGTACTGACTAAAATCCACGGTGTCCTTCAGTAGCCCTTTGTGTACCGGAGTCGCGGTATAAGGGTGTCCCACGACCCCGGCAGGCTTTGGCCCTCTAAATGGGAGGCCCCGACGTTGCACTGACGCTCTTTAAAGCGCGTGTGGAACACAACGCGCTGTCGACCCGGGCACGGTCCATGGTCGCACAGCGAGTCTCCCATTACTCGCTACCCGCATGCCCGCGCCTACGGTGGCCGGAGGTCGTCCCGCGACGTCCGACGCCGTGGGCGTCTACCACTGCGCCGTGCCTTTTCACCCGTTGACCCTAGTCTAGGTCACGAAGACAAGGTTTATGATACCCAGAAGTAGGAGCCCCGCTAAGCGGGGCGCCATCGATTTCTCTTGTGAAGGAAGAACTAGTTTTGCCTAGGCCAGACTAGTTTATCCTGAAATCGAGTTTGGCCGGTAATTTATACATTTGACTGTGTAGAGCCGACTATACACGTACAGTATACTTGTACAAATCGAGACTTCCATAAACATAGGACAGTGACCATGTTAGGGACTTTAACCATGGCGTGATATGACACGATTTGATCGATTCCAACCACAAGTGAAAATGAACCTTGCCACTAAGAAATAATGATGCAATTCGATTGACTTGACGTCGCTGTGTCGTCCTTTAGAAATTTGTGCAAGTATCTTCCCACACACATTTCAGTATACTTGCGCAAGTCTGGATTACTGTAAGTATACTGTAAGTGCCTTTTCACACGTTCCGGTTGCCAGGTAGCCGGTGCCGGTATGGCAATTACGCCGGTACGTGTGAAAGCTATACTACATGCCATACACTGCGCCGCCGGCTACCCAGCGCCAGCCACCCGGCAACCGGAACGTGTGAAAAGGCACTAACGTGTCTGGCATAAGCTACGTAGTGAGTGTAGCAAAGATGCTAGAGCGAACAAACGCCGAATGCCATCAGGACGCGCGTGCGAGCGAGAAAGCAAGTTGCTACTCGTCGTGGCGGCGCGCCGACCAAATTCACGGCGACGGCGCGCCGTCGCCGTGAATTTGGTCGGCGCTCTTAACTAATAGGAAGGTTAAAAATACATTGATCACGTATAGATCAGTCGTGACATGTAATCAGTCGGATATTAAAAGATTATAAACCATGCAGGTACTCAAATAATTTGTTTTTATTACTTTATAGGTATAATTCACTGTATAATGCCAAATGGTTTAATGAAAGGGCTGTATGCAGCCAAGTAGTATTATTATGCAACTGACGAATGATTTGTACCAATTGAGTATGAATGAGATGAGACGGTGTACCTGATCTTGCCCACTCGACACTTCGGAAAGTATAAGCGGCTGCCCGCCGACCTTGACAAAGCGCAGAGGGTTATAGATGTCAAACTGAACACACCCTACGCTTCAGGGATCCCCAAATAATATTTTTTTAATGCAAATAAAAGTGCAAAAAAAAGAATGCAGGTTGGTTTGGCTGCGGGATAATTTACCTGTTCCAACACCCATTTTGTATAAAACTGACATCGATCCAATATAATTATCACCTAAAGTCAACATTTTGCTTCAGGAAAAAACTTTGAACGAACAGTATTCACCTGTTTGGTTCTAATGAATCCATTATTCTCTTCTTTGCATTGATTAATAATGGCTGTTAGACCAATCGCCATATAATCATATCCATATCAAAGCTTCTATGTCTGACGAAGATTAAATAAAATCTTTTTACAATTCTCTGGAGCAAAACAATTTACCTACAACTCAGTAAAAGCAATTCGGTGATCCGTTATATAGAGTTGTTCTCGTTTGAGCAACGATGTTAAGACGAATTATTTTATTTACATTAGTGGCTAATTTTACATAATTATGTGATAGTGACCAGCGGCTAAGTAATAAAGCCTTATATTACCAGTTTTGCATCGATTCCTCCAAAATAAATCTGTGACTCATGTGGCTTATCAAAATGCGTTCAGACATAACATGATAAGATTAAGCGAGTCTCGCAAAAATGCACCTGTCTTGGAATAACAAAAATTTTATTGTTCCCAAATATAATATGATAAAACCAAAAGTTCAAAAAAACATGCCAAGTAAAGTAAAAAATATTAGTAGTTTGGGTATACGACTTTTTGAGACCTTTGCAAACATCATAAGAATCCACCGAATTTTAATCATAATACAATTAGTGGTTTAGGAAAATATAAACACATACATTAATTTCAGTTATAAAGATACATATAATAGCAATAGATTTAATAGCACTCTGCCCGTGACTTCACGAGGAATTCTTATTTTCCCTATGTTTTTTTGTTACCAGGGTTTCTAGGATACGAATTGCCAATAATCTCGAAACAATTATTTCTCTTATCTTTTGTTTGAAATGTCTACATTCGAAGTTTCAAGTAAATGGGATGAATCTAATTTCATTTTCATAAAAAAATTCTCCTCATTTGTAACTCCCTCAGGTGATGATTTTCTTGAAACCCATTCTTAGTGTACAGCTCAATTACGAACGTTTGTGTAAAATTTCATGCTTGAAGACCCGGTTTCAGCTGTACAAGTTCTACGTTGATCAGTCAGTCTTCAGTTTATTCGTGTATATGGATAGATTTATTTACTAGACTACATTTATTATGTACCAATTCTCCCAAACAATGCATCAAACCTAAAGCCATTACATATTAATACGTTTCGATACAGAACCATTACATATTCTTATTAGGCGTTGCATTGGTGCTCGGTGTATAATACGACTGTGCGTACGTATGTCGGATCTTATTATTATGTGCATAGATTAAGTCATAATACTACTTGTAGAGTGGCGCGATGTCCTAACAATTAATTCCCACACGACTTGTATAAAACCCTATTAACAGTACTATGTAACAGTCCGTTTGTTGGTCCGTTTAGTTCGACTGCATTGTTAGGAATCCTACGCGTTTCTAGATTTACTTTAAGGATGTCATCATAGTTACCTTAAATATAATTAGCGGATATCCGGTTTTCTCGGGCGATTAGACTCCGAATTCGGTTTAAAAAAAATGAAAAGTTTTATGATAGAATTTATTTGAAATGGTAACCCTCACTATAGGACTATTTTTTTTTTTTTTTTTTTTAGCGTGGTAAAATCATCAAATGAGTCCTCCAACCCCGGGCAGGGCGGGAGGGACTGTCAGACTTCTACTGACTAAAATCCACGGTGTCCTTCATAGCCTGTTACGTTCCGGGGTTACGGTAAGGGAATAATCCCGCGACCCCGGCAGGCTTTGGCCCTCTGAGAGGGGGGCCCCGTCATTATGCTGACGCTCTTTGAGGCGCGCGTGGGACACAACGCGCCGTCGACCCGGGCATGGTCCTTGGTCGGGCAGCGAGTTGCCCTTTACTCGCTGCCCGCATGCCCGCGCCTACGGTGGCCGGAGATCATCTTGCGACGTCCGTCGCCGTGGGCGCCTACCACTGCGGCTGGGGCGGAGGGAGGACTCTGTCCTCTCTCGCTCGCGGCCTGCCTCCTCCTTTACGAGCATTACTGCCTCGCAGAAGGAGCTGACCGCTTCCCACTCCGACTCGCCCCGCAGCATGGCCGCAACCAATGCCGGGCGCGAGAGGTCTCCGCCTATCGCAGCCGTGAGGACACGTCGGTGCTCCGCCCAAGCTGGGCAGTCTTGCACCGTATGCTCCACCGTGTCCTCCGGGCGATCTTCGCAGTGGTGGCACCCAGGCGTCTCCTCCTTTCGCATCAGACACAGGTACCTCCCGAAACTTCCGTGTCCGGTGAGGACCTGCGTCAAGCGGTAGGTCAGGACGCCATGACTTCTCTCCAGCCACTCCTCAAAGAGGGGTCTTACCGCCGCAATTGCGGCGTGCCCGGCCGTCGGTCGCGACAGTCATTCCTTCCATACTGCCCTGAGATCACGCCGGAGGTCTTCGCGCCGTGCCTCGACTTCGCGAGGCAGCGGGGTCACGCCCCGGCGCTGCGCCTCCACGCGCCACTCATAGACGCGCTGGAGGGCAGTAACTATAGGACTATAAAAGAAATCCTTCCACGCGATTTGCGAAAACATGCACGTTTGTTGTTCGATCCGATTCTAGATGTAGGTACTCTGTTTCACCTGCTTACAATTTCACCTCCGCAATACTTTTTGGAAACGCAAATATTATTAAAGTTTTTCATTTTCACTGACGCAGTGATTTTTAATGGCGCGTTATGATAAATATGCTTGAGTCCAGTTAACATTGTCAGGGTATAAGTTTGTTACACGCAAACAATTTGTTAGTAAACCTAGGAAAACTCCACACTTAATTTTTTTTTTTTTTGTTAATTCCTGTTTATATTAAATTTGTATCAATATAAACAATGAGCCGATTTTTATAAACAATGCCTGATTAGCCTTTTACGACAATGAATTATCTAGTCTGCAAAACTATCAGTAGAAGTTTTTGACACAGAGTCGTGTACTTTATTGTTGTCTTTCTTAATTTTTTTTACTCCTGTCAGTTTCTTAGAAAAGTGTCCAATTCGTCACACCTACTTTACTTAGACCTGCCGGGTGGCCTTTGCCCAGCTGTCGTACTGAAAAGGCTGATCAACATTCATGAAATACCTGATGTAGTGGTTCAGTTCCATGAAATATTCCACACGATTTTCTGTACAAGGTATCTTGAGATATTTTTAAGAAAATATTTACGTATGCGTATGACGCACGTATTCATTATTATTATTACTTACCATTGCGATTATAATTACTGTCGCCATACTAAATTAAAAATAAGGGAAATGTAAATCCAATATTTAATGAGGTCATCGGATTTAATCTAGGTACTTAAATGCGTCTCGCTGAAGCCGGATCCAATTTTGTAACAGTAGTCTAAAGAACAGTTAGCGATGAGCTTTTTTTTTAATATTTCTGTGGCTTTACCAATGTAACTTTAAACATTGATAAATCAAAATATTAAATGAAATGGTTTATAACGATCTATCAATTATGAGAATTACATTTCGATTTAGGGAGTTCCGCTAACCACTAATAAAATTAGGAAAGAATAACGTCAATAGTCTTCTTCGTTACCGTGTTTTCTAATCCTAAACTTTTAAACAATCAAAATAGTTTAGCAATCATTATGAAGCCCAAGTTCATCAGTCTCCAACCGAAACTTCCAGATGTCTATTACGTACGCGCGTATTACTGTAGTCTCCAAAATACAATAACAACTGAACAATTAACGAGGTATCTTTCCAGCGGTATTGTGAGAGGCAGCGTACAATGAATCACTTTTTATTCATAACATTTAATTACATTTTATGTATGTATGCATTCCTTTCCCAGAATTATGCAGACATGAAGGTAAAAGTAAGTTGGTACTTGCATTACACAGAAAATCCGTAATGAGACGCATCGATCACGCACGAAGCCGGCCGGAGCCGCCCGAGGGTGGCGCCCAAATGGAATGTTTATTACCATAAACGCGTTTTATTAATCCTTCTGGACGGCGCCTGTATGGTCCCTTTAGTAACGGTCACTTACTCAGTTAAACTTTCTTGAAGAACCTATAATCTGATGCAAACTACATAGAAGAATCTTGTGAAATATATAAGTGTCTCTAATGTATTCTGTGCTACAGGAAGAAAGACTTGTATTGTTTTTGTCTGAAGACTTAAATAAAATAAATAAGTATAAAGACAACCGTATGAACAGTTATCTGATAAAGATGGACATAAATTACATCTCGCCGAAATGGTAACTGAATAACAGATGTTCACAAAACGCTCTCTATATTATTCAGGGTTTTAAAGTTTATCATTACAACTCGAAATAATTTAGAGAGCGTTTCTATGAAGGCTGTTCTTATTTTATGGAAAACTAGCTGTTGCCAGCGGTTTCACCCGCTACAACTCGAAAATTATCCCACGGGAACATAAAATCGGGATAAAAACTATCCTATGTGTTAATCCAGGTTATAAACTATCTGCGTACCAAATTTTAGCCAAATCCGTTCAGTGGTTTTTGCGTGAAAGAGTAACAAACATCCATACATCCATACTTACAAACTTTCGCCTTTATATTAGTAGTAGGATGAAACATACTCGTAATTATACCGCGTTACCCTCAAAAAGAGCCCGTTGGACGCTTGTCTAAAAAAACTGTAACTGCAAAACGACCCTTATATCAAGGAGAAATATCGTTTTGACGTTGTAAATTTTTTTAAACAAGTGTTCAATGGGTGTTTATTTTTTTTGTGGTAAGACGGATAAATTATCTTAATTCAATTATTTTTATAAGACAGCGAGTTCAGTAAGTTCCTGCAGCCTTACTCTCGACACTCGATCTCAATTGGAATTGGAAATTGGGATCGAGATCTTGTCATTTGGCACTCTTGAATGTTACACTAGCTCACGATTGGAATAGTATTTTGCGGATTTTTTTGAAACTAAATGAAATCGATTTTACTCGAACGCATGCACTTTTTGGTACTCTTGACGCGATTTTGACGTTGACATATCGAGTTAGAATTCGTGTCTATTGTCAAAGTTTAACGATTTCAAAAAGGATACTTTTTCGGGATCGAGTTTGATATTGTGACCGATTTGTGAAGTTTTATTTGTGAATAATGGCACGTTTAGCACTTATGTATGATATTTTGGACAGTGCTCATAAGTTAGATATGAGACAAAGGCGGAATTTGAGGTCCTCGCCGGACACGGAAGTTTCGGGAGGTACCTGTGTCTGATGCGAAAGGAGGAGACGCCTGGGTGTCACCACTGCGAAGATCGCCCGGAGGACACGGTGGAGCATACGGTGCAAGACTGCCCAGCTTGGGCGGGGCACCGACGTGTCCTCACCTGCGATAGGCGGAGACCTCTCGCGCCCGGCATTGGTTGCGGCCATGCTGCGGGGCGAGACGGAGTGGGAAGCGGTCAGCTCCTTCTGCGAGGCAGTAATACTCGTGAAGGAGGAGGCGGGCCGCGAGCGAGAGAGGACAGCGTCCTCCCTCCGCCCCAGCCGCAGTGGTAGGCGCCCACGGCGACGGACGTCGCTTGATGATCTCCGGCCACCGTAGGCGCGGGCATGCGGGCAGCGAGTAAAGGGCAACTCGCTGCCCGACCAAGGACCATGCCCGGGTCGACGGCGCGTTGTGTCCCACGCGCGCCTCAAAGAGCGTCAGCATAATGACGGGACCCCCCTCTCAGAGGGCCAAAGCCTGCCGGGGTCGCGGGATTATTCCCTTACCGTAACCCCGGAACATAACAGGCTGAAGGACACCGTGGATTTTAGTCAGTAGAAGTCTGACAGTCCCTCCCGCTCTGCCCGGGGTTGGAGGACTCATTTGATGATTTTACCACGTTAAAAAAAAAAAAAACCGGAATTTGAGACGAATGACGCGTTATGTAGCAACGCGTTTGCCATGACTGAAGATGAATTTCGGAAAAATTATCGAGTAGATAGGGAGCTTTTCGACGTGATCTATAAGGATTTGGAGCCTTTGATGCCCCAGCCTACTCGCCGTAGTGACATACCAAGAAAATACAAGGTTTGTGAACTAGCAATTCAATTTACACATGAGATTTTTTAACCTAAAAGTAATCCTAATATTTGTATTCTTTAGGTTTTAGTGGCACTTTCTTTCTACGCCACAGGCAGCTACCAAAGATTAGTGGGTGGGACACAAGGTACAATGATGTCCCAACAATCAGTTTCTAGAGCTATAAGAGAAGTGACAAATGCTCTTAATTCAAACGATATTTTAAGTAAATGGATTAAGTTTTTAGGCAACGACATACACAATGAGCCATTGCTGTCTAAGTTATTTATTGTTAAAATACATATAAATCCAAGCAAAGAACACTTAAATGATAATTTATGTTAAAATAAATATCAGCACAAATTTATTTATTGATTTAATGAGTAAATCAATATTTTTAAATTTGGTAATTAACGTTTTCATTTGTATCGCCACCCCATGACGATCAGTGTAGTCGAACATGCAGTCGATTCCAATCTCGATCTCGACTTCGTTCAAGAGTGCCAATTTTCTGAATATTGGAATTGAAACTGGATCGAATTGGAATACGATCGAGATTGGGATTGATTTCAAGAGTAAGCCTACAGGTTCGAAGTTTGAAATCGTTATACTCGTAAGTATGTATATTTAAGGCCTAAAAGTTGAAGTCAATCTTATTCAGTGACTAAATTTCATTTCTTTAGTGTGTTCTATCTATAGTAGTCTATATTTGTCGGTTTCAAATAAAGGTCGTCGCAAATCCGTCAACGAAACAAGGTGTAACTATTGCGAAATATTACTACTTAGAGAAAGTAGGTTAGAACAATACAAAGTATGACGTAAAAATTATTCTGAAAAAATCTTTCTGTTGTGTCTTTGTTATCTATTTCACTTGCTTACAATACTGTCTAAGATATCCGAACTAGAGATGGGCAATGATAATAATCCGGTTAATATCATTTGGCTATTAATCGATTAATAGCAATTAATAGCAGTTAGTAGCCAGTTAATAGCAATTATGGATGATAACCCTGCTATTAATGTTTTTTAATATTTTTAGTGATTGAACCCATGGCTTTCAGGTTTAGGCCTGTCAGATTAAACTTCATTTTCATCATATTTCTTTGTAGTAAATAAATGTGCAATTTAGAAATAATCTGGCCCTTTAAAAAAAAATAATCAGCTATTTACGGGTACACTAAGATAACATGAATTTCAAAATACCGATTTTCATAATTCCGAATGGTTCAAACATCCTAATACCAAGTCCTGAGCTCACTTCGCTCGCTCTTGTATCCTTAGTTGAGTTGCTGATTACCACCTGCTAAGGTGGCTCGACGGAGCCCCGCTTCGCGTGGCTCCTATTTCTGTTTGCAAGGTTCCGAGTCCGGGTGCCCCAAGTCCTGAGCTCGCTTCGCTCACTCTTGCATCCTTAGTCAAGTTGCTGATTACCACCTACTAAGGTGGCTCGACGGAGGCCCGCTTCGCGTGTCTCCTATTTCTGTTTGCAAGGTTCCGAGTCCGGGTGCCCCAAGTCCTGAGCTCACTTCGCTCGCTCTTGCATCCTTAGTTGAGTTGCTGATTACCACCTGCTAAGGTGGCTCGACGGAGCCCCGCTTCGCGTGGCTCCTATTTCTGTTTGCAAGATTCCGAGTCCGGGTGCCCCAAGTCCTGAGCTCACTTCGCTCGCTCTTGCATCCTTAGTTGAGTTGCTGAATACCACCTGCTAAGGTGGCTCGACGGAGCCCCGCTTCGCGTGGCTCCTATTTCTGTTTGCAAGGTTCCGAGTCCGGGTGCCCCAAGTCCTGAGCTCACTTCGCTCACTCTTGCATCCTTAGTCAAGTTGCTGATAACCACCTACTAAGGTGGCTCGACGGAGGCCCGCTTCGCGTGTCTCCTATTTCTGTTTGCAAGATTCCGAGTCCGGGTGCCCCAAGTCCTGAGCTCACTTCGCTCACTCTTGCATCCTTAGTCAAGTTGCTGATTACCACCTACTAAGGTGGCTCGACGGAGGCCCGCTTCGCGTGTCTCCTATTTCTGTTTGCAAGATTCCGAGTCCGGGTGCCCCAAGTCCTGAGCTCACTTCGCTCGCTCTTGCATCCTTAGTTGAGTTGCTGATTACCACCAGCTAAGGTGGCTCGACGGAGCCCCGCTTCGCGTGTCTCCTATTTCTGTTTGCAAGATTCCGAGTCCGGGTGCCCCAAGTCCTGAGCTCACTTCGCTCGCTCTTGCATCCTAAGCCAAGTTGCTGATTACCACCTACTAAGGTGGCTCGACGGAGCCCCGCTTTGCGTGGCTTCTATTTCTGTTTGCAAGGTTCCGGGTCCGGGTGCCCCAAGTCCTGAGCTCACTTCGCTCGCTCTTGCATCCTTAGTCAAGTTGCTGATTACCACCTACTAAGGTGGTTCGACGGAGTCCCGCTTCGCGTGGCTCCTATTTCTGTTTTCAAGGTTCTGAGTCCGGGTGCCCCAAGTCCTGAGCTCACTTCGCTCACTGTTGCATCCTTAGTCAAGTCGCTGATTACCACCTACTAAGGTGGCTCGACGGAGGCCCGCTTCGCGTGTCTCCTATTTCTGTTTGCAAGGTTCCGAGTCCGGGTGCCCCAAGTCCTGAGCTCACTTCGCTCGCTCTTGCATCCTTAGTCAAGTTGCTGATTACCACCTACTAAGGTGGCTCGACGGGGCCCCGCTTCGCGTGGCTCCTATTTCTGTTTGCAAAGTTCCGTGTCCGGGTGCCCCAAGTCATGAGCTCACTTCGCTCGCTCTCACATCCTCAGTCAAGTTGCTGATTACCACCTACCAAGACTGGTTTGCAGCGATTCGTTTCTCACCGCGAACATTCACCTGTAATCCCTACTTTAATATTATAAAGAATCCTTAGTGAGCGAGGGATTCAAGTTAGCCCAAGACAAGGCAGCTTTACTCCCGAGGAGCGTACTCTGCTTTTCACACGAGGAAATGAATTCGAGTTTATAAATATATTGTATTGCTTTATATTTTTTTAGATTTCCCAAAAAATGTGTATTCATTCTATTATTAACACTTTTTCACATACAAAAAGGTGAAAATAAATAAAAAGAATAATGCAATACATTGAATCACACTGCGTACACGCACCCAATTTATATTCACACCCACAGATTTAAAAAAAAACAAAAAAAACATTTATTTCTTTGACAATACATTAATAGCAGGGTTATTAGCCATTGGATGGCTATTAATAGCTGTTAATGGATTAAAATTGATAATAACTCAAAGCATCCGGCTAGTTACCCATCTCTAATCCGAACCGACCCGTAAAATACGCAACGTGTGGCGACCTCAGCGATGCACCAAGGTACTAATGGAAAAGTACTGGAGAAAAGTGCGCGATAGAGATTCTCAACATTTGGTTAATTCTTAGAAAACCTTGCGTGAACTTAAAATGCATTTCCGCACCCATTTAAGTACGACAAGAAAATAACGAAAATGCATTGGAACCTGAATTATTTCTTATATCATTGGCCAATTGACCAAAAATATTTTTGAAGTGAAAACTTCTTTAGCGGCGTTGTACACTTTTTCTGTAATGGGTAAAAAATTTAAAACTCGCGTCAGGGTCACGTGACCCTGATCGAAAATGAGTAAGACGTCATTCAAATTAAAAATAAAACATAGTAACAAAAAAGTTTTCACTTCTACCGGCACTCCTGGAGTGCAACCTTTTTTTTATTAGTTTTGATTACGATTTCAAATTGCTTTTAAGAAATGGACAAACACAGCGATTTTCAGAAAGGTTCTTTATCGCTGCCGAACCTGAATCGGCTAACTAACACAAGCGTGTTACACCTACACGTTTTAAACGCTGCATTGTATGTACACGACACTTACATACACAGAGGCAGTGTACATAAGAAATTGTGGGTGTGTGCGGTGTAAACCGAGGCGCCTTCACTACACCCACAAGTTTAACCAAATGCATGTGTTTGTAATTTAATGTGGTAGAACTCGAAATATGCACTATTCTTTTGGATTATGAAGGCTCAAAATTTAAAATCATTAGAACAGAAAAGAGGTCGTTTCGAATGATAAAAAATAAATATTAGGCAACAACATTTTAACGAAGTAATTGCACAGTAATACATTTTCCTATTAAATTACATAGCCGTGTTTAATTCCCTGGGCAAAACCAGGATAAATATTGAGAATTATACATTACAGTACGTAAAACGTGCTTCTGAAAATAAATTGTTGACGATGTATGTTGTGTGCGTGATTCTTGACATGCCTCGCAGAATCAAAAACTGAAACTTATATTTTTACATATTATTAAAAGAGTTTAGTCTAATGCTGAAGTTCATTTTAAATATCTGACAGTTCAAAATCCGATAAAAATATTAAAATTTATGATCAGATTTTGCACTTTGTGTGGAAGGCTTATCAGGCCAATGTATGCCCCCAGCCACGATAAAACTATGGATTATCTATTTGGAAAGCATTTAGTTATCATTTCCTGTTACGCACCAAATGGCGATATCATAGTGCACACTCGCGAAATTCCTGATAATAAGCGAAAGTATCCATTAGTTGTGACATGGAGTTACATGACTGAAAAATCATTCAGAATTGACATTGTAATAAGAATTGGGCACATGACATATTTTCATTAATGAAAGTGATAATGCGAAGGCTTTGTGATTCTCGTAGATCATTTTACACGCTCCAATTCAACCCAAACTCGGTATAAGTAGTCCTCTGAAATTTAGGTTAGTAAAACTTTCCAGTTGTTAGTCATTAATGTGTGACAACAAGTGTATTTAATGCCTTCGTTCAAATTATATGTAGAGTTATGCGTTCGTGCGCCTACGCATCTAGTCGACGTTATTTTTAAACGTCCCCATACTTCATTTCTTAGCTACGTGTATGAGAGCACGGGATTCATGGGAGCAATCACCTTTTGCACGCGAATGGCAGTACATCTGGCACACGCGAATCTCTCAAAGAATATTCTAGAGAAATCTGAAGGTAATACGCGATGTGACCCACCTTGTATATCGTTAGAAATTGTTATATGGCCTCTAGAAATTCGTATCAATATGCCTGTAGCTTTCCAAAAAAAGAATCTAAAGAGCCTTTTTTATTTTTTCCCCGTAAAGTCAGCCGTTTGATCCCCTTGACAACTTCTGTAATTGTAATCCAATGCTCTACAATAATACCAATAATATCATATGATCTTCCACAAACATTATATGCAATCATTTTGTCTGGCCAAGTCAAACCTTCATTAATCAAATGCATCTAGTTTTCTTTTATACTATTTCTAAGCCCGTAAGCATTCACTATTACCTAACTAGTCCTAAAAATATGGATCACGATTTGCAAATTTAAATTTCTGGTAGAGTAATCAATAAATCCGAACTTAGAAGCTTACAAATAAAGCATGCCGGGTTCGCGGAACTATATTAACAGGTTACTGTGACCCTGGAACATAAAAGGCTAATGCGGGATCACAGTGGATAGTCAGTACGAGTCTGACAATCTCGCTCAATACGCTCCATTTTAGTTAGATGATTTCACCACGAAAAAAGGAGCTTATTCATCATCATCATCACCAGCTGGAGGACGTCCACTGATGAACATAGGCGTCCCCCTTAGACCGCCACGCCGAACGACAATTCGCCACTTGCATCCATCGGCTGCCCGCGACCCTCACGATGTTGTCGGCTTAGCTTATTCATATAAGCTGTAATTATTGTGTAATGTGGTCGTGCACTTGTGCCTTGATCTACTGGTGGGTGTGCCGCTGAGCTAGGTTCAATTCGTAAATCAGAAAGTGTTTTTGGGTTTCCATCTGGAATTTTGATATTTGTTTGTGCTTTGTTGATGGCAATAAGCCAATAAGCCCACCTTTATAAGACGAAACTTTAATAACAAAACTGACGAAATGTGAGCGTACTATTATACATGTAAAACTCTGACTAACCCTTCGGGGATTACATGAGTAATCCCCGAAGGGGATAGTATGAGTGCTATATTATGTTATCCACATAACAGTAAAAACAACAATATATTATATAAACACTGTTATGTTTACTTAAACTATATCATTGTTCCTAGACAATAAGATTGTCAGCTTCTCCACGTGGCTAACAGCAAGTCGGCAACATGTAAACAACGTGCTAAGTAGGTAAGCAACACTTGCAGTTTAACGTGAATTATGAAATAATACTTCTTCTATTAAGCTACGTTCGCACTAAGCCATATTACTTTTAAATATTTTTTCCAACAAGCATTGCTGAAAACAATCCAGCATCAAATGTTTCTAATACCTGACGAGGTAACTTGCAATCGGTCAAAAATGTTTTGTATACTAGAAATATGAGGAGCTCGTGGCTAAATAATTACAGCCGAACAGGCCCATCTTCCGGGTTAAGCCACTCTTGCCGAGGTTGGTCTGTGGTTGGGTGACCATCTGTCATAGCGAGTTTCCTCTGTGCCTCGGAAAGCACGTAAAGCCGTTGGTCCCGGCTGTCATTTGTAGATCTTTGACAGTCATTAGTCAGAAACTCAAAAGTCTGACAACCAGTCTTACCATGGGGTATCGTATTACTTACCCAGTTACTGGGTTGTGGAGGTCTGATAGACAGTCGCTCCATGTAAAATACTGACATTCAGCCGAATCTGGTTCGACTAGAAGCCTCCTATATAATTGGGAAAAGGCTAGGCAGATGATTTAAGTAGGTATACTAGAAATACGACCTAATGGCTGCTACACACAATACGAAAAACCGTAGCGATTGGACGGTACGGTACAGTTCAAACTGCAACGATAAATGTACATGCTTGTTCTGCAACAGAAGAAGTTAATAAATTCTTCTGCTATAGTGAACCAACCCATAATATCTTGTTCAAACGTCTTTTATGTGGCAATTTACTACTTACTACCAAAGAAAATAATTCCGTATACTTATTACCCTGGAATGGACACCAAAAATTGCAAATTCATAATTGTTATAACTTTTATGTCTTATATTTACTACCTTATCCGATTAAGAGGTAAAGGTAATGCGATCGTACCGTAGTGTGTACAAAGCTTAAGAGACAGACGTGTTGTTATTGCATCTTTTCATTAATTACGTCATTAATTTTTTAGCTAACGCTACACTTCCTATTTTTAGATAGTCATTATGAAACTGCTTCTTTGTTTAGTATCTAGATTTTTGTTCATGCGTATGCTATCAAAAAAGAGCCTTAGATTTTCAACAAAACAATTCTGTTTTTTGTTCTAAAGCTTTTGCCTTCTCTAATTTATATTTTAAGCAACCGTTTTATACAAAATATACGCAGTCATACCTTTTTTTTAAATAAAAAAATCGCTAACATCATGTAACTTAATGATCTAAATACTTTACTACAAAAAATACTTAAGTACAACTTTTCATGTTTGCAAGCTCTAATTTGCAAACTAAAAAAACTGAAATGAATATCACGTTAAAGAAACTGGAAATAGTTACAGACGTAAGAAAAAAATTTGGAGTGGCAAAGAATTTAAGATTTTTCAAAAAAAAAGTCGGTTCTGTTCTTTTTGACCGTACAAAGAGTTTTTATCTAATCTAAGCGGAAGTTTTATTGAAACCTTACAATTTTTTTTAATTACACATGTATTTATGTTTTTTTTATCAATCATTTCAATCTCTTTAAAATTATCTGATATGATGACAATCTCGTACCGTACATTAATTTCAGAAAAAGCCGACAATAATTAATTTTAGTATAGTCCACGTGCTAACATTATAATAGATAGAATATACCTATCGTCATATATAGCATGATTTGGCAAACTTAAACATCTAATTTATTATTTACGAATATAGGTACCTATTAAATATGACATGTCAGATTTTTTATATTCACGTCGATTGTCTATTTGTAGCAACTTTGTTCTGAGCCTATAATTTAGGCGATAGCGCACTTATTTAGAGTTTAATTCCTCTAATTGTATTTTGATGTCATTCTTTTGAATGCACACTTTAAATAACATACATACGTATTTGGTAACTATGGTATTAGCATTTGGCAAATGCTAATATTGTTTCAAGTTATTTTGTCACTGTCATCCATCCTTAAATGATGTCATAAACCAACCTGTGTGTTTTACCAATTTTCAACAAAACCAATAAAGTTTTTTTTTTTAATTTAAAACATTTGGTAACCTTAAAAGTTATTCTGTATTTTCGTAAGAATCATGTAATTTTTAAAACGTGACTTTCTTCTCATTAAAGACAAAGACAGAAACTCACCGAAAATTTACACATTTTTAAACCATTTAGCCACACTTCGCTCCGACTTTTTTAGAAATTAATGGGCCTAAAAAATGGGACCGAACTAAAATGTTACTTTTGTTTGCGCAAAGCGTACTTTTAACTACCTACTTATAAAAAGTTTGTTAAGTTATAATTTAAAATTCAGGACTTCTTGAATTATTATGTTTGCGTCAAGTCATTATTACACTCGTACAAATAAAGAATTGATTAATTAAGTATATCAAAATCGAACAGAAACGCAACCACAGCACCTTCCGACCATCACTTATAGCTGGATTATCCTTCTGGATTTTTTTGTCTGCTTTTTGTTATTTAGCAAATGAGAAAAAAATATGCAAAAGAAAAAGGTCCATTTGTTATTTTAATCGCTACATTCGGTTTCAATCGGCTAAAATTGGAATAAAGGTCAATATCACAAATAGCGTAAACATGCGTCCGCGCAGCGTCTGCTGTGCCGTGATTGGAGATGATTGGGGGCGGTGCAGGTGTCGCTTAAATTGGGATTTATTGCTTGTTGTAGTAGGTTCATTGCTAGTACAACACATTTAACACCCCTCTTATTTTACGTGTCGATAAACAGCATCTTTGGAAAATTTCTACCAATTAGCGTTCCTTTGATAACCAATTCTAAGTGAGTAACTTTGTTTTTCGTTAACATTAGGCATAGGTTCTGTCAAAATGAGCCAACCCACAATATAAAGCAAAATTCTAAAAGTAGCATTCATTATTGTAAGTAAAATCAGTCTCATCATCCAAAGCACAAAATTGGAACAAGAAACAAAATTCTATAATCACCATACTAAATATATGTCCTCTACATATTTTTTTTCGGATATACCTACTCGATTGTAAACGCTCTTTATTTCCATAAGTCTCTTTCTCTCTCGGGCACGCCGCAATTGCGGCGGTAAGACCCCTCTTTGAGGAGTGGCTGGAGAGAAGTCATGGCGTCCTGACCTACCGCTTGACGCAGGTCCTCACCGGACACGGAAGTTTCGGGAGGTACCTGTGTCTGATGCGAAAGGAGGAGACGCCTGGGTGTCACCACTGCGAAGATCGCCCGGAGGACACGGTGGAGCATACGGTGCAAGACTGCCCAGCTTGGGCGGGGCACCGACGTGTCCTCACGGCTGCGATAGGCGGAGACCTCTCGCGCCCGGCATTGGTTGCGGCCATGCTGCGGGGCGAGACGGAGTGGGAAGCGGTCAGCTCCTTCTGCGAGGCAGTAATGCTCGTGAAGGAGGAGGCGGGCCGCGAGCGAGAGAGGACAGCGTCCTCCCTCCGCCCCAGCCGCAGTGGTAGGCGCCCACGGCGACGGACGTCGCTTGATGATCTCCGGCCACCGTAGGCGCGGGCATGCGGGCAGCGAGTAAAGGGCAACTCGCTGCCCGACCAAGGACCATGCCCGGGTCGACGGCGCGTTGTGTCCCACGCGCGCCTCAAAGAGCGTCAGCATAATGACGGGGCCCCCCTCTCAGACGGCCAAAGCCTGCCGGGGTCGCGGGATTATTCCCTTACCGTAACCCCGGAATATAACAGGCTATGAAGGACACCGTGGATTTTAGTCAGTAGAAGTCTGACAGTCCCTCCCGCCCTGCCCGGGGTTGGAGGACTCATTTGATGATTTTACCACGCTAAAAAAAAAAAAAAAAAAGTCTCTTTCTCTCTTACAAGACTATTTTCGAGATTATCTTCCTTTCACTATTATATATTTGACAGTTGATGGCCCATAGAAAGATTCCGATTTATTTATCTTTCATTACATATTGCATATTTATTGCCAATTCAGGTAGGCAATGAATGTCAATGCATGAATGAGAGCGGAATATATATTGAATATTAATAAAACCATTCTAATAATATGTCTTAATAAAGTACCAGTGAACATTTATTCTCAGAACATAAAGTAAAACTGAATTATTGGAATGATAGAGATAATCTGTATCTGTTGAATAATAATTTAGTAGGCAGTGACTTATACATTTCCAATAACTGGCTAGACGACTATGCTGTTCTATTTTGATCATAGGCAGTTTAGTTTCCAACTGCTTATGTTGAAGTAATATTTTTTAATGTAACTCATAATCTATCTATATTTATACAACTTAGCGCAAAACGTCTCATGGGGTAATTCAGCCCATGTTACTGAACAATGTTTGTTCTAAGACTTTTGGAAATTCGTAAAAAAAAAAATGATTTTTCATACTGATGAGCCCGATCAATTTCTCATTTAGTATGAAAAAGAAAAATTTCTTTTTGCGAATTTCCAAAAGTCTTGGAACAAACATTGTTCAGTAACATGGGCTGAGTTACCCCACGAGAGGTTTTGAGCTATTTACGTTACATGTTGTATAAAAATCAATGCCACTTTTCGTTGTAATTTTATAATTCAAGAACGGGCTCAACAAGCCAAATGTTTAGGCTTTGTTCAGACTATTTAGTAGATGGTTTAGGTGAAGTTTGCATAAAATTGGTCGAGCGGTTCTTCATTTATCACCTTTTTTGTAACAAATAATGTAAATACACTCGGTTCCAAAAATAACGAGTCAGTCACATAAACCCGAATATCTCCCGAACAACGTATGCCATCCTAATGAAATGAAGACTGTTCAATTGAGAATTTAATTTTACAGATAAAAAATAAAATAAAACTTAGTTGCACCCACAATATCAATCTCTAAATTAAAAAAAAAACTAAAGTAGTCATATTTTTCTTAAGATAACATTTTTTTATTATTGTTTTTTTGGTGTTTTTCATCACTTTCTTCATATTTTAATACTTTGTATTGCCTCCACGAGCTCTTCTGACAGCTTCCAGGCGATTAGGCATGCTGTACACCAAATTTCGGAGCCGGTGCTGAGGAATACCTTCCCATTCCTCCACCAGTGCTTGTTTGAGCTCGGGAAGCGTGATTGGTGGGGGGTTTCGACCTTTCACGCATCTCTGAAGCTCGTCCCAGGCGTGCTCGATGGGGTTTAAGACCGGGCTTCGCGCTGGCCACTGCATGAGTTCGATACCGACCTCTTCAAGGTAGTCATGTACAATTCTGGCGGTATGGGGACGCGCATTATCATGCATTAATATGCCAAGCCGGTCCATCCTGGCCATGAAAGGACCTACATGTTCATTGAGGATCTCTTCCACGTACCTCTCTGCATTTAGAGTTCCATTTTGAATGAGTACCAGCTCGGTGCGGGCCTCAGCAGAAATCCCAGCCGAAACTTGTACGGAGCCCCCACCGTACGCCACTTTTTACTCCACACACGCTTGATGGAAGCGCTCCCCAGGTCTTCTGTACACCAACTGCTTACCATTATGCTTATAAAGCATGAATTTAGACTCGTCCGTGAACATTACCCTAGACCAATCGTCTAGTGTCCAGTTTAGGTGCTCGCGCACGTATCTCTGTCTTGCAATTCGATGTCCCCGTTCCAGTTTGAGGCCATTTGCGGGCCTCAATGGTTTCAAATTTGCTTCAGCAAAACATCTTCTTACTGTTTCAGCGCTTAAATTGCCACCTCCAAAGCGAATAAAGTGAGTTTTTAGACCAACAGCAGTTTGAAAACGATTTCGGAGCATTGCAGCCACCAGTTGTCTATCTTCCCTACAGCATGCCTAATCGCCTGGAAGCTGTCAGAAGAGCTCGTGGAGGCAATGCAAAGTATTAAATGAAGAAAGTGATGAAAAAAAGCAAAAAAACAATTATAAAAAAAAATGTAATCTTAAGAAAAATATGACTACTTTAGTTTTTTTAATTTAGAGATTGATATTGTGGGTGCAACTAAGTTTTATTTTATTTTTTATCTGTATAATTAAATTCTCAATTAAACAGTCTTCGTTTCATTAGGATGGCATACGTAGTTCGGGAGATATTCGGGTTTGTGTGACTGACCCGTTATTTTTGGAACCGAGTGTAGTATTACTAGTGTAGTAGTATTGGTTCTGTGGAGCTACGAAGTTCGTGGCGTCAGCTAGTTAATGTCTATAAATGCGAAAGTTTTGATGGATGGATGGATGCATATTTCTCAATAGATCTTCATGACATTTGGCTTAGAATCAGACGTTTCTGATTAACACATAAGCAAACTAAGCAATAGCTTAGTTAGGTCATCACGTCTCAGGGGCACTGTAAACAGAACCGAAAAATTATTTGCTAGAACACGAAAGGCTATTTGAAATTGACTCGCAAAGAACTCCGTCAATGAATGGACGTAAAAAATTAACACAATATTCCAAATTAATAAGCAGTAAGTAACAAAATAATTTATAGACAAAACGGACTTGCTAACCGTTAAAATTTATTTTTCAAAAATAGTTTACTTATTTTTTGAATTCAGGCCGAGGAAGTAGTTTGACGCAATTTCCCGTTGGCATCATCTCGAAATTTTATGATGTGTATAGGAAAAAGGAAAAGGCTGTTTACCTTCAGAGTTTTTATTATCACTTCGAATACAGATTAATATAAGTCAGTGGATGGGCGAGATCAAAAATATCATCAAATACCTATGTTTTTGATGATATTTTTGAAACCGGTCATCCTTGTCTTGGGTCATCGCACACGTGTAAGCAGTGTAAATGTAAAGTGTACGTCTGCAACGCCTCAACTAATAGTCTTATTTATATCGAGTGATGACCTTTTAATAGACCCCAGGTGAAAAGGCTGATTAAAAAAATTCAAAAATGTGTATAATTTATTTAGAACCCACAAAGAAGTAAAATTTAATTCAATTTAAATGGTTGAAAGAAAAATACGTTTAAAAAACTTGAACTTGGTATTGTAATATATATATTTTAATATTCATTCATAATAACATCACACCCTAATCCCCAAAGGCAGAGGGTGTATCCAATAGTACTTATAATCACCTTTCGCAAGTTATTTTAGAGCCCTACGTAATAAGGCACAACCCTATAGCCATAAAAGAATTGAGACTTCATGATTGCTACCTAATAGGGATTTCCCGATGGAAAAACTTCATAACACTGCTCGACACAGGATTCGAACCGAAATCCTTTAGCTTAGCAAATTATAAAATATGAAAGTCAACAACACTACACTAAGTTTTAAACTTGTCGGAAACAAATTAAGGCAAAAAAAAAATCTAGATTACCTTGAACTTAGTTTTGAGATACCTGTGACATTATTGGAATTAAATAATAAAATTTATCCTCAACACGAGATACAAAGTCATAAATTTTGCTAAGAACAAGAATTGTTAAAAACTAGTTTTTTGTCACAAGTTCTTTGCCAAATATCTTCGGCGTGGGACTTGGTCATGCATTTCATTTAAATGCTTACCTACTATTATTGTTCAGGAACACGTGATGTCCTGTTGACATATTGGTACATTGTAGATAATTAGATATTTAAAGAAGAAAATATACTTTCGAAAATTCTTTAATGGGAAACACCATAATTAAAAACCGAAAAACAGCATGATGTCCCACTTTTGTCCCACATTTCACTTATTGAAAAAAAAATTGACCATATAGGCGCACTCTCGCTTGCCGGGATCTCAGAACTGTCTGACTGACTGACTGAAGAGAGCCCCGCTGTTCTAGAACGCAAAGAGTATGAACGAGAAAAACAGCAAGTTTTTGATTGACAGTGCCTTCCACAAAACTCAGGGCTGGAGGACTCATTTGATAATTTTACGCTCCCAAAAAAGTTGGCCTGTAATGTAACAAATTGGATTATCTGAACACTGTTACATTTTAAGCGAATTCCATCTGAAGCAGTGACCTAATACGAGCAAATCCGAGAAAAAACCTAATGCCATATAAACCTGAACATCTACACATCACGTCAGGATCATGTATCTGCTGTCACTCAACGTGCGCGGTGTTTATTCTTCAGACTACCGTCATAGCACACATATTTGTAATGTGATTACTTTGTCACCTGTAATTAATAACATTTGCCACGTTCATTAATATTGATGGCTTACTGAAATTGTATAAAACAAGAGTAACGAAAAACACTTTAGTAAAAATATAATTATGATTCATATTTTGCCAAAATCCTGAAATACTTATTTATTTTACTGACAGTATAAAACTTCTATCTGTGATTTTTTAATGTAGATACTTATTATAAAAATCTTGTAATTATGCCAATCTCCGAAACTACCCAACCGATTTCAATGTGTTATTGAGTATGGTTGATTCCAGCTTACCAGATAAGTAGGAAGGAATGTTATGGTTATGAGAGGTGCAAAGTTGGTATGGGTCGAAAGTGAATTAAAAAATCGTATTGGTGTATCAGTCAGTAGTGTAAACTCCTTTGTGTTTTCGACTCTTTTTCTAGACTAATGCTAAGGCTACACTTTAGTTCTAGATTTACATCAGAAAATGCCCAAGCTCCATAATTTCGCTGGAATTCAATTGTTTATGTAAATTAATATGGGCGTAAAGTATTACATAGGCGTAAAGTATTACATGACGTCAAAACCTGACAAACTAGTTTCCGACGTCGACAGATTAAATATTCATGGTTTTTTATTTATACTCGTACCTAATTAAAACATGTGTTTCTGTTATTATAAGGTTGCTATGGTAGCGCTTAGAAAGTGGAAAGTTTAAAACGTGACGCAGGGAAAGATAATTCTTCAAATAAATAGGTAATTAATTCTGTTTTCCTGTTCATTTATTTTTAACTGAGTGTGAGATCCGATCAGATTATACAATAAATGCATAACTTTAATCAGTGAGAATTACATAGGTACTTATTAAATTGTCGCATCTACTTCGTTATTTTTAGTTTTACCAAAGAAACATGAGTAACAGTAAAAAACTCAATAAATGGGACTTCCCATTCTATTTTCCAAAAGAGTGCATCGACAGACGCAATTAATAATACATAATAAAAATCCATTAAAAAATAGTTCAATGTCCGGTAGTTGTTAAAAAAATGTTGTGCTTATTCTATTACACCCTGAATCACCATGCTTCAGTTACAAGGTAAAAAATAACGTCAAGAAATCGCGTCAAAGGCGCATAATTCATAGGAAATGTCGTTATTCTGTGAAACATTTGCATAGAAATAAATGCAATTAGCTAGGTTCTTTTTTAAATTCCATATTAATTACGTAGATACCTATATTTGTTCAGATATATGCCAAGGGCTGAAAGAGTGACGTGAAGCGATATGGCCTCGGTATTGTAATGATACCAGCATTTATGCTCTTCAATTAACGACGTACGAGTCGCTGGCCATTATTTAACTAACCACAATGTTGAGCTTTGAGCTGGTTAGTAGGCTAGTCGAGTAGCCACTAGACTACTAGTATAATTTGGGTTATAGATTGCTAAGCGATCACTGGCCTGGAGATTAGTTGCTATTAAAAAATTGGAAACGGGAGAAGCTACAGTACTGAAATAAATAAAAACGGTTCTCTTGATGAAGTGGAATCTCTACCTCACAATTTCGATATACGGAGTGGATGTAGTAATCCATAAATCATCAATATTCATATCAGATGCTGAAAATAGGCATCCCCATGAATTTCCAATAGGACCGGTTGGAAGCATCTTGCATCCAACGCGATCCTGAGATTTTCATGAAATCACAGGATCAGTCTGTCAACCAATCCATAAATTTATTAATTTATTTAATTAATCAACTTAACATAATACGAATTGATATCGAAATAAAGACGAATTTGAGTACTATGCTGTGCAGTGCACGTACATTCGTATAAATTCTGTATCATCTTACAATAGGTTTAGTTTATTCATCTGTTGCATGAAAACGTTAGATTTATCTACAAGTACCAATTAGTTGCAACATCAGGACTGCACGTCATTAATTATATAGGGTTTAACGATCCCAACAGTATAAAACACGAGACACTTGCTCGACTTACATAAAATATAGATTGTCATGATAACAATGTCTAGCCTAACCTAATCCGTCTTCACACCTACTATTTTAAGCTATAGTAATAATATAATCTGTTTGCTTAGTTAATCTGTTTTCTTTTCCACAGACGCCTGTTTGCGCTGCCAGGGTGAGAGCAAGAAGGATTCATACGGCAAACAAGACTGCGTGGTGGTTTGGGGAGAGTGCAACCACAGCTTCCATTTCTGCTGCATGTCTCTATGGGTCAAGCAGAACAACCGATGCCCTCTTTGTCAGCAAGAGTGGTCCATACAACGCATGGGCAAATAACCTGCTTAAATACTTCAGAAGTGTAGATATCACATCTTAGATGTATGCTTATGGGACTGTAATAAATCGAGCTGATAATCTCACGTTGTTTTGTTTACTTTATGATAATTTTACATCCAGGGTGATTTAGGTGTTTCTGACGTGCGGACGTCATCTAGGTTGATAGGTACTTATCGAACATAATAATCGGCAAACTGCTGAGCTGTGATTTCAATAAACAAGATTTTTAGCTATCTGGACGTGTGCCCCGATATTAAAAAGATAATAAGTCATATTGTGTAGATATTGGACTCATCTATGCTGTTGCACAAAGTAATATGAAAATACAAGCCAATACCTAAGTTAGGGCTTTTGTTTGCTTGGTTATATTGAAGTCTAACATAGTATACTAGACGAGTGTGATCACATTATTACACAGTGATTAAAACAAGATGGGAATTAATATTTACACGTGGTATAATAATTCGCATTGTGATCGCAGACGTGGTGCACATTATGAGCAAATACTAAACCTATTGTATTATAATAATCTACGTCTATGATTTCTTAATGAGGCAATCCTTCGACACTATCCTTCACTCCAAGGTCTGTGTTAGTCACATTCACATTTTAAGTGGGGGATAAAAAAGCAGCTTTTTTTTAATGTAACATGGGCGTAGCCTGCTCTAGCCGCAAGCAAATAGGCGAGTCACCTGTTCACCTTCTTCTATAATAATCTAAGTTCCTGTTCTAGCTTCAAATACTACCTACTTACAATGCTGACATTAAGCAGTTAAGGTAGCTGACATTTAAAAAATAAACGAACGCACGTGACCACTACAAAATTTCAGAAAACTCAACCGAAATGTCGACAAGAATAGGCACGGCGTTGTTCGGTTGATTCCTTATTTATTTTATAACAAGTTTTATTTGGAATTTCATACACAAGCCTTTCAATAAGCATTTTTAAAAGGTCAAGTTGTCCACATTCTTAAACTAAACTCGATTATTCTTGAACAAAGAATCATCAATTATTCAATAAACAGCTCTACCACGAAAAAGAACTTCATTTAGTTTAGTAATCGTACAGACTTCGAGAATGCGAGCTGTCTTTCGTTTCATACGATTTCAGTGATCTCTTTCTTATTGTCCTAGAAAGATTCTTTAGTATCTACGAGAATTTTCCACGTTGTGATAAACTACTTCAGTCCATAAGTTCACAAGTTGATACTTGAAGAATTATGATTACCTAATTCATTTGAATTTACATTCGTCACGATTCCATGATGCGTCTGTTAATGGTGATTGGTTGCTAGCACAAACAGTAGGCCGTTGTCAACATGAACTCTGTCTCGACTCGATTGCTAATTACTGCAATAAATCACGGAAGCTAAACATCGATGTCTGTTGTGTAAATTATCACTTCCCCTTTATTACCATAGTTTCATTCAAATGTTAGAAAAGTCTAGAAATGTGGTCGTCTTTGTTCAGAGTGTTGGTCTGATGTAGCAATAACGACAGTGAAGTCCTGGGATCGAATTTCAGGTCTATTACAAGGTTATTCTATTTTTCCATCAGTTATTTCACAGAAGTAGAAATAGACTTGAGGATATTTTTTACAAAAATAATTAATGGTAAGAACAAAATGAAATTATGATAATGTTACAGTGTTCTTGAAAGGCTGGAAAATTAAAATTGCTGTACAAAATCTTTTTACGTAGATAAAAACTGAGAGAACTTCGTATCTAACAGATGTTAAACAGATGCATCATTGATGATCAATTAGTGCGTTGGATGAATGCAGAAACCTCCAGAAAAACAGCAATGAGTAAGACAATAATCTGAGAATGTAATGAGACCCTGAATCCTTTAATTGAAATACGTGCTTCACAGCTTTTAGCCGTTAATAGAGTATCAGTAGGAGACGCTGACGTTTTACATTTGGAAACTAATGAAGTATTTATTGACTGCGTTAGCAAATCAAGCGACGTGCCTCATTCATTACGCGATCAGCACCATGCTAGTTAATGATATAACAGGAAATCTATCTTGCATAAATCGTCAATGCAAACAACGATTTCAAGACTTCTGGGAGCATCGATTTGAAAACTGTTTTGTCTTATGATCAAGCCTTTATTTCTTTCAAAACAGTGTTTAATAATGAAATGCTGGAGTTTTCCATTATTTAACCAATGCAAACCAATTGTTGTACGTACTTTATTTCGACCGACTTGTCGCGCCATTTGCTGCAACGCAGTTATATCACTCTACATACACGGTCCAAGTGCATGGTGGTATCTAAATAGTGACTATTGATGATAATATAGAGTGCCATAAAATTTGGTGTTTATAAAAAATTCTCGGCAAGTCTCTATATTATAAGTATTTAGTTTAATATAATATCTGTCTTCTGAATGCTCGCTTAGATTAAGGTATCTATTATCTATAAAAGCTGTAGTTACAGTGTTATCAGCTGACACTGTCAATCCGATGTTAATTAATATTTAACAGTAACCGTGGTCTGCAATAACGTTGAATAGTGCCACGGATTGCATGAAGCAGTCAGGGTATCGCTGCGGCAGTCGAATTACATCGGGCGGTTGGTGTGGTCAAGCAATCGACAGGCATATTTGGACAACTCGAGTCCGCTCTAATATTTTACACTCGTACAAGAATGCCTATCAAAATCAAAAATCAAAAGTCATTTATTCAAATTAGGCTGATTTATCAGCACTTTTTGAAAGTCAAATTTTACATAAGACAGTCCCCCAAAGCGCCCCCCCTTCGACACTTCCTAGTGTTTTGGCTGGGAAGAAGTGGCGGAACAAACTCCCCAGCAACACATCTGTCTTTACGGTTAGAAAAACCAAGATTTATACAATTTAATTTAATAGAACATTCACATTATACATCAATCCGAGATTACACCTTTAAAATATAAAGTACCACATACTGCGTATCGATTCGTCTCCGATCGACAGTGCCAATGTCAAATCAATAACAATCACATGAAACATTGAATTATTTTGTAGTCGACGCACATCCATCGACGGTGACCTGATCTTTTTGTCCCACCCATGTTAACCTGCGACACTGCTATTGTTTTTCTTTGCAGTGAATAAATCAACTACTTTGTGTTCTTGACTATTTTTTTTTAATCTTCTGAATTTGCTTTTGCACTCTCGGCAACTACATTAACGAAGTCTGTGCAAGTCTCAATCTGATTTTCTTCTTCTCAGTCGTTACATTCTTGGCGAATGGCTCTCTTCACAATGCACCGCACCGCTGCCTTTTCGTGGTAAATTCGTGTAAGGGGACCATTTAATCCAGCCTTGATCTGATCTGTCCAGCGCATAGGTAAACTGATTTGACTCAAAACAAACTCTATAGCTTAATGATAATCCAATATCCGCACATGTCAATCCAAAGTGTTAATAAACGTTTGCTGATGTTTTTCCGTGGATAGGTGACCATCGATTTCATATTGAGTTTCATGAAGTCTTTGGTCCTGACTGTCATTTGTAGGTAGATCTTTTACAGTTGTTTCAGGAAGTTTATCGCTCGAGAGTCTGCAGAAAACCAGTCTTGACAAAGAGTATCGTATTACCCAATGGTACCTGGGTTGTGAAGGTCAGATAAGTAGACGTTCCATGTACTGGTATCTGGACTTGGATCCGGGTAGAATGGAAACAGACCTCAACACCAACATACCTACACAGTTGGGAAAAAGCTATCAACTCAAGAAAATCCAGTTTTATTTTAAATTCTTGTGTGGAAGTTGCTATAATAATATCCGTCAAAACAAACCATTTCAATAAAATAAATGGCTTACGTTATTTTAACGCTTTGAAATCTGTGCCAAATGATCTCATTATTAAAGGCGGAATCTACCCCGAAACACGTGGGCGTACCTATTACAGGTAAGTAATACGTTATTTTCAATTACAATTGCCATAGGTCGTTGCCCATTGCATAAAAATTGCGTAATAGGTACGTATAGTATGGCACTTTGCCATCGCAGTTCATTATGTAAATCTACTGGTACCTACGTTTTATGTAGCTAGTTTTGAGGTGCAAATTCTTATCAATGACTCGTAAACGTTCTCGTATGCTGCAGTGTGAATTGAAGGTGTGTCACTGATAACAAAAGGAATGTTATCGACTTTGTTTGCTGAGATACTGTCAAGCTCATGACGGTACAAAATCGTAAACAATAAAGTAATCTAGCGACAAACAACTGTTTGGGGAATATTTTTATCGTCAGAACTTTGATCGATTAATTATTTTTAAATCCCCTGTCCGGGCACCCGGATTCATGAAAATTAGATTACTCATGTGCATCAAGGTGGAATTTAACCTTTTAATAATCCACTTCTAACTAAGGAGTTTTAACTTTCTTGCTATATTTCTCATGTTCTACTCAGAAAATACAATCCAAACATTTTCTGATGTTTTCAACTCTGATTACTTTCACAAGAAATTATGATTGAACACTCATAAAGTGTAAAGAAATCACGTTGCTGTCTCATAAATAACAATTGCACACTTTCGTCTACGTGACATCCTAGCGCTTGCTAACCTGGCTTGGTATCCGAGGGTACTTGAAACCGGTACCGATACCAAGATTCTTTCGTGTCGCAGACTGGTGGTGCTACTTCGAGGAGATAAAATAAGTCCATTATATCTTGTTTGAGATGGTTAAAAAAGCTGGTTCGTCCACGACATTCCTCTACAATATATTTACACACCGAGCTCGATGTTCTACAGAAATAGAAATATATTATTATACTGTCGTCCTTTGTTTGTTGTTGTAATGTAATTACAGGAAACTTAGTTGAAGGTAGTTCTTTGCAATTATGTATTAAATTAACCTGACTTCCAAAGAAACAAACACGGATTTATTGTACCTATTTTCATTTTTCATCCTTATTTCAGGGTCATCTTTAAAATATTTCAGTCACTTCTTTTATTTCAAGAGCTAAAACCCAGATTTTTCTTTTACGGGGATTGAATAATCTCAGTCGTAGCTGTATCGCATAACTTCCTAGTTGGTAATAATTAATTATCTAACATTAAACGACCTCGATGCAGTAATCAATTCGCGTTTGTATCATTCGATTGATTCAGCAAATTTTTGAGTCGAACTGCAAAAAATATGCAAACATTACGTGCTTGATTAACTAGCCTTGCTGCCTGTCATGCCTTTCTAAGAGTTATTCATTGAATTGATAAATATTATTTTATAGTTCCTTGTATTTTTTGCTCAATAAGTACACCTTGAATAAATGCTATTATTTTAAGCCAAGCTCGGAGCGAATACGACACGTTTCGACACACCCAGCCAGGCCTCCACCGCGAGCCAATCACGCGCCGCCACTACAAGTATAATCAGTACTTTCGTTGCATTCTGAGTCGGACTATAGACAGCCTTGGACAGCAATAAATAAACTGATATAGATTGCGTCAGTAATGAGTAATCTCTTTTATGATCAGTTCCTGAAAAGTGCGCTATCATAGAGGTGTTTTTACCTGTTTTGATTATCACATGTATTTTTGGCTGATGTAATAGCTTGAAATACTTTTTGGGTACTATATGGTAAACACGAGCGCTTGACTTCTTTGTTCAGAGTAATATAAAGGTTCTAAACGATACACTCGTTTTTCAATAAATCGTTAATTGTTTCAACATTGTTAGGCTACCTAGTATAGCTTCTTGATGCTGTCATTTTTCAAACAATAATATTTTTCTACGGAACGTTTATGAAGAATCTACAGTCTGACTTGAAGGCTTTTTGTAGGTTCACTACGTAACCCGTAACCTATTATTGCATGGAAGAACTTTAATTATTTTATGGAACTATAGAATTGTATGGTGGTGACAAAAACCTGAGTCAGAACTATTCTTCTTAAAGAGTCAACAACTCAACTCGACTGAAAGAATATGACTCAACTTGAAATTAGTAAGTATGTCGTCTACGAGGCGCCTGTTTATTTGGGCTATGATTCTGTTACAGGAACTAAAATCATTGACCTAGTTGAGATAGCCTAATTTTATTTAGAACGGAAAGTACAGGTAAGGCTGACATACATTTCCTACTGACTGCACCTACGGGCTAAGAACTGACACAGATCCGTAGATCTGAATCAGTATTCGAACAATATGCTAGCCTACTTTGTTTCCGGAGATTCATCAAGATGTGCCTATGTTATATTTCAATATCTCAAACAATTTATCAACATTATGGTCACTATAGTCGCCACTGGCAGTAACTTTCCATTCGCTGCGCCTGCGACTGTCTGAGACGCTTGCGACCAATGTATAACGAGACGATGTTTATGAAACAAAACGCCAAAGAGCATTGGTGTGTACTAACTACGGCTATACATGGCAGATTTGCGGTTATTCTGAATATACCACGAGACATGTTCGAGAAAAATCGTTCGGATGCGAAACAACCTCAACATCGACTTTAATTTTTGATACTTTGTCTCACAATGTTTACTTCAAACATGTTATTTTTACGTACAATTCAAGTTTAAATATGGAATCTGACTTGATATGATCGAAATGTACCGTGCAGTGGTTTCTAGCATTTCCGCCATTTTCTTTGGCAATTAATCTTAGTTAAGTAGGTACCTAAATTCACAAGAACTGCTCTTAATTAATATCAGATCATCAAAATTAGCTTATGAAGTGGTTCTTGGATTTCCTGGGCTAAATTGGTGGGAATGGAATAAATTATAGTGACATTCTCATCAAAGTTAAGCCAGGTTTTTCAAATTAGTAGGAACGTCGCGCTGTTAGTAACTAGACTAAAGCGCCATTTAGACGGAGCAAGAACTCGTATGCGAGTTTCACTACATTGCGGCATTTGTTTCATTAACTGAATTTGTTTTACCTATCAATTCCGCAATGTAACGCAACTCGCGTTCGAGTTCTTGCATCGTCTAAATGATTTAAGCAAACAACCGAAAATTAATGCGGTCTATTTTCTGGGTACCCACCTACTCAGAAATTCGGGATGTTTACGTACTTACTACGGCTGCATGTTTCAACAAACAATACTGAATACCGAAATGGGAATAACTCGATTGCAATCATAGCACTTACTAACTAATATTTTCGCTGAATTTCAAAAAACTATTACTGAAAATTATGGTGTATTCCCGTTCGTCCCATCGATTTCGTCCCACTAGTGGGACGAACGGGAATTTACAAAAATAATATTTAATTTGTTCCCGATCGTCCCACTCCTAATTCAAGATGGGACGAACGGGAATATGTTTTTCGATTAGTGCCATTCGTCCCACTAAAAAGATTTGTGCAGAAATATGTTTATTCATTGTTTCGTAGTTTGCTTGTCCTTTACTCCACTTCGTTCTCGACAAGCGCTATATTATTCTTTTCCTTATATCTCATATTCCACAGACTAACAGAATTTCATCACTAGAACAAAACATGGAATACTATTATTTATCTTTATGCAAAATATAGCTGTTGATTTATTTTACTATTATGAAAAAAACATTAATAGCACATACTAAGTATCAATCACATTTTTTTTTTTTACTTTTAAACAACCGCTTTTGAATAGGAAACCTTATTTAGATATTAACTTTTGAAATAATTAAAATTTAAATATTAACACCCACAGTTAGTCCGGTCTCATTTGATATTTGTTTTCATCCACATATTTTAAGCAGGGCTGTCATATTCGCCCTCAATATTTATATAATTCCCATTTCACTGCAAAACCATAACAGCGTAGATGCAAACAATCGTCACACAAAATAACCAGGAATCAACAACGTTCTATTTAGACACTCGAAACGAACTAACATATCGTCTACCTCACAAATCAAAATAATGTTGACCATTTGAAATTGGTTCAAAAAACCAGTTTTAACGCCTAAATGGTCGGTTCCGGGCCTTAACAAAAGAGTGCCGATAACATTGTGTTATTTGCGTAAATTCTATTGGTTTACCTGACATTCTCTCCCTTTCCTGTCCTTAAGGAGAATTTTATTCTTAATTAAAAAAATATTGCGAGTTATCGCAAAGTTGATTCTGTGATTTTTACTGTGATTTTTATTCCTTAATAAATGACGGATTTCTATTCCAAATTTGTTTTTTTTTACCAATTAAAACCACCAGTCTTATATTATTTAGTGGGACCAATAGAACTTCAAAAAAAAATTAATAAATTATTCCCGTTCGTCCACTCAAAAAATTTAGTGGGACGATCGGGAAAATATTTAGTGAATTCCCGTTCGTCCCACTAGTGGGACGAAGTCAAGTGGACGAACGGGAATACACGAAAATTATTTGCATGAGCTAATTGAGAACAACGATGTATTTTTGACACAAGCGCATAGTTACCCGATGCTATTCTTTTTGGCAATTCGACAAAATTCAGTAGATTCATTTTTTGTGGAGTATTTTTAAAATTTTCTTTTAGCACGTGATGTTTTCATACATTATTGTACGAGTACCTACACCAAAATTGATACAAAGCTGTTATACAAAATCGCAATTTTTTGCAGATACAACGGCGTCTTATCGCTGATTGCAATATCTTCTGCACAACCTTTGGACGGATCAAATGAGCTTTACCCTTATATCAAGAAATGATTTATGAATTTCCTTCAAAATATTTATGTTGATATGGGTAAATGTGTTTATTTTGATAAAACAATATACGTTCATATTACTTATGCTCTACGATACAGGCTGTGGTGAAAAGATTTGCAGACAGTCAGCAAGTTTAGTAGCTCGGGCTAGTTTCATGCGGCCCTCTGGCGCTGGTGGCCCTGCCTCCCAAAGGGCTGGATGAGAAAATTGTATCGTCGAGCCCGCTAGTGTTGCCATCGACATGTAACGGGGTGACTGTTTCTGTTTTTTTTTTTTAATCTAACCACTAAGATCTTACAGACTTGAGTTCTAAACTCTTTATTGTTTGAGTGTTAACATTCTCACGGATGTCCTCCGACTGAACCGAGCGGAGGGTTATGTCGGACTCAAACCGACTAAAAACCCACTATTCCTTCTTGGACCATTGCAATTGGTCGGGGGCCAGGGATATACATGAAACATTCGCGCGCACCCCCAACTGGTATCGGCCCGCTATTCACGGCAGACCTATCTCCAAGTGCAATGTGTCCATCGCACGTTCTCCTTGAAGCATACCTCCTGTTAGAGCCTGGGTGGTCGGGCGACGATTACCTAAGGCCGATGTTCGTCACCCACAGGCCCCTCTTCACGGTTAAGTTCTAACTATAACCTGTCCAAGTCGAGGTGTCCTTAGTCTCGAGCTCGCTTCGCTCGCTCTTGTATCAATTTAAACAAGACTCTAGCGGTGTCGATGAGTTCAATCTAGAATTCTTCGTGTTTACTTGAAATACAATCTGTAATCTATACATCGCATCGTTATTTCGCCAAGCAATTAAGACTGGCGTCTAATTGCCAATTAAATCTAAATTACATGTCTGAAATGACGTGTAGTGGAAATCCGTTAATTACATAGGTATGCTACTTAGGTGTTGCCTATAACAACTACTAAAATGCTAACTACTAGCCAAATAGAACCTTCACTGCTTATTTTACAATTGGACATTTTACCTTGTAAGTATGTGCAAATAATAATTGAGTAAAGACAAATTTTTCGAATAATATGAATTATGGATTTAACACAATTTTCTTATCCATGCAATTTCTGTTATTTTGGTTCATTCTCAGTAGATCCATTAGCCAGATCCATGATGGATCTAATGAGAATAGTTTTTCTCATTGGATCCTGATTTCAGGATGTGGATCTACTGAGATTTGTTTTCACGTTTAATCACAGAAAATCCATAGGCCAGATCGGAGCATACATATTATACTTAAATAAAAAATATATGACGGAAGATAATTATGTAACAAAATAACGATTCAATGCAGCAATTGGTATGATGGATGCTGAAGTACCTATCTACGCAGAAACTACATCTTTTACAGAATCGATCAATCTATCCTTGATAGAGTATTTCATGTCAGTTGTAGACCATTTATTCCATTTTAAAGGCAGTCGGAAAATTCCAGGCTTGATCGGTAACAATTACATCAATCAAGTGAGTTGTCTGATTGTCTGTACGATGTGTCCGATTTCATGATTCGCTGGCAGTCGCATTTTGAAAGGCTACGTACTCGCAAGTGTACCAACCACGTTATAAAATCACGTATTTGCATTAAGCCTACATCTAGCTTATCAACTTGATGACTGAGAAGGTACGGCATGATGAGAGAAAGAACACCCAAACTTTTGGTGTGGTTAAAACATCATTAACGGGGGCATATCATATGATAGAAGGCGCGTATAGATAGGTTACATTATTTTGGGCCTAGATAACAAAATAATTATTACTTTTATTTCATTTACGGACATGTCGAGCTTCATTGGCTGGCGCTTTTCAAGTGGTCCCTACTGTTGATTGTTGCTTTCAGAAGTTGCAGTTTTGCGAATATTGTGGTGCCAGTAAAAAAAACTTATTAAAATGAAATATCTTAGTTTTCCTACAGTACCTAAATAATTTAAATTTTTAATAGGTAGATAGACGTGATTTGTATTCGAAAAAACTTCATTGACATTTTGTGCAAATTATAAAAAAAAATGCTAGACAAGAGAGTACACCGCGCTGAATTTCAATTCGCTTCAAGTAATTATTAAGTATACGTATTTTAATTTATATAGTGTTTTATTTTATTGAAGCTGCAAAAACATGGGGTAATAATTAAAATATTTCCAAAATCTAACACTATAAACAAAACTACACGAAACATATAAAACCCCTCCTTCTGAAGCAGTAGGATAAAACTTTTATCCATAAAAGGTCTAGGAAACAGTATCTAGATAGGTAATTTGTTACCTACATAATTCATATTTTTTCCAATTTACCGATACAAGAGGACAAAGGTAGCTACTTACATCTTAGTTATTTTACATCCTCCTGTAAAATTCTCCTAATATCATGTTTTAAGAAGTTTCAGTTAAAAAGTACCTTTCCACGAGAAGCTCTTCTTCAAAATGAATTTCTAAAAGGAATAAAAGCTTTTAATCTTGGGTAGGCTTTGATAAAAAAAAGAGATAGAAAATAGTTGGGTAGGTTCCTTTTTTTTACAGTATTTCAGCGAAACTTTAATGTCTAAAGCATTCTAAAAACTGTCAAACAAATTAAAATAGGTACCGGTTAGATTTCATCATTCGAGACTCGAGAGTCATCCTCATCAAAATTTGAGTGCCAACAGAGTCTACGAACTTTTATTTTTAAGCACTTCGCGGTACTCTACCTTGGACTTTGGACCGCCACACCCGCTCGGTGTACTCACCAAGGTTTTGATACTAGAGGCAACTACACAGCATGACGTACTGCTGCTGAAGTGATTGCCTCGTAAATGTCTATTGAGAAAATGTGAAATGATCATCATCAATGAATTAACTTTCAGTTTCGGCTAAATTACGTTTGTTTGAACTTTGAATCATACCTTCAACCATCGAAACATAAAAAATGATTTAAAAAAAAAACACTATTGGGAAAGGTGTCCGAGATGATCCGTTGAGAGAAGATGATCCTTTGATATTGCAACATTATTCGTATTACCTATTTGATTCTGTCACCATAGGCATACCTAATACTAAAATATTTAAGCTAAGTATTTGCAAAAAGAAACCTTGTGATACTTTCATTGAACAAACGGTCTATTGTTGTATTTTATTGCCTTTTTTATTACTTTACATTAATATCATAATTAATTATACCAATTAAATTACCTAAGGGGAGAAGTCGGTTAAAAATATACAACCGCAAGATTCTAAAGATTTTAAAAGGAAAAAAGATACGTTTAAAAAAACAAAATATTATAGTACTTCACATCGATAGGTACCCACTAAATGTACTATGTACAACTAGGTACCTACCTAGTAGGTTAATACAACATTCAGCAAATCAAGATTTTTTAATTTAACAGATACCACAGAACATATTATAATAGTACCTACAGATACCTAAAAAACTTTAGGCAGCAAAATCATCGCGTTAATTCCTATGGTAAACAATGTATCACAAGCTAAATACGGTGAGTGACGGAAAACGCCGTGACTATGGAAATTCACACGATGCAATAAAAAACAGCAACGCTGCCGTTCTTTAGCTAGAATGCCGTTAAGTGACATTTTGGCATTTTTGACTTTCTGATGCCATGTTTATCAGAAAAAAAAGCTCTATCGATCTGTCTAATTACGGTTTCAATAGCTTTTATAGTTTTCGAGATATGAAAAAAAGAAATGCCGTTAAATGCACAAATCATATAGTAAACCTAAGCTAAAATGTAGTTATGTGACATTGCAAAGCTAAAACGCAGCTAAGGCTCCATAACTATAGATTTTGACAATAAATTTGTGATTTTTTACCTAGCTAAATTGCCGTTATTTAAGATTCCTATTCATAAATCCCTTAAAAGCCCTTTGCTGCATTTAAGAATTTTAAAGTACAGTTAAAATTCATAATAGCGGCAGTTATTTAAAAATCTAGCAAAATATTTGAAATTTTGTAAAATACTAAATTGCCGCTATCCAACATAACTAATCTAAAATGCCGCTAAGTATTCTTGCGTCGTTGCACAAGAGGGTTTTGGAGTTGGTCTTTTAAGAAGTCCCGGCTCCCTCCCCCTTGTGCTGATGGTGATCACCGGGGTTTTAGTGAGGTACAAACCCCACACTTCTCGGTTTTATGCCCAAAAACCGGGCGCCTTTTGAAGATTTCCCTCCAAAACAAAAAAGTGTTCTTGCGAGAGTAAAAGTTTGGGTGATTCTGCTCCCACGGCAGTGGAGCGAGGACCGGGGTCCGGTGCGGGATGGACGCGCGGCACTCTGCACTCGTTCCCGCGTCATTGGAAGACGGAGAAACTGGTCCTCATCAAAAAACACGGGCGCCCTGCTTAATCAAACAAACTACCAAAAGAAATAAGGGATTCTCTATCTATTGATGTCTTTAAGCATAGGTTAAAGTTGTATTTAGATAACCAATAATAATGTATCACAACCTACATTTTGTACTCAATTGTTCGAACGACATAACATTTTACTTAAGTTATTTTTATGCTAAGTTTGAGTGAACTATGTTTGTTCTTTTTTAGAAATAATTTTCTTTAAACCGAATCTGCCGGGGCCCATTAGAGGGCCAAGGCCTGCTACCTGTCGCAGGACTATCTCTCCAGGTAACCGCGACCTTGGAACGTAAATTCTTTAAACCAAATCTCGGCCCATAGTGCTGCTCGAATAGGTGGCTAAGCTCTTTTAAAGAGTGATTGCGGATAGCCTTGTCGGGTTCTAATGCATGAGAGCCAGTTTGATTTCAGGAGCGCTCGACTATGAACGCCATCATGCGCGTAAGAAACCTCACAACGGGGACAGTATCCCTGAGCAGAGTCGTCTCTACACATCTACTAAACATCACCAACGCCTTCAACACCTTGCCATGGAGTTACACCAGGTGCAAACCTACCTCAATCGCGTTGGCAAGGCATACCTGACGGATAGAGCCGTCAGCTACTCCAGTCATCGAGATCGGTCCTGGGGCCGCTCTTGTGGAACATCGGGTACGACTGAGTGCTACAAGTGACCTATCTAGTGACCTCAGCGTGTGTTACGCTGAACAGACGCTTATCCTAGCGCAGGGATAATCACATCAGGTGACCGACGACCTGGCAATGCAGGCGCGATAGTCGTAGATGCAGCGCTTGAGCTGGCGCTACACAAGACAGAGAACGTGTGCTTTACTTTGCTTATGGCTGTCTGAACGTGCCACTTTACGGTGTCTTGGTGGTGCTTTACGGAGTCCCAAATACGGTAGAAAGGGTCAGCGTTGAATTGACGATGAAGTACCTAGGACTCGTTCTCGACAGCCGGTGGAACTTTAACGAGCATTTCTGACGTTTAGCCCCAAAAAGGAATCAGGCTGAGGCCGCCTCCAAGTGACTTCTGTCCAATCTCGGTGAGCCAAATTCCTCCTGCCGTAGACTTTACGCCGGTATCGTGCAGTTCATGGCCCTCCACAGAACTCCTGTCGATCGGCACGGCTGGTCTGAGGGTCATTGCCATCCGGACGATCTGGGGATACCGCACGATCGCCGTGAATCAGTCAACCTCATGAAATAAAAAAGGAAGCAGTTGTCCCCTTCTGCAAAGCAGTCATGCTAGCGAAGAAGGAACGGGACGCGTGAGGGAGAGAACCGTCTCCACTTCGTGAACCAGCCAAGGCGGAAACGCCTATGGCAGCTGACGTCGTGACTGATTTCCAATGTCCGGGTCGATGGCGCGTCGTGTTGATTCTCTATCAATTTATGAAACGTAATGCAAATCTAAAATGCCGTTATCATGAATTTTTTTGTATTTAGCAACAATTAAGTTATGTAATAAACAAAAAAAAATATCTGCGGCAAAAAATTGATTAAATAATTATTGAAATTTACTTCTCTTGATTGCCGTTAAGTATCTTAGCGGCAATATAGCATGGTACGATTCTACTTGTTTAGGCAATTAATGCTAACCTACATTGACATTAAGCGTTTTTAGCGGCTTTTAAAGTTAGTATTATTATAACTTTTTTAAGTGTGGTAAATAACGAAATTATTAGTTCAAAACCATTAGCAAAAATGCCGTTAAGGTATGCATTACGGCAGTATAGTTATGATATTAGGGCTAAATATTTTAAAGATTACTTTAACAAAATGATAAATGTTTATTTTCTCTAATTTACGGGATCGTTTTTTACAGTCAGCTGCACTGTCTAAAAGAGCCTTTTAAAATATATTTTTTGGTATTTAAAAGTTTCTAATACGACTCCTGGATAGGAAGTAGCATCAATTTAATTTTTTTTTACCTTTTTTCCCCCGTATCTCAAAAAGTGATTTTTGTACTTAACGGCACTCTAGTTAAAGGACGGCAGAACGGTGTAATACATTCCAAACATTTGAAGGAGACATGATGCTAACTACCTACTTACAATCAATTGCGTCATTTCATCATCATCTGATACATTCAGTTCTTAATAAAGATGGAAGAATTCATGTTAACAAGAAAGCATTGAATTACCTACGCTATTCCAATACCTAAAAATGTTACCTACCTAAATCATCGCACGACTATTTATTCCCTTTGTATTGGAAAACACAGTCCACACCACTTTTCCTACACATTTTTTTATTTATGGTAAGCAAATACATATTTTATTTTACTTATTAGTTTTCCTGACTAAGCATAGTACGAGTATATTGGCCAGTAGCCGGCATTTTATATTTGGCATCAAGTTGTTTCTCTTCTCTTCATATGCTGCCGCCGCGCCCGCGCCTGTTACTGTAAACAGTGACCTGAATTGACTAGGCTAGCTTAGTTTTTTTTTAAATAGCCGTAGGTTACCTCATAAGGTAGTAGACAGCTGGCTTATTTTCAGCAGTTACCTACAAAATATTACGTAACGCAGAAACCCTAAAATAAAACGTTGATGAGACAAGAAACACAGTTTCTGTCTTTCAATCAACTTTCAATGAATCTTGAAGTGTGTACTAATGTAGGTAGGTCTTTGTAACCGTGGATCGCATAGTTTGGCACTAAAAGCAGACAGAAAAAATATCTACAGCACAAATGACTGAAAACCACAAGTAGGTAAACAGAGGTCAATGACGTGTATTCTTAGAAAGTCTTATACCTACGTTGGAACGAGCATGTACTCATGTTGGTTCGACGTATTGAGCGGAGGTGTGGCGCGGCCCGGCGGCGCACGCGCATCGCAACACGCAACCATATGCAATACATACATACCCACATGCTTGTTCATAGGCCGATACGCGTCGTCGAGCGAGCCTCCTGGTATGCGAATAAACTGCTTCAATCCAACATCATGTTGCATCAGCAATATGTGCCATTTGCTGTTTTTTTAGTGATAACATCTCTAAATTATCTGATGCAGTTATCAGGCCCTCGTGAGTCGTGAGGCGTAGCGCTTTCATTTAATCATCTTGATTATTTAAGTTAGTTTTTAGGCGGATGCTTAAAACAGCAAGTTGTGTACCGTCAGCTTAGTTCCCCTTATCTCGTTAATTAGTTATGAAAATAGGCACATATTGATAAGAACATGCCTACTGTACACAACCACACAATGAGTTGATTGCCACATTTTAATTTATTGGTCCGAATATAAGGAAAGAAACACAATTATTTTACATCTGTGACGCATATACGAGCGCTGCGGGTGGCAACTGCTGATTGGCTGGCTCGACCAAGCCTCCCGACGTCACACGGTATCTGTCACGCAGGCATGGCTCGTGACCATGGCTCCATATCGCTACAACACACTTGTTAACTTTACTCATTGTGAAAATTACAGAATTAATGAATATACATAGGTGTATGTGAGTAAACATAATTTGGTAATAACTAGTACAGAGCAGCTATTGTTGCACGAAAACCATATTTCTTTATCATCTCGTGTTTAAAGGCATTACACGTGCCACCTTCATCAAAGTGAAGAAGCCAATAATTACACAATTGGATTTGCCTTTTCAACGTCAAACGACTGCCCATAGTACCTACTTTAAATACGAGTATATTGAAACAATCGGTATTGAACATAATGCGTGACGGCTCGGCGTACGAGTAGACAACGATAATAAAAAAATTACAATAAAGTGTATCAAAATTTATTTCAAAGACATTTTAAAAACGTGACGCAACTTTTCGAAACTCCTGCTAGCTAGTAGCTTAACTGCCAACTAACTGTACTAGGATCATTTGGCAAACGAACGGCAGCAGCCACTAGGCCAGTGACTAAGGGCATAGCTCACATAGGGTTACCATATGACAGGCATTTGCCGCATTTGACAGGCATTTTAAGGTTTAGACAGGCGTGCGGCCGGCATAGGTCTGAGACAGGCATTTTTAAATTTTGCGCCCGCGATCGAATAACACAGGAAAGTTAAAAAATTCCTCTGACAAATGTCAGGAATAAAAATATTCTTCTTCATTATTATCTGTTGGATTTTACTTATTACAGCGTTTTGCTTTAGACAGGCGTTTTTCTGAAAATTCAGGCATTTTAGGTACCATAGACAGGCATCCCTCTATTTACATTATGGTAACCCTAAGCTCACATGACTTAATTACTCCAACGAGCGTCATCTGAGAAAAAATATGATAAACACGCGGGTGTGTCTTCTGACCTTGTAGTTATTTTTATACCTAATCACTTGAAAGATTTATAGAATCTATTAATAGGTAAATAAATGTATGTATAATTATGTACCCTTTTTCCAAAAAACAAAATTTTTCCTACTCCTCCACTATTCTTTTCTGATTAATTTCGTGCAGGATCCAAGACAGGTAAATTAATTCTCCGGGACTCGTCGAGCTTCATTGTTTCGGCGCTTTTCTGGTGGTTGCCACTGTTGATTCTGGCTTTCAGGAGTTGCAGTGTTTTGGGAATAGTGTGGTGGGTTTGTCCCAAAAAAAAAATGTACGAGTACTCTTTGGTAATCGTTTATACTTATAATGCGTATGGGCAGTGCCGGAAACTGGGGCGTGCCAGCGGTACCCAGACACAGGGCGCAGACTCTGGACGCGTGCAGAAATGGCTAGACCAGGACCACAATTAGCCAGACCAAGTCGCCGTTTAAGAAGCTCGGACTGGGTGCATAAAAGGCTTTAGGCTAGTGACAGCTCTAAGTATGAGTAAGTTTAAGTAGTATGTTATGAATAGACTTCTGTATCAGCCCATTCTTGTTGTTTAACAGTTTTGCCACTGTTGGTGAAAAGAGAAGAAACCCATCATTGTCATGACCCTCATCTGACAATATCAGGACTGACCGTTATGCTTGTTTCAGGTTTCTTTTCAGTATATCTAGGTTTATTCCAGTATTCACTCATGTGACTGAGTAGTGTCAAGGACTGAGAATTGTTGGTTGTCTGGCCGTGAGTTTGGCGGCGATATCGTTGCCATTAGCTATATAATTATTTGGATGAAGTAGGGTCAGGAACATGGAGATTTGCATAAAAAGGACAGGCTTTTACCAATTACAATGAGTCAGTCATGACCACCCACTATCTGAATTCACAGTGGGTGATAATGATGAATTTACAGAAGTGAGACTTATTAATATTACAAGTCCTGCCAAGGATTATAATACTACCCAACCACTGGGTTGACTCGACTGGAAGCCGACTCTAACATGGGTGGGATACGGCTAGGCAGATGATGAGGAAGTATAAGTAAGGTAAAAAACTTAGCAGCATTCAATAATTATTCTTCTTTGCATGTCGATCTATCCAACCAATACATAGCCAAAATGCACAGTTCGGCATTTCCCTCGAAGGTACAGGTGAAAAGAACATAAAGAAGATACATTTATCTAAAAGCGTACTTACAGGTATTTTTAATTACCCAGTAGTGCCAATTATAGCAAAGGACGAATCTATTTACGGTAAGAATTACGACTGAGACCGTTTACGACCATTTACATCGATCGTTTTAATAAAAACTGATTTAAAACATGCTGGGAATTTGACGCCATTTTAATTCCAGCAAAAACTAACGTCTCTTGAAAATTTTGAAGTGTTCATAAGGACATGAAAATAAATTAAGTTGTTAAGTTATCCTATAAAGCCTTCGTACTTTTACGTAAGTCCCTAATTTGTGGGTAAGCACTTACTTACATCTTCTTTAGAAAATTTCGACAAAAAGAACTCATTTTACGAGTATTAACCGGATCAAGTATTGAGATAAGTTTTTTTTCACTTCAGTAGCTCAAACATGTAGGTTTTGCTGCCTGAAATCAGTGAGCAAAATGCGATTTTGCTCACTAGTGAGACAAAGTAGCTTTTTAATTTTTGTTTTAAAAAAAGCCGCGAATATCATATTCAGCCTTGAGTTAATCATACAATTCGAAACATTAACACTCTATCTCTTTCCCGCCAATAGAAAGAGAGAGAGACAAACACCAGCCCTTTCGAAGTTCCGATTTTGAATTTGGTCTCAAAGACAAACACGTTCGGAAATTTGTACTAACCAAAGAAATGCAAAAAGATAATAATGTCTTCGAATGTATTTTATTGAATTTTTAACTTATTGCTGTATTTAAATGAAAATAAGCATTTACTGTAAATATTTATTTCTAGTTTCAATTTATGTTAATAAATATTTTGAATAATAAAATATTAGGGATGCTATTTCCGAACACGCCTTAATTTAAAAATAAAAGAGCGGGAATAAAATTTCATGGCTGGCGTAAAGAGTTGAATAAGTTAAAAAAAAAAAATATGCGTAAAACTAGCGACGAGAACAGTACTTATTATAACATAACCATTTAAAACAACAAATTATTAATGCAGAATTAAATTTCCTAACTCTAACTAAATATCTGAAACCATACCATGTCTTCAATGAATGGAGACTTAACAAAGGGCGCAAGCAGTTTTTCGGAGAGACGGTGTTGCTATCTTATTTTTTAGATTTATCACAGACGAGACGATTATCTACAGTGCGGAGTATTTACTTATTGTTGAAAGCTACTTTAAAAAAAAAAGTTATTTTAATCTATTCCTATTTATTATTTTATCTCCTAAAGTGTTCTCGCTGCTGAAGTGAAAAGTTATGTGTGTTACACGAGAGCAAAGTTTTTTGCATCTCGTGCCTTTGAATCTCTCGCTACACTCAGGATTCAACTTTAGAATCACTCGCTACGCTCGTGATTCAATCCTTGAATCCTTCGCTTGCTCAAGATTCAAAATCAGCACTCGCAGCAAAAAACGACTTTGCTCTCTTGTTGCACAAATAACTATTGCACCTTTTGTAAGAAACAAGCTTCGTAATCATGGTTTCTGCTTTATACACTATCAGATGACGCTGTTTCAGCGCAAAGATTGCTCACAGAGTCAATATTAAGTTTAGCATGGTCTTTTTAAATCTTCTGCAGTTTTTCTTATCTGCTTTTTTCACCATTTATAGGACTCTTTTTCACTAAATGAACGAATTTCAGTTTGTTTTTGTTACATTTCAGTAAAAATTAAGTACTTAGCCGTTTATCGGTACATAACATAAATTACAATACCTATATCTAATTTATCGTTTTTAAATCATTGGCTCTATTCTACTATAACCCCACTATAAACCACATTTTATTTTATTCGTGAATCTGATCTCAACATCAATATGCAAGTGACAAATTAACAGACAGTTACGCCGATGACATTTGAAAAACACTCTGATTCTGCATGAAACCGTCAATAAATTAATATGTATGACAGATGTGACGGTGCTCACGCACAACCACTGGAACGAGGGTCAATTGGATCGAGAGGTTCACGAAAACTTAATAGACAATAACGAAGATATATTGGACCAATGTTGGACGATCTGCGTCAACTTTGTTGATGGTTGACGTCAGCAATTCTTAAAAAGCCTTGTGCTTCGGGGGCATGGAAGGTTAAAAAACAATCTGAAAATGTCAGTCACGCTGAGGATACTTAACGACGAGAACACATAAAGGACGAGGTTGACATATAAAATTTCATTTTTGTACCTATTCATACTATACGTATGTAGGTATACCTGTAGGTACCAATGTGATAATTTTGAATGCCTACAATTCCACGAAATGACTACAACACCTAAAATAAAACGTGACAAACAATTAGGAAAACCAGCCGAAACAGGCTAATAAATGCTAAACTAAATGATCGTGTATGACTATTGATAAAAAACGTTTTGTACTTCCAATGAGCCAATCACTTTATGGCCTCGAAACTGAATACAGACAAGCCTTCAGGCACTCACACAGAGGCAAACGAAGGCGTGTTCGTGTACATGCACGATACGCGAAATAATTATGCGGGAAACGCTCACAAGGATAATTTTGTTGGTGGTTGTGCGATAGTGCTATCATCGTTGGCAATAACCAAAATATATACGAGTATGTTACTCGTATCTACTTTAAGCTTCTTATCTCATATTCAGTGCAAGAAATTCAGAATAAAGGTTAGAACTTAATTGCATTTCCACAAGTTATTTTTACACGTTTTTCTTCATTCAAAGAGTCCAAAACAGGTATTGCTTCAATGAAAAACAGACTAACTTTGCTATTTAGTCTTACATAAAACTCCACTAGTATTTGAGTTTAGGAACCTATTTAGAAATATGATTCAGTAACCCTAGACTACGAGCAAGAATGCGATTCATTTGAAAAGGCGCCAACCGACACGCAAACCAGTCACCTGACCGTCTCGACCACCAACCTCCGAGTCCGTAACGACTTCAGTGAACATTAAAAAGCGACTTTAATTACTGAAGTATAAGATTCAAAATGTAACAACTTTCATCTAGGCGATTGTGCACCACAAAAAACGGTTAGGAATCAAGATTTTCCAGAATAGGTAGTAAACGCCGTACGAAAAACAGATTTGAAGAATAAGGAACTTTGGATGTGCTGCGTTAGCATGATTTTTAGATTTTTTAAACTATCTATCTATTAGTAGAATTAAGATGTATGGTTTTGAACGTTGAACCTTGAGCTCGCAGCAAACCGGTACAAGTCTGTGACGTAGACGCGTCACACCCGCTTTTGAAAGTGACCGACGGCGACGCGACGAGCGCATGACGACATTAAGTAGGTACCTACAAAGGTTTTATCGACATAGGAAGTTTCATTTATTTAAGTAAGTATCAAAAATATCTCGAGAAAAAGAAAACGCTTTTCTTAGTAAATATTTTCTATCACTATTTTTGGACTAATACTTCTTTTTCCTGCCCTGTGCCCTTAAATTCCATTCTACTTGTGGTCGGCGCAACACGTTTTCGTCTTCCATTCTCCCCTATCAGACGTCACAGTATCATTTACTCCTTTTTCTTTCATATCATTCCTTAAACAATCTTACAATCCATCCATCTTTTATTTGGCCTTCTTCTTCCTCTCCGTCCATCAACATTCATACTCGTATTTTTGGACTACATACCTACCTGCTCTAACAATAATTCAAAGGTTTATGTATGAAAGTTTTGACATAAATAATACCTACCTAGATAGCAATTACTTATTTAGTATAAAGGTATTGTGTTTTATTTCAATACACAACAATCAATTCATTTCTTTTGTTAAAATAAGTCGGTGACGTTTCAGCATGTGCATTTTTTTGTTATTTGTAACCTTCAAAGGAATCTGTGCTTAGTCACATATATATGGTTTAGTACAGTGCTGTGGTTCTCAAACTTTTTTGGTGGCTGAAACCCTTTGGAAAGAAAATTTTAACCTCAAAATAAAACAAGAAGGTAAGTACCTACGTTCCTTCTTCAATAACAGGGAATCACATTCAATAACTAAGAATTTTTTATATTATCACTTATCAGTTGTACCTAATTTTTTTTTTGGTATGTGTATGCTCACGGAGCCCCCAGAACAGCTTCGCGGAGCCCCGGGGCTCGCCGAAGCGCACTTTGAGTATAGCTGGTTTAGTAAGTACCTATACTTATTAACTTCCTAATTGCAATTATCGAGATTTTAAGGCTAAAAGGAAGTCAACATCTTGAAGATTTTTTAATACTATGCGTGGTTTACCTACTCCAAAGTCCAATGTCTCTAACATTCAAACACAACTCAGGCATGTTGATAAAAATACTCCAATTGGAAGGTACTAAAGCATAAAATATACATAAACAGACACATATTTATTTTGCAAGATCTTTTATTTGGTTATTTAAATACAAAAACGTTTTGTCATGTGTTTGCTAATAGTTTGTACAAACCAATTGACCACGAAGTGACTATACCCGGTCTAACCCGCTAAGAAGTGGTTCTTATAAGTTTGTCGTTTAATTTTCACCATTAACTTAAGTATTTAACTTTGTATTTATTGCTAAACAGGGTCGACATTGATCTTTAATAAAATATACTTTGTTTATTCACTTGAATAAGTGTAAAATATACGGAAATAGCAAGGATATTAACAAAAATTGAATACCTACTTATCTAAAAAATTGTCACAAAAAATATCAAAAAGTCAATCTTTGACCCCGACGTGATTTGAACACGCAACCTTCTGATCTGGAGTCAGACGCGCTACCGTTGCGCCACGGAGTCGTTGCGTATGATGATGAAATAAAGCTATGTGTAAAAGAAAAAAGTACTTTCTAGTGCTATTTCTACTTAAAATTAACTATATTCAACTTTTTAATCGATTTTTAATTCTAAACCTGTTTATCACAGTGTATATATAAAAATCATGCAATAAATTTAAAAAAATGCAGGCTTTGAATGAACAACTACAGCGGTTATATATATGTATGTTATTGCCGTGCAAAGTATAAAAACCTAAATGAAATATGAAACTACTAAATGAAATCTGAAAAATAAAAAAGATAGTATTCGTGCGCTAAGCAAAAACAAAACAACAGAAGTTCTATTGCAGCGACATCTACATTATGAAATAGTAGATGATGGCACTGGCAAGTTTAGCAAACATAGTAAGATAGATGGCGCTGTTTACAGATTTATTTAATGTAGCTGGAGAATAAGATGTATAAACCAAGGAATAAGAGCATAACTAAATTAAGCTTTTCATGGAAAACACAGGTCTGTTCCACAATTCTGACAAAAGAAAACTATTTGAGAATAAGAATCATGTAGTTTTAAATAGGAAACAGATAGTCAAAACTATTACTTGAGTAGGTAAGTATAATGTTGCGAATAGAAAGAACATAGTTGACTACCATGTCTAAACTTTTCTAATTTGTATTATTGTTTTTTTTTTATTATCTCGGTAAGGTAAGTTGGTATGTATTGATAATAAAATTCGCCCTTCCACAACAAGCCCCTGTGGCCTAATGGATAAGGCATCGGCCTCCTAAGCCGGGGATTGTGGGTTCGAGTCCCACCAGGGGTACACAATCCCTTTTGTTTTCCATTGAAACACATTCAGGTTTTATTTTGATGTTTTTATTTGTAAAAATAGTAATGCAAGAGTAATACAAAGTAATTTAAAAACAGGTTCCACCTTCATCGCGTTGCCTCGTAGTGGTAGACATCGTAATCCACCATGAGTTATGTAGTATCCCACTTGGTGTGGAAGTCGGCAGTCGTTATCTGTAGACAAATTTAAACATACCAGATATACCTAATCAGTATTCAAACAAGAGCTATATTCGCTTGACGATAATTACTAGCGATTTTATTTTTACAACTGTACTTATAGTCGAGTTGTACTCAAAAATAAATCACAAGACTGCTTTATCTTGTATTTCTTATCAACTCATTATAATTTATAATTATTGTAACTCGTTAATTTTATGCATATTATTTATCTTGTTAAAGGAACTAATATTTGGGCGTCACTCACAACGGCGCCGTGGCTTAGTTGGTTAAAGCGCCTGTCTAGTAAACAGGAGATCGGGGGTTCGAATCCCCCCGGGGCCTAGAGATGGTTAATTCTTTTTGTTTTTTTTTCTTTTGTTCATTTTTTACATTTTCTTGTTTTAAAAGAAAACCAGCTTTTTGACAAACAGGCCAGTTTAACAACAGTCTCTACACTGTCGCATTTTTCATGCAATGTATTGGCTATTGATGTTTAACCTATGCTGCGGAATATTCCAGCCAATAAATTGTAGAATTTTATTGACGTTGCATATTATGTCGTAATGCAATGTTTGAAGTGAATGTATGTTACGCTCAAGGCGTTCTTCTTAAATATATTCCGAATATTATATTAGTTTTTTTCCAAGCTGATTTGAGATAAATTGGCATTTTTTTTTGTTTAGGACTAGGTTTTTACTGTGGTTTTAGCGGGATTAGTTATACACGTGATAAAACGGCATTAAAAAAATCATAGATATGTTAATCTCCAAGTATATGAAGGCGAAAATGAATTCAGTTTAGTTTTGTAGTTATTGCGTAAAAGAGTAATAAACGCACATCCAGTATCGATCCCTACTCGCTTTTACGACAGTAGGCAGAAAGATAAGATTTCATCATAAATACCAATATGAATGCACCGTCAACCTGGAATAGATTGACATGCATAGTGCTTACCTACCAAATCTCCAACTAAAAAAAAATCCGATCTAAAATGAACCTTCTTGTATTATGATAAAGTTGAAAACCTATTAAACGATAATGGCAGAGTAGAGTATCTGTATTACCTTTTTTTTAGTAGCACTAAAATAACAAATACATATTTACATTTTTCAAGGTTATCTTACTTGCACACAAATTTCCACTTGAGGTTGCAGTAACTGTGAAGTACGCAGGTGGACAGAAGTCTGGCGAGGGGCAGGGCTCGGTCATGTTGAAGATGTGGAGCCCTCGCTCCAGGATGACCTGGCAGCTGTGGGAGGCGTCAGCTCCGCGCCACATGCAGACCAGCAGCTGACCTTGACCGTCGTTGCGAAACTGGGGGAATTTTGTCTACTAAATTGGCAATAATACTTGTTTTCACAATATTTATATATATAAATATTGTGAAAAATTATATATATAAAACCAGATTTAGACATTCTTATCATAAATAATAATGTCTAAATCTGGTTTTGGGTTGTTTTGCATGCAATTTTGTTGATGCATTTGATATATTTTTGGTATTTCCTTTTGTTCAAAATAATTTTATTGAATTATACAAAATATGTACGATTTGTATTATATATATGAACGAAACTAGAATGTAATTTAAACCACATTTTAGCAATTATTAGTCATGATCACCAACTGTTTGCTCTTACTTATCCTATTTCTGTTGGTTTTTTTTTTTGATAGTATCATCTCGCATGTCAACCTAGAAGAAGTTGTGTGCTGCTTAACCGGACTTTCCTGTGGTTGCCATAGATGACTCTAAGGCCTTCAGCCAGGGGATTTTATCTTGGGTCGGCGCAGAACCTTATATTCTTCCATTCCTTTTACATTCATATCATTATTATCATTCCTCACACAATTAATCCAGTTTTTCTTTAACCTTCCTCTTCCTCTCTATCCTTATTTAGGTAATAAAAAAATATTTACAAAAAACAACAAATATTATTTCTCTATAAAAATTCGCAAAAGAAACAAACCAAACCAAAAATAAACTACTAGGCATAGTTACAATCTCGTCACAGTCTTCTTCTATATCTGGAATTAAAAAAAAAACACTTTTGTAACCAGTTTATCAAACAGGCTAGATAAATACAGTATCCCTTGCAGACCAAAATAGATCGCAGACCGACAGTCGGTCGCCGACTTTTTGTCGCACTCGCACGTGTAGCCCCCAGAGCGAGATTAGCAATTGCTTACTAGTTACTTTGTACTGAAAATGTGAGCTTTTATATACCATTTAACATTTGAAGTACTTACAGTACAAATAGTTTAGATGTTTCTTGAAGTAGGTACTTACATAAAACTCTACCTTTCTTTTTAAATTTAAAAATAAGTATTTTTTTTAATGTAAAAAGTCTTTTATATTAAAAAAAATACTTATTTTTAAATTAAATAAGAAAATGTAATGAAAAAGAATGTAAAAAAGTAAATAAGTAAGTAGTCACTTACTTATTTACTTTTTTACATTACATTTTCTTTTATTTTTATATTATACTAGTTGGCCCGGCAAACTTCGTACTTCCTCAAAATCAATTTTGCCTCGACCGAAGTCGGTCCAGCCGTTCTCGAGATTTAGCAGGACTAATGAACGTAGTACGAATAATTGATTTTTATTTAATGTACGAGTGTGTACCTAGATTATTATTTTATTTTTCATCTTAGTATGGGCAATATTCGCCCTATAAGGGATACTCAGAGACAGAAGTCGCCACTGAGGCCGTACTTCAAAGAGGCCGTTTGCCCTGGCGATGGCGAGGGCGTTCACGATAACGCGTACTTGGAAACGCTTGGCAATTCTCCTTTTTCGCAACCTCATGTTGAGTAAAGGCCTCTTCCAAATCTCTGCTCTTTGGTAAGGATGTAGAAGAAAAAGTAGTAATAGTAACACAATAAGAACTAGTTACCTGAACGCGTATCAATGACTGCAGCCTTAAATAATAGGGGTGCATACGATAGTACATGGGTCGTTGGTTTGGCAGCGCCGAGTCCTCGTACTCGACCTGGTGGTAATACGTGTTGTTGAAGGGGCACTGGGTGCCTATCAACCGCTGAGGAATGTTGCTTTTGACCAAATACGTGTCGACAGCAGTTATCACGTCTTGTACGCTCGTTGAAGTAGTCTAAAACAAAAGAATTTAATTTTTAATTTAACTAGTGCAGGAAAGAGCGCAGAAAATTTAAAAGAGCTGAGAGATTTGATATTTTAAAAGAGCGAGTTTTTATCATTCACATGAATGATAAACGTAACTTTATTAGAACTACTTAATAAAAGTCCATTTCTACCTTATCAAATGATAAAAATGCATCTACCTATGTATCTTAAAATAATGGCCGCTAAGTTGCAGCACTGTTTGTATGAACATTGGTGTTAAACAAACTTATTTTCTATCTTTCAGTTATTAGTCCATAGTCATCGAGGCATAAGTGTTCCGAAAAATTCCAACGGCACTAAAATTTGGCATAATTATATATGTATCACCTACTCTCATCATATGCCAAATTTCAGCGCCTCAGGAATTTTTCGAAAGTCTTCATACAAAAAAGTCCTCTTTGATCGAACTATAAGTGGTTTTTGGCGTCACACTTTCCCTCGATTTATACCAGATTGAATCATCATTCACAAAGTTTCAAGGAAATTCGTGAGTTAAAAAGCCTCAAATAACATTTTATTAAACATAATCTAAGTTCCGTATTTGTCTTAATATTTCAAGGAAGTCTAAATATAGAATGCAGCTAAATTATTCAAGCTAACAAAAATATGAATATGAAAATGTCAGGCTAGTATAGAAGTAAAAAAAAAGTAATCAAACGGCATTACAAGAGTCTTGGAATGTCATTTAGTTATTCCTGGATCAATGTTCCTACTAAACCTAGCTGGCGACGGCGAGTAGCCAGTTATAGCAATTAACTAGGTACCTTAATTACACATTGCGAGTATGTACTAGCTTATAGCTGCACTTGTAATATTGTTGTCGCTTTAACAAGTGCAATGACATGAGTTTAACTGTTTAATAAATAATGTATCTATTATTGATGTATGACAGAGCATCATTTGGACAGCTTTAACCCTTTCGGCTGATTTCTTTGTTAAGTTTTTGATTGCCAGGACAAACCAAATCTGTTGTTAAAAAGAAACAAAGTCATAATTATGTGCGTCTATTTTATGGTGGTAACAATCACCAAATGAGTCCCCCCGTCCTGTACCCTTAGCACGAATTTTCACTCTTTTACTTTACAGTATTTACAGCATTTCTTGTATGAAAAAATGGAACAGCGCCTCTGGTGTGCGAAGATGGAACTAATTTTTTAACCTGAAAGAAAAAAACTGAAAATTGTCAATTTTAAATTGTCAAAGTTCCAGTTTACTTTACGTCTCAAATACTGAAAACTCGTGCTAAGGGTACTGGTTGGAGAAGAAGGGTCTGCCAGACTCATACTAAAAGCCACAGTGTTCCTTTAATTTATATTCCAGGGTCACGATTAACTGTTTAGACAGTCCTGCGACCCCGTGTGAAGACTACACTGAAAAATCTTTGAGCGTGGGTCGAAGTAAAACTGGCATACACCTACCATTAGAAGTCCTATTGGATATTACAAAAAAAAACTCACGTGCAAAAACAGCTCAGAATAATCCAAATACTCGTTGTTAATGTTCTGGAAATCCGACAGATCTTGGGCTATGTATGTAAAGTACACGTCGAAGTAAGTGGTTCTGAGTGAGGACATCAGTTCCCTGGCGCGCTCCATCTCGGTGGCTGACGGTCGGTCGCTGGGACTCACTATGAGGACCACGGTACTGGGGCCTGCGCTTGCGTTGTTTGCTATCTCTATTAGTGAACTGTTCAGTGAATGCTGCAGGATCGTTGATAATACCGTTGGAAGATTCAGGCGGTTTGGCCCTTAAACAGAAAAACGATTTTTGGCTTTAGGTACTTTTTTTTATAGCGCGATCTCATAATATAGATGAGTATCTAAATAATAGAAGTAAACAGAGCCAAAAGTGGGCCAGGGCTCAACACTCGATCCTAATGTGTGAAAATTATCATGATGTGATGTTATGACGAACAAACAGAATAATATAGTGACATCAGTATTGACGAAAATTTTATTGAATTTGAAACACTTTTTTGTTTAAACCCACCTTTTTGTTTTAGGAAATACAGTAAGTATACAAACAAGGAAACCTAAAAATAAGTTGTCTTAATTGAACTGTTTTTATACACATTGTTTACTGCAACGAAAAATTAAGTTTGAACCCCTGAAGGACAGAACTAATTAGGTTTTCCGCGAATTTTTGTTATGACAAAAAATAATGTTTTGTTAAGCACGTTTAAAGTATATTTACCACGAATATTACACAAGCCATACATTCTTAAAATGAATGGAATTTTCTATGATAATTATAATATTTAATGTTACTTGAAATCTGTACAAGGAGGAATTATAGTTACGAAATGTTGATATGTGATGAGCAAGGATAAAAAATATGTGACTAAGAGATTTAAATAGATGTGATGCATTTTGATCCCTTGAAAGGGTCAAGTCATCAAAATTAATGAAAATATTGAATGATTGAAAAGCTTTGTTTTTCTACATAAGTAGTACTTAAATGATCATTGTTACGGTTGAGAGAGGAGAATGGAAAAAAAAACAGTACTTATTGCACCGACACCAAATAACATAGGACTAGAACAGGAACGTAGTATGAAGTGTTATCTAATCTTCTACAAAGTTACTATACTGCTGTATTGACTTGCTATCGACAAAGGTCACTATGTTATTTTTGGCAACACTTACAATCTTCCGTGAAGTTCCTAATGTAGGAATACATCGTGGTGAGGTTGTACGAAGGAGGTGCGATCCAAGCGCCTGTGTTCCCGTGCAGCAGAGATATTGAACCTCTTTGCATGTTTATCTCGAATGAACCGCCGAGCCAACTGGAGAACAAAAAAAAAAATAGTTACGTATTATATTATCTGTGGTTACCTCAACCTTTTTTTTTACATACATACACCCAGGGCAGGGCAGGAGGGATTGTCAGACATGTACTGACTAAAATCCACGGTGTCCTTTAATAGCCCTTTACGTTCCGGAGTCACAGGTGCTGTTTAGTCCAGGCTTAGGCCCTATAAGGCGTCGTCATAATTTTTTTAGGCTTATCACTGACATTAGCATACACAACCAGGATGTATAAAAAAGCTGTTCATAAAAGCTATTGACATTTTATAACCGATATTTTTTGTATCAATAGAACGCCTCTTGAAGACATTATTTTTTACAGCCTTTAATGAATTAACATACAAGTACCGCGCGGTTCGCGAGGTCACTCCTGCTATCTAATTTCCTGCTCGGATTGTTTTTTACAATCCTCTTTGAACTATCATTAATTTTTGCATAATTACATCTGTTGGTCTAGTGGTTAGTGACCCTGACTGCTAAGCCGGCGGTCGTGGGTTCGATTCCCACCCTGGACAAATGTTTGTGTGATGAGCACGATCATTTGTTCGGTGTCTGGGTGTAATTTATCTATATTATATGTATGTATTTAGAAATATATAAGTATGTGTATCAGTTGTCTAGTACCCATAACATAAGCTCTGCTTAGCTTGGGACTAGATGGCGTTGTGTGATAGTTGTGGAATATTATTATTATTATAACATACGGCCTTGTATGAATGGCGGTTAGTGTTGTACTCACGACATGAATTGTTCGACGTCGTAGCCTTTCCATGACCCGTCTGTGGCGACTATTAGGTCTATGATTGGTGCTCCACCTAACACTTGACAATCTCGATGATTTCGGCGCATTAAGATGGCTGAAAGTTAAAGAGAACGTGTGTATTTATCTAAGATTGCGTAAACAAATTACTTACGTAGAGTCACGAGCAATAGTATGTATACAATAACCAATATTCGAAAGCGATTGTTTGAAGACAAACGTTTAACCATATTGGTTAAACGTTTGTCTTTTAAACTTATATTACGGAAGCCATATCTACTATTACAAACTATGTCTTATTTTAAAGTGGAAATCAGTATTTCACGAGCAATTTGCGTTTGAATTTTGTTAAGTGTTTACATGTTATTGCTAGTGTCTTCACAAGCAAAGAGATTTAAAAGAAGCTATAGTAGAGCGGGCATTGGGAAAATTGTCATACAAAATTGTTGATGCCGTGCGTCAGCAGCACTATCTAGCGTTGCATTGCGACTACTAGACTGAGCGACCCTTTATTGGTAAAAAGTTTTGGATCACAAATGTCTTCGTGATGTCCAGTCTATTGCTCGTATAAGGTTTAATGTCTTTGCGTACAAGTACAAGATTTGTCGCCAAAATAAGGCAAACACAAAAGAGATGGCGTGTGTTAAGACTGGAGACAGGACTGCATTCCAAAAGGATACTTATAGAAAAATGCAGTTAGCACGCAGACGGCCCACAAGAAATCTAACTGTAGGGCATCATTGCTTTATTCCTTGCTCTTTAGTAAGAATATCTGCGCACACTTTAGCATCCCCAGTTTACATGGCAGCAATTAAACGATTGGAGCAACGCACCTTTGTAGAGTTTATATCTCGTGGCGCCTTAAGCTGTTTGAAATAGCTCACTTGTTGCGCCTGCAAGATTCGTCTTATCAATACTAAAACGTTTTCGTGCAAATTGACCGAGCAAAGGATACGTTCGTCTCACGACGAGATTAAACAAACTCATTTCTTCAGTGTGCCCTACACTTTCACTGACCGCGCAGCAGACACAATACCTAAACAATAGTCGTGGATCACATGTGATTCATCGGACAGGGAAGTGGTTAAGATTGCAAGTTATCGCGCGAGTACCTATAGTAAATTTTGTAAAAGTTCATCGCACTACGATGAATGCATGGTTTACTTGTACGATTGTTGCCAATTACGACGAGACGCCTTCCTTATGTTGTGCCACTAATCGAAGCTATTTGGATGCATCCAAAAATTAGACACTACTTACACACTAAATTTTCCACAATAATTACTCATATAAACAAGGGTAAACAGCTACACTGAACCAACATTGTCTCATATAAAACGAAACAAAATTTAAAGATAAGTTCGTGCTTTATCCTATATGGTAATTTCCTTCAGAATAGGTGTAGAGATGAAAGCACAACACGGTAGGGAAACATTTGGCAGACAGTCGTTTAATAAATAGTATTTTCAAGAGTGGATTATGAAACTTTAATAAAGCAATATTTAGTAAATTTAAAATTAAATCAAGATTAAAATATAAAAGCAAGCAGAGCAGGAGTGGGTTTTAGCGGGTCCAAATCCCGCACTATCTCGACTGTCTCACAATTTCTGTGAGATAGTCGAGATGTCCGAAGGGGTTTCCCACTCCTGCCGAAACAAAAAACATTGTCTAATAAAATAAATACAAACTCACGAGCATAATCCATGAAAGCAGTAACCGCAGCATTTGTAATCCTCTCCATCTCTTCAAGCGGTACATATACAGTGATCTGTCTAAGTGACAGTACATGAGCGAATCTAGAAGTTTCCGCCAATAACTCGTCCTTATTCACTATGCTTGTAAAGAGGCTTTGACGGTTGCAAGCTTTTATTTGTGGGTTGAAGGAAACTCCGTCATTGGAATAGTACATGTCTAAGATTTGTGATAGACGCAGAGAGCGTCTTTGTTCCAACCATTTTGGTACGTGATGGGCTAGGATGAGACCTGTAATTTTGTACAATAGATTTCTAATGAGTACACGTATGTCTAATAAGTACCTACTAGCTGTTGCCAACGCCTTCACATCTACAATTCGAAAATTCTCCCACGGAAACATTAAACACTATTCTATGTGTTAATGCTGGTTATATACTATCTTTGTGCCATATTTCATCCATTTCCGTTCAGACGTTTTTACGTGAAAGAGTAAAAAACATCCATCCAAACGAACTTTTACGTCTATAATATTAGTAGGATGAAGGTAGATATTGTGGCCAAATAGGTAAAGTAAGGATCAAAGCAGGTGGCACTCTTTGTTTTGTGCCTACCCCCATGGCAAAGAGCATGAATTTATGTATGTAATGATATTCCTAGAACAATTGTGTTTTTTTTTATAGTCCCTTTCGATCAAAACAAGACCTTTATTGTCCCAGATACGGCATAGTTAACTCACTAGAAGCATCCACATACTTATAAAAAAAAAACAACTTGCCATCAATGCCAGCTAAAATCTCTGCGTCTGTGAGATGCCAGTCAGCTACGGTCAAGTTCTGCGGGAAGAGGTAGTGGTCTCGAGGTAGCAGCGTGTCGTTCCAGCGGTTATTGCTGCCGATCACCAGGCCCAGTGGCGAGGCGCCCACACGAGGACCCTGGTTCACTACTACTTCCGCTAAGTCACCTGGAATAATAATTTTGTTTGAGTAATTAGACCGAAACAAGATGAATAAAGGAAGGTAGTCTTTAATAGCCTCTTCTGTCCCACTGCTTTAGTTGTACGATTTAATTATGGAGTCTGCCAGCAGTGCCAGCAATGTCTGATAAGGTTAACATTAAGCTGGCACTCTCACCTCACCTGTAATTAAACGTTACAGATTCCAATATGACATCAGTAAGGGAAGACAATCGAGTACCACAATGCGCACTTTGTATCAAATCTACAGGGTGAAATTTTCAACTGGGCGTGGATGGCTATCTCCGAAACTATGAGGAATATCGAAAAACGTTGAAAGGAGTCTCGAGGCCAATTTTGACGAAAACTAAAACTGCATTATTAGATTTTCGAAAAATCGATAATCCTGGCCAGGAATCGAACCCGCTGATTTTGGAAAAAAAATCACACCCTGTATTATTACACCATTTGATAGTGTTGCTAACAAGGATCAAATTCTGGGAAGTGATTATATACGACAAACTTAAGGGAATAGTTATTTTTTATAAAATTGCGTTTTTCTATGTCACTTTAGTCCTACTGAGCCATATTCATTCAAAATTATAAAATTTCATTGTTTTCAATGTTAAACTGGATTTGAAGTCTCAAAAATCCCACTGCATTCAGCAATAATAAATGATTGAGTTGAATAAAAAATAGCAATGTTTCAAAGAAGAAATGGTTAACTTATGTTTCGAATTAAGTCACTGCTTTGAAGATTGATCAGTTTTTTTTTTAAATTATACCTTTTCCTTAAGTTTGCCGTTTATGATTACTTTACAGAATTTTATCCTTACCAGCAACACTATCGAATGGCTTCATAATATAGGGTGTGATTTTTTTTTCAAAATCAGCGGGTTCGATTCCTGGCTAAGATGATTGATTTTTCTAAAATCCAATGATGCAGTTTTAGTTTTCGTCAAAATCGGTCTCGAGACTCCTATCAAGGTTTTTTGATATTCCTCATAGTTTCGGAAATAGCCATCCACGCCCAGTTGAAAAATTCACCCTGTATACTAAATGTACGCGCCGAATGCTCGTCAGTCAGGGAGGTGGTAGTGTAATGTAATGCTCAAAGTCGAATCTATAATGTTACAATTAACGCGATTGCTCCCGGTGAGGGAGCGTTTAGAGTACTACCTTGTTGGCCTACCTCACTGCCTCATTGCTTTAGAGGTCGAACAAGCACGACTGCTGTCTCTGGAGCTGGTCTCCTAAGAGGACCCAGAGCTCCTCTTCATGTGCTGATGGTCACCACTAAGGTGATTTTAGTAAGGTAAAGTACCTACGCTCTCTGTTCTTATCCCGACGACCGGGCACCTTTCGAAGGTTCCACCCGACAATAAAAGTGCCTGGGTCTGATTGATTCCCAGGTCCGGCAGTGTTATTGGGTAATTCCAACAAGAATTCTCAGTAACTGCCTATTACATAATTATATTTATGCATATATGACATATTCAAAGTCATGTGAGAAGTTATTAGGTACAACTGTTACATAATGTACAACCCTTTGGAGAATCCAGGCAAGATGTTATGTCGATGACTAACTTTGTTACTATCCGCAAGCTATCCTTCATTGTACGAAGCACGTCATATCCACCGAGCGAAGTACCTATAATATTCAAATCAGGGTGCTTTAGAGAAGATGAAGCTCGCTTAAGTCTGTCTGTACGCAAATACTTCCGAACGACTGCACAAAATTGGATAAAATGATTTTTTTGTTTTAAGTTTTATCAGGACAGAGTTTTTCTAGTTAGTATCCGCCATTTGTCAGTCTGCATTTCTAATGGAACCCATTTTCTATGTCTACAATATTGATACCATACCACCAAAATAATATTTAGTTATTGATATGAGTATTTGAGAGATTAGGCATTTCATGTTCGTTTGTACATAAATAACTAATTAACAACGTTGTATGTTATAGTTTTGTGTTTTAATTACACAGCTTATAAGGAAGGAAATGGTGGCGATAGCAAAAATGCTTTTAATGAATAAATAAAAATATCTACCAGCGAGTGTGGCAACCCAAATGTTGCCAATATCAGCGACGTCCGATTGTCTTTGGGTACCAAGGTTGGGTTGTAATGTCTCTATGTCTTCAAACCACTCTTGCTTGGCGGATACCATGAGGGGTTCAGCAATATCTTCCTTGAATATGTTCGCGTTGAGTATCTCTGTGACGGCTACTCGTTGAGATTCCAGAGATGCTGCGATGGCGGCTACTAAGGTTCCAGGAGAAATAGTACCCCAATTTGTTTGTATAACGCCTTCCTCTATTGGACATCGGCTGATTACTCTGAAAAAGGGTTAAAAACTTAATCTTAATGTTTTTTGGTAAATACAGTACAAGTTTGAAATATTTCCCATCCGATCATGAACTTTAAACTGTTGTGATTAAGTTGAAAATCCATTAAAGTTTGACAGAGGTAGTTGAGGTTCTGGCCTCTCACCTGTACTTGTAGTACATTGACCTGACTACCTAGGTACAGACGTCAGCAGCAACCTACCCGAAATGTAAAATTTTACTAATCGAACATTAACCTTCCCAGATTGTGATAAAGTTGAAAATGTATTGAAGAAATTTGACAGATTGGTGTAGATTGATGTGCTGGCGTCTGTACATCAGGACAAAACATAAACATCATAACTTTGCAAAAACCCCATATTTGCGACTACCTACTAGCAACAAGTATAGAAGCTAGACTGATTGCTTAACTTAGCATAATTTTAACAACCCACTTCTCTGTTCATTTGGGTTATTAGGTACCTATTGTTAATTTACTGTAAAAACAGGTCGACTACCTAATTCTAAACACGACCTTTTCTGACGCAAATATACTAATTTATTTCAGCGATAAAACCCAATGAACTTGTGACGTCTGTAGTCAAGTACATAAAAATTCGCTTACGAATTCTACTAGCTCAGCTTTGTTTACAAGCGGTGTTTATGTAAAGGCAACTAAGTGGGTCTTGACCCTATGATAATAAAATATTATTTATGAGTCGTTTATTATACGTACAGTTAAAAAATCTGCGTAAAGTTCTGTAGGTACATACAGTCACGAGCAATAGTATGTATACACTAAGCAGTATTCAAAACCGATGTTCTACTGCCATATTGATTAAACGTTTGTCTTTTAATTAGACTTCTATTTCGGAAGCCATACTATTACAAACTAGGTCTTATTTCAAAGTGGAAATCAGTATTTCACGAGCAATGTGCGTTTGAATTTTGTTAAGTGTTAACATGTTATTGCTCGTGACTGTACACATTACGTCACAAACGATTGGCCAGATGATAGATGATTATTACATTTTTTTATTGAATTAGATACTCACCTACCACTACTTTGTGCATTCATATTATTGCCACTTTGCGACAGCTGTGCCCATAAGGGGCATACTAAATTTTCATCACCCCTCTCCCATTGTCGCACCGAGGAGCTAAGCATTTTATGCAAGAGACATTTCTCTCCAACTGGCAGAATTTCATCGACTTGCAAGAGATCTTGACTGGGCAGGAATATATCCATGAGGATCTTGTATTTGTGGAATTGGAAGCTCGATGCTCTATACGGCAATATAAATTCGGTTTCCACGGCATTTGCTGATGACTGCTCAATGCCATCTAGACGCAAGCTGTGGAAATAATACGATTTTTAAGTATTTATATCCTTCAGGGGAAAGATATGGCCAAATAAGTACCGTCTCTTATCTATAGAGGGCGCTGCAAACAGTTTTAACAAGCAAATACTATAATTTTACTTTTATATCTGACTAGATCGTATGTACAACAAAAAAATAATCAAATTTTTGTCTGTATTTTGTATCTCGTTTAGAAACTGAGCCAGGTTAGAAAATCCGCCAGACCGGTGTATCTTTATCATAACAGATGGCGCTGTTTGTAGACGCGGTTTTCCAAGAAATTATAAATTCACCGGTTACTATGACTTACATACTTATTAGTTTACGCAAAAATATTTCGATATTTGAATGATAAATCATTTTATCGATCCAAATTAATGGTTAATATCGTTACTAACAGACTTTTCAAAGGTTTTATTGACTGGACTTTTACTCATAAACAAAGGACATAATAGATACCTTCTCAGTAAAGAAGTACTAAGGAGCCTCATATCCAGTTGAGAATTCTGTTCCATCTTCCTTAGTAGCGACAGGTAGACATCAAGGCGTCGCGGGGCCAGTAGGTCGGGTACTCCAGCCCGGTAACAGTCCCGTAGATGGGCAGGTATGCTCGGTATTATGGCACATTTTGCAACTATATCAACAAAACAAATAGGTAGGTATATTTTAAGTTCATGTCATTATCTATTTTTTACAATAACTCAAAGATAATCATTTAACAATATAAAGGCGCGGCTGTTTTATTTTGCCACTTGAGAAATATACTCACAGCTAATTAAAAAAACTAAGTACAATATTACTTTCCTCATATTTTGTTCACTCACATTATTTACCGTAAAAAGAATAGAACAACACAACACAATGCGTGGTGAAGCACGCGTAGGAGTGCTACTATTTAGATCACAACGAAATGATAAGATAGTGATAATGAATCATTACGACACCAAGTGCGACGATACCTGTTGTTCTAACAGATTATAATGAGGGATTGGATTAATAAAATAATTATAAAAATAATTTACCATTTATTTAGGATCCGACTGTACAATATTATCCTAGTATCATAAAACTAAATTCATTTTTTACATTATTTGGTATTAAAAGAAAGTAGTCATTGAAAACAAATGAATGGACACAATATAAAAAATACATGGTACAGACGCTAGCACATTAACCTACCTCAATCTGGAAACCGTTTTTAAATGCAATCGTGACGTGAAGAAACACATTTGTGATGAAATAACTTTCACTATTAAGCACAACCAAATATACAAATATTTAAGTATATTATAAATGCAAAACTAAAATTGTTTCCTCAAACAATTCAAATGAAAACATTTTTATTATAAAAAGTAATAATTTCACAATTTAAAAAGAAGTAAACTTGGATAAGGTATTGAAGTTGAAGAAAGATGATCAAGCACCTACCACAAGATGAGTAAGTATATTGTCAAAAATATTATTTGAATACACCTGCCTTTACTTTGGCCTCATCTCATAAACCTCCATTAAATGTATTGCTTTTTGTTTTTTTTTTTTTGCGGGTAAAATCATCAAATGAGTCCTCCCACCCGCACGGCGGGAGGGACTGTCAGACTTGTGACTAAAATCCACGGTGTTCCTCAATAGCCCTTTATGTTTCGAGGTCACGGTGAGGAAATAAATTCCGCGACCCCGGCAGGCATGGAATGTATTGCTTATAGTGAATTTCTAGTAGTAATTTTTTATGGTCCTGTTCTGGCCATTTCTGCGCCCTTCCATGAACTGTGCCACGAGTGGCTTGGGCACCGTTAGCACACCCCTATTTTCGGCACTGATACACAAGATAGACAATGCCAATAATTGCCAATGCAATAGAAAATGTTTGTTTGTGACATGAAAAATAAGAAGTATCTAACTTAGTTTTTATTACTCTTATCATTTACCTTCAATGGTCTTCACCACACTTACAAGCTTACTTCAGTTTAAACAGCAGTCTGTACTGCCACTATTGGCTTGTATTTTTTTAGTATCATACTATGCAGTCATCATAATCCCTAAATTAACTTCACTAACCTAGGAATAGAAAATATTTGTTCTATTTAATTATAATCCAGTCATTACTGGACGAATGTACACACAATCAATGATATTATAAGTAAAAAGGTGTAGATACGTCATACGCGCTCAATAACGTATGGGCTCAAATGAGGCTGATTCACACATCTTGGTCTCAGTGCGACGTTGCCAGCGGCACTTCACGTACCACAGACTGAATTGAAAGTAAAAGTGACCTAAAACTACCGAAAATGCTGTCGTGTGTGATGAGATATTGTACAAATTAAACATGCAAGACTTCTAAAAGTCAAAGAATCACATAACATTCGTAAATATACTATTTATCTTTAATATTTTCACAAATAAAACATTACGTTTCTATAAATATGGCGTCGTAAAAGAAAGAGTGCGAGCACGGGTGCGAGCGAGAGGAGACGCTGACGTGCGGGGGGATTGATGACGCGTGGCGCTGTTTGTTTATCTAGCTGTCACTTTTTTTCTTATTGCGTTGTATCAAGCTATCCTTTTTACTTGTAGTGAAATGTAATGTGTGAATAAAAAAGTGTGTATCTGTGTTGCCGCTCGGCGCGGCACAGTTTTTTCCGTCGCTTTAGTACGTGTATAACGCATCTATGACTTTATAATATCATTGCACACAATAGTATTTAAGAGTGAATGTTTAACATTAATTCGAAGCAAATGTTAGTTCAGTATTTAAAACAGTATGATCCTAAGGGTGCTTTTTCACACAAGATGTGCTACTGTGCTGCGATATTTTGAAAGCTAATCTACGAAACTATGTGACAATTTCCACTTATGCTAGGCTATAGCGTGCGAGTAAGATGTGTTGTGAAGATCGGCTTTAAGGTAGTTACGCGCAACTTGAGCTATACGATGCATAGACAAGCCTACATCGTTACACCACTCGCAACTATCCATAGGCCACAGCATTTAAAAACGTTGCTTAGTTCAACCCGTATTCAAAAGTGCTATGCTGTGTACCATAATAATATGACTGGTAGATTTTAAATGCATCCATAGCACATCTTAGTTGAAAAAGCACCCTAATGCATTACAACAAATACAGTAGATAAAAGTATCCCTCAAGAATGTTCAAAAATAACTGGTCGCTGTTCACAGCACTATTTAAATACATGTATACTGGAAGGAGTATAAAACATTAAAATTATTATCGAAGTACTAATTTGGCTGGTTTTCCGTCAACTTGTCGCGATGATCCGTGTTTTAGTGTGAATTCCCTCTTAATGTAGGCGAATAGTAAGTCCGTTATTAAGAATATTTGTGCCGTGGCGAAAGAGAGCGTGACTCCGAAGAAGAAATTAGCATTAGCTGATCCTGAATATATCCATAGATGCCAAACAGTTGGTCCAAGAGCTGATGTGATGATAAATGTGCAGCCAACTATAAACTTCTGTTGCATGACTGAAATAGAAAATGCACATTATATTAGTGTAATAGATCACAAAAACAGGAACTTCTGGGCATTAAGGTTATCTTGAGCCATGTTGTATTTGTTAACAATAAATTATTGCTGAAAATACACTACACTATATCATAAGAGTATTTTGGAAGGCCACTGCCTGCTTAATTTCTTTTGTACATATCAAAAGAACTTAATTAATAAGCATTGTAAGGCTTTTTCTTGTAAATGCTTTAGCCTACCTATACCTTTATCTATTATCCAGATGCCTATGTATTGTGTACATAAGCAAATTATAATATTCTGAAGGTTCCACCTGCATTGTCATGCAAATTTTACATAGAAATGCATGATTAGCATATGTTAAACATTCAAATTTAAATACTTACATGTGAATAAATGTTTCCACATTGGTAGTAGTGCTAGATAGAATCCAACATCACCCACACATGGATAGGATCTGAATATGGTGGAAAGTGCAATAAGCACAGTAGCAAGTAACACAGGCTCTCTCTTAAATCGCAGAGTGAGAGGCACTACATACAATGCCAGTGCATTTATTTGGAATGCACACACAAACAGCACTCTAAAGTGTTCAAACATTTCTGTGAAGAAATACCAGAACAAGCCGATGTTTGGTTTCAAGTCAGGCACCGACAATCTGAAACAGTTCATTATGAATGATTAGTACATTCAGCCTATTCCACTTTTAGAGGGGACACAACATTTTGAAGATGCTTCGAGTTATCTTGAAGAATAAAATCTTACAAAAAAAGTTAATTCCATAATAATGTGGTTGATTGTAACTACAAATTAAAATATCTCTTTCACCATTTGTCATCAAGTGCTTCTTCAAAAGTAGTCTTGTGATTAGTATTGCTATTAATTGGAATACCTACAACTTTATATTTTTTTATACTTACATAAATCCATAGGTGTTATAGACATAATTGTAAGATCCATCCATTATGTAGGCCGACAAATAAATGAGGAATCCCCAGCTCAGTACAAACACAAGTAATGTTCTGATGTAGGAGCATTTGGTACATCCTTCATTCACATCAGCCAATAGTATTGCGATCGGCACAATCAGTAGCACTGGGTACAGGGCCTGGTGGGTGGCAAGTGCAATAAATACACATGCTACTATTCTCTGTCCACTTGAAGCACCCCACAGAGCTGTAGCTACCAATAAGTTCTGTACAACAGTTGTAGTCATACCAGCACAATTCAAAACAGAGTATGGGTTGAACAAGTACACCGACAACACATATTCAGCAGATTCTTTCAACTGTTTATCATCTAAAAGCATGGTTTTTGACTCCTCAGCAACATGAAGCAAGTTCTTCTCTTGAGATTGCTTAAAAAGTCGTATAAAAGCTTTTGAAGTTTTATACAAAAGATGAGCAGTCAGAAGATCCAGTAAAGTAAATAAGATTGGCAATAAAAATGGAACTTTTTTCATTATGTAGTAGAAAGTCAGTAGCATTATAGGGGATTCATGAAATGAGTCTCCCTCGTATGGGTTTATGTTGTGATCATATAAATAAACGCCTTCCATTAACCTCTTCCATGAGTTCAGTGGCGTCGCTATTTCTACTCGATTTGCTATCGTTTGCCAATAATCCAAATTAATTAGCCAATAGCGCACTAAGCCGGCTACCACATATTTTAAAATTACACCCATTTTACTGTTAAATACATAGATATTAATGATAAATCAACTAAATACGAACATTCAGAGAGATAAAATTTAAAGTGACATTAGACATGTTGACATTGACGTTTCATTTTACTATATTTCGTTCTAAAACCTATTTTTTTTTAATTAAGTTCTAATATGGTCACTCTGTGCTCGTGGCGTCAACTTAGCCCAGTGTGCCAGGGGCAAAAATAGAATAAATCCCAGAATTTAAAATGAGCGGGTCCATTTCCTAGCCAGGTTTATTGGTTTTTCTAAAATCCAATGATGCAGTTTTAGTTTTCGTCAAAATCGGCCTCGAGACTCCTTTCATTATTTTCTCATATTCCTTGTACATAGTTTCAGATACTTATCGTCCTGCACGCCTAGTTGAAAAATTCACCCTGCATATTTAGCGTTACCTACGCTGCATATGACCCTTTCGAGTCCAATGAAGGGTTCCACCGACCGGTTTCACCACAGGACTAGAGGCAATAATAAGGTCAAGTGAGCTACCATGACGTCTTTAGGCTGTGGGAAGAGACAGAGCTATACCAGTCGTCTAGCACCATCTCGTTCCCTGAGCGTAACCACTCACGCTAGACGTGATGGTACAGCTAACAGGCTTCTTCCAGTGAGTGAACGAGATGGCGCTAGACGACTTGTATAGCTCTGTCACTTTCACTCGCCGGAACAATTGCCTGGTTTTTGGTGAGTATGCGTCGTCGTAATCACGATATTTTATTATAGTATTGAGAGGACTTTCCAAAATGAAAGTACAATAATAATAATATAATAATATTCCACAACTATGACACAGCGCCATCTAGTCCCAAGCTAAGCAGAGCTTGTGTTATGGGTACTAGACAACTGATAAACATACTTATATATTTGTAAATACATACATATTATAGATAAATTACACCCAGACACAGAACAAATGATCGTGCTCATCACACAAACATTTGTCCTGGGTGGGAATTGAACCCACGACCTCCGTCATAGCAGTCAGGGTCACTCACGTCATAGCACACAGGCCACTACACCAACAAGTAGTGTCCGACCGAAACTGATTTTTCAGCCGAAACCGAAACCGAAACCGAACTTTCGGCTTAGCTCTCATTTTCGGCCGAAACCGAAACCGAAACTTATTAAAACATTTAAATTTTCGATTGTTTTCTAAAATTTTATGTTTTTTTTACATTTGTTAACACAGTAAAAAGTGTATAATTAGACAGGAATTACAGGATGACTGAAGACCGATTTTGTCGAAAACGAAAACTGCATCATTGGATTTTAGAAAAATCAATAGTGCTGGTCAGGAATCGAAACCGCAGATTTTGGAAAAAAAAAAATCACACATTATTACACCATTCGATAGTGTTGCTAATAAGGACCAAATTCTGGAAATTATTGTTATACGGCAAACTTATGGAACAAATAGGTTTCTAAGAAATATCTATTTTTCTATGTTATTTAACTTCTACTGAGCCATAATCTATATTTTCTGCTGATGATTGATAAGTTTAAATATACCTATTTTATTATTACATGAATATACAAGACTTACTCTTGACAGTAAACTCGAAAACATAACCTGAACTCACGATTAAATGAACGGTGGCGAACAGCGCCGGGCCCCGCCGTCAAGCAAGCACGTTTTGGCTACGAATGTTACCGAACGACGCAGGAAAATGCACGAACACTTCAGTTTCGTCAGGTTTCGGTTTCGGCAAAGTTTCGGCTATATTTTGGCCGAAACTAGATATTTGGCCGAAACCAGCCGAAACCGAAACTTTCGGTCGGTCACTACCAACAAGCCGGTCAATAAAACGAGTTTCCAGCTTATTGATCCCTATTTTTTTTGCAATCAATGACTAGACTATAGACTCGCCCTACTTTACGTGGGATTTAAATGAAGCGATACAGAAACAAGATTAAATTATATTTATTTTCAGTTCAAAATTATGAAGACGCTGGAAACAGTTGATCATAAGGAACTTTCAAAAATAATTTATTGGCAATTCTGACGCCGATTCTATTCCAGTTAGCTTGAGCGTAAGGTAGAAATTCTCTATACAATGTTCTCCAGTTTTCATTCGCGAATCTCGCCCCCAAGTCAGCTGAAAACGAATATAAGTTTATTATATGAAATATACAAGATTAAGTAAGTATATAATTTTATTGCTTGTTTCATGGATTGCATGGGAGTTTAGTTTTTATGAAGGATGAAAAAAGTGAGTGTATAAAAACGTGGGAAAATATATAAGCATGGGGAAAGCATCAATAAATTACAAAGGGCTTTGTGCTTTTTGTACCATTTCCTTGTCCGCCATTTTGTTTTTTTTTTTCAAAACAGCGTACACGAATGAAACATTGATAAATCGATAGATCAAATCAATACAAACATAAAATGTAAGCGGCAAAACCTCGTAAACCGTCACGTTTCCGAGTTATGAGCTGTCAAACATGTAAAATTAGTGACACATTGTTTCTTATTTTTTTAATATTTGGATGTTTATTGATCAAAAAGGATACTTCCGCAATAAAACTAATTGAATATTAGTTTTTCACGCATTTCAAATGCTTTTACATAGGATTATTTTGTTTAACGCAATTTCAGCATTTAAAATGCGTGTAAAAACGAATATTCAATTAGTTTTATTGCGGAAGTATCCTTTTTGACCAATAAACATCCAAATATTAAAAAAATAAGAAAAAATGTGTCAATAATTTTACACGTTTGACAGCTCATAACTCGGAAACGTGACGGTTTACGAGGTTTTGCCCCTTACATATTATGTTTGTATTGATGTGATCTATCGATTTATCAATGTTTCATTCATGTACGCCGTTTTGAAAAAAAAAATCAAAATGGCGGATGGCATCTGGTACACGGCCCATACAAAAAAGTTCAAACCCCTTTAATTAATCCGTCAGCTAGATTACAAAAATAATTGACACGCGTTTTTTCTTGTATTAAATCAATGCATTTTTGCAAAGATATACCCAATATCCTAATTCGAGTCAGGGGACGTCAACAGCCAGCAAAAGCGGTGTGACAATTTTAAAAGTGTCGTATCTTCGTCAATTTTGATATAATTATGAAAAGAAAAATTACGTGTCAATTATTTTTAATTAAAGGATCTTTAATCGAAATTACTCATAAATTGAGCACAATGGTATTAAACTCACTTAATTCTCTTGTTTCCGGGTTTTCGTTTCTGAAGGAAGTCACTATGCTACTAAGATCGGGTCTCATATAGAAATCTTTAATTCGCACATATGTTTCACTGCCGTTCTTCTCTGGGACTCCATCGAGCTTCCAGGTGTAAATTAAGTCACCTGCAATGATAAAAAGATTTAAATAAGATTTTCTTCTATGTCATGCAAATGAGAATATTTTTGGGTATGAAGTATGAAAAAAATAGTAAACATTCAACAAGTTAACCTATGCCCAGAGGGCCAAAGCCTGCCGGGGTCGCGGGACTTATCTCATTACCTTGACCCCGGAACATAAAGGGCTGTTGAAGGACATCGTGGATTTTAGTCAGTACGAGTTTGACAGTCCCTCCCACCCTGAACGGGGTGGGAGCACTCATTTGACGATTTTACCAACCTAAAACAAAAATCAACCTATCCCGTAACAACAGAAATCATATCGTGAAGCTTTCAAATTTTCTCTATCGAAAATAAACCTTCTTATTTTGTGACAAAGTTGAAAGTTTATTTAATAATTTGTCAGGTAGAGATTTGTTGATGTGCTGATGGCTGGCCTCTGTACATAAAGTTCATACTTACTCATGGTGGTATTGAAATCGCCATAAGCTTCGACCTTTAGGGAATTAAACTGCCCCTCTCCATGGTAATGGGCTTTGACGAACACGTGTGGGCTGGTCATATCCACTTCTAAATGGAACTTGTCATCATCGGCTCGCAATCTGAAAATAATTTATTAATGGTTACTTTATTATCATTTACTCTCTATTGTTGGGTGTTGAGCGTGAGATCCTGAATGTGCCAAAAAAGAAAGGGGTGTACCAACGATGCCCAGGCGCAGAACACAGGCCCTGGACGGAGTGAGTAAACGAGATGGCGCTAGACGACTTGTATAGCTCTGTCACTTTCACTCGCCGGAATATGCCTGGTGTTAAGACGTTGTAATACCCCCCCCCCTCCCCCAGGACCACAATTGGCCAGACCAGGGCGGGTATTACAACGTCTTAAAACCAGTCTTGTTCCGGCGAGTGAACGAGATGGTGCTAGACGACTTGTATAGCTCTGTCACTATCACTCGCCGGAATAAGCCTGGTTTTAAGAAGTCATAGTCACCCCCCCCCCCCCAGGTGGCGTACCATGACGTCTTAAAGCTTGAGTATTTATGCAATGGGAAAGAAACAGAGCTATACAAGTCGCCTAGCGCCATCTTGTTCACTGAACGGAGCCACTCACGTTTTAAGCCGTCATGGTACGAATATAAGGCTAGTTACGACAATGGATCCTGAGTTGGATTTCCAGATCGGAAAAATGTTATTGAGGTTTTCTATTAGACATTTTTCAGTAGCAGCCAGGAGTTTGCAAGTAAATGTAGGTAGGTAGTAGCAACCTTCGAATATTATAATGGCTTCTACTTTTGATCCAAAGGTTGACTAACAGGTTATGCGTTGCAGGATTTCGTCATCGTTTAAGGTCAATGGTACATAAATGTACCACTGAAAATAATATTGTAAATAAATAAAGCTTTCATCTTATTCATATAATTATTGTGTTGGATTGTCGTCATAACTGCAAACATCCGGACTATAAGAGTGAGGGAAAAGGGAGTGCTTGCGCCAAAACTAGCAAAAACTTGTTTACTCTAATATCTAATCCATGTCCAGATTGGTCGCCATGACCGAAATTCGGTCCGGAGGATAATACATTAGGTATTATTTAAATAATCTTATCTCCATCGATGTAATTATTTTCGAGATAAGGACCCATGAACAAAATAACTTTGTAAACTGGCCAAGGACTTGGAAGGGAATGGGTGGTCCTTATTAAAGAAACCACAAAAGCTTACCTGGCATCATGGACCTTGGCCTCCTTCAAACCTTCTACGTATATGTTTTTTAGCACCATTTTGACAGCTATCTGAAATGGAAAGATAATACAAAATTAACAATAGTTAATATTTTGATACAAAAAGGTGTGAAAGGGTGTGAAGTTGATCACTGCACACGAGGTGGGAAAGGCGCGAACAATTATAATAATTGTTTTACATTTGGAGCGTTTAGCAGATACAACGTCTTGGCAGCACTCAAAGAAAACAAGCGACTGCTGAGTACGAGTAGCATAGCCTGGGAAGGCTGAGAAATGCTTCACTCTCGTCTGAACGCACCATTAAAATATAAAAAAAACGCCTGGAGATCACCACCTACCCGAACCAGTAAATTTCAACTTTTTCGCAAAAATAGGAAGATTAAATTCGGTTGGGAAAATATAATTATGTATTTATTGTAGTAATATATTTAATAAAATGTATGTTAATGGATAGTAGGTCGTCGACGTTACGGAAGTCGTCTGTGACTCTCAGTTATTGTTCTCTAACAGCTAGATTTTGTTACACAATTTATTACAAAACCATTCGTGCATGTAGGTTTTCCCATGAGTTTTTTTTTTCATTGTTTAAACTTTGCAATACAGAGGCACATGGGGTGCTAAGGACGGGATGGGGTGCTAAGGACGGGAAAGGGGTGCTAAGGACGGGAAACCTCCACGAGTGCCCGAGGACTGGAAATTCCTTTCCGGATACGTCCGGGGGGAAGCCCAGTTTCTCGGGACGGTGCGCCCCGGGGTACGGGCAAGAACTCCCCGTAAGGGGTTTCCTTGCCCGTATGCCAATGTCCCGTCACACCGCTCCACCAAGTGTCCCTCTGTTTAGCAGAGGGCACAGTGGTTGGAATAACAGCGGGCTCGGCGTGCACTAACCCTGCCGCCGGGCAGGCAAGAGGAGCGTCAGCATAATGACTGGGCCCCCCTATAGAGGGCCACAGTCCTGCCGGGGTTGCGGGACATACGTATACCGCGACTCCGGCACATAAGGGGCTGCCGAGGGATACCGTGGATTTTAGTCAGTACGAGTCTGACAGTCCCTCCCGCCCTGCCCGGGGTGGGAGGACTCATTTGATGATTTTGCCACGTAAAAAAAAAAAAAAAAACAGACCTACCTATTGACTAATATTTTTATTACGAACAATTTGCATGAACATCCATATTTCTTATAGTAATACTCTTACATTATCCTTATTTCTTATAGTTATACATATATAAGCCATTAGCCAAGGTTCATTTACATTGCTCCAGTTTGTCGATCCAGTGTCACTGGCCACTAGATTCATGTAAACATGTTTCAATTTAATCTTGACTGTACAGACAACGTGGACTTCGGATAAGAAAATGTATGGTTTTCACGTCATTGTCGTTGCGTCTCAGGTTCGATTCCGGCACGGAACAAATATTTATATGACCTAACCATCCAAGCGGTGAGGCTGATTCAGGTCGTGTTTGGTTTTTCTTCATCGTCCCGAAACTAAATATCATAGACGGTAATCGATTTTGGAAATCAATATGCTACGAGTATATAGGCACAAAATGAAACTCCAAATAATGCTTATATAATATTCCTGGAAATTGGTTAAGTAAATCGCATTATAAAGGAGTATCGTAAAATTAGTATTTACAGTTTGCCAGTATTTACAGTCAAAAAGGTCTTAGTACTTGTCTGTACCTAGTACTTTGTATATTCTATCTCACGTTTGAAGGTTACGATCTTGTTCCAGTATTCGTATAAGGTTTGTCTCAACTTATTTACCTTCACTGGCTTTTGCAGGTAAATAAGTTGAAAGAAACCTGTACAATTATGGCGTCTGAGATCTAGCACATAGGTAATCATTGAGTAATGTAACGACACTAGGTAGTTAAATATTTTCTGGGGTTTTACTGCTTTACTAGCGTATACTTACCTTAAATTGTGAACAATTATTGTGGTTTTAATAAAGATAGGTACCTACCTACTGAAGATTTGCACGATTAATAAGAATAACAAACAGTATTCAGCTAGGTACTGTCGACTTGCACATGAACAGATCAGGGTGACTTTAAAAATTCTGTACTAGGTATCTATCTTATCAGCCTTCATACTCGTATAATCAATACTGAAGCTAGAACAGCATCTGCATCATCATCATAAAGATGTAGTCATAATTATTATTTTAAAGTTACTATGGTAAAAATAAAAATAATGTCTCTGACTATATTTGAGTCAAGTAGATATTGAAATTCTTTATAGGACAGCTGATTATTTTTTAAGAATTACAATGTCTGTCGCACACGAGATAATACTCATTCTTTTTTGGCTGTAAATCGCCAAGCGATATCTCACACCCTGGACATCTCTAGCGGCGATTAGGTCGTGAGTGGAGGATGTCCTCTCCCTCACGTTACTGTACTGCGTGTACCAGAAAGGTCTAAGGACATGTTTAAGGGTTTACTCTTAAATATGATTATTAAACTGTATTTATTTTAAGTATTTATTTATTATTATAAACACACTATCTTTACAGGTAGATACCCAATACAATAGTGGTTTTCAAACACTCACAAGATACTTTGAAAATAACTTACAACTAATACTCTAACTAAAACACTAAACTTTGCAAGCCAATGAATGTTTTTTTTTTTTAGATCAATCCTTCTTCTGTGTGATTAACCTATACAACTCTGCTGCGTATTTACTATTGAGGGCATTTTAAGTTGTATATTAAATTAATTAATTCTATACCAACCGTATGTGATGTGGCCATTAGAATTAAAGGCACGCGTCTTAAAAGCCAAACAACTATTGTTTCAAATAGTTTGATGTTTTATTTAATGGAAATTGTCACCTGTGGGCCTTTTAGCTATGAGTAACGTGTGCCAACTTGCGATTACAGAATATAAATAGAGGAAACAACCTTCTGATTTTAATTCACCAAAATCAAAAACAGAATTTAGTACAATAAAAACTATTGTTAGTAAGCCGTCATAATTTTATTATCATTATTAATAGGTATTTAGACGTATACATAGAATTATTTTGTTTTTAACTTTATTTAAGTTTTTATACTCACTTTTCTTGTTAATATCAAAGAATGATCGATGTTTGACTTGAGTAAGACATTTGACATTATACAGAGTGAATTTTTCAACTGGGCGTGGATGGCTATATCCGAAACTATGAGGAATATCGAAAAACGATGAAAGGAGCCTCGAAGCCGATTTTGACGAAAAATAAAACTTCATCAATCACAAAGTGCTAGTACTCGTATAAAATCTTGAAATCTTGACATGGCGCGCATTTTTAGGAGGTTCTTGTTCCACCATCGGTAACTTTGACTCTGTTCCCAATATCGGTGTGGACTTCTATTCTACAGAATTATTTTATATTCTTTATTGTAAAAAAAGGCCAAAAATAACAAAAAAAACGCCTGTTTTTACCCGACTGCGCGACGCAAAGGAGGGTAATGTGTTTATCAGTCTATGTATGTATGTATGTATGTATGTATGTTTGTTTCTATGTGGCGTTCTAGAGACCGAATGCGTTGGCCGATTTTGATAATTTTTACGTCAATCGATTCGTCTTAACCTTGCGAGTGTCACTAAAGACATGGCAGTAATCAAAATTCACCACAGCGACAACCAGACGCCATATTGTCAAAATGAAAAAAAAAAATGTCGATGGACTATGTCATGTGGGGTATCGTTGAATAGGTATTTTAAAATCATTTTTAGGTTCCCTTTATCATTTTTCATTTTATTTAATAGTTTAGGATATATAACGATTTAAAGTTGTTTGGCAAAACAATAATTCTCTGAATAGTCACTAAAAAGTATGAAATAAAAAAATATTTTTAACGAAAAACAAATAACCCGACTGCGTTAAAAAAAAACTAAAAAGAAAGAAACAAGCCCAGTAGTTAAGAATTCACTCATTCACACTCACAGTCGGGGCCCGTTGGGAAGATTTGATTGATATAATTTGAATGGGCCCCGACTGTGAGTGTGAATGAGTGAATTCTTAACTACTGGGCTTGTTTCTTTCTTTTTAGTTTTTTTTAACGCAGTCGGGTTTTTTGTTTTTCGTTAAATATATTTTTTTATTTCTTTGGAAAAAAGGATCTTGTAGAACTACTGGAACTAGGTACCTAAGTATTTTTTTTTCCATCGCTAAATCAACCTTTAACTTCAATGTCAGATTAAAAACAAAGATTCGATTGAAGGTCAGCAGGCAGGTGTTAATTATTTTATTATTTGCTTTTGTGGTAAGCGCGGCTACAACTCGTAAATTAATTAGTGAAAGATTTGTTTTGAGAAATTCTCATAGCAACAATATCAAAACCCTTGGTTCACTCAAATGTCTTAAAGCCATTGAACGGTCCTCGGTCATCATCACCATCATCATTCCAGCATGAGATCACCAACTGCTGAGTGTAGGCCTCCCCTTTTATTTACCACATTTTTCGGTCCTGTGTGCGTCCCTAATCCATCGGAACTCCCCAATCTTGACAATACGACAATACCAACCAACAAGGCCTTACAACGAGTTTTTAACGCGATCCTGTTTAGTCTATGGGAAAGAGACAGAGCTATACGAGTCGTCTAGCGCCATCTCTTGCCCACAGCACAGCCTAAACACTCACGCTTTAAAAGTTGATGGTAGGCCATCGTTTGTTAAGCCGAACCTGAGTATTAGTGCAGACAGAAAAAGAAATAAAAATGTTTACAGAATTGAAATAAGAATAAAGTTAAGAGACAATAAAACTGGTATTACCAATTACTGCAGAACCTGATATTATTATTGTCATGTACTTGCTTATTTCCTGTTTTACTTGCTTTAATGAGTAATGCTTGCTTGTACAAATATAAGTTGTGTTATATCATGGAAATAAGGTACAGAAATAAAACCTTCTCACTCTATCCTTCTTTATTGTCCTGTAATAAAAAATATTTTCAAATTCCATCGACATACCTACTCATAAGTAGAGAACGCCAGCGCGAGCCGAATTCAATACACCATAGTATCCCCAGCGCGACATTACAAAAAAGAAGAAAAAGAAATGGTGGGATTCAGAGGTCGTATTGTGAGGTCCAATTACTTTTTTCAAATCCGAGTGCCAAAAATAAATACCACTACTTAAGCATATACATTTATAGATAGTGTTTAAATTAAAACGCTGTTCGTGGAGAAAGTATTTTAATGCTTATCACAAAATCGGACTACATAGAAAGCGAAGTTTTAAAAGCTTTTACATAATCTTATTTGCATCTTTCTTTATGCAGTCGTGCTTTATGTTTACCTTTCATAACTGTGTGATGAGTTGAGGACTGATGTTGTGATAGGTCTACTAAAATAATTACTGGCTGACTGTGCTCAAGCTTCTGAAGATTTAAAATCAAGCTAAAAAGTTAGTCACTATTTCTATACTTGCTATTTTTAGTTAACATTTATATAGAGTTCTATGAGGTCAGGTCAAACATATTTATTATGTATAGTTTCGACTAAACAAGTGGCATTGACACAAAGGATATAAAACTACAACAAACAAAATTTTACGACGTTTTAACCTTTCATTTGAGCGTTTAATTATGTAAGTGACTTTGTTGATTTAAATTGTTTGCGAGTATCTTTATGTTCATCTAAAAAACTTAGCGAATCTTTTTTCTTTTATTGTATTTACGTATCGCTACCAGGGACCGAAACCGGTATGATCAATACGGGTATTTTTTCGGTAACAACCTTTTTTTCTTTTACAGGTAATTTTAAAGATAACCTTTATTATTAAAAGTGAATACATAACCAGTATTAATACCGGTTACCGAAATAAAAATTACCCCTATCTTGCACATTTCACACGTGCCGTCGGCAATAGTCACAGGGCGCGCATCGCATGTGTGTGTGACAAAGAGTCGTTATCTTTAGTTAACCGGTATTAAAACGGTAACCTGAAAAGAGGTTACATTTTTCTTCGGTCTGGTTACCCAGATAGCGGTTACCTAAATCTGAAAAATAACCAAAATTCTTCAATACCGGTACCGTAATTTATAAAGGTTTTCGGTCCCTGATCGCTACCCATAGTTTTGCAAAGTTTGGCTAGCTAATTAAAAGAGACCTTATAGCCGTTCAGATAGGCGAATTTGGAGAAAAGTTTCAGCCATTTGTTCACAAAGGAACCTTGTTTTTATTTATATATCGTGCGCATGCAATTTATTTTTTGAACGGTCACGGTATCACTGCGTTTTCAATCCACGCGTTGTTTCATTGATATTTTTTTCTTTTTTCTTAAGGGCAACCTTACTCAAAAGGTTAAATCGGATCTCTAAGGACCTTCAACAATGATGAAGTTGAGCGTTTCGTTATCCTGCTTCTGCATCGCTGCTTTCGCATATTAGTCGCCCTTAGAACGCGCGTCAAGTCAAGAAACGTGCCTCACCACGCTACTGTATGGCTATCGATGCAAACGCGGGACTGTTTTAAAGATTTCTGAAGTTGTTAACATCATCCAGTGGATTGCATCAAGAGACTTTTGCGTTTTCATCGCTGCACATAAAGTTGCGGTGGGCGAGAGCCCTTATAGTTTTAACTTAATTTTTTTATATATATTTCACGGCCGTTTTTGGCATTAATGTAGTTTGTATTATTGGAGTTTCTATTCATAAAAAATAGCCGTAAGTTAACCACAAAACGATAAAATATGGCTTCATAAAAGTAGATTTTATTATGTGCGAACATGAAATCTGTATACCAGCAGGTATTGTACAGCATGTCAACCTACATCAATGTGTCAAATGATTCAATCGATTTTCAACCTTATCACAATAGTGAAAGGTTCAAGTTTAAATAAATAAAGCAATGGATACCTGATTATTCTTGTACTCCACTCGGAACTCCTTCTGCAGGTAAGGATCTATGGGTGGCACTCCAAGCTCGTCGATGCCATGTATCATCACAGCTATGCCCTTTTGCACTGCATCCGTCAAACAGTCGTTAACATCTATCGCATTTCTGTCGCATACTTTCAGATATTTCCCTGGAATATTAAAATAATGATTTAAATGACTAGTAATAACATTAGTAGATTTACACAAACCAATAATTTTAAGGTCAAAAACAAAACAATTTTAATTCAAACGTTTTGGCGGTCTAGAGTTCACGGTCTTTGGAATACCTTCAGTTCTAAATGTTAGATTACTTGCTTTTTTTTAACGTTATGGTTTGGTTTATACCAGGAAATACGTATGTCACATGCGACTTAATAATGTCGCTAATTGTGGAGAAGGGACCAAAAATTATACGGTGTTGTTTTGATGGATAATTAAAGTGTGCATGAAACCGTTTAATGACGTGCGAAATTAACTTGAGTAAGTCGAGCACCTATGCAATTACTTCTACAGAAAACCAGGAAGGAAAAAAAAGATATTATACGCATAACGCATGTGCCAAATAGAATTAGCTTAAAAATAATTTCAAAAAGATTGAAACTTATGTTTTTAAATTAAAAACAAATAATAAATTCATAATATTATTATATCACTTACTTATATCAACAGCACCAAAACAAACACTGAACACCATTAACAAACAAAAAACCGTTCTTGGATTAAACATTTTGAAATCAAGTAAAACAAATTAAAAAAAAAACTTTCACAAAAAAAAACAAGATAAAGAGACGAGTATTACGGCCCAAGTTGTGGCATCGTTTGTAAGTTGTGGTCCAGCGCTGCGCCCGCGCAGCTCCGCCCGCCGTACATTGAACACCGATTGCATAAAAGACAGCCTTCAATGTCACTACTGGTTTGGTGAATACATAATAAAGTTAGGTAATAAGTTAATAACACAGTTATATTCGGAGAGTAACTGTTATGCATTTAATTGCACTGATAAATACTTTACCCATAAACTTAGAACATTCGGCTAGAATAGCGTTTACGATAACCTGTAGTATTTTGTCGGTAACTTAGAGGTAGAAATTTTATATTTGATTATTTAAATTGAGGTCATGGTATTGAAGATTAGTAACTATGAATATTTGTATAGGGTTGAATTTGGTCTTTTCTCTACCTGCTCTATAAAATATAGACTTTGATAATTATGTAACTTTACTGAGCATTTGTATATTTTATCTTTTTATGAAAATCACATGTTCGTAAGTACTATACGACAAAATTAACAGTATCGCCATATAATGACGACAATTAAGTTTAATTAAATAAATATTCGCGCACTTTTTTAAGTGTGCACAACGCCATCTTTCGAAAATTGTTTGCGTGAAATTGGTAGACTATGTGAATGAGTGCGAGGGCTAGCTTCAATCTGCATAATATTCCGACATACTTTTGTTTACTTAAATACAGACTTATACGATTACATCGAAGCGAATCTCGCAAGGAGGCCTAAGCATATAGATGACCTACTTCGTGAATGCTAAGTTATTGAGATCACTTAAGTTAGCACAAAGCCACGCCGCTTATGCTCGCTAGCATAAAGTAACCTTGGTGCAGTCGATACAACTATTTAGTATTTAGGTCATTTTCTTGTAAATCATCTCCTCTTCAAGGTATTCGAACGGATGATGCTATTTTATTGGACTTTGGTACCTGCTAGTATAGGGTAAGTAATATATGATATAACTACAAAATCTCTAAAACTTAACAACTGAATATATAATTTTATTTGATACTAGTGTTTGCCCGCGGCTTCGCTTGCGTTATTTTAGAATTTGAGAAACAATACGGATCGTGTGGCGCCATCTGGAATATGAACGTAATTGTTTTCTCGGAAACAGCTTCTGTTATTCGGGATGTAAGATACCTTAAATCCGTGTCTATACTCCTGACAACGTATATGCTAAATTTTGGGACGATCGATTCAGTAGGTAGTAATGTGTGAAAAGGTAAAAAACAAACATAATTGCATTTTTATTATTAGTTTAGATCAATAATGTTATATCTAGGTACATAGTTTGCATATGAAACGTCCTTATTTGAGCGACATTATTTTCTAAGAACCGTGTTTATTTAAACATTAGACTATCATTTTTGGGTCGATTTACAGTATCGCTGCAAATTGAACGTACAGACGCCAGCACATCAAGCTACCACAATCTGTCAGATTTCTTTAATAAAATGTCAACCTTATCACAAGAGTAGAAGGTTAAGGTTTGAATGGTAAAATCTGAGAGATCCGGGTAGGTTGACCTGCTGGCGTCTGTACGATAGCATTGCTCTTCTCCCTTTAGCATACCGCGTGATACCTAAAAAATAAGTAATTATCTGACTCGATGAGTACAACTTGTCGTCGTTTAAAACAGAATCTATGCACTGGTTTGAGCACCAATTCAAAACATAAATAAACACAAAATATAGAAACCCTGATTTTTTTCTAATCTTTAAAATTCCACACCTCGAAACAATTACAATTTAAAAAAATATCCAACTTACTACCTACAATTTAAATCGGTGTAGATTTATATCCTAGAGAAGTATTGAAAAAAAATAGTAATTATTTTAAATCGCGAATAATATTGAAACAAAAGTATGCACATTTTTTTTTAATTATTTAAAACTCTCAGGACAAATAAAAAAAAACTCAAAAAGAGAAAAAAAAAACTGCGAGATTTGATCCAGAGACCCCTTGCACGAAAGTCAAGCAGGTTACCGACCGGACGGGCTAGTACGTTGACAGTGATTTTCAAATAGCGGTTCTTGTACAAATGTCAACAATGACTGAAAATCAACATATTATAAAATTGCTAATCCCCCAAGGGGAATAGCGTAATTATACATATCCTATTAATAGAACAGCAGTTTAAGGAATATTTGAGGAAAAATTGACTAAATAATATCCAGTGGTATAGCTTCCAACTATCAACAAACATCTAAAAACAACAAAATTCAAAATTGCTTATCTCCCAGGAAAAATAGCGTAATAATACATAGCATACAAACAGAAGCATATTATTAGGAATATTTGAGGAAAATTTGATCGACAACTTTACAGTAGTTTCGGAGATAGATCAAATCAAAAAAACATAAAAAATTTCGAAAAAAATAAAAGTTGATCTGGCATCAGAATCAATCCCTTATCTCGAAAAAAATACAAAAAGAAAAAAATACTCAATGTACAGGAATGACATCTCTACGATTTTATTATATGTAAAGATAAAGATAACGATCTGTTAATATAATAAAAGATTGACATAATTTTACAATGACTAATTTCTATAAGCATAACAATCAATGAATTTAAAATCGTTTTTTATACCGCTCAAAAGACATAAAACTTAATGGGCTATTTTTTTTTCTTCCTGGCATTTAATCTAACACTGATGTACCTAGTAATAGTACCACCTGCCGTGAATCTTCGACGGCTCCTATTTCTGCGTACAGGGTTTAAAGTAACCTAAAACGAAGGGGATGGCGGGGTCTGAAAGACCCCGCCATCCTCTTCGAACCTAACCTGTCCGTGTCGGGGTGCCCCAAGTCCCGAGCTCGCTTCGCTCTGTTAGGCCGGGCCTCCCGTAAGGCTTTTTAAAAAAAGAGATTGGAGTTACGCGGACAAGTTTATTGGGAATAGTAGATACAGAGGATTTTTGTAAGAAACGTGTGGCTCTCAAGGCTGCTGGACTGGAACTGGTGGCCGTCGTCAGGCGGCCTCGCACGACGGTTAGCTTCTTAATTATTATAGTACCTGGAGTTGTCTGTTATCTGAGACGGGAGGCAATACTTGGAAGTGCGGATGCGCACTTCTAACGATTTGTTTGGTATTTGGCAACATCGCAGGGCTATAACAGCCCCCCGTTTAAGTGGAAACTTACGCTTTTTAAAGCGAAGTTTTCGGAAAAGAAAGGATTTAGTTTGCTCTTAATCGCGATGAGTTTGACAATTGAATATTAGCGGCTGGGTCATTATCGTCTACAGATTCATCTCCATTATGAGTCAGTTTATATTTTTTGTAGAGAGCCACGCATTTCTTATTACAACAGTAGTATGATACAAAAATAATAAAGAACAAAATGAAAATATATAAAGTAATGGAATGTGACGGAATTACATTGGGTGATTCAGATTGGTTAAAAGTTTTTGCTATTTCAAGAATGTTATCTATTCTATCGTTAATTCTGTCTAGGCTATCAGTGTTTAGGTTGGAGATCTTAGCTAAGCTCTTATTATAGTTTAGTTTATTGAAGTTTGACATATTACAACATGGATCATTAATTAAATTAAAATCTGAGTGAACATAATTCAGGGACAATTTAGGATATTTTTTACTTATCAATTTTATATTTTTACAATATCCATTACAGTTAGACTTAAGAGTAAGTATACCTGTGCCAAAGATAGTATGTTCAGTTATCTTATTTCCACATTCGACATTCAATTTAGTAGGTTCTGAATGTGTGAATATCCATTTATTATTATCTAAAGATTGCCATATGTCGATCAAACCATACAAGAATTTAGTTGTACATTGTGTAGGAAGTGATGTAAGAATTTTAGTCATTATCTCGGTTTCACAAATGGGATTATCTTGCGTGCTTAGCTCGCTGGTCTGTTTACAAACATAGTTATCACTAGTAATAGTTTTACAATCAGTTAGTCTACTTAGTGTTATGTATTTAGATCTATCTTGGCTTAGAGCTATGTATGGGTATGTTGGTAATATTAAAGCATATGATTTAGATACATTGATATCGTGAGGCACAGGAACAGGAATATTTTTATACAAGTTATATTTACTAATTAAAACTAAAGGAATTCTTAAAGTAAACACAAGCTTACCATCTAAAATATAAGTTACAATCTCTGACAGGTTAATTATAGTACATTACTGCCGCGGCCTATAATGGCTACTTTGCTGGTCGCGCTGATGATGGCCGACAGCGCAGCCTAGCGCAGCTCCAGGCCGACACAGCGCGGTCAGCATGCACCACTTGATGGACGAGCTGAGATAAAGGCCGAGGCCGGAGGCCGAGGCCTTTACAGTGAGGACAGCAAGGGCTGCATGATGGCCAAGCTGGAAGGCCTAGAGCGTAGCTAGGCTAGCTCAAGGCAATCATAGCGTGACCAGCGAAGAGTCATAATGGGCCAAGGCTTGTATAGTGCTTTACTCAAAAATGCAAGTACCTAACCTAAATAAAACCAGCAAGTGATTTAAATAAAATACATATAGGTATTAACTAGAAAATTAATTAAAATAACAATATGAAAAGTACAGTTACTAAAATTCAACACCGGGTTTCCGGGTTTCATATTACTTACTAATAGTTTGCGATAATTTTAATGCGGTGTTTGACTGTTAGGTATATTTTCTTCACTTACTTAAAGCAAAAAAAAGTCACTAAATAAAAATTAAAATTTCGCTGAACCGCGCTTTTGTTACTTCTTTGTATTTTTTTTTTTAACATGGAATACAATCTTTTTGTGCCTACCTCTTTATATACAAACAGCTGTGTTTTAAATAAAATCTTTTTGCATTTGTTTTTTTAAAACGTTGAAACGTCAAAATAGCGGCCGGCAATGTATTACCGACCTGTAGAGCGGCCAGCAAAAACATTACTGGCCCCTGATGTGCGTTACGCATTAAGCATACCTACACGCAGAGAAAATGCTCCTTGAAACACTCCGGCAAAGGCGACTTTGCTCAAACAAGGTTGTCAAAATAATGACCACATTACATGCATTTTTGAGTAAAGGTATGTATATTACTTATTTCTAGGTCTGTGGGAAATTCTGTGTATTTAGGTAAGTTTTTGCTGTTTTCTACAAGGTCAATAAACAGATCTCTTGGCGATAGCACTGAAGGGTGCAAGGTGTTTGATTGTGCAAACAAAATTGAATTAATGACATCTTCTAATTTGTAGGATAGACTTAGCATACTTGATTGGAGCACATTTAACGCGTTTTGAAGAGTACTTTTAAGTGATAGGGCATTCGTTATTACTGTGATATTATCAACGTGGTATGATAGGTTTTCCAAAGCGGTATTAAGGGAGTTTTCATTCTTGTTAATTTCTATGAATGATCTATTAAAATTATAGATAGCGGATTTTGATATCAGGGTATTTTCTTTTACTATTCCTAGAAGTTTATTATTGCTTTCCTTTAAGGATTTGATGGCGTTGCTGTAATTAATGGCATCGTCTTCATCCATTGTCCCAAATATGTGTTTGAGAATAGTACCTACACCGGGTATCCAGGCAGATCTTTTAGATTTTGTGGATAACAGATGTGAAATGGAATAGAAATCTTTAGTTATGTCATCATTCATAGAGATTAGCGGTTGGAATGTGTTTTCACAATTAATATTGTGAGCTGTATCAATTTTGATGCATAGGTGAAGAGATGAATATAGTGTGCTCTTTATGTTGTCGATGTGAGATCTTATGTATTTTATTTCTATAGGTATTAAGACATGAAGGTGGTCGTTCACTAGTCTAACGGATCCGGAAGGGTTAAAATAGATGCCAGGGCTTTTGGAAATTTGTTCGATGGTAGTGTTGTCTTGGACGTCTGACATACTACATAACGCTGCCAGGCTGTAAAAGAGTAATATTACCTTATTATCTAATTAAACTAACGTGTAAACTTATGACCTAAGAGTGAGCTAGTTTTAGCTCATCATAGTGGTGTTTTACATTTTTTCTATTAATTAATAAGGAGACCGTGTGGTTCCCATGGACCTGGGTTATCTTATACGGTCCTTTCCATAGCGGAGATAACGCCTTCCGCATTCTCAGATGGCTCTTTAAATAGACGAGGTCACCGACCTTGTATACAACGGGTCGTGACCTTTGATCATAGTATGTTTTGGACATTTCCTTTGACTTGGCTATATTTTCAAGAGCTTTTTGATGGGATAATTTCAACCGGTGATTTAGCATTTTAATATATTCGTGATATGTACTATTAGTATCTAGTTTGTATATGGTATCTGGTAAATAGGGTTTGTGGCCAAATAATAATTCATATGGTGTGAATTGAGTAGTAGTATGGACGTTTGTATTATAAGCGAGGATTCCCGTGTAAACGTATTTATGCCAATCAGTTTGTTCAGTATTGACATATGATTTCAGATATTCCTTTAGAGTGGAGTGGCTCCTTTCCAGGGCTCCTTGTGTTTGGGGATGGTATGGTGTCGACCACAGTTGTTTTATCCTTAGGAATTCGCAGGTCTTTTTAAATAAGTCAGCTGTAAAATTTGTACCTTGATCCGTAAGTATAGTCTTAGGGATTCCAAATAGGGAAATGAAGTGAATGAGGCAATCACAACATTCTTCGGCTGAAACATTAGTGATGGGATACGCGAAGGAGTACTTTGTTAGGTCATCTTGCAGGGTAAGTATATACCTAAATTTGAATTCGCCAGCTTCAGGAAGTGGGCCTACGATGTCGAGACTAAGGCGTTCAAAGGGAGAGGTTGAAGTGGACGTTATTTGCATGGGAGCTCGATTGGTTTGGCGAAGCGCTTTATTGAGTTGGCATTGGGAACATTTCTTAACGTAATTTTCTATGTCAGATTTCATGTTTTTCCAGTAGTACCGTTCTTTAACGCGATTGTACATACGAGATTGGCCTACGTGTCCTGCTACAGGTAGGTCATGGTTTTGTTTCAGGATTTTGGGAATTTCACTCGGAACTGGGAAGATAATTGTATTTTTATAGACATTGACTGCGATATTTGTATTATGAAATAAGTATGCGAGGATGTTGTATATTTTAGAATAAGGGAGGTTAACAAAGGGGTCTTTGAAATCTGAGATGGCAATTTCGGATGTTTCTTCGCATCTTATTAATAATTCATTTCTTAAGTTTTTCAATGATTTAAATAGGTCTGGATAAGGTAGTTCGTCAAAGTGATGTACTTTGGTGTAAAGGAAATAGAGTGATTTATTTTTACATGTGAAACTCTGGAAAGAATATAGGGTTCTCTCTTGGTTTAAGAGGTCAGATGTGTCGCCGTAGTTAGCGAGCACTTCTTCAACGTATGGATTTGATTCGTCAAGATCAATGGACGTGGGAATAATAATAATTTTAGAGTTTGAGGATAGTAAAGGATTAGTGTACTCGCGGATTACTGTATTGTAGGTGTGGTTTTTATTAGATGAGGCTTTCAGGAAATCGGAGTACTGATTGTCGTGTACTTCAGGGCTTGGTAGATTAAGTGGTGAACTTTCAGGTTTTGATAAGTTTTCAGTATTTGTAGGGTTTAGGATGTTAGGGTTACTTTCAGGAGCAGTGAGTATATTAGGTGGTTCGAGGTCGGTCTCTTGGAGAGGATCCAGGGAAGGTAAGTCGTAGCCCTCGGGATTGAAGGGGCTAGTCGGGAGTTCCGTGTCTAGAGGGTTCATTCGCGAAGGTCCGGGTCTCGGAGAGGTAGAATTATCGATAGGGAGGACAGGAATAAGATCTGAGTGTTTGGGTGTCGTCACATTGACAGGCATTGGTGCTGGAGTTGGGTATCTAGAGAGCGCGTCAGCGGCAGAGTTTAATTTCCCTTTTCGGTATATTATTTCATACTCGTATTCCTCTAGTTTTAATCTCCATCTTTGGAGTTTACTGCTGGGGTCAGTGTGATTGAATAGCCAACGTAAAGGACGATGGTCGGTAATTATTATGAACTTTTTGCCATAGAGGTATGGACGGAAAGTTTTACAGCCGAAAAGAATTGCGAGTAATTCCTTTTCAGTTGTACTATAATTACACTCATTTTTGTTGAGTGTACGGGACGCATAGGCAATAGGTTTATCTTTACCTATTTCGCCTTGGGAAAGGATAGCGCTGATTGCGTAGTTGGATGCATCACATGTTAATATGAATTGTTTAGAAAAGTCTGGATAGGCTAATAGAGGCGGAGATATGAGTTTGTTTTTTAGGGTTTCGAAAGCGAGTTGGTGTTCATTTTGCCACACAAACGATGTGTCCTTTTTCAGGAGAACTGTTAATGGTTTAGCCAGTTTAGAGAAATCAGGGATAAATTTACGATAATAAGACATAAGTCCTAGGAATGATTTAATATCTTTTGCAGACTTGGGCGTTGGAAAATTGGATACGGCTTTAATTTTTTCAGGATCGGGTTTCACACCGTCGTCAGTAATCAAATGACCGAGATAGGAGACTTCCTTTCGAAGGAATTCGCATTTGTCGGGTTGAAGTTTGAGGTTGAACTCTCTAAGACGTTGAAATACCGATTCTAGGTTTTTGATATGGGAGTTTAGGTCATAGGAATAGATAACGATGTCATCGAGGTAGACGAAGCACCGGGTGCCTTGTAGGCCTGATAGGACAGAGTTCATGAGTCTCTGGAAAGTTGAAGGGGCATTTTTTAAACCAAAAGGCATACGTTTGAATTCGAAGTGTCCTTGTGGTACACTGAAGGCAGTTTTAGCTGCGTCTTGAGGTGACATTTTAATTTGATGAAAGCCAGAAACTAGGTCTAGAGTGGAAAAATACTTAGATTTTCCTAATTGATCTAGTATTTCAGTTATGTTGGGTATAGGGTAGGAATCTCCAATGGTGATGTCATTTAATCGCCTATAGTCGATAACAACTCTCCATTTACGTTGTCCAGAGGCATCAATTTTTTTTGGGACGATCCAGATAGGCGCAGACCACGGGGACATAGAAGGTTTGATAATGCCATCCTTTAGCATCTTATCGATTTGTTTTTGGACTTCTTGTTTGTGACATTCAGGAAATCTATAGGACTTAACGTGGATTGGCGTATCACTAGACGTTTTTATTTCGTGTTGTAACGCAGTCGTTGTTGTCAACGGGTCACCAGGTAGGTGGAATATATCAGAATAGTTGGAGCAGGTCTGGTGAAGGGCATTGATTTCTTCAGAATTTAAGTGAGATGTTCTGAGTTGTTTAAGCACTTCTTCGGTGCGGGTATAAGCGTCTTGGGACGATATTGTATTGATAGGATATTGATTGTGCTGAGAGGTTTCAGGGAGTGTGTCGATAGGGGTTAGAGTCAAATTCAAGTTTGACTTGAGTGTAATAGGAGAGTTGGATATATTAGCAACGGTAATGTTGATTCTCTTATTTTCCTTTGTACGGACTAGGCAATTGGCTATGAGTATATTTTGATGTTTAGTTTGATCTAGGATTAACCCTTCTTTTATTTCAGGGTTAGAGACTGAGCATTCTATGACCATTTCGGATCTAGCAGGGATATAGTACACGGGTTCGTCGAACTGGAGAGGGATTGGTATTTTATTAAATCTTATTTCCTTGGTAGCATAGTCGATATTACCGCCAAAAGCGCTTAACACGTCGCTACCAATGATGCCGTCATGGGGAAGATGTATTTTGTCTATTACGTGAAATTTATGGGTCGCGAACTTTGGAGGGGTATCTGAAAGTTGTAATTTAAGTTGAAAATGACCTAAAGTCGCTGTGGTTTTTTGGTTAGGTTCTATTCCTTTTAAATTAATTGATTCGGTTACGAGTTTGGGCATTTTCTTAATGCAATTTTTCTTTATGAGGCTTACTGCTGATCCGGAGTCTATAAGGAGGCACAGCGGAGTGTCTGAGATGGAAGTATTTATGAATAATTGTGGAAGTAGGGTTCTCGTGGGATCTGTAGTGATCTCGAATATTTGCATGGATTTTGGGAGTTGCGCGGATTTTATGTTTTCAATATTTTCAGTGGAGCTACTAGGTTTATTGGATACAGCGGATGTGGTAGATCCGATAGATTCAGTGGATTTGGTAGGTTTCACGGATACAGTGGATTTAGTCATTTTCGTGGATTCAGTGGATTTAGTAGGTTTAATGGATTCAGTGGATTTAGTAATTTTCGTGGATTCAGTGGATTTGGTAGGTTTCATAGATTCAGTGGATTTAGTAATTTTCTTGGATTCAGTGGATTTGGTAGGTTTAATGGATTCAGTGGATTTAGTAGTTTTCGTGGATTCAGTGGATTTAGTAGTTGTGGTGTCCAGCGGGTATGGGAAGTGGTGTCTCGCACGACACCTATACGAGCCACTTAAAAGTTTTTTGGGTCGCTATCAACTTCGTCGTAGCTTTCGGGGCTTTCTTGTTCGTCAGATTCTTCGACGAAGTTGACGCGTTGAGGGGGTTTAGAACCGGAAGCGGAAGTTTCGCTATTACGGAAACGATTGTTATTATACTCGCGTTTGCGACAATTTTCCAATGTATGGCCTGGGGCTTTGCAGTATCGGCAGACGTCGGGATTTTTAGCACCGCTAGGATTTGGACGTTGTTGAGTTTTAGATGGGGCAGATTTATTCGATTTAGAAAACCTATTATCCACGGGTTGGTTTCTTTTGAAAATAGACTGTTGAATGCGCTCCTCATTGATCGCGTAATTGACGGCTTCATTAAGAGTGTTAGGAGACCTGCATCTCACCATATTTGAGATTCGTGGGTGTAAACCCATTACAAAGTGATGGAGGGCTAGATCCTCCATTGCCGCTGTGCGGCCAGGTAATTCTTTAGTCTTGTTTGTGTTTAATGTGACTTCTGTTAATAGTTGTGAGAGGCATGTCTCGATTTTTAGAGAAAATTCGCTGACAGTCTCTTGCGGGCCTTGCTTGCTCTCTTGGAGTTCCGTTAACAGGTAAGTGTAGTGTTTTCTGTCACAGAATTGAGCTTTAAGGAACTCCCTGAGTTGTTCCCAGTTACCAAATTCTCTTATGGAGCAAACAACTTCCGCTTTACCCTCTAATCTGCTTAAGATATATTTAAAAACAATTGGCTTTTGGTTTTCCGAAGCTAGGCTGTAGGCATTGTTGCAGTTAGTGATGAATGAATTCAATTTCTCGCGTGTGCCGTCGTAGCTTTTGATGAACTTGAATAGACTGTTAAGATCCATTTCTTCAGGATCTGACGATTTAAGGGATCTCGTAATTTCCTCTGGTCTTAGGGATTTAGACATAAATGCGGTTGCTTGACGTCGAAACAGGATCTTTAAAAGGTTGGACTCACAGTAGGCAGGCGAGCGTGGTGATGTGCAGCATACCAGGTGTGCTGGATCTGATGGTTGTGTGTGCTGGAGCCGGCGGCCGGAATAGCGTAGCGGCGCGCTATGGATTTACACTTGCACTTGCACTTTACACTTGCACTTGTCACTACCGCTTCGCTGCACTGCTTTGATTGGCGGAACGGAGACGGACCGTAGGATTTCTTACAATCCCTTTATTAGCTGCCACCAATGTTAGGCCGGGCCTCCCGTAAGGCTTTTTAAAAAAAGAGATTGGAGTTACGCGGACAAGTTTATTGGGAATAGTAGATACAGAGGATTTTTGTAAGAAACGTGTGGCTCTCAAGGCTGCTGGACTGGAACTGGTGGCCGTCGTCAGGCGGCCTCGCACGACGGTTAGCTTCTTAATTATTATAGTACCTGGAGTTGTCTGTTATCTGAGACGGGAGGCAATACTTGGAAGTGCGGATGCGCACTTCTAACGGTTTGTTTGGTATTTGGCAACATCGCAGGGCTATAACAGCTCGCTCTTGCATCCTAGGTCAAATAACTGATTACTACCTGTCATGCTGGCTCAACGGAGCTCCGCTTCGCGGGGCTCCTATTTCTGGGTGCAAGGTTTAAAGTAACCTAACACGAAGGGAATGGCGGGGTCTGAAAGACCCTTCGAACCTAACCTGTCCGTGTCGGGGTGTCCTAAGTCACGAGCTCGCTTCGCTCGCTCTTGGATACTAAATTTTTCTGATAACAATAGCAATCGTGAAGGCAAACAATCAAAGTTCAAAGGATAAGCCAAAGTCATCAAAGAAAATAGTTTAAACGTTAAATTATACGTTTCAAACGTTATATGTAATGATTTTCGCTTAATTAAACGTTAGATCAAATAAAATTATATGAAACTAGCTGACCCGTGCCCACTTCGTTGGGCATTAATATTTTAACTTGTGATGAAATTATGAGTGTGGTTCGGTTAATACTTAGTGCTTTTTTTATGTGATAAAGTCATCAAATGAGTCCTCCCACCCTGTGTGGGGCGGAAGGGACTGTCAGACTCTTACTGACTAAAATCCACCCGTGTTCCTTCCCATGTACTTTACGTTCCAGGGCCACGGTATCCTGGGTTTTGAAAAAACCCGTGACCCCAGCAGGCATTTGGCGCGAAACACGACGCGCCACCGAGCCGGGCTTGGTCCTAGGACGGACGGCGAGCGACCCATTACTCACCGTCCGCAAGCCCGCTCTGCCGCTGTGCCCTCTGCTAATCAGAGGGACACGCGTTGGAGCGTCCACACGACAGGCTATTCGCATACGGGCCAAGAGACCAGAGAGAAGAGTTTTTGCCCGCATCCCACGGTGCACCGGCCCGAAAAACTGGTCTTCTCCCCGGACGTATCCGAGAGGGAACTCCAGTCCACAGGCGCACGTGGAGGTTTCCTGACATAGCACCCCAGTACTTATAGTGCTACGATTTTTTTTCCTGTCTGCCAAAAGGAGGGTTTTGTTCATACGTAATTGTACAACGCCATCTATAGGTAAATAGATAAAACGTCCGTACAAAGCGTGCTCTAACGCGGTTCGTGAATGGACGGCGGCATTTTGCGATTTAGTAATTTTATGTTATCTTCGAAACTATTTAACCAATTGACATACTATTTTCGGAAAATCGTATCTTTATGATGTTATTGTGATCATAATAATATTTTTTTCGATAAGGTTTAATGTTTTGTTGTGTAAAAATCGTCCAAAAGCAAGTACATCGAAAATAACTTTTTTTAACTCATAAAAGCTGCTATATCTGCTAAAATATAAAAGATAAAAATATGGTGTCGCGGACTTTATTGTAGAACTATTCAAAGCGGACATTTTTGCCATACATTGTTTTCAATTATATACAACTGTTAAGGCAGCGCATGCTAATAACTGTGTTTGAAGAGCAATTTTTTTCCGCCCGGCTAGACAAAAATTGAGATATTTGGGCTAATATGCATGATATCTTTATAATTTATAGCCTATGGCACTCACGGATAATATAGCTTTCTACCAGTGAAACAATTTTTAAAATCGGTTCATTACTTCCGGAGATTACCCCCTACATACAAACTTACAAATTTACAAACTTACAAACAAATTTTACCTCTTTATAATATTAGTATAGATGAGTTTTAGAGTAACACAAACATTATGTATAGTGAAATTATATCAACCGTTGGTATATCTCACGTTGATATCATGTGAACGTTATTGAAATGAAAATATATCAAATAACTTTATATGAAATGAGACGCACCCGCTAGTATAGGATACGCGCATTTTTTTTAGTAAAATTTAAACTTTTGGAATAAAAATTCTAGCAAAGAAAGCTACTTAACTGATGTCAAATACTTATCTGCCAAAAGACATTGTAAAAAGACCGAAATGAGGCTTCAATATGCATTTTCAGCTTATGAAAATAAATTAATTATGTAGGTACAGTCAGCCAGAAAATGGTCATTGTCATATTTTATGCCCTTGTGTTTCTTATAAAAATAAATACCGACCGAATTGAGAACCTCCTCCTTTTTTGAAGTCGGTTAAAGAACAAGGACGCTACCTATTGGACCAACTACAGTTTGATTAAATAAAGTTATTTTTGGATTTCTCGCTTTCCTAGAAAGTGAGATATAAAAAAATTTGAACTATACAAACTCAGCCTTGACATTGATCGAGGCTAGGAAATGGAAGGAACTACTGACCGGTTTAATTGGTCAGTGTGTGACGTCTCAACGCTACTCAAAATGGCAATGAATTAAGAAATTTGTACCACACTAAAAATAGCATATTTTTTTAACATAAAATACATAAGTTTTATTTAAAAAAGTGGCCCAGTGTTCGACCCAGTATAATTTAAATAAAACGTAAGTAAAAAAATTATTGCTATGCTTTTTTATAATAATGTGACTTTCATACTCCTCCATCAGCTTAATTTTCATAAAAAGGGGTCCAGAAGCTTTAACAACGTATTTTACCATACTTGAAGTATGTATATTCGGCGTTTATTGTATGGAAAATAAATACCCTTTGGGTATAGGACCCCAAAAAATCGTCTAATGTAGGAGAAAGGATTACTTTTTTTATTTTATTTTCTCCATCAAATTAACATCAAAGTTCCCGTTTACTTTATGTCACAAAAACTTACGTATTAATATATTTATTTATTAGTTTTGAACTACTCTGCTGCTCTCTGTTTTACCTTTTATTAGACTCTTTCAATACAATACCAAAAAATTAAAAAAACAATAATGTCCGATGTGTTTGCTCTTGACCTTAGTCTAGGTCAGGGGTGACTAAGCCAAGGTTGAAGATGGACCGAGCTTACCCAGAAGAAGCCTGTTCACTTTAACTTTGAGGAGATTAGATTTTGCAATACTTATCTTAATTAATGCTTATTAGTCACAAGTTCACTGAATCGTGATCCAATTCATAGGCATCATCAGGCATTCATAGGCATTCATAGGCAAAAATGCGTCATCTGCATGCATTATTTATTTCGTACGATTTTAATGTTGTAAGTTATACACTTGCGACCACTGCGAAGATCGCCCGGAGGACACGGTGGAGCATACGGTGCAAGACTGCCCAGCTTGGGCGGAGCACCGACGTGTCCTCACGGCTGCGATAGGCGGAGGCCTCTCGCGCCCGGCATTGGTTGCGGCCATGCTGCGGGGCGAGACGGAGTGGGAAGCGGTCAGCTCTTTCTGCGAGGCAGTAATGCTCGTTAAGGAGGAGGCGGGCCGCGAGCGAGAGAGGACAGCGTCCTCCCTCCGCCCCAGCCGCAGTGGTAGGCGCCCACGGCGACGGACGTCGCTTGATGATCGCCGGCCACCGTAGGCGCGGGCATGCGGGCAGCGAGTAAAGGGCAACTCGCTGCCCGACCAAAGACCATGCCCGGGTCGACGGCGCGTTGTGTCCCACGCGCGCCTCAAAGAGCGTCAGCATAATGACGGGGCCCCCCTCTCAGAGGGCCAAAGCCTGCCGGGGTCGCGGGATTATTCCCTTACCGTAACCCCGGAACATAACAGGCTATGAAGGACACCGAGGATTTTAGTCAGTAGAAGTCTGACAGTCCCTCCCGCCCTGCCCGGGGTTGGAGGACTCATTTGATGATTTTACCACGCTAAAAAAGAAAAAAAAAAGTTATACACTTGTAACATTTACAAGTTAAAATAAATGTTTATTTAAAACAAAATAGATGTAACCGATGTTTCATAGCTGACTACTCTGAAAAGAAACAGTTGGAATGAGCTGAAACAAACTGTATAACATCTGTTCAATTGGTTCTGTGGGATTGATTTCGTGAAATGCTATGGAAGTGTGTAAACAGAAGTGGAACTCTTGTCTAGTCTCTTGTCTTTGGATGGATCGCTAAAGTTATTAAGCAACTCATGCCGAATTCTGGGAAAAGTCTATTGTCTCAAACTCGAAGTCGTGTTCCTTTTTACCAAGGTGTGATATCAGATCATTGCACATTTTTTTATCGTGTTATAAACATTGAACGAGTCTTTCCATCCAGAGGACGGGAGGAACTTTCAGAGTTGTACTGGCTAAAATCCTTCAATAGCGTTTGAGTACCATGGCTACCTGTTGAGACCGTCCCGCTTCATATGTGACTGCTGTAAGGTTCGCTGTTTTTTTACATTACATTAAACTTCTGCATAATCATTCACAGAATACCATAGTCTAGTGATGTTATCTGAAAGATTTTATTACTAAGGTCTCTCTGTGGGTTGCATGACGTAAACTATTAAAATCTTGATGTTTCCATATTTTCTGCTTACTTATATAAAAGGTTATTATTTGATATTTAAAACATATAACTGTTCCAGTAGATAAGATACACAGCAATTCATATTTAAATTTTTCTTTCAAGTTCATCAGTGATTATCATAACTTATTGGCCTAATTATGTTTCCAAGTAGATACAATCAGCTGCATAAAGATGAAACAGTTTACATTTTATTTAAAGATTTTTTAAATATTATTCAATGTTATTAAGTATTTTATACACATAAAAAAATATATTAAAATAATGAAACGATAAAGTTTGAAGCAGCCTGTAGCCTAATTCGAATCTGCCAATTTTATAAAAATTGGACTGCAGTAAAAAGGAATTATACGGAGATAATTATTATGTAGGGGGGAACTAAATAATAACAGGCGTACAGGTCGATATTCAAGGATAAGCTACGCATGTCAAGGTTGGTCTAGCTAAGGACCTAGCCAACCCCGCGGCACTCCGCTATTGCGGTAGTAAGTCCCGTCATGAAGGCGTGGATCGGTAGGAGACACGGTGCTCTCATTTTCCGACGTAGATACTTTACGAACACGGTTGCTTCGGAAAGTATCTGTGTCACATAGGCCGGGAGCAGACGCCCGTGTGCTATACCACGACTATATTGCTCGGAAGACACTGCGCCATGGTCGGAAGCGACAGTGCTTGGGAAGGGGCCGCGGCCGTTGCCTTCGCGTGGAAGGTATGTTCGCGAAGGAGTCGGCGCGGAAAGGGAGAAGCAGAGACAGGGACCAGGCGATGTAGTCGACCCGTACCCATCGTGCCAGCTTAAGGCAGTAGAGGACACCGTGTGGTTTCAGTCAGTCCAGTATGACATGCCCAGTCTTCGCCAGGCGGAAGAAGTCCATGAAAATTTCAACACGTAAGAAAAAGAACTAAGCCAACCCCAACATGGTTGGGAAAAGGATACATAATTAATATCTTTAGAAAATGTTATCGATTTAAAGTAAATTGTAGAATTAAAATCATTTACAGTATCTAGGTCCCAGGAAATGAAAAAAATGGTGTAGCAATTTTTATCTCTGTTAACGCCGCCTGAAATCAAGCAAGCAAATTATGATTCTTCAATCAATTGACTATATCATTTTACTAGGCGTTTGACGGAAATGCCTCGCTGCCGATAACCGAATCTACCCTAGACCTGGAACTGTTTGAATTCGGTCTTCGCAACTGTCAGTCATATAGGGCACTAAGTATCTAGTGCCAGGGCGTTAACATATAGGTATACAACTTCTCGGAACCTCGCTACGTGGGTGTCACTTTGGATAGGTCCTTGACATAAGATCCAATGTCTAAAAACAAAGCCAGATCTATAAATAACATTATTAAGCGCCTTACATTCACCACCTGGGAAGCATCACCACAGGTTCCAAGCATCACCTCTGGTATAACCAGCTTTTATTCCCAGCGTAGCATCGATCTGACCACGAAGAAGAAATAGAGATAACGCTAAAATGTTGCGTGAAACATTGTGGGTTGCGGGACTCACCGGGGCTGTCTAAAGGTGATCCTGAAACGTAAAGTAAAGAACCATTAAAGAACATGATGGATTGTTAGTCAACAAGAGTCTGACAGCCCCTTTCGCTTAGGTACTTATTATAAGAATCAAATATCAAAATTTAGGACCCGTCAATATTAGTAGCCATTTTGTCCGTGATGCTAAGCAACTGGGCTTATCCTTTTTGTGCCTTTTGGCCTTCATTTGTTCTGTCTCCAGTTTGATATCCCGCGCTATTCTTTTTTCATTATTTTTGCTGTAGGATCCAAGACACTTAAATTCATTCTCCGGGACTCTGTCGAGCTTCACAGTCTCAGCGCTTTTTTAGGTGTCGCCACTGTTGCTTCTGACTTTCAGAAATTCCAGTGGCTGGCGAATTGTGTGTTGGGAAAATCCCAAAAAGTCCCTGCCGCTTAACCCAGAGCGGGAGGTCTCGGGACACACGAGAAATGTCTTGGAACACACGAGAAATGTCATGGAACACACGAGAAATGTCTTGGGACATACGAGAAATGTCTTTGGACTCACGAGAAATGTCTTGGGACACACGAAAAATGTTTTGGGACACACATTTCAGAAAAATACTGATAGCAATAAATGAACCAGTTTAAGTGATGTTTTAGTCTCAATGCATTATTCCGATAAGTTTGGAGAAAAGTGTAGGTATTCTGTGTATGTAAACTTTACAGTCAAGTGACGAAAATTTCTTGACGCTAATCCGAGGGTGGAAATAAATGTGATTTTTTCATCCTACTGCAAGTAGGATGAAAGCTTAGATCGCTGAAAACATAGAAGCCGTTAAAAAACCTAAGCACCTAATGTTTATTTATAATGAAGAAAAATAGCTCACATAAGCTATGCCAAATTAATCACTACCAATTAAGTTGACGTATATTCTGATACAAAAAGAAAACAAAATATAAATTTCTATAATAAATCCTCCAAAATAGCTGCGAATTGTATGTATCTTCTTTTAAGAATATAGAAAATAGATTTGTCAGTGTTCAAAAATCAAAATAAGCTATCTATATGTTAATAACAAATCTGGCTTCGTATATATGTATATGGAACACTCTATTCCAAATGTTAGTAATTTTAAATAACGGTTAATGTTCACGGTACAAAAATTAATGTAACATCATCAACTGTGACTAATACAAAAAGCTCAATACGTCATGATGCTGTGCTGTTATAATTGTTCATTGGATTGATAGTTGTTGATTAATTTATTCATATTAGTTTCTGAGGTTGACGATCTCGTGCTATCAAAAACTTATTTAATGCAAGTGCATTCGATTGGTAACTACTAATTAATATTTCTAAAATTGTTTCTCATGAAATGCGGGCAGCTGTCGTCTGTCTTGAATGATAGCTAAGTTAATTAATCGTTGGTCTTGTTTCGGATTTCACTATCATGGTACATTAACCTCTAGAGCCCCAAAGAGCCCCAATGGCACAATTTTGTGCCACCAAACCGCGACCGATTTTAAACTGTATTTTTGGAAAAATGTGTAAGTCTTAAGCGTTGCGAGGTCACTAGGAATTTCACCTGTATGATGTATCGTGGGTGATTACAAACGTACTAACTCACATACACACCCAGAGACGGAACTGCATCCCGCATGTGCATAATGTATGAGGGCGAAAGGGTTAATAAAACAACCAAATCTTGTTCTCAAACTGTCTGGTTTTATGTTTACTATAGGTAAACTTAACCAGTTATTATCTGTTTACACTTAATATTTTAAAGAAGTAATTTACTAAGAAACTTGTCATTCTATCCTAAAAAAAACCGGCCAAGTACGTGTCGGGCCACGCACAGTGTAGGGTTCCGTAGTTGCCCATCAAAATACTTATGCGAACTAACTAAACTGATTCGCTGAATTTAATTTTAAAAAGAAGAATTTTCAAAATCGGTCCAGGAGTCTTTGAGAAATCAGGGAAAATACATAAGAAAAAAGATTACAACGAATTTAGAACCTCCTCCTTTTTTTGAATTTAGTTAAAAATAGTTGACGATAAAAACCTACCTATCCCCAAAAAACATAAGTACCTATAAAAGCTGTAAAAATAAAGTTGACAAACTTACATTTGCAGTTGTCTCCGATACATTTTGTTTAAGAAAATATGATATCAAGTACATTTTATAAGTTGGTCGACTATTACTCGTAAAGTTGTAAAGCCTACTTAGTCGATAATTTTCTTTTAAACTTCGTTATATGTACTACTATTGTGAATTTTTTCACACCCCCAAACATAACCGTTTAGCTGGTAGAGGGGGGGGACACTCGAATCGAGCAAAATTTAGCACTTTAAAGCTTAATATTTCACAAACGAATTTTTTTATCAAAAAATTGTTAATGGAAACTATCATTATTTTTTAAAGGCCTATTTAATGATACCCCACACTAAGGGGTACGCGAGAAAAAAAAAATCCTCACTTTACGTGTAAGTACTGGAGGTACCCTAAAAAAAAATATTTTACGAGATTTTATTTTACCACTTTTTCGGCACAACAAATCCGTATATTTACACCAAATTACAGCTCTCTAGTACTGTGCGTCCCTGAGCTAAACTGCGGACAGACGGACGGACGGACGGACGGACGGACGGACGGACGGACGGACGGACGGACGGACGGACATGGCGAAACTATAAGGGTTCCTTGTTGACTACGGAACCCTAAAAAACCGGCCAAGTGCGTGTCGGGCCACGCACAGTGTAGGGTTCCGTAGTTGCCCATCAAAATACTTATGCGAACTAACTAAACTGTTTCGCTGAATTTAATTTTAAAAAGAAGAATTTTCAAAATCGGTCCAGGAGTCTTTGAGAAATCGGGGAAAATACATAAGAAAAAAGATTACAACGAATTTAGAACCTCCTCATTTTTTTGAATTTAGTTAAAAATAGTTGACGATAAAACCTACCTATCCCTAAAAAAACATACCTAAAAAGCTGTAAAAATAAAGTTGACAAACTTACATTTGCAGTTGTCTCCGATACATTTTGTTTAAGAAAATATGATATCAAGTACATTTTATAAGTTGGTCGACTTTTACTCGTAAAGTTGTAAAGCCTACTTAGTCATGATAATTTTCTTTTAAACTTCATTATATATACTACTATTGTGAATTTTTTCACACCCCCAAAAAATAACCGTTTAGCTGGTAGAGGGGGGGGACACTCGAATCGAGCAAAATTTAGCACTTTAAAGCTTAATATTTCACAAACGAATTTTTTTATCAAAAAATTGTTAATGGAAACTATCATTATTTTTTAAAGGCCTATTTAATGATACCCCACAATAAGGGGTACGCGAGAAAAAAAAAATCCTCACTTTACGTGTAAGTACTGGAGGTACCCTAAAAAAAAATATTTTACGAGATTTTATTTTACCACTTTTTCGGCACAAATAATCCGTATATTTACACTAAATTACAGCTCTCTAGTACTGTGCGTCTTTGAGCTAAACTGCGGACAGACGGACGGACGGACGGACGGACGGACGGACGGACGGACATGGCGAAACTATAAGGGTTCCTTGTTGACTACGGAACCCTAAAAACTAAGTTATGACATCTAAGGACAATATTATAGCACCTGATCAAATTCATAAACTTATAGACAAAATCAGGTGTACTTTCACTTGATAATGATTAAGTTTCTGTCAAGAGATTCTTATAATAGTATAAAAAAGTCAAATCAAATAAAAGGACAAATCTTTCCTGGGTTTGCCCCTAAAATCGTTTTGTCTTTAAGTACCCATCAAACATTCAAACCAAACATGGTTCTTTGTTTGGCAAATATTATGTTGTTGACTTGAATCGGACTATAGAAAGCATTACAAAGGAAGACGGTAAATACAAAGAACTCTGGTACTTTTTAAGGAGATTCTGCGAATCTAGCGGTCACGATGGATAGCATTTACAAGTAGGAGGTACCTGGGCCCAAGTGCAAACGTATACTTAACGTTGTTAGTCAATCAATAATGAGCTTAAAATTGTTTTATAAATATCAACAACGATTGGTATTTCTCAGACAGAGATAATTTGTTAAGGTTCCATTAATTTGGCTGTCTCATGTCATCGCCTCTCTGTACCTGACATGAGTAAACATGATAATTCCGTATAATTCGTTGTTTTGGACCTCACGAAGCGACACAAAGCTTAAATGTTATTGCCCACGCAATGGACAATGTACAAAATGTGAATGTAAGTATAGTGGCAGGCCGTATTAAATTTTTGCATAGCACGAACTGATACTGATCTACGACATTGACATAACGGGACATTTAAAGATTAATGACGATAATATCGTACACGCTTCAATCTCATCGTCCTGCTTGTACAGTGCACGACGTGCTGTCGATATTCTGATCTTGTTTTCATGTCCGAACTCAAGAAATTAATAACATTTCAACATGAGAATCAATCTTTATTTCATAAAGGCGGTCAGTAAGACAAGAAACCCAATTCCAAGTGGAGCATTTCTTTCTACTTCCTGAATCACTTTTAAAATTGGCTTTTCCTTTCAGTTAATTTTCAAGCAAACTTTCTTTTTCTTTTAAATCAAATTTTCCATTCCATTAATATTATGCCATATAAACAGTTGGCAGTTGAACAGTGAAACACCTCTGGATACCTATTCCTTCAAAATCTGGGACACGAGTAACAGTTGGCAATTCGGCATGTCGAGATTATATTTAAATAAGCTAACTGAAGTGACGAATGCTGTGCGAGTACTGTGAGTAATCAATACCCAAAACGCATATTGAAGGAATCGTCAAAAACTAAATGACTTTTCAACGTCCAAATTTTTTGCTGTGCTTGGAATGTAATGTAAATCGCCTGTCAAAGTGTGCTGCATTAATTACATAAATTGCGCTTGGGTACCAAAGCTGTTGATCTGTCAATCGAGTTCCTTCAATTTTAAAGGTCACTGACATTAAATTGTTGTGGTTTTAACCGCTTTATAAATACTTCATACATTTTTAGATAGGTAGGATGACAGGATTATCGGATCACATATATCAAAATCGTGACACTGTAAACAGGAAAAATCGTACCAAAAGCTAAGGGTGGCTGATTCCTATTATCTTTTTTGGGATCCTTGTCAAAGGATGACTGTCTACTAAGATGTTTGGTTTTATTGGTAAGAGAGATAAAGTTAAAAATATCTCTTGACAGAATCAATAAGTTTGTATGTTGAAGTGAGGGCCAGTTATTTTTGAAATGGCAAATTTTTTCCATACAATTTTTGTCATACTTATACCCAAAATAAACTATATTGGTTTTGTAAAATACGTTTATGGAATACTTGTGGTGTTGAGTTTATGGTGGCGCCAAGAAAACCATTAAAAATATCTCATTTTATAGTGATAAATTCTTATTTTTATGAATTAAATTTTATCTTTGTTACAACTAAGATAGACGTAAAGTTGTTATGATTTTGTTCAATAACTAATTTTGGATACGGTTCATTGACCTCAATCATTTTTTATGGTGCCGTGTGAATGCATTAAAAATAAACACCATCAATCGAATATTCCTTTTCGGGCATGCCGAACGAAACGGTTGTCATATATTTTATAAAGCTCGCTTGTATTGGACGGTAAATGTCAGTACAAAAGGAGAAAAAGCTCTGTTATCTTTTAAACTAATGTAGAGCTAAGAGCGTCAGTGCAAAAATATTATAAAGGCGCGGTGTCAAGAGCCCCAAGCATTTTGCGAAGCGACTCCTTGCGGGCTGCACACACCCGCGGCGCGCACAAACTAGAATTAAATAATCCTTTTCGTATAACATACTCTTAAGTGAATGTCGTTATTATCACAACAATAAAATGTTGATAGGGACTAAATTAATTATTGTTTGGGCGGGACTTCTAGCGTTGGGCCACGGGAGTGACTCCGACGTCACCACGAATGGATTCTCGGCGGCTGATGGTGCGTTTTACACCGACGATGCGGTTATTATAAATGGTAAGCGGATATTTTTATTATATTAATTTAAAATATGATAAAATATTTGAGATCTATGACAAGCTTATAGTCAAATGACAAGTTTTAAAATTTTCATAAATTCGACAAGTACAGTTAGCGACAAAAATGTATCAATATTTTTTGACACACAAACAAAATATTTTGAAGAATGTGACGAAAATAAGTTTGCTAGCTAAGATAAACATTTTAGAAAAGAAACTCAAGAAAAACAATTTGTGATGTTAATTAAGAAGGATACAGAAATCGACCAGCACGCAAAATAAATTCCTCCAGCCCTACACTGACAGTAACTGTACTGAGGTATGTACTTTAGCCGAAATATGAAGGTTTACTCACTCACGTACGGCTGATTCATAGAATGAGTTTAAGTCCAGTATTTGTACTGCGAGGACTCAAAACAATGGTCGACACATGTGGATATGGGGTTTTGAGGCTAGAGAAAGTTAAAATTTGCAACGGAGATGTGTGTCCATCGTAAAAATGAAACCGTGATCAGTGATAAAAATAAAGCTAATTTAAAAAAAAACTGGATTATATAAAAAAAAGGTTGCACTCCAGGAGTGCCGGTAGAAGTGAAAACTTTTTTGTTACTATGTTTTATTTTTAATTTGAATGACGTCTTACTCATTTTCGATCAGGGTCACGTGACCCTGACGCGAGTTTTGGTCACGTGACCCTTTTTTTTTTTTTTTTTAGCGTGGTAAAATCATCAAATGAGTCCTCCAACCCCGGGCAGGGCGGGAGGAACTGTCAGACTTCTACTGACTAAAATCCACGGTGTCCTTCATAGCCTGTTACGTTCCGGGGTTACGGTTAGGGAATAATCCCGCGACCCCGGCAGGCTTTGGCCCTCTGAGAGGGGGGCCCCGTCATTATGCTGACGCTCTTTGAGGCGCGCGTGGGACACAACGCGCCGTCGACCCGGGCATGGTCCTTGGTCGGGCAGCGAGTTGCCCTTTACTCGCTGCCCGCATGCCCGCGCCTACGGTGGCCGGAGATCATCTTGCGACGTCCGTCGCCGTGGGCGCCTACCACTGCGGCTGGGGCGGAGGGAGGACGCTGTCCTCTCTCGCTCGCGGCCTGCCTCCTCCTTGACGAGCATTACTGCCTCGCAGAAGGAGCTGACCGCTTCCCACTCCGTCTCGCCCCGCAGCATGGCCGCAACCAATGCCGGGCGCGAGAGGTCTCCGCTGGTCACGTGACCCTGACGCGAGTTTTAAATTTTTTACCCATTACAGAAAAAGTGTACAACGCCGCTAAAGAAGTTTTCACTTCAAAAATATTTTACTACGTGCATTTTAAATCGCAGCAATTTTTTTGAATATGCTAAAATGTCTTATTCGGTCTGGACAAAACTTAGCGAAGACGTTGGTTGGTCATCAACCCGTAATTGATTCGGTACTCGGAACTTATAAAGCACGTGGGCCATTATTTGGAAATACCTATGGGATCAATTCAATGCAAATTGTCATACGCCCACACGTCCAAAGGCGATCACATCAATCACATCATTGTCCATGCTACGGCTCAAGTTGTTACACTTTTTGTGACTCATTTCGAGGACATTAATTAGATCGGAGACTAGCGATTGAAGCGGGATGACGCCGCTGACATTTTCTCGATATACATTGCTGAACCCGGAATCCAGAAGCAAATGTTATTAGATTTATGCGCGTCACCAAAGATACTTGTTTGTGGTCGAGAAAAAACTGGAGTGTAAAAAATATCGTCATTGTTTGATTCACAGCTTTGTTTACAAATAGTAAAGTTTAAAATACTAAATGGGTCCTTATAAGTATATTCCTTTTTTGGTCCCACCCAGCAGGAAACGTAAATTACTTGATATTGGTATCAAGTTCAAGGTGTCGCGTCAGTTGGCATACCACTGCATGCTATTTAAATAGTGATACAGCCTATCCAACAGAGAAAAATGTTCTCTCAAAAGGAGACTGTAAAGCCTACTTTTGTTTAATAACATGAAGCCGAAACGATTTTTTGCATTTTAAATCTAGGAACCTTTAAAGGTCGTATATTTTCATTAAGGCATCTCAGACAATCAGGTTTAATTTAGAACCCTCGCTCGTAATTCGAGTGCGATTCAACGTCTACTTCCAACATCTTCAAGGTCGGTTATTAACGCGTAGGCACAGAATACTTAATAGTACGGTGCAATTTAAATTGCACGATTTATTAAAAATGTACATACTATCCCGACCAGTGTCCCATTAAACGAATTTTTGCGTGTCTATCACTACAGCAATTTAATTAGCTGTTGTTGTTGTTCAATTAACTTAAAATGACAGTACAATAGTGATTAATGTAATGTAAATCAAGTAGCAAAATTATTCGCCGCGAAAGTAGCGAAGGTCTGGGCTAAACAAAAAATACTGTTAAGGCTGCGACCCGAAAAAAAAAAGAATAAGAATACTTTTAGTGGCATAATTCTTGAACTATGTATAATACTATTTAGGTCATTTATGTTATTGGCATGCTGCACATGCCATTCTGAGGTTTGAATATAACGGAAACCGTTATGCAGCAATCCGAAATAAATAACATGCAAGTTTACGACACGTTTCGTACATTGTTGTACTCCAGCTTGCTTTTAGATCGCCTTTAGAATAATAATTTACTTGGTGTTTACGATTATCGCTGACAAAGTTCGTTTACTGCTGATAATGTTAAAAATCAAACATTTGGCAAAAACAAATGTATATTTTGGCCATGTTTAGTTATACCTATTCCTTGCTTTACTGCGTTCAATTGCAGGTTTTTCCAATCAGCTCTATTTCATTTACCATTAAAAAATATCAAGATATAGCATAAATAAAACGTAAACTTTTCGGTTACCTAAGTCGTTTTAATTTTGTTTCTATAAGTACCTACTAACATTACATGACTTTTATATGAAAAGCTTCATCGCTTAAAAATTATAGAGTTAATTAGCAACTATTTACGATCATTGTAAGTAGGTACTCGTCACAAAACTGGTTTTGGAGACGATAATTAAAATGTCGCAGTTTTTGTAGTTTTTTTTTTTATACGGTACATGCTAGTTAGTTTATTGAAGCAACCGTTATTCATTTGCGTTCTGATATTATATTGGGGACTAATCATAAACAACAGAGTTGATGCCAATATGTGACAGGTTCAATGTACCTAACACATCATGTTTTTATTTCAAAGTTCTCCCGCTTCATTTTTATTATATGGCCAAATTGTAATAATTTACAAACGACACCGATGATTAGCCATCATAAAAAGGGATTGAATTTTAATTTATTTGTAGTTAGTGATCGTTTTCAAAGATTGCAGTGTAACGAATTAATGACTTTGTTTTTTGCACGTGAACGACAGTTTTTAATTAAAATAAATGAGAAAAGGCTATGTATTCATTATTTTGTCTAAAGAGCAGCAACCTTTTGATTTTTAAAACCCGACTGCGGCGAAGCCCAAAAGACGGGTTTTAGGTCATTAATATTTTTCATTAAATAAATTGACGAAAACAGAAAAGAAACAGGAACAAAAATGTAACTCTTAAACACTTTTGTAGCTTATTGTACTTTTAATAAAAAATTAGTTTACTTATTTATTTTTTGCAGCTTATGTAGGACGAGTGAAACGCGACGTTTCAAACTCAACTCGCGATGGCAAGCAATTGTTGCTGCTGCAAAGACAGGTACAACTTCAAAACATTTTTCAAAAGCATTATTTACGTACAGTAAGCGTGATTTTCCCGATATCATCATTATCTTTTAATTCTTTTTTTATTTTAGTCGGAAGGAGCGTTCGGACTAGAATGTGAGACGTCTCTTGGCAAGAAAGGATCATGCAAGAGTTTCCGCGATTGCTACCCGTTGTTCAAAGTAGCTGACTTCTCCGGCTGGGATGGCTGGGTGATGGGACACTACGACACTTGTAGTTACGTCAACGGAGAGAACATGGAGGTAAATAATTGTAGACTAGACTAGATCTCAGAAGAGCTTCGAAGCAGAATAACCATGTGAATACGCTTTGGTTGACCTAAAGAATCGAAATGTTCAGTGGGAGATGCATCGCTTAGTTAACTAAATCGTAGTTGTTAGTTGAAGTAGGAATAAGACAACAAATAATCCACCTAGTCTTCACAAAACATCAAATTGTGAGACACTTCATAGACCAAAACAATAAGAAACCAACAGAACGAATTCTACTAATGCTTATTGAAATTCAGGTGTTTGGAGTATGCTGCACGGAACCAGTAGGAACACCGCCACAACAGGAGCCTGATGTCCAGAGATTTGGTTATCTGCAGCCTGCTGTTCCTGTTCCCTTACCAGCCTTCGCAGGGTTCGTAAACCAACTTTCAGTTGGACCGCACGTCAGTGATAACGAAATCTGTTTGAGCTCGCCTCTTAGAGACTTCACGCACTCCTGGCCGGAAGCCTTGGCACTTTAGGCAAGGCATTCATAGTCCAAAAAGCATTTGACAACGTCCCAGGTTGATACGGTTAACCGCTCACTGATGGAAACTTTTGGTCAGGGTGGCTTTTTGTTTCCCCCTCGAGTTTTTTGGTTGAAGTTTCTGTGGTCATTATAACAGACGAGCATAATTACAAGCCATTGTGGTGGGACCTTATTCAGCCAGCTCAAGGTCGAATTGTTATCACAGACTTGCGTCCTTTGTTCAACGGATTTAAGGAAAAAAATACGCTTACTAACACAACAAATACTACAGAATTTCAGGTGGCGTAGTATCGGCTTTAACGAGATGGTCGTACGGTAACAACGACGCTTTCCGCCAGATTCCAGCCCAATGGCCACCAACGATCCCCCCGTTGCCAACCCATCCTCCCAATCACGCTGCGCCCACGCATCCGCCATCTTTGGGTAAGAAAACATGAGAAGTTTGACTTAAAATAGCCTAGGGAAAATAATTTCAAACTGAAACGAGAACTTGTTGTCAACAGTTGCGGGTGTAACAAAACCACCGAGTAACATCCCTACTTCTTCAACTACTTGGGCTACTAGACCTCCTAGCACAACCAAACAGGTAAAAAATTACTGGTTCAAACCACTTGTTTCAAAAAGCTCTTGTATCGATTTTAAGGTAACAATCACAATACCGAGTGATACTAATTAGGACCCTAAAATCTGTACTTTAAGATTAGAAGCATTGTTTTTCATACGATTCACTAGAGACATTCAATACTAATCAGAATTTTGAAATTAATCAGACATGGGCGCCAGCGTACCCGACTAAGCCAAGCGTACCTATGAAGCCAGTTCATCCATCCCAACCTGCCATGGACGGATCTTGTGGCATCAAGAATGGACCTCAGGTACGATCTCTTCAAATACAGTATAAGTAGGTATTATGTTGAGACTAATTAAAAAATTAAAATGTTTAAAAGTTAGCCAATATTAACGCAAAAATACCTTTTGTTAAAATATTAGCAGTCCGTCCCGACTTTGCACTGATTCAAATTTACCTATACGGTGGTTTATCCGGAAAAATCTGACATTAGCTTGTCCAGACACACATTACAAAAAAGAATGATCCAATATGGTGCAGTCAGCAGTTCAGAACTTATGTGCTTATCTTATAGACACACATAAGCTAATCGATTTTGTTTTATACTTTGTAAAAATTAGGTCTGTGACTAACTAAACAGTTGCTTAACTTACAGACTTATGAAAGCACGTATCAAGACGAGGAACGTATCGTAGGCGGTCATAATGCTGATCTGAATGAATGGCCATGGATTGTGGCGCTGTTCAACGCTGGACGCCAGTTCTGTGGAGGATCGCTCATAGATGACAAACATGTCCTCTCTGCAGCACATTGTGTGGCACAGTAAGTAATGATGGAATAATAACATCGATTTTAACTTTACACCTTGATGGAATATGAGGGAGATCTTTGCACTGCAATGGGACAATCATCATCAGCCAGTAATGTTCCCACTGGTGGGACACAGGCTTCCTCTCTGTGAAATCAGTAGGCCATAATCCACCACGCGCCCCAGTGCGGGTCGGTAGCGACATATGCCTCTTCTCTGTGAGAGGAAGTAGGTGGATAATCCACCACGCGGACCCAGTGAGGGTTGAAGGGACAATACAGACAATACAATAAACCCATTTCTAAATAATTTGAAACCAACATCTATTCCAGCATGACCTCATGGGATGTAGCTCGCCTGACCGCAAGACTTGGAGACTACAACATCAGAACCAACACAGAAACTCAGCACATTGAAAGGAAAATTAAGAGAGTAGTCAGACATCGAGGTTTTGATATGCGAACTTTGGTAAGACATTGTCTAACAACAAACAAATATATCCTCATATCAGTAATGGTTTATACCACAATACGCTATAAAATAGGAATCGCTGTCGTGGGAAACAAGATTGCTAGGTTGAAATGGGATTGGACGGGCTATGTGTGTAGAAGGATCAATGGGCCAGAGGCGTTTACACAGTGGGTGCTGGAGGGTCATCGTTACCGAGGGAGGCCTAGAAACGCGTTTTTCATATTATTGGCCGTAGAAAACCTCACAAATGGAAGAGAGTAGGGTTTTCGAGGATACCTTTGACCAACAGTGAGAAATTATAGGTTAAATAAATTAAAACAGTTATGGATTACGGTTTTCATATTTTGAAATTTACTAGGTCTATACACTGATTTTATTCGTTAATTTCAGTACAACGATGTTGCTGTTCTAACAATCGATCAGCCTGTATCGTTCACAAAGAACATTCGTCCGATTTGCTTGCCGATCGGTGGTAGATCCACCTACCAGGGCAAGGTTGCAACCGTCATAGGATGGGGAAGTTTGCGTGAGAGTAAGTGTCAACCTATAGTTATAACAAACTTTAATTATCTTGGTATGTAAGCAAAAAAAAAACAGTAAAGTAAAGCCACTTGTACACTTAAAGAACTTATTGTTATTATCAATACGAGTACTTTTTCAATCATTTGACTAGAGCCTTCAAAAAACAACATCCTTAGACACTTTATGAAGGTTGTTTTCGAAATTATATGATTCATTATACTTTTTTTTTATTAAGTACCTAGTTGTTTTTTTTTTAATTTATATTTTTTTTTTATTTTATAAAGGTGGACCCCAGCCCTCCATTCTCCAAGAGGTATCCATTCCAGTTTGGTCTAACCAGGAGTGCAAAATCAAATATGGTGGAGCTGCCCCAGGGGGTATTGTGGAGCACATGCTTTGTGCTGGCAGAGCTAGCATGGATTCGTGCAGTGTAAGTTCTTGCGGATAAGGGAAGCTCCCATGACGCGATTTGCAGTTTCTACTAACTAAAAATGAAAATCGACATTGCCACTACGAAATAATAATGCAATTATAATGACTTACGTCGTCGTGGCGAGCGTGTTTTGTTTTTCATCTACCCGAACATAGCAACGTGTTTTAAGTCATAGGTCGTAGTGATAAAGATGATTTTCACTTGTAGTTGGAATCTGTAGAATTGCGTCGCATCGCGTCATTAGGAAGCTCTCTAAGACTTGAAAAAAATAGTGTCGATACGCATTTGTTTATTTTCTACTGATATTCAACAGGGTGACAGCGGCGGCCCCTTGATGGTGAACGAGAATGGTCGTTGGACGCAAGTGGGTATTGTGTCATGGGGCATCGGATGCGGCAAAGGCCAGTACCCGGGAGTCTACTCCCGTGTCACCTACTTCATGCCTTGGATCCAGAAAAACTCCCAGTAGACATATTGGATCAAAACTAAAGTTCATTTTCTCAGCAAAATTTAACATTCCAGGAATAATCATTACAAGCAATTATTTTGAGAAAAATAACTGAACGAATTTGCTTTTCTCAATTAATTGCAACATTATTAACTATATGGAATTGTGCCAATTTAGTTTAAGGTTCTAAATTAAACAAAAAAAATATCATATTTATGTGTATTGTTTTTTATTTGAAAAATTTACTACATAAATGGAGATTATTCATCACAATTACATTAAAAAATAATTATATATCTTAAATTACCTACAAAAAAATGGCATACAGTTTTCAAATCAGTCTATATAATGGATTTGGTTAATAGTACATAATTGTAAGCATGAAAAAGCAATAATAATCACAGTACAATAAGTTGAGTTGAATATCACGTTATATTGACTAATACATAGTTTTTTTATATGGAATAATAATATAAAACTATAGGGCGTTTTTGCTGGTTACATGTCGAAGTTGGAAACATGTAGATGTTGTAGGATATTACGAGCTGAAACAAAAGAAAAGTAAAATACAATAAAATTATCATTAAAACTTAAAACGGGATATTTACGATTAAATAAAATTTAATTTCTGATATTTCGTGACTGTGGCAAGTGCAATGATCACGGATAAATTGGAAAGTTTTGTGTTAGTGACCATGTCAGATTTGAATAAAATAGTATAAAAATATAGTAGCTAACCAACAAAAACTCTTAGGAGTATTGCTAAGGGGCCGATTTAGACCCGTTGGTCTAAATCGGCCCCTTAGCAATACTCCTAATGAATCACTCTCGAATGAATAATAATTGATGAGTAGTCAATGACGTTGCTAAAAATTTGCAAAGTGACTCTTTAGGAACATTGCTCAAAGTGGACGTTTTAGAACTGCAGATCTTTTTCAAGAAACATAATTTTAGAACGAATAATTTATATATTATTGCAAATAATATGAACAGGCGATTTCTTCCTCGCTACTTCAATGTATCTCTAACTACTGTAATATTTTACAAATACTTACCTGCTATTTTTAAGTCAATATAAAACTTCAGGTCAATTCTTCTTAACTAAATAGAGTACGGTACTCATTATTTTCATTAGTTAGTAGTAGAGTCCGCAAGGGTGTAATTCATGGATAACTCCATCAGTAACTATTTTGTCAAAATGTTAAGATTTCTTTACCACTGTCAACTTTTTGACAAGAACAATTTAGAAAAGGGGTTACGCCAACACGAATTTATAAAACTTATCCACATCTTAATTAATTTGTTTTTCTTTTTTTAATTCTGGCCGATTAGGGTTTTTTTTACGACAGCTAAAATATAAATCGTACCTTGAAAGTAGCCAGTATCATGAACATCATCTAAGGTGGGTACAAAGGGTGGTTCCACATTGAGTTGATTGTCCCAGTCGATGTTCCTGAATATCGGCATGGCGCGCACTGCATCTGCGGCGGGTCGCGCTGCCGGCTCCATGGTCAGCAACGCCTCTATTGCGCTTACAGCCTCTGTTGATAGCGCTTCGTCGTCTTCAGGCCACTCGATGTCTGAAATAATAAACATCTCCATCTTTAAGGAGTATAGTACCCAGCACGTAAGTTGGCAAGATTATGGTTTAAGGGGTAAGTTTGCGCATCGCATTTAGCGGCACACAAGTGTAAGCGAGAGCGCGTATACTGGGTGCGAGCTGCAAAGACGAGTGACGCACCAATCGCGTGCTCGGATCGGCACTACCTCATACCCCGCGACCCGCATGACCACCAAAGAGATCTACAAAACGACTTGTGCTCATCTAACGACTCTTGCCAACTTACGTTCCGGCCACTGTAATGATAGACAGATTTACCTTAATAAACTTTTATAGCAGGATAGGCTATCATAACAATGATTTCATTTGCCGATTTCTTCTACCTTCTTACAATGATACTCACTTCGCGACAGTATATTCCTGAAGACTGCTTGGGGTGTTTCATCGTTGAAAGGTGGAACGCCTGTCATGAACTCGTACAGACACACCCCCAGCGCCCACCAGTCTACTGCAGGCCCATGGCCTTGTCTAAAAAGAGGTATTTAAATTAAGAGTGAAAGTACACTTTATATTCCTGTGACCAATAAAGTCAGAAACAACTAATGGAAGTGGCGCATCCACCCGCGGCGCATCTTTCTTTCAATATTTGGATGCTGACGGCGCGTGCGGCTCCTAAAGTTCGGCGCGGGTGCTAAATGTGCGAGGTTTCATTATTATGATTCCATTCAAAGAATACTAAAATGCGGCGCATGCAGCGTATGATGCTGATAAATGTGCAACTACCTTTACTCCATGGTTAGGTAAAGGTATACATGATGCCCGATCCGCCAAATCAGAATACAACAAAAAAAATTGATGTAATAGGGGTTGAGCCTATTGCCATCAATGGGGCATAGACCCAGACTCCATAGCTGCTATTGCATTTCGCTATGAATCGAATTTAGGAACTCATGCTCAGTGGACCAACAAAGGATCCATAGACTAGATTTGACAATTTGAACACTATTCATCTTACCTCAAAAGTAACTCAGGCGCCAAATAATCAGGTGTTCCTAATATCCTTTGGTCTGAGACCAAGTTGCCTCGCCTCACGCTCTTTGGTGTCCTGTAAGGCGTGTGCGCAGTTGCTAGTGGAGTCCTACACAAATCTGTAGGTGACCGATTTCCTTCTCCCTGGAACATTTTGTTTAATTTAAATTTTCATCTGGCCAGAGGCCTTTACTATGACGTTCAAAGGCAAAATCCATGTTTCAGACTGAGTAAGGCCCCTCACCCACGGCGACTTTTTGCAGCGATGCTGTAGCGCGTTTAGCAAACGCGCTACAGTATCGCTTCTAACGCGAGTTAGTCGCATTTGCAACGCGCTACTGCATCGCGATTGTATCGATACAAACGTGCGACCGCGTGGGACGACATCGGTAGAGAGGTCGGAGGGGGGAGGGAGTGTCGCGACTAGAGTAGTGCGTTTGCATCGCGACTGAATCTGGTCCAGTGGGCGAGGGCACACAGCTAGCGACAGCATCGCGACTGCATCGCTACAAAAAGTCGCCCGTGGGCGAGGGGCCTAAGCCCACTCGTGCACAATATTGTAGCATCAAATAAGGGCAAGTAATTTTTTAAAATCTTTGTGTATCTTAGATAGTCACTGACATTAGTATAGGAAGGAGGAAACGTGGACTAAAATTGTCATGTGATTATCAATGCTGTCTTTTGGAATATGTATGAACAACATTCTAAATACAACAATATTACCTTGTTAATTAATAAGCTGTTGGTAAAGTAAAAACTATACCAACAGCTTATAGAGCAGTGGTGGCTTAGTGGTATCGGCCCCGACTTACGAGTTGTAGGCCGTGGGTTCGAATCCAGGCAGTCGCATTACTTTGTGTAATTTATTTCATCACCACTGCTCTCAAAACGGTGAAGGAAAAAATTGTGAGGAAACCGGCATGTCCTAGAACCAAAAATTCGAAGACATGTGACATCCACCAATCCGCACTGGTGGCCCGCGTGGTGGCTTATGGCCCACTCCCTCTCACAGAGAGCTCACAGAGAGGAGGCCTGTGTCCCAGCAGTGGGAACAATAATAGGCTGATGATGATGAAGTAAAAACTCGATTCACATTACCTTACTTAATCTTCTAGTAGGAAATATTTCTAAGCTAGTGGAGACGTGTTTGCCAAACATAAATGTTTTCTCCTTAGTCCCAGATGGTGGCAGATCCTCTTTAGGAAGATTGAAACGAGTCTCTTTCTTCTTCGTTTCTGGCGATTTATTTGATACCGGAGTGGAGAATATTACTCCTACATTAAAATGATGGCTATCATTTTGCGAGACCCAACTGTGAACATAATGAAAATTGTTTTGTTTATAATAGAGCAATACAGTTATTTTTAAAAGCTAAACTAGATAACGATAAATAGATAATATACTGGCGGTTTATACTTTTGTAGACATACCCAAAATACAGGAGAAATTCGGAGTGTGGGGAAACGAAAACAGAAATTGCAGTGCTGACGTATGAACAAAAATGTGGGACACCAAACCCGTGCGGCATTAAACCCTCCAACTATGCCAATGGCGAAGTTTGTTAATGCCTTCAAAATAGCCAGACCCTGCTGTGCAAGCTTTAAAAATCTGTATGAATGAACTGATGAACAAAAGCGCGGCCGCTGCTTTGCAGCTGCAATACCTTCGCGTGGCTAATTTGTTGCTCCTGATTCTAAGTATGTGAGTTTAAATCCCAGTACAGTACCCTTTTTTTTTTTTTTTTTTTTTTTAGCGTGGTAAAATCATCAAATGAGTCCTCCCACCCCGGGCAGGGCGGGAGGGACTGTCAGACTTGTACTGACTAAAATCCACGGTGTCCTTCAGTAGCCCTTTATGTACCGGGGTCACGGTGAGGAAATAATCCCGCAACCCCGGCAGGCTTTGGCCCTCTGAGAGGGGGGCCCCGTCATTATGCTGACGCTCTTTGAGGCGCGCGTGGGACACAACGCGCCGTCGACCCGGGCATGGTCCTTGGTCGGGCAGCGAGTTGCCCTTTACTCGCTGCCCGCATGCCCGCGCCTACGGTGGCCGGAGATCATCAAGCGACGTCCGTCGCCGTGGGCGCCTACCACTGCGGCTGGGGCGGAGGGAGGACGCTGTCCTCTCCCGCTCGCGGCCTGCCTCCTCCTTGACGAGCATTACTGCCTCGCAGAAGGAGCTGACCGCTTCCCACTCCGTCTCGCCCCGCAGCATGGCCGCAACCAATGCCGGGCGCGAGAGGTCTCCGCCTATCGCAGCCGTGAGGACACGTCGGTGCTCCGCCCAAGCGGGGCAGTCTTGCACCGTATGCTCCACCGTGTCCTCCGGGCGATCTTCGCAGTGGTGACACCCAGGCGTCTCCTCCTTTCGCATCAGCCACAGGTACCTCCCGAAACTTCCGTGTCCGGTGAGGACCTGCGTCATGCGGTAGGTCAGGACGCCATGACTTCTCTCCAGCCACTCCTCAAAGAGGGGCCTTACCGCCGCAATTGCGGCGTGCCCGGCCTTCGGTCGCGACAGTCGTCCCCTCCATACTGCCCTGAGATCGCGCCGGAGCTCTTCCCGCCGCGCCTCGACTTCTCGAGGCAGCGGGGTTATGCCCCGGCGCTGCGCCTCCACGCGCCACTCATAGACGCGCTGGAGGGCAGTCGCCTCCAGATCCCAGGGCAGCAATCCGGCAAGAAGGTTGGGCGATTCGCCGGCAATCGTGCGGTATCCCCGGATCATCCGGATAGCCATGACCCTCTGGCATGCGACCAACTTTAGTGGTCGCGTCCGGATGCTCGGGGCCCACACGGGGGCCCCGTAGAGGGCCATGGACCGCACGACGCCGGCGTACAGCCTACGGCAGGAGGCGTTTGGCCCGCTGAGATTGGGCAGGAGTCGCCTGAGGGCGCCTGCTGCCCGGTTCAGCTTTGGGGCCAAACTCAGGAAATGCTCCCTGAAGTTCCACCGGCTGTCGAGGACGAGTCCCAGGTACTTCATCGTCCTCAAGACGCCGATGCGAACTCCTCCCACCGTTATGCTGTAGCCCGACTGTGGCGCGTTGACGCGGCCATGAAAACACATGGCCGCCGTCTTGTGCAGCGCCACGTCGAGTCCCAACCGCCGGATCCTATCGACGACTGTCGCGACCGCTTCCGTCGCCACGTCGGCCGCCGCCTCGTGCGACTCTCCCTGCGCCAAGATGAGCGTATCGTCAGCGTAGCATACTACGCTGACGCCTTCAGGGAGGTCGCCGCGCAGCACCCAGTCGTACCCGATGTTCCACAGGTGCGGTCCCAGGACCGAACCCTGTGGAACACCGCACGACATCTCTCGCCGGTTCCACTCTCCCCGGTGACCGGGGTAGATGACGGCTCTGTCCGTCAGGTAGTCCTCGACTATGCGACGGAGGTAGGTCGGCACCCGGTGATACCGGAGTGCCTCCCTGATGCAACTCCAGGGCAGGGTGTTAAACGCATTGGTGATGTCTAATGACACCGCCAAGACGACCCTGCCCCGGGCTACTGCATCCCCCGTCGTGAGGGCTCTCACGCGCGTGATGGCGTCCACCGTCGAGCGCCCCCTGCGGAAGCCAAACTGGCTCTCCGACAGGTTCGGGCCCACCCGGTTCAGGTGCCCGACGAGGCGGTCTGCAATTACTCTCTCAAAAAGCTTGCCCACCTCGTCGAGCAGCACGATGGGCCGGAATGCGGACGGAGAGTCCGCAGGGCGCCCGGACTTCTGGATGAGGACCAGTTTCCCCGTCTTCCAGCGAAGCGGGAACTGGCCCCTCTCCAAGCACGCGCTAAAAAGCCCCCCCAGTCGAGGACCGAGAGTCCCGAAGGCCAGGACCCAGGCTTTCCCCGGCAGGCCGTCGGGTCCTGGGGCGGTATTTTTGGCCTTGAGCCGCTGTACCGCCACTCTCAGATCTACCTCGGTCACCTCTGGAGCATCGTAGACGTCGTCGTCGCTGTGGTCCGCGTTTGCGTCAGCTTCTTCCTCAGATTCCGTCGGAGACGGAGCCATGGGCGGGGGAGCATACTCCTCCCCTCGCGAAGGGAACAGGGCGCTCACCACGTCCTCCACGAACTGAGGCCGGAGACTCTGTGTCAACGGGGGAGCCCAGGGGCGGAGCCTTTCTCGCACCCACTTGTAGGGGCGGCCCCATGGGTCCCCGTCCAGAGTCCCCAGCATCTCCTCGCGGGCCAATTCCTTGGCCCGCCAGATCGCGTCGCGGAGGACGGTCTTCGCTGCCCTGTAGCCCTCGTACAGCTCCGCCTCTACGGCTGCCGCATCCGGAGGTCGGGTGCGGCGCCTGCGGAATCTCGTGTACCGGCGGCGCGCGGCAACGCACGCTTCCCGAAGCGCTGCTAGCTCGCGCGACCACCAGTACAGCTGACGCCGGGCGCGTCCTTGCCGGACCCGGGGCATGGCCATGTCGCAGATCTCTGACATGGCCTCCCGGAACCACTCGGCCTCGTCGTGTATGTCGGCAGGCCTGTTCGGTGGTGACACCCAGGCCTGCACGATCGAGGCCTCCAGGAATAGCTCCCGGTCCAGCTGCTTCAGCGCCCATCGCGGACCACTTGGGTTCCGTCCACTTGGGACCGACGCGTCTGAGGTCTGGGTGGAGACGTCGAACCGGATATACCGGTGGTCGGAGTAGGTCTCCACCTCCTCCACAACGCGCCAGTCAGTGACGCGCGGCGACAGGTCGGGGGTGGCGAACGTAATGTCCACCACCGACTCTCCCATGAACCGCACGCACGTGGGGACAGAACCCCGGTTCTCGATTACCAGGCCATGCGCACGGGCCCAGCGCTCGAGCATCCTGCCCCGCGAATAGTCCATGGACCGGGAACCCCAAGCCGGATTTTTGGCATTGAAGTCCCCGAGGACGAGCGCGGGGAGGGAACCGAGGGCGACGACGACGTCTCCCAGCTCCGTTAGGGAGTCCTGGAACTCGGCGAGAGATCGGCTCGGGGAGAAATAAACGCCTACCACGGCGATCTCCCCGAACCGGGCTGCGACTATCCCGCGCCCTCTCTGTACGCGATCGAGGGGCGGGGTACCGGCGGCGGCCGACGAAATCAGGGTCACCGAGCCGTCCAGGTCCGCCACCCAGTCATTCCTGGGCAGCACAAAGTACGGCTCGGCGACCACGGCGACGTTGATCAACCACTGCGCCATGCTCTGGAGCAAAAGATCCTGAGCAGCGGCGCAGTGGTTGATGTTCGCCTGGAGGAAGCGCAATGGAGACATTATTCTGAATCCATTGCGGCCTCCTCCAGGGCCCCCTGCGAGGGCGCAGCCACGGCGGCGGCGGCGGCGGCAGCGGGAGCGGTGGCGGCGGCGGTGGCAGTGGCGGCGGTGACGGCGGCGGCAGAGGGCCTACCTCTGCGCCTGGCTTCGGTGGGTGGAGCGCAGGACTTTCCCCCAGCCCGGTGATCGGCCGGCTTGCCAGCCGCCTCACACACGAAGCAGTGAGGCGGGGCGGAGCACGAGCCGGCCTTGTGACCGGGCTGACCGCAGCGGAAGCACCTATCGCTGCGGTCCACCTCCGAGGTGCAGACGCATGCCGCGTGGTTACCCACTTGGCAGCGGTAACACCTCAGGGGTCGGGGTTCCAGGATCTTGACCTGCGCCGACACCCATCCCACCAGGAGCCTTCGGCCCTCCTGAATCTTTTTGGCCGCCGCAACGGGGCAGCTAACCGTGATGGTTTGCAGCCCCGCAAAGCCAGGACGCAGGGCGCCCGCCCTCACCTCGTCTGAGGAGCACCCCCCAGTCCTGGCAACGGCAGCCACCACGTCTTCCGCCGTCACGGAGTCATCCAGACCCAGTATGCGCATGTCTGCGCGCTTTGTGGGTCTGGAGACTCGGGCCTCTTCCGCATTTAGGGACGCTCTGAGCCGTTCGGCCAGAGCGTCAGCGGTGGGGCCACTGGCCGCGCCGGGGAGCTCCAACATGCGGGCCCCCGTTGCGGTGACTCGCAAACGGAGGCCGCCGGCGATGCCGAGCTCCCCGAGGTCTATCGCCTCCCGTGCCTTCGCGAGCACGTCGCGGTACGACACACCCCTCTTGACCGCGTCCGGCTGCAGTGAAATGACCACAGCCGCGGTCTTAGGGGCGCGCAATCGCGCCGCGACGTCGCGCTCCTTGCGCTGTCGCCGCCTCTCCCTCCGCTTTTTGGATCGGGCGACCTTGGCAGCCTTCCTCCTCTCTCCGGCCACTTGCCAATCGGCGCCGGCCGGAGGAGCCTCCGGAGTAGGCTGCTGCTGCTGGGGCGGCCGGCGATCTGCCTGGGCCCTCCTTTTTGCCGCCAGTGTTGGCCTCGCTGACGTCGGTTTCGAGGTCGGCCGCGACGACCCCGAAGGGCCCGGCCTAGCCTGGCTGGGCGCGGCTGGAGCCGTCCTCGCCCCCGCAGGGGCCGTGCGCACCGGGGCCGTCTGCACAGGGGCGACCCGTGCCGGGGCCGCCCTCGCCTGAGGCGGCCTCGTCGTCGGGGGGGAGTTCGACGCGGCCGCGGCCGCGTACGAAGACGCCAGCGGGGGCCTCAGCACGCGGCTCTCCAGCACGGAGAACCGCTGCTCAAAGGCGGCCAGCTCCTGCCGCACCAGGGTGAGAACTGGGTTCTCCCCCGGCGCTGGCCGGCCTTTCTCCTTGGGGCTCCCCGGTGGTGCCCCCCGACGCCCGGCCGCCTGCAGTCCGGCCAATTCAGCCCTCAGGGCGGCGTTCTCCTTTTGGAGAGCCCCCATGGCGGCGGTCAGGCGGGTGATCTCCGTCCGCAGATCGGACAAATCGTCCCTTGCGGACGGAGTTTCGCCGTAAAGTCGCGCCGCCGCCACGATGGAGGTCATGGCCTCCGCGATCGCATCTTCGCGCGTCTTTTTCCTTCTTTTCATGGCGACCGCGCGCATCGCGGACGCCACGACCTCCTTTAGTTTGGCCTCATTCGAGGCCAGGCTTGCGTTGGGCTCTCCAAGGGAGGGCCCCCTCCCCGAAGTCTTGCCTCGGCCCTTACCCCGCACGCTCGTGGGGATCTTAGGGGCCGAGACAAGCCCCTCCTCCGACGACGATTGGGCGCCCTTCGATCGTCGGCGCTTCAGAAACTCGGACCTACGGTTCGAGTCCCTCCGGTCCCTTTCCACGCTCCCAGAGGCTGAGCTACGGGAGCTGGAGACGTCCGATGCAGAGTCGGACTCCGACTCTGGCACCATCGTTGTCTCCTCGTTCGGAGCGGCACACTGTGCCCGCTCGTTGTTCGGTGCCGGTGAGGAGGACGTGCTGGACAAGTCCAGCGACTCCTCCCCACAGGCACGTGAGCCACCTTGGCTCGCTGCGGCGACTGCCGGTTGTTGGGGGGGTTTTTTTTGAAAAATTCTGCATTTTTGGTCCCACGAGTAAAAAATATATCCAACCATCCATCCAATAAGTGCGGTTCGCACTAACGACTAATTATGCTACCCATTAGCCAAGCATACAACCTCCCTCGCGGTGCGCCGCCGCTTGGAGGTTTGGGGTAATTTTTTATAGAGGTTGTCTTCCTCGCGGCCCGGGCGGTTAAGCCAAGGCCCTCGACCCCCGTCGAAAGTCATAGACGTGATCATGACAATCTTCGGGGCTACGAGAATAGCGGTGGCAAGAGGAGGCGGGAGTGCAAGACCTCCTCTTGCCTGCCCGGTGGCAGGGTTAGTGCACGTCGGGCCCGCTCTTACTCCAACCACTGTGCCCTCTGATACACAGAGGAACACGTGGTGGAGCGGTGTATCCCTCTTGGTTGGTTTCTCCCTCTGAGCGCAGATGCCCAGAGATCATTGAAACCGCAAGCCCCACCACGACGGCAACGTGGAGATACGACGATGGGGAGTACAGTACCCTTAGCACGAATATTCACTCTTTTACTTTACAGTATTTACAGCGTTTCTTGATGTTTCTTGTATGAAAAAGTGGAACAGCGCCCCACTCTCTCTGGTGTGCGAAGCAGGAACTAATTTTTCCCTTGAAAATTTATTTTCAATTTGAAATTGTCAAATTTCAAGTTTACTTTACGTCTCAAATACTGAAAATTCGTGCTAAAAGTGCAGAGCAAAATTTATAAAAAAAAACAAATATTAGAATACTTACCGTTTTTTTAGCACACCTTTTATAGGATTCTTACGTTTATCAGGCGTAGGGTGTATGGACATGCGTTTTGGCGTGTTTTGACTCAACTCCAATGCCATGATCTCTTGTGTCAGACCACTGTGATTCTCTTTAGACTCTAGCAGGCTAGTCACACCTGTAGGTGTATCTCCATCACAATCCAAAATCCTTTTTCTTTTTTTTGCTCTGAAGCTGCAATGGTAATTGAATATTATTTGTTCAAAAAATGTACATTAAAATACTCTTCCAATTTCAAAATTGTTTCCCCTATAAAATTGGTACATTGTCCGCAGTAAAAGGCGTTTTCCCTACTCTGCTGACAATTTATTATTTTCAAATTGAATCTGAGTGAAGTCAAAAATTAAAAAAATATTATTTAAAAAATCAAACATATGAAACTGAATTTCATTGAGGCGACACAAAACCCCTACAGTTACAATGGGAGGTTTTACGCAAAGCTCGGCTCAGATGGCGCTACCAGCGCTGTATGTCATTTACTGTATGATTAAATTGACATACAGTATACACTCGAAGCTACACTTGACGTTGTTTACGTTATGCGCTTGTAGCGCCACTGACGGTTAAAACTCGCAGTGAAACTCCCTATTGGTTTAAAACTCATAAATGTACAATCGACAAAGTTGAATTATGACCCACCATAAGCTTACCACTCTTATACACTTTCAAACACAATTAGGTATACATTCGCGTAAATACGATACGTATCCACGGTAACGACTTTGTTCTTTGTCATTGACGGATCTAAATGTTTTATTGTGAAAATGGGTCATGATTCAATTTTGTCGACTGTACTAAAGAGGCTATTCAATATTTTTTAAAACTTTGATATATTGTTACCTAGGTATTCTCTTCAAGGAGTGTCCTCTGCACAGTGGAGAGGTGGACTGATCATGCTGTGAATCTGACATCACTGTCGACTCCCCCACGGAACTGTTACTGCTTGGATCAGTAGACTTGTTACTTCGAGAGTTGGAACTATTCTTTGAACTCTCACAGGTGTGATATGAACCTGAGTCTTGACTTGACTACAAAATAAGAATTTACATAAAAACAACAAATATGACATTATTTGTATTCAAAATTAATAAAATTGGATGTATTCTAGCAATTTGGGTATCTAAACAATAGGCTGTGTTTGTCAGAGAAGAAATTTGTTAACACAATTGGCACAATGGCTGAGCGAGCGACTGCTGTGCAACGTACAGTACCCAACACGTAAGTTTGCAAGATTATGGTGTAGTGGGGGTAATTTTGCGCATCGCATTTTGCGGCACACAAGTGTAATCGAGAGCGCGAATACTGGGTGCGAGGGGCAAAGACGAGTGACGCACCAATCTCGTGCTCGGATCGGCAGTACCTAATACCCCGCGACCAGCATGACCACCAAGGAGATATACAAAATGACTTCTGCGCATATAATGACTTTTGCCAACTTACATGCCGGCCACTGTATCGCAGGTTCGATCCCAGCACGGAACAAATATTTGTAAGATCTGCCAGTATTTTCTCTGGGTCTGGTCTAGGTGTATTTGATTTTCTACGTTTGTGTGTGGAGAACACATTTGAAAAAACCGGCCAAGTGCGTGTCGGGCCACGCACAGTGTAGGGTTCCGTAGTTGCCCATCAAAATACTTATGCGAACTAACGGAACTGATTCGCTGAATTTAATTTTAAAAAGAAGAATTTTCAAAATCGATCCAGGAGTCTTTGAGAAATCGGGGAAAATACATAAGAAAAAAGATTACAACGAATTAAGAGCCTCCTCCTTTTTTTGAATTTAGTTAAAAATAGTTGACGATAAAAACCTACCTATCCCCAAAAAACATACCTATAAAAGCTGTAAAAATAAAGTTGACAAACTTACATTTGCAGTTGTCTCCGATACATTTTGTTTAAGAAAATATCATATCAAGTACATTTTATAAGTTGGTCGACTTTTACTCGTAAAGTTGTAAAGCCTACTTAGTCATGATAATTTTCTTTTAAACTTCGTTATGTATACTACTATTGTGAATTTTTTCACACCCCCAAACATAACCGTTTAGCTGGTAGAGGGGGGGGACACTCGAATCGAGCAAAATTTAGCACTTTAAAGCTTAATATTTCACAAACGAATTTTTTTATCAAAAAATTGTTAATGGAAACTATCATTATTTTTTAAAGGCCTACTTAATGATACCCCACACTAAGGGGTACGCGAGAAAAAAAAAATCCTCACTTTACGTGTAAGTACTGGAGGTACCCTAAAAAAAATATTTTACGAGATTTTATTTTACCACTTTTTCGGCACAGCAAATCCGTATATTTACACCAAATTACAGCTCTCTAGTACAGTGCGTCTCTGAGCTAAACTGCGGACAGACGGACGGACGGACGGACGGACATGGCGAAACTATAAGGGTTCCTTGTTGACTACGGAACCCTAAAAACTGGTATTCAAATCTTTTACTTACATTTTCAAAATTAATACTTTCAGCACTCATGAACGGGTGTATTCCTGACATGTTTGACTGATTCAATAAAGGTGAACATTCAAATCCGCTGACTCCATCAAATAGATTTTTTAATTTGCCTGCAAAAGTATCACGTTTATACCATAGAAAGATAGAAAAGGAGGTTTGCGACTAAGAGAATAAAAGCGTACTGGTCTCTTTAAGCTCATCAAGAAGGTTCTCACAAGCGTCTGTAGACATGACTGAAGTGTGTGTGCTGTCTCCTCCGCCTGAACCGAATGACAGATGTGATGTGAGTGACAGTAGTTGTCCCGGTGTCCTCATGTTCAGGCTCGGTGTGCAATTCACAAAATCTGATATCTCCAAGTCTGAAAATAGTATACACAATTATTTTTTTTAGAGGTGTATTATAAATTTTTTTAGATGGCGCGTTTGGCGCTATGGCTGAGCAATTGGACGGAAGCGCTGAGTGTCGCGGGTTCCATCTCCGCATGGAACAAATATTTGTATGATCTGCAAGTAGTTGTTCCGGGTCTGGGTGTTTGTGTATATGAGTTTTTATGTTTGTAAACGCACCCACGATACAGGAGAAATTCCTAGTGTGGGGCAATGACTAAAAAAAAAACCTTTTAGTGAAATATTATGAATTGAGATTGGCTTTCAATCAGATGTAGCTTTACTTGTGTTTTATATTAAGGGCCTAAATGTAGCCATAGCCATGTAAGTAGGGTTGCCCTTGGCCCATAAAGGCAAACAATTATATCCTGATGGATTCAGTTTTTTTCAGGGGATGAAAGGGTAAAACAAGACCCTATTACTAAGACTCCACTATCCATCTATCTGACACTTGTATCTGCTGTATCTCTCTGAACTCTAATAATTAGCTGGTTTTTATAAAGTACTAGCACTTCGCCCGCGACTTCGTCCGCGCTTACTTCGAACTTTGCTTCGGTGAATTTCTTCTCCGACCAAAAATCTAAATCAATATGCAATTAAAATCCTATCGACCACCAAACAACACTTTAACAGTCGGTTTTCGCAACATCCCATCTTAATAAGCATCTACGTCCTAAAGACATACCCCAGGGAAAATAAGAGACTCGTAGCACTTGTAGTACCGAAGTTTCATACAAACTATGAATGTATAAACGACCACTTTTTTATCGTGGCATAATCATCAAATGAGTCCTTCCGCCCAGGGCGAGACAGGAGGGACTGTCAGACTTGTACTGACTAAAATCCACGGTGTTCCTTCAATAGCCTTTTATGTACCAGGATCACGGTTACCGAGTGAGACAGTCCCGCGATCTCGGCAGGCTCTGGCCCTCTTAGGGTGGCTCCGTCCGATTGCTGACAAGACAGCTCCTTGAGGCGCGCGTGGAACACAACTCGCCGCGTCGACCGGGCATGGTCCATGATCAGACGGCGAGTCACCCATTACTCGCCGTCCACATGCCTGCGCCTACGGTGGCCGGAGATGGTCTGGCGACCTCTCCCGCGGCACTTGGTTCATGAGGTGGACGCTGTCCTCTCCCTCACGTGTTCAGCCTCCTCCTTTGCAAGCTTGCTTCTTCGCAGAAGGAGGCGACCGCTTCCCATTCCGTCTCGCCCCGCAGCATGAGGACACGGCGGTGATCTGCCCAAGCGGGGCAATCCTGCACCTATGCTCCACCGTATCCTCCGGGCGATCCTCGCAGTGGTGACACCCAGGCGTTTCTTCCTTCCCCATACGACAAAGGAACCTCCCGAAACATCCGTGCCCGGTGAGGACCTGCGTCAGACGGAAGATAAGGACGCCGTGATGCCACTCCAGCCACTCCTCAAAGAGGGGTCTTACCGCCACGATTGCGGTGTGCCCAAAGCTATAAACTATACCTTCGGGAGAGAATTTTCAAAATCCTGCCTTAAGAAGCACCTACGTGTCAACAGAACCCTCCTGTGAAACATTTAAAACTCCTAGTTCTTGCTTGTAGTTATGAAGATTCATACTGTTATTCATACCAATTAGGGGTTGAATTTTGAAAAACCCCGTCTTGGGTAGTGCTTACGTCCTAAAACAACCCCCATGCAAAATTTGAGACCCCCATGCAAAGTTTCATACAACTTATCAACCCCAAAAACAACCCCTTAGGGGTGAAACTTCGCAAAATCCTGTGTTAGTGAGCACCTACGTCCTTAAAAGAACCTCCATGCAAAATTTGAGATTTCTATCTATCAACACCTAAAATAACACTTAAGGGGTTGAAATTCGAAAAACCCCGTTGAGGGTAGTGCGTACGTCTTAAAAACAACCCCCATGAAAAGTTTGAGTCTCCTAGTACGTGTAATAACGAAGTTTCAAACAAACTTTCAACACCAAAAACAACCCCTTAGGGGTCGAATTTCGATAAACCCTTTTCTGAAGTAGCACCTACGTCTTAAAAAGAAAACGCATGCAAAATTTGAAACTCCTAGTACTTGTAGCAAAAAAGCATCATACAAACTATCAACCCCAAAACCAACCCCTTAGGGAAGTAATATCGCAAAAGCCCTTCTTGGTGAGCACCTACGTCTTTAAAAGAATCCCCATGCAAAATTTGAGATCTCTATCTATCAACGCCTAAAACAACCCCTCAGGGGTTGAATTTCGAGAAACCCCGTCTAAGGTAGTGCGTACGTCCTAAAACAAACCCAATGCGAAATTTGAGTTTCCTAGCACTTGTAGTAACAAATGTTTCATACAACCTACCATTACCAAAAACAACCCCTTAGGGGTCGAATTTCGAACAATCCCTGTCGTAAGTAGTACCTACGTCTTAAAAAGAACCCGCATGCAAAAGAAACTCCTAGTACTTGCAGCAAAAAAGTTTCATACAACCTATCAACCCTAAAAACAACCCCTTAGAGGTGAAAATTCGCAAAATCCTGACTTTGTGAGCACCTACGTCCTTAAAAGAAGCCCCATGCAAAATTTGAGACCTCTATCTATCAACACCTAAAACAACCCTTTAGGGGTTGAATTTCGAAAAACCCTGTTGAGGGTAGTGCGTACGTCTTAAAAACAATTCCCATGAAAAATTTGAGACTCCTAGCATGTGTAATATCAAAGTTTCAAACAAACTTTCAACACCAAAAACAACCCCTTAGGGGTTGAATTTCGAAAAACCCTTTTCTAAAGTAGCACCTACGTCTTAAAAAAAACCCGCATGCAAAATTTGAAACTCCTAGTACTTGTAGCAAAAAAGTTTCATACAAACTGTCAACCCCAAAAACAACCCCTTAGGGGTGTAATATCGCAAAATCCGTTCTTAGCGGGTACCTACGTCCTAAAAAGAACCCCTGTGCAAAATTTTGAACCCTTAGCACTGGTAGTTTCCGAGCTTTCGTGTCCTATGAGTGAGTGACCTTTTGCTTTTATATATATAGATTATTACAGAACACTAAAAGTGATTGAAGGTATAACCCAATTACCTCTATTAACTTCAATTTTTGATAAACCAAAGTCGGTAAGCTTCACATGGCCAGATCTAGATATAAGCATGTTATCTGGTTTCAAATCCCTGTGCACAATGTTGTGCCTGTGCAGGTACTCCAGTGCAAGAGTTACTTCAGCTACATAAAATACTGCCATTGATTCCTCTAAGAACCCATAAACTCCCAGAAGTGACTTTAAATCACCACCAACCATGTACTCCATGACCTGAAAGAATCCCAAATATAAAAATAAGTTAATACATTCAGCAATATCAGAACTACACAACCACTGAAGGTAGCAATAAAGTCTCTATTCCACATTTAATATTTAGTAACTAATTAATTGGTGACTGCATAAGTTTTATAATTTTATACCTTTACTGTACACAGCTGTTGGAATACCTTAATAAATAAAAATATTTTTCAATGTACAGTGGATTTTATAGACAACCAATAAAAAACAAAGAGGTGGCTCAGGGTAGTCAGCAACTGAGGAAACACTTACCTTATGTTTGATAGGTAAGCATGGATATTTTGAACTTTCAAATGGTTTAGTTAATAAGTGATATTCTGAGTGGCAATTATTGTCTTTAGTAAGTCCCTTTACCTTCACATGTAACCACTTCTGGATATAACAATGAAATTAGGATGGTCCCTTCATTGTCATAATCATTGTCTTCATTGTCATAACCCGAAATCCACTGTATATACTATAATATTATCAGAAATACTGTCTTACCAAGTAAATAGATGATGTTGACTGCAGTGAGTAAAATAAATGAACACAAAAGGGACTTCTCGACAGCGCCAAAGCATTCCTCTCAGTAACAACTTGTGTCACCATATTTTTGTTGATCATGTCAGACTTTTTCATCACTTTGATTGCATACAACTGATCCTTGTTACTTTTTTTGTGTGCAAGGAACACTTTACCGAAAGCGCCTCGGCTTATGGGTTTTATGATTGCAAAGTCATTAATATCAGGTGGCTGAAAAAAGTTCACACGTCAATCTAAATGAGAAAAGAACGAAACATGATTTCATTGTTTGCTACTACATTTTCTACAGAACAATCTTCGTCAGTGTAAAACTATTCAACATAGTACCTTGGTAACAACAGTGTCGTTTATCGAGTTTATTTTGTCTAAAATAGTGTGGCATGATGCTTTATCTTCTACATTTGCATCATTTGTAGCCATTATAGCGAATAAAAACAACTGAATTAAATTCTAAAGTAACATAATTTCAACACTGGAACAAATTCGAATTCAACGAAAAGATCACGGACAAAATCGAACTTCACAAATGTCACTTGTCAGCAATGTGCAGTCAAATATGACAGTGACATTGACATTTTCGTTAACGGAATGACCACGGAACTAGTAGTACCTAAATTATTGTCAGCCTGTATCATCCCACTGTTAAGCCCATCCCTTCTATGTTTTTTTTTTACGTTGCAAAATCATCAAATGAGTCCTCCCACCCCGGGCAGGGCGAGAGGATTTGTCAGACTTGTACTGACTAAAATCCACGGTGTCCTTCGGTAGCCCTTTGTGTGCCGGAGTCGCGGTATACGTATGTCCCGCAACCCCGGCAGGACTGTGGCACTCTATAGGAGGGCCCCGTCATTATGCTGACGCTCCTTATGGCGCGCGTGGGGCACAACGCGCCGTCGACCCGGGCATGGTCCATGGTCGGACAGCGAGATGCCCTTTACTCGCCGCCCGCATGCCCGCGCCTACGGTGGCCGGAGATCGTCCCGCGACATCCATCGCCGTGGGCGTCTACCACTATCGATCTAAGGCTAGGGTCAATCTTCAATGTTGAGGTATCCGTTGAAGATAATGACGCCCGATACTTTTATTACTGGTGCAACCATCAATTGACAAAAAACAAAAATATAAATTCACAGACTAGATATAAATTATTAATTAAGTAAAAAACAAAAAATAAATTATTTTAATTACATAAATGAAATTAAAATAATACATATATTTTTGCTTTTTGTCAGTGGATGGTTGCACTAGTAGTACAAAGTATCGGGCGTCATTATCCTCAACGGATGCCTCAACATTGAAGATTGACCCGCTAGTGTGAGCCACTGGTTGTTAGTTTTGTCCAGCTCATCCTTCCATCTTCTGCGAATTTTAGCCCACAGTTCATTGGGCAACCGGCATCCGGCTCTTGGTATTATAGTCTTTTCGCGTTACTTTGCAGTATTTTATCGTATCAAACAACACACATAATAATATTATTATTTTAATGACTGTTTACTAATGGGTAAACAGACAAGACACGAACAAATTGAGTTAAATTTCAGTGTCTGGTAAACAAATCTAAATAAAATGTATAATGATTTATTTTTACCGACTTCACATAAAGTATAAAACATATTAAAATGTAATAAAACAGGAACAAAACATTAATCTTCCAATCTGCATTTTAACACACAATTGGTGAAAGCTTGCACTAAATTTGCACATGCCAACGGCTGATGACTATTTTCTTCGTAACATTTCAAAATCTGTGAACATATTTAGGTATTTATCAGAACATGTTACTAATATAAGAGATGGACAGACTTCAAATGACCAAATAGAGAAAAATTATGCAAATAAATGATTGTTCTTGAAGTCGGTATTTTTTTAAAATAATTTTAATCTCCCTGCCCTTTCCTCAATTCATTGGAGATTGACGCAGCATATCTGTTAATCCAATATCATCTCAATTAGGTACTCGACATCTCAACAGTTTTAGCCTATTAAAACAAACCCCTCAGACGTGTTGAATATCGATATCTGGAAACTATATTTTAGGTCAAAGATGTTGAATTACGTGTACGTCTATAGGTCATGGCACACTATACCGGCGCGGCAACGGCACGGCTCCGATCCAGCTCTTAACCTGTCATTCAAATAAGAGCCTTAAATCATGTGTCATATAATATATTTCATAATGTCAATATGAAAAAGCCAACGGCGGGAAGTCAGCGCGCTTACCGCTAACATACAACTCGCCTCGCAGCCCGTACGCTACAAGCGAGCAGACAGCGTGCTTACGGCGCGGCGCGGCGGGCCGACTTCGAGTTGCTAGCGAAACAAAATGCCTTATAACAATTATGTTCACGGTGACAGCAAGCTTACACCTCGCAGACGGCGCGCGAACTGTGAGCTTACACCTCGTGGACAACGCGCAGTTAGCACTCCGTGCTGCAGCTGTGCAGTTGCGGTGCCGGTATAATGTGCTATGACCTTATTACGGCACGTCTAGTGGTATTTGTCCACCAGTTTAAAATGTGTGTTCCTATTACGCTTGTGCATTAATACCTTTGATCGCCAGTCAACGCAAGGTTTGATTTTTTGAATTCTTTCGTGAGTTATTTTAGGTTTCTCAAATGCCTTATTTGTATTTTCAATGCTTTTATCATATTCTGTTTCAATGATTTTGTTGATAGCCTGATGTTCTTTCTTAAGGTAATCTATTCTGTGCGACCAGTAATCCATTTCACCATTTTCTTGAAAATCTACACTCTTTTCCTTAAAACTGATAATTTCGCCTGGTGTCTCCTAAAAAAGCGAAAACAAATAATAATCTTGAATATTTTTTATTGTACCTAGAAAGAAATGAAAATAATCTTGAGTGGTGACAATTTTAAGAAAAATGTTTTAAAGTTTCCTGTAACACGTCGCCAACGTAAAACACCACTTTCCAAGATATATTATATAAAAACTGCCGCTCATTATGCCTTTTTGTAGCGGCGACTTTTGTCACCTCGTCGAATGTACCGCTACAAACCATTACGCCACCCTAATCAGCGCACTCCCTTAAATAACCTATTGTCATAACGGGGAAACAAAAAGTCTCTGCGACCAAAACTCAAGTAAACGGTCCGTTCAACTTAAGATTTATATGTATATCCGTGTTCATAGCGATTTATACATAGGTTTGACATAATATATGCTGATGACTTGTGTAACGCTCCTCCAAGGTGTTAAGGGTCTATAGTACCTCAGCATAATCTTACTCGCTCGCACTTGCACGTACCACGCACTATTGCTTGCTCTTTCTTTTAGCTGTCTACACGCAAATCTATTTATTTTACGGCGAAAAAAAAGGAAATTCAAAAAAGTAAATAACATAAGACCTGCTTTGTAGTTAGTTCAGTTAGTATAAAAAGTTTCATGATCTAATTTTAAGTATTATCTGATTGCCAGCGTTTTATTGTTCAATTTAGAGGTAACTTTGGGATTTTTTTCTATCGAGAAAATTTTATGGAATCATGTTTTCGCCAAACATAAGACCTAACATTAATCCTCAACTTTACCATATATTTATTTCAAAATTAATGCTGTAGTATTTTCGACGTATCACAGGTTTCTGCTAAGCCATTTGAGGTAGTATAGGCTCTTAACTGTGAGTTAGGCAGTGGTCCGACCAGCGGCGAGAGAATGAGTAACTTTCGGCGATTTTCTCTCTCAAGAAACGCACAATAAATATAAATTCCGTGTAAACACAAGAGATGCATATATTAATAGTTGCTCTCTGACTGTTCACACTGCCGGTGACAACTCGTTTAACTCGTTCTGTCGCTGAGCGATGAGCTTTCAAAAATTAACTCGCTCAGTGATACTCGTTCAGCGATGCTCGCTCACTCGTTGCTCGCGTTCGGTACAGTGAATGCAATGTCACATATAGCGAACGCGGGCGAGTAGCGCTCGTCGCACTTGAACACTCGGTGTCGCCCGGCGACAAAACTGTCGAAACTACACTCGCTTCACGCCGATCGCCAACTCTTTTTAGAGTGTATAGTTCTACTCGTTCATCGTTGGCGGTCGGACCACTGCGTTACATAAATTAAAAAAAAAATCATCAATGATGAATTCGGTGAGGACAGCGATTAATTTCGAAGGATCATAGTTCAAAACTTACCGGTGGCAAATTATCAAAAGCTATTGCGTTCTCTGCCTCTATAGATTTCTGAAGAGCTATAGGAGGGCTTAATGCAAAATTGTTATCAAAACTGATGCGTCTAGTATCCCTACTAACTAGATTCCCCATTTTAAATTTGAGTTCAAAACGTATAATACTGTATAACACAATTTATGCTCCAAACCTTGACATAATTTTAATTTATTATTAAAATGACAGTGACAGTATACTTTTTTTCAAAAGTAAAGTAAGATGCCATTACGGGCGCATGCATAGATTGGTGCGTGGTTTCTTGTACTCTAAGGTAAAGCCTGGGTGTGATAAATACTCCACGTCTGACGGACATCCAGAATGCGTCTCCGTAAGGAACAAAAGCGCTGGTTTCTCAGTCTCAGGTGTGTAATGGACTGCGGCAAGGTTGGGGAACAGATCTCGGATGTTAGAGACCTTAAGGAAAGAATTACTTTTAAGAGTGAGTGCTGCTACTACGTTCAGCTTCCTTCTTTTTATGCCGGGCATTTAGATGGTAGTTACTTTGCTGTAATTGCATGGTGTTAATAAGTACTACGCATGTACCACTACTTTCTTGACTATGACATTTACAGAAAAGTCAGTTTCGCTGTCAATGTCAAATCAAAACGTCAGTAGACCCGTCAACGTAATGTCATTATTTCACATCGAAGCATCGAATCGAAGAATGTATTGTAAAAAAAAATACAAAAACGTGACGAAAACAAATATTGCTTTGCTGCTGAGTGTCGTTTTTTAGATATATCATAACTTGTTTAATTCGTTGAATTGAGGAATAGTCATTGTGAGGTGTTAATTATCTCGTAGAATACAGGGAATCGACTGTGCTTTTGTACCCACACAAATACCAACAAACATGTCATTATATGACGATCTTGATACAATTAAAGCTCGCACCACCGAAAAAGTCGCAGGATGGTCTTCAGGTATCAAGTTATTACAATCTCAGCTACAATTAAAAAAGGCTGCGGTGACCCAGCCCAAACGTGAGGCGTTGAGACGTTCTACTCAGGTAAAAGCGGTTGCCTACTGAACATTTTTATTACTTTAGGAATTGTGACTATAAGATTTCGAGTTGCAGGTTCTTACTCCAGTGATAGACTTGAAAAGTAAACCAAAAGAAGAAGACGAGTCTAATCCAAACAGTCCTAAAGGTCAAGGAAAAACACTGACAGCATCTCTGAATGTACGTGACTTTGATTGGAATGTTGCTAATGAATATGACCCTATGTGGCCGAATGATTATGAAAAAGTTGCCAAAGGTAAGCTAAAACATGTCCTGGAACAATAAATAAATAATAATTGTTTTATTTAAGATTCTTGACAATTATGTAAGATAGAAAGTGTGCGCACTGCTTTATTAAAGTATAATTAATGTCTATGTAACAATCTAGTCTGCCAATAATGGTCAGTCCAGTCTGTTAATATTACTTCTCTGGGATTTCGTTGGGATAAAAAAATTAAGTAAATATCATCTTTTATGGTACACAATCTGACATTTTTGTTTTTAGAAATACAAGCAAAAAGATTGCAACTTGATGGTGATAGAGGTGACAGATCAGAAAGAAAACGTAAAAGCAGGTTTGGGGATGATGAGGAAATCATACCAGAAAAAACTCTTGTGGCAATGGTAATAATTGTAATATTTTAGCCTTATTTTTCTACTTCTTGCTTGATATCCAAAAAACCACTTGAAACAGTCTGTCCTACGATTGAGTACAGTTACTTGATAATTAGTTAGTCATTTGTTAAAATCCTATATACATATTTTTACCATTTGCAACGCAAATTAAAATACCTATTCATAGAATATTAATAGTTAGCTTTACTACCGATAATAAAACTAGCCCTTACAAAATAAAGTATGCCCAAATAAACAAGTTGAAAAAATGACAAGTTAATTTTTAATTTATTAATAATTAGCAACCTGAGGAAGAAGAGGCCGAAGAGATATCAAAGCGTTCAGCGGGTGCAGCCATAGCTCCGCCACCATCGCTAACTGCAGAGACACCATCCCCCCCACCTCGGCCCCCATCCACACTCACTCCTCCCCCTTCTGGATTCTCCATTGGCGGATATGGCGCAAGCTCTGTTGCTGCGAAAATTATGGCTAAATATGGGTTCAAGGTACAAAACTTTTTAATAGCAATTATAATAAAATATATTCTGAAATTATTTTTATAAGACTATGGTAACTTGGTCTTTGACATCAAACTACAAGACTTAAGGTTGAAGCAGTGGCCCTGGACTACTACCATAAATCCAGTGTAATTTAAATGATAGTCTAACTCAAGATTGGCTTAAAGTAGAGTTTTGAGTTGATAACATATTATCAACTCAGAACTCCAGTTTAGACCAATCTTGAGTTTGCATTAGCACATTTTGAAAGCCAAGCCAATCTATACTAATATTATAAAGAGGTAAAATTTGTTTGTAAGTTTGTATGTAGGGGGTAATCTCCGGAAGTAATGAACCGATTTTAAAAATTGTTTCACTGGCCGAAAGCTACATTATTCGTGAGTGCTATAGGCTATAAATTATAAAGATATCATACATATTTTACCGCCCAACGAAGTGGGCACGGGTCAGCTAGTTTATGATATATTTATTAGCTGGTCTTTCAGAGCCACTGCAACATGGATATTAGTAATTTGAATATCAATGGCTCCAGTGAAACTTTTACCTACCTATCTAAACTTGGCAGCATTGATCTTGAATTTTTCTTTTTGAATTGCATATTCTAACCCAACTCGTTTTTTTAATGTGGCTTTAAATGTTTGTAGTTTAAGGTACACTTAATTTTAATAATAATTTTTTTCATGCATGTTATTCGCAAAAGCTATATTTACGTTTTCTTTTGTTATCATTATTTCTTTAGGAAGGTCAAGGGTTGGGTAAGAAGGAACAAGGAATGTCAGTAGCCCTGCAGGTGGAAAAGACTTCCAAACGTTGTGGTCGCATTATTCACGAGAAAGAAGTTCCCACTGTAATGCCTCCTCCAGGATTTGCTATGCCTTCCCTGCCAGGACCAGGTATTTGCGTTGGAAACTAAAATAATTGTACAATTTATGGAAATCATTACTTACCTACTTTTGGCATATAATTCTGGATCCCATCCATTTACAGAATGTAACCCAATCCAATGTTATGTCAATATTTAGTAAAGGTGAAGATGCTGGCCTTATAGATGCTGGTTTTTTTTTTGTGATTATGCTATTCAGCTGATGTGCTTATTTTAACACTTCTTCTTCTTCCTGGCCTTATGCCTTTAATTCAATCTGATACCGGGATCCGTGGAGACAAACCCTTTTACTTGGGGTCGGCGCAACACGTTTTGTTAAACTATCATTTGAAACTATAAATTATTAGTACTTACATAATAATATATTTTATTATTTTAACCTCAATGTTTCCCAATTTTCAGATTCGCCACAAGCATCTAATTCTCCAAATTCATTCAATCGAGAACCGTCTATTACAGAGATAATGAAGTCACCTAGCAAAGTCGTGTTATTACGAGTAAGTGAAGCAATATGGTTAAAAAATATTTTATTGTATAATCATATCATTGTCGAAGTTGAAAAAAATACCAAACAAGCAACTTTTAACAAAGTTAAGCAGTTAGGTGTAGGTAAAGAACTGGGCACGCCTACGCCTCAATCACGCGAGTACTGTCAGCAATAATTATGTCGATGTCGGGGCCGGCTTAGGCTCTACTCACACCAAAAGAGCGTCGAAGCGCAACGTAGCGGAGCGCAGTTTCACTGTCATATGAATTTTAACTTTTTCATTACTCTATTACGTCCCACGGCTCTGTTTATGGAATTCGCTGGAATTCCCGCTGCGCGACTCGTTCGAGTTTTTCATGCGATACTAGTATTACAGTAATTAAAATAAAGTTAAAATTCACATTTTCTCTTTCGGTGTGAGATGGCCCTTAGAGGGCAAAAGCCTGCCGCCGGCGTCTCGGGACTGTGTTTATCAGGTAATCATGACTCGAGAACGTAAAGGGCTCTTGAATGAAGGACATCGTAGATTTTAGTCACTACAAGTCTGACAGTCCCTCCTGTCCCGCCCTGGTAGAGGGAGGACTCATTTGATGATATTACGTTGTAAGAAAAAGGTGTTATGATTTATTTTCATTTTAGGATCAGTTAAATATAAGATTTAGAACACGATGAAAATAACTCTAACTTTATTTTCAGAATATGGTTGGGCCAGGAGATGTCGACGAAGAATTAGAACCTGAAGTTAAAGACGAATGTAATACCAAATACGGAGATGTTATAAAAGTATTAATATTTGAAATGCCCAATGCAGCATCAGATGAAGCCGTCAGAATTTTCGTTGAATTCAAACGGATTGAAAGTGCCATTAAAGCAGTCGTCGATTTGAACGGACGGTTTTTTGGAGGCAGACAAGTCAAAGCAGGATTCTACGACGTAGAAAAATTTGCTTCACTACAGTTGACTGAATAGAGATTTAATCTAAGTAAATAATTAATATTTCTTTATTTTAACCCTTCGATCTCTTCCTCTTAGGGTGCTTGTACACGGCGCATGTAACCCGCACCTTTACCTGCGCGGGTTACATGCGCCGTGTACAAGCACCCTTGTTCAATAGTCTACTAGTAGTAGTAATGGTTAGCTCGCCGTTCTATCATAAAACGGCCCGGTACGTTGGTGTGTATTGTACGACACGCGTCGGATCTGTGAAGTGTGAGCAGACGCAGACTAGTGGGTTCTACATAGTGCCAAACGGCACCGTAGCCCTAAAGGCACCGTTCGTTACCCTGGAACGGAAAAGGCAACCGAAGGAACAGGATGGATTTGTTGTAAGATTATCACCGTCACTTCCTCTCACTATCGGGCGGAAGGACTCTTGCACAGACTACTACCTACTTAAGGCTTCTTCACACAGTGCCGGCGGCAGGGCCGCCGGCCAAGCCGCGGTGCGCCCGGCGGCATGCAAAGCCGCTGGCTTTGCCACACAAAGGAGCCGCCGGGGTGTGCCGGCGGGTTACGCGGCTTGCCAGCGTCAGTTCATTCTTGGCATTCAAGCGGCGTTCTATGTGACTGTCACAACAGGAATGATGCTTGGCGGTTTGTGCCGGCGGCATAGCCGCTCGGCATAAACCCGGAGGCATTGCCGCCGGCATGTGTGCCTTTAGGGGTATGGACACGTGTGATGATTTTAACCAATAGGTATTAAAAAAAAAAACAATTAAGGGTGGCCTCATTGACGTAGAGACTTGACGGCAAGGTTAGTAGATACTGGAAAAATTCTTAGTGTGAGACTGTGGGGTAACGTAAGGAAAGGTAAAAAAATAATTTTATTTGACACCTGCTGCTCCTCGCGGTTTTACCCTCGTTGCTTTTATAGCCTTTCTCGAATGGAGTATCCAACAAAAAAGTCTACCCGGTTCATGCTCTATATCTATGGCCACGTCTCGGAAAGCGTATTTTAGGGATGTCAGACGTTTACCTTCACGAAGTACTATCGATAAAAAATAGTCTGTATCGATTGAAGTAACGATAACAGTTTTAAGTAATTGCAAAAAGTGTGAATTTTATTATAATGCTCTCGCTTTTGCCAAATAAACAGTCTAATGTAACACAAAGTTTATTAAAAAAAGAACATTCGATTCGGTTCAGCCATTAAGGGGGATGCTCCAACCAGCCCGCGAAATTCAAATTTTTTTACGTTTTTTGCAATTTGCAGGCCAGTGACATGTTGTAACTTTATAAATATTTGTGTTGCGCAAATAACAAGTATAATTTTAAATATAAAAAATATCAAAAAACTCGCTCCATCAGCTCTCACATAGAAAAGGTGCATCATGTTAAAATCTCCGAAATCTAACTACGATGCACCTTTTCTATGTGAGAGCTGATGGAGCGAATTTTTTGACAATTTTTATATTTAAAATTATACTTGTTATTTGCGCAACACCAATATTTATAAAGTTACAACATGTCACTGGCCTGCAAATTGCAAAAAACGTAAAAAAAATTGAATTTCGCGGGCTACATCGAAGCAATCACCAGGAAAGTGTCATCAAAACTGCAACAACAACAATCGCACTTTATGACTTTAGCAACTATAATAATCATAGACCGAGTAGTTATGACTAAAAAGCATGAAGCGAGGGATGAGTTAGAGACCAATAAGTTATTGAAAGAAGGCGTCTGTGTAAGGACCAAGTAGGACATTCGGTGAGAATGGACAGACCGCAAGTCGCTAGAAAAAAAACATTAATATTTGAGATGGATGAAGCTGGAGAGGAAGGACGAAGAAAAGGTGGATTGGTACAAATAGTAAGGGATAGCCCTCTCTACTTAGTCTGTGTGATAGCATGACAGGGCAAAAGGTAAAAAAATCAATGTGCTCCATCCTCAATTATTTGAACAAAGACAAGGACTGTTTTTATGACGAATGGGTATCGCTTTTGATAATTATGTTACCAAATCAAATAATAATGGATAATATTTTTAAATAATTAGGTATTCTTTATTATTATCATTAAAATTAGCAATTTTGCAAGTCTATTTTACTAATTTTAAAAAACATTTTTTTATAGAAACACCGACTCCGCATGTCAATCCGATAATTATATCGATAATCGTATTTGTTAGTACAAAACATCACCATCACCACAGACTACCACTACTGAACACCACTCAAATGTCAATGATGTCAATCATTAATTCCATGAAGTGTGCGTATTTACGATTAAAAAACTGAAATTATCGAAAAAATGCATTACTTTGAAATATAATTTGACAATAAACATTTTAAATTATAGTAGGTTTTCAAATTAAGTGGTTTTAAGTAATGATTTAGAGGCGTTGGCAATCTAACAGCTGTTTACGGTGAATTGGGCTGATATTCAGAAGTGGTACATTTTGGATAGAAATAAATTAAAATATCAATTATTATGGCATTCTATACATGTAATAGATATAGATTAATTGTGTTGCTTCTGCTTGTGTTGATCATGTGGCAGTTCTTCCGGCTATTGCCAGATAAAAACGCAACATTATTATCTGAGGTATGTAATCAATCATCTGAAATACTATATATCAATATGTATTTTATCTCTTGATCTTTACTTACCCTAACTTTAATATTTTACCTTTAAAGGAATGGGAATATAGATGGTGTAATTGGATTTTATGTGCTTATTAATTTTACTTTATTTTTAAAAATGTGATTTTATGTTTTATTCAGTTCAGCCAAATTAATTTTACATGAATACAATACGTCTCACGTTACACAACGCATGCTTATTTAACTCAATTGCCATGCCTATATTCCCAAAAAGGGTAAGCAAAGGTGTGTAGTACATCCACACTTCTCCAGTTGCTATAAAACTCTCATGTATGGGCCAGGTGAGCTTATTGCCAGTGCCTGGCCACACAACAGGACCCCAGGCTGCTACTGTGAGTTTTCAAATGGAAAACTCTGATAACACTACTTCTGACCCGGGGGTCCCACCCAGTACCCTACACTCAGCAGTCATGCTTGCAACTGCTAGGCCAACAAAGCAGCCTGGCGAATCAGATGAGGCAGGTTTTTACTTTATTCAGCATAAATGTCATATGTTCATACTTAAAATCATGCCTTTTATGGGGTTTGGCTGGACAGTAAAACTCCACATGTTGCATCCATAGATAACATACTCCTGCTGCTTTCCCTACGCTCAAACATTGTTTTGTTTTTAAGTCAAGGAATGCTATGTGGACCATTTTTTATATTCGTTTTTTAGTGAAATCAAGGTTACTAGGTCTCACTAGAGCATTGCTAATATTGCTATGAATCTGTGATTCACACATCCTTTAGCAGTATTTTGTGAAAGTATTTAGTCCCCTGAACTCATTTAATGTATTAACATATAATTATAATAAATTGATTTTCTTTTTTTTCAGTCTGGTATAGTGGAGTTAGAAGATGACAAGTACAATAAACATAAGCAAGACAAGGTGAAAGTAAGGGTGTACTATGAGGCTCTTTGTCCAGACTCTAAGCATTTCTTCGTCAGGCATTTGGGGCAAGTCACAGAGCAGCTTTCAGAGTTTCTGGAAGTTACCCTAGTACCCTATGGAAAGGCTTCAGTAAGTTTATACACCAAATAATTCCAGTATTTTAACTTCTGCAAAATAAACAAAATGTTTAAGTTGCTACAAACATGTAAAAATAATTATATGCAAAAAATATAGATGACTTGACTGTTTTTCTGACCTACATTATACTCTTTTACTTATTGATAAATTATAATACAATTTTATTTTAACAGACCAAAGAAGAGAATGGAAAGTACATCTTTCAATGTCAGCATGGTGAGGAAGAGTGCTATGCGAACAAGATTCATGCTTGTGCAATAGAGGCTGTGGCGAACATGACCACTTCTGTCAAGATAACAGAATGTATGATCTCAGATAACATAGATGCAGATGGTGCTCTCACCAGGGTAAATAGGAAACATATTTTTATTCAAGCTTTAAAATTAATGTAGACCATAAAATAATTCCAAATGTTTAATTTCAGTGTGCAAAGGAAATGAAAATTGATCCTGACCCAATCAGTAATTGTGCTCGAACCGATTTTGGATCTGCTCTTCTGAAAAAACATGGCGACGATACTCACATAATACAACCAACATTCATTCCAACAATAACATTAAATGGTTCAAAAGATAACCAAGCAGCCATATTGAAAAATTTCCTATTAGAAGTATGTAAATTGATTGACATGCCCCTACCACCACCTTGTTTGTGACAAAATCAAATTATTCGGCCGAACATGCACAATATACTTCAGCATAATGAATAAAATCATCAATTCCAATGTTTTGTCAATTGAAGCTCAAATTCGAGTTGCTCATAATATTACTTCCATGGAATTTTCAATACCTTACATATTTCCAATTAATTTTGCAGTGTAAATAATAAAACTACATTAAAAATAAAATTACTTAATGTTCATTTCTTTCTGTGAATGTTACTGATCAAATAGTAATTAGTCATTTCACAACCAATTTAAAAAAACCATGTATTTACTCACTTATTACAAACATTATATTCTGATAAAAGATTTGTATATGGGAACTAAAAAGGTTACTGAAGTTGTAAACAAAAAAAAAAGTTTTGAATTCCAAGGTGATACCTATGCTTTACTTTGTTTGATTGATTGATAATAATAATTTGTTATTTTAAATGGGTTGTGTTTCCTATACCTAGTGAATCAATGAACAAACTATTGTTTATAGCATTTTTTTATCTGTGCTACTTTTTTGGTATTGCATTTAGTGATAAATTAATTATTTTTTAATGTTGTAATTTTTACCTTTTTATTCTATATATTTTTATTTAAACTTTATCAGTTAACAGGTAACTGATACACAGATATCATATTTTTGAATTATACCGGTTTAAATGGATAAGATAAACAATAATAGCAGTGATGTTTATAAAGATACATTAGGATGAAAGTCTGATTAAAATAAGTATTTTCCACTCTGATCATATTTCATGCATAATTATTATTTTTGTTAACTTCGTTTTCTTACATCAACACTTATTTTTTCTTATAATTCAATAAATTAACCTACTAATTGATTAAGTGTAAATGTGATGAAAAACTTGTTAATATGTTGAGGATAGACACGTAAATAGCCTGTTAATGTGTGTTGTAACAAGATAAGAGTCATTTTATTATTTTAAATAATTCATTTATATTTATAGTAGTTACTGAGCGAGTATACAACATCTAACTGTATACTTATAATTATATCTATGTATGGAATGATAAACCATTGTAATGTAGCAGTAAAAAAATTATACTAAATACTATTTAATGATTAATTCAATAGCCAAAATCACAAATGAAACTGTTTATTCAGTCTACGAGGCATATGCATACAAAGGTTAAATTTAAATATGTTTATTTAATGTACGGGATTCGGAAGTCGTCATCCAAGCAAACAGCATTGGAACTGATTTTAAATTGTTAAATATATAAAAGAAAACAGGGATAAGAATTTTGTTAAAATTGTTTAATTGGTTAAGAAACTTGAAGAAAGTATTAAAAGAAATGTTAAAGATGTGTTATCATCAGTATTCAATGAGGCTATTGCATATTACATCATACTACTTACGGCAAATAATGTGACAAAGATTACTTTTATGTATTTTAAAATTGAAGTTGGAATGGAAGTATGCGTTTTATGGTGTTGGTAATAAATTTAAATACCTATGCATTTTTATTGTACTGTGTAAAAGTAGAAAAATGTTTGTGAAATGTACCTAGTGATGTCATGTTAGATTTTGAAAAAAAAATGTCCAAGTAGAATCTACTATTATAATGTAATGCCTGGTTCACATTATAGGGCATCCAGATCGCATCCAGGCATCCAGCCCTGTACTCCAAACATGGCAATATTTAGAATGTAGAAAAAAATATAACTATAAAATTTCTAATTATGTAATATAATGTCTGTTCTTGATAGAATTGCTCATGCTGGATTCTCTAGTCCAGACGACTGTCTAAATTGATGTAGTCTTGCTCAACATTCTACTTTCCAGCTACTGGACTGCACAATGATTGATCGATTTAAAGGAATTCCAGTGCTAATTAATAGTATTCCTGTTGCAAGCCAAACTTGATCTAATAACCGGATTCGAATAATGTGGACCAGGTCTATAATGAGCCTTCCTCAATTGAATTTTTCTGCTAGGGTTGTTGTTATTTCGCTACAAAAATAATTCCCCGCGAAATAAAGTATCTATAAATTCGACCCATTGTTTTTCGCACGTGGAAAGGAATCTACCTACTATATAAAATTAAGTCGGGTTTTCCTTCCTGACGCTATAACTCCAGAACGCACTAACCGTTTTCCACGGTTTTGCATTCGTTGGAAAGGTCTCGGGCTCCGTGAGGTTTATAGCAAAGACTGGTGGCGAAACGGAGTTCGCCGGGTTTGCTAGTTAAATTATAAAATCTGGCAAAAAAACACTGAAAACGAGAACACAATGTGGAATCTGAACTATGAGAACAGAATCAAAACTTTTTTTCGAGGGGAATAATTTTTGTGGTGAACTTACACAACCTTCTTTCTACACCTACGTTAAAGTCACTGTCAGTGGAAAACTGCGTAGACGCAGGTGTAGAAATAACAACTATTAAACTTTACCCTAACTAAAAATACATCATAGGTCCTGCAACCAGTGACCTGTAACGTATCAGGGAATCATGTAATGTTTGATAATAATATTTATAGCAGTAGTTATGGTAGGCGTTGTAGAATTACCTTAAATCTCTTTGTAGGACTTTTCCATTTTTCCTTGTGATCGAAGGCTCAGTAGGTACAAACGGTTGGCTGCAATAGTTGAAAACACGTGGACACCAAGACTCTCTCTTGAAGCGTCTCTAGACTGTGGGAAAGAGACACAGCTATACAAGGCGTCCTCGTCTAGCGCCATCTCGTTCCCTGTGCGGAACTATTCATGCTTTAAGACTCCATGTATGGAATGGTTATCACGAGCTCTTAACCCGATCCAGTTTAGGCTGTGGGAAAGAGACAGAGCTATACAAGTCGTCTAGCGCCATCTCCTTCCCACAGCCTAAGGACTCACGCATCAAGAGTTCTTGGTAGGCCACCTGAACAGTGAATATTATTGATATGTTAATCGTCGATCGTATTGATCTGTGCCAAATTATGTTGTTTGTTAGGGTGCGTCCACATCTGGCGAATGTGCCGCGAATGTGCAACTCGCGAGCCGTTTGCGACCTGCTCGCGAGCCGCGCGCGCGCATTCTCGGCAATGAGAATGAGAATTTAGTATGCCAAAAGGCGGGCGAGAAGCGCGCGCGCGGCACGCGATCTGCACGCGTGCAGCTTGCAAACGGCGCGCGAGCTGCGCATTTGCGGCGCATTCGCCAGATGCGATGGTGAAGATTTGAAGTTTTTTTGGTTCAGCGCTAATTTTGCGGACTGTACCAAACTGCGTTTAATACTTCTTTTTTTTAACGTGGTAAAATCATGAAATGAATCTTCCCGTCCTAAGTGGAGCATAAGGGACTATAGCCTATAGCCTTTTACGTTTCAGGGTCACGGTTTCCTGCTTAGACGGTCCCGCGACCCTGATAGGCTTTTCATACTCCTAAAGTGGAACATGGACTAAAATAACAGAAGAAACTAAATCAAAATGAAGATTAATTAGCTGTTGAACTAAATACATAAAAAATCTATTTACCTACTAGTCTGATAAACGGCGAGTAACGGTGTTATACAACCATAGAAAATCGATGTTTTAACAAATTAGCATCATTAATATGGTCGGACCTTCTTCAATTAAATATAATACAGAACTATAGTATTTTATGTGAATAACGGTTTACCAGCATTTTCTGCCGTTTGTCAGCCTATTAAACTATAATACATACATAGAGAAATATTCTGGGCTCGCTTTAACATTATCGTACATTCTTGTACCATACAATGTGTAACGTTATTAGCGCAAAACGTCACGTGGGGTAACTCAGGCCATGTTACTGAACAATGTTTGTTCTAAGACTTTTGGAAATTCGCAAAAAGGAAATGGTTTTTCATACAAAATGAAAAATTGATTGGGCCCATTAATATGAAAAATCTATGTGAATTTCCAAAAGTCTTAGAACAAACATTGTTCAGTAACATGGGCTGAGTTACCCCACGAGAGATTTTGCGCTATTAACGTTACACGTTGTAGGTATATCTTCTTTAGGTATCTACATAACCTATTGCAGACATAGTAATATAAGTTGTACCCATGTACGTACCTAGGTATTTGCCTATCTTGCCATTTACCTTATACCTAACGTTGTTTTAATGGTGAATGTAAATTAGGTATTGTAATACTTAAAACCAGTGATGTTGTCATGTGAAAAAAATATAGAAAATTAAAGCGCACATTTTCAATTTCTTGTATTTATTCAAAGCCATTATTCATTGACCTTGTTTTTATATGCAACTGGTTTACAACGTACCTGCTAGAACAGGGGTATATATATGTACAGCCACGAGCAATAACATGTAAACACTTAACAAAATTCAAATGCAATTTACACGTGAAATACTGGTTTCCACCTTGAAATAAGACCTATTTCGTAATAGTATGGCTTCCAAAGTATAAGTCTAATGATAAGGCAAAAGTTTAATCAATATGGTAGCAGAAAATCACTTTTGAATATTGCACAGTGTATACATACTATTCGTGACTGTGCTCGTGACTGTACATACATACAACAATTTCCACCTGTACCCTTAGCACGAGTTTTCAGTATTTGAGACGTAAAGTAAACTGGAACTTTGAATATATCAAAGTGACAATAAAATTTTCAAGAAAAAAAATTAGTTCCGTCTTCGCACACCAGAGGCGCTGTTGTTGTAAAAGAGTGAAAATTCGTGCTAAGGGTACTGATTATTTCAATATTTTTTTTATTAATGTATTTTTTTTGTTGCATTAGTCCTGTATGGTGGGTGCGTTTAAACTCACATAATCACATTATACACGTCCAGTACCCTCAGCACGAGTTTTCAGTACTTATTTGAGACTTAAAACGGAAACTTGATAATTTCAAGTAGAATTAGTTCCTTCTTCGCACACCAGAGGCGCTGTTCCATTTTTCACACAAGAAACGTTGTAAATACTGGAAAGACGCTGTAAAGTAGGTAAAAGAGTGGAAACTCCTGCTAAGATACAAGATAATTTGTTTTGTTTGTTGAGTGCAAAATTATACAGGTCTTAAAAATAAAGGGTAAGTACCTACAGACTCTAAACAAATCTTTCTAGGCTATAGTTTGTTCCGTGCGGGAATCAAATGCACAGCATGCAGCGCATCTATATCGCTCAATAACTGCGCCACCCGTTCTATGTTGTTTAGTGTTATGTCTCTCGATGTCCAGACTTAAAGAAAATTGTTCATAGGAAAAAACCATTAGGTACTAGTAAAGTTATATAAACGGATTAGTCGAATCAACCGGAAATACGTTTTTTTACGCAGTAACACCCCTTGTAATAAAATCTTGGCAGTTTCATGCCTAGTGTGGCTCTTGTTTTTAGTTTTACAACACATTAACGCTAGATGGCGCGCTCCTTTCAACTTCTGCTCATTTTATAACATTTTGCCTGTTTCAGTTTACTCGGGTAAAGAGATCTCAGAGTAGATTGTACAATTACGTATTGATTATGTCAGTTTAGATGCTAAGTTGTCGCTCTAGACAGCACAAACCATAACGTGCTATGAATATGTTCAAAACAACATCTTCATAGCACGTTATGGGTCATCAAAAATGACTGTTTGGATGGTGTCCATACTAAGGTCCACACGGATTCCCCTATACCACTATGCCCTGCTAAGATGGGATGGATGGGATCAAATGGAATGTCTACAATTTTATAGTCCATGGTGCCTTCAATTGATGTTGGCGGGACAATATTAGGTAAACTCGTGTAAACTCGAGACATCTTATCTCGTTAGCCCTATCACTGCTGGACTTAATCTAAATGAAGAAAGTAAAAAATAATTAAATTATATTTTCAGGTGTTTTACATATGACGTCAGCATGCGATCGAGATTGCATCGAACTCAAAAAGATCTAAGCAGCTAGGTATCTTGAAAGTTGCTCGATTAGGTACCTACCTACTACTAAGCTACCAGCGGAAGCAAAAAATAGGTAAAGGTAAGTGGTATCTATATTACCTAATTGCCATGCGGCGAGTTGTCCGTGGGCGCCGTCAACTCGTGGCTAACCTGTGCTCATCAATCATTCGCATCAAGCTCCCACTTTTCTATATCGTGTACGAAGCCAATAAATTATCAGCTTTCCAACTTTTTCCGTGAGTCACCGTACAAAGCAAACAAGCGACTTCAGTCAATTCAATTAAAACCCCTCTGACAACACCAATTTGCTTGCTTCTAAATGGCTACCTTTGCTCCGAAAACCATTTCAAACACAACAATAAATCTTCAGTGAAATCACGGTCTAATTTCGTAAAAGCCCCGTCTCGCTTTGCTAATTAATATGAATGGCATTTGCATCCGGCTTTTTCTCGCGTACACCATTTCCAACTATTGTTTTGCAAAGATTCTCACAATTTATTTCTGTTTTTACCCGACTGCGCAGTGTGAAGGAGGGTTATTGAGATTAATAAAACACAACTTGTTTCATTGTGCTAGGCAATCATATTAATGTTGGAACCCTTTTTTTTGGTACCTACTTAAATGGTATCTAAGTGTCGTTTGCAGTTGCAATTACTGAATGTAAGTAACCTATCTGGGAGTGCCCAGCATTCGGTCATTATATTTCCGGAGAGTGTGACTGTACTTTACCCGGAGCCCTTCAGTGTACCGCGTTTGGGACAGATCACTGGGCAGACAAAAGATGTGTCCCCTGAAGCCCTGAAGCAATTAGGACTACGAATTTAAAATATTGTTTGTATTTATAAGTACTTCAGGTACATTAACAGCTAGACACAGTCATAATGTAATTTAACAAAAATTTAACGACCACTTCTTCAGAATCGATTCTCAGCGCACACACTTGAGGTACCTGTGACAATACAACATGAGTCAGAAATCAAATTTCTAAAGTCTTTAATCAACGATTAATTATGTGTTAACTTTATGTTACCTAAAAATACCTACGTAATGTACCTTATGTAACTATTTCAACCTGAGCAATTTTTCACAGAGAGTAATTTATTGTAAGCGATTTTCATGTAAAATTATTATCTAACTTCTCGTAAAAAAAAGTTTGATTGTTGTACATCTATAAATTGTATCACTTAATTTTATCACATACTGAATTGCATCATCAACATCCTCGTTGATAGAAAGAAAGAAAGAATAATGTAAGTACCTACCTACAACAACCTAGGTTTACGTTTTGCTTCAGGGATAGCAGCTCAAAATCCCTATTCATAAATAGGTACCGGCGCGGATCTATTAATTAGCTTCTGTGTATAATCTGTCTGATAGCTTATCAACTAAGATTATATCAATATCTTCGAAGGATTGTGTACGTAGTGTACTTATGTAACATCTGTTCTATAATTATTGTAACAATCTCTGTTCTATAAGTATTGTTCGCAGGTACCTACAAATATGTATATGGTGAAACGGTAAAGCCATACATTTTTACTGAATGATGAGTAGAATTTGTGAAGTTAGGATCGGTAGAGTTAGGCCGCGTAGATCCAGAAGCTTGGTTCTACATGAGATCTGATATGTTTTTCGTAAGGCAAACTTTATGTGGTCCTCACCGGACACGGAAGTTTCGGGAGGTTCCTGTGTCGGATAGGAAGGGAAGATACGCCTGGGTGTCACCACTGCAATGATCGCCCGGAGGATACAGTAGAGCATACGGTGCAAGACTGCCAAGCTTGGGTAGAGCACCGACGTGTCCTCACGGCGGTAATAGGCGGAGACCTCTCGCGCCCGGCATTGGTCGAAGCCATGCTGCGGGGCAAGACGGAGTGGGAAGCGGTCGCCTTGTGAAGTGAATCATTATTACTTAATAGCTATTTGGAGTCTCGGATAATATCAGAAATGCAGATCGAATATATGTATAAGATATCTACCAAAGTAGCACCCTACGTCCTACCTATATCGTCCAGTAGAGATTGAACACAAATTCGGTATCGTAATAAACTCAAATTCACGACAGAGACTGCAACGTAATTATAACAGCCGCTGTTGTCATGCAATTGGATCGGAACGGATACACGGAACGGCTATCAGAATGTTCACCTGTCTATTACAGCTCGTTGATGCTGATAGGAACGCAATAAAGCCGCTTACGCACGGTCAACTGAGGGTTGCCGCCGCCTGCACGATCTCACCCCTCCCCCCCCCGTCGCCGCTCGTTAAGCCAATGCACAAATCTAATGGATTTTTTATGTTGCCCGGAAACGTACCGATATGCATACCTACAATGGAAAAATGCACCTTGCCAAAAAGATTTTACTCACGCGCTGTAAATCAGTTTTATTTTTATCGAACTGACCGTTTTAGATAGAAGATTTTAACACATCTATTGAACTTTTAGATAAATTGGTCTGACGGTAAAAACTTGTCTAGTTCGTATTTTGATGCTCTATGTTTTTGGAATTCGTTTTATTTTACCTAATATCTAGCTATTTTGAAATTTTATATAAGTTAGTTTTTCATAGCTGGAACAGCCCTATAATAACTGGACATTGTTCAAGTTGAAATTCAAGGAAATTTTATCTCCCTGTAACTCTGTATAATTGAGAATTGTTGCTGTCGCTTAATGGCTTTAATGAATGCCGCGGTTATTAATTAAACTCGACCGCACCTAATCAGCAAATTGAAGGAAGGTTCTAATTAGATGCGGAACAAGAAGGTTATTGTGCATATCGACATGTTATTAGTTTGTAACTGATTATTAAGGACACGAACCATACTGAAGAATAAAGTAGATGCTTAGTTCAAAGAGGTATTATGAGACATGTTTTTACAAAAACGCAGCTAATTACCCTTCAGAGTCTGCTGAAAACATTTTTATCCTAAATTTCAAACAATTAGCTGTTGATACTATTATGGAAGTTGGTAATGTACTACATGCATTGTTGCGTACTTTTAAAGAAATAACGTCACCTTCCATTGATTTGCTATTATTTGAATTGAATTCTCCTTAATAACAATTTTAGCAGTCAGAATTTCCATGATAAGCGATTTATCTTCAGATGTTCAATTGTTCATGTTCTAATTATTATTTTATAATACACACCTAGAATCACCACTGTTCATCTACCCAGAAGTGTCATTAAAAAAATACATACTCAAACGTCCCTGTTCACCTACCTCGAAACTGTTTTCCATGTTTAGGTGCCGTCGTAATTAGATAAATACGCAGTTACCTTCGAAGCATATGTGTAGACGGGAAGGACCTAGATACATCTATCTGTACGTGAACGAACCGTGTTCTCTCATTAAAACTTTCCTCAGGCTGGGCTTGCACGTGTTTTTAATTTTTATCGAGAGCCCTCGTCGTTAGCTGGTGCGGGGCTTGCGGGTTGCGCTGCGGCTCTCAGCTTTGATTGCTGTAATGACGTCTCTCCTTCTCCACTTGTCTCTTCTCACTATCTTCAAATGATTATTGCTTCACAAATTAATGATGTCCATGTTTTAGTTGCGTTATTTTAAATGAAAGTGCAGCTTTCAAAGTTGTTTTCTTTTACTGAAAGCGTTTTCATTAGTCGTTCCTGGAAGTTATTGCGTCGCGGCGTTCTAGGAATCACGTATCTAAGTAGTTGACCTTTGAAATCACTTACCTATACGGATTGTTTTTCTATCTTGTGAATATTATAGAAAACATTTTCCCTAATTTCAGCAGCTCTATTCATTTAAATGTCACTCAAGTCGAAGAAATGTTTGATCCCTCAGTTTATCAACACTTTTAATCATAAGTGCAAGTGGCTAATTTTGTATTTTTGTGTGTGTGTATGTTTGTAATGAATAAAATTAAAAACTACAGTGCCCATTTCAAAAAAAATTTCACCAACCTTAGATTTTTTCTAATGGTGAACATTATTTAAGCTACATTCACCCTGATAAACATCCCACCCGTTCGAAGCTGACACGGGCTGCTTGTCGGATATAATTTGAGTACCTCAATGATTGAGTAAATCAACACTCAAAGCACGCAAAAGGTACCTCAAGGTTTATATTTTTAGACGGATCCCGTAATCTTAATAGTTCCTAGTTTCTATCTAGGTATTTATCAAGATCACTTATTCAACTATTAAGGCCTGACAGAGTTGCCAGTGCCAACATTTATTGTCTGTGGGTGCAGGGGTCGGAACTCGGAAGACAATCCAATTGCTCTTTCTCGGCCGGCCTGTCCCGACTGTAGTGGTCAAACAATAAGTATCTACCAATTTATTGGTTTTGTAGAACCATTGTATTATATGATTTACTGTTAAACTCAGTTTTGTTAGCACCTTTAACTATTTGAACTGTGTCAGTGGGGTTTTGGTTCCGTTCGGTTGTATGAGGAGCTTGATAACAGATAGATACTTATCTATACGTATTTATGCTTATAGGACATAGTTATTGTGTCCATAATATGGAAGTTTTGGTTAACTAAGGAACATCACCAAGATATGAATTCACACGCACTGATAAAAGAAAGCGAAAAATCAAAGAAAAATCTGAAGTTTTATACCTACTTGTTGTAACTTTTAAGTTGGCATGTAAGGTAGTCAAAGGTACAGTCACAATGATAATATTTTAGCTATTATTAGTGTGTTATGAAAATAACATACAAAACTATGTTTATTATTTTGTTCAGCATGATTAGAGACGTTGTTGACACGTCCATAAGACGTCCTCTTAGCTCAGCCGGGCGTTCAAAGTTGGTGGTTGTGAGCGCGTCTACAACTGCGAATGCGAAAGTTTACTTGTTACCCCGCGTCGGCAATAGTCGGACGAGTTTACATACAATAGAAATATTGTAAAAACTTTTCTACCAAAACTAGTCAACAGTTTTGCCAGGACGTCGTATATCTGAATTTCACTAGCGAACGTTTTCAGTTTGTGTGTTTACTACCTACGTGAACTTTTTATAGAAATAAGTTTAATTTGTTTGGTGTTCTTTATAGCTTTCCATGTCTTATCGATTTCGTTAGTCAAATTGCTTTTTTTTATAACGTTGCCTTACCCTAGATATTTCTGCCGTATCGTGGTGGGTGCGTTAACAACCATTGAAAGTCTCATACACAGACACTTAGGCCGGGAACAGCTACTTGTAGGTCATACAATTATTTGTACCGTGCGGAGATCGAAACCGCGCAAATAGAATTACCACTGCTGAGCCAAGTCTCCGGACAATTAAAGAGTAGACACACGATAGACGAAAGCTCTACGCACCGTTCCAATTTACGTTTCCATTTCCAAATTATTATTCCATAAACCAATGACAATATTGTAGCCGTAACGGCAAACAATACCCCTTCATTGTAATAACACAATTCGCATTTCACCATCGAATGGTCCGTTTGTATCGAGTTGTTGGAATGCGCATGCAGCTAACGAATGCACAGATGCATGATGCAGCCGACAGGGAAGCAACAAATCCTCTTAGGCACGGTCACTGGCGCCGCCTATCGGCCCAGTTGCCGACGCAAACAACTCTAATGGATTTTTCATGTCGATTGAACACGGCATAGGTATAAATGCGTGGAAGATAATCGAATATTGGAAAAAAACACTACGTTTTTCTACGGATCAGATCACCGTTGTCTGTCAGGAATTCTTTACAATGTTTGGGACTGCGTATCAACTGGCTTTTTAAGCAAGTAAAATGTCAGTTAAATTTTGGTGTTTTATGTCGATATTCAAACGCAACGTTAGTATCGACATCACTGTAGAGTGAATGATTTTTGCGTCAGAAATAAATATATAGAGCTGCGTTCATCTATCTTATACCTTTAAACGAGCAATTCTTGTATATATTTATTTATATATAATCAGGATCTCGGAAACGGCTCCAAGGATTTTCTTGAAAGTTACAGATTTTTCGGCTCAAGGAATCGATTTATCAAGGCCCCAGGTTCGAGAAAAGCTCGGTTCCCAAGATATAGACATTTTAAAAACCGCGTTTAAAGAAGCGCCATCTATAACGCCATGACTGATGAGGGCCAAAAACAAAAAAACCGAGCAAAGCTCGGTCAACCAGATATTTCAAATAATATACCATACATCGGCTATCGACAGGCAGTGGTTCAAATTATATGGAAAAAAAAAAAACTTAATGAAGTGGACTCGCACCCTATAGGGTTCCAGCTTTCTTGCATTTGCCCGTCTGCTGAATTTCCAATTAAGAAAAGAACGAAAAATATGTTTTTTTTAACTACAAAGATAATTATCTATTTTATATCCTATGGGCCGGCGCGGCGGCTCTTTCCGATTGGTGTGAACACGGCCTGCCACAAAAAGGTTGTGTTTCAATACGCTCGCTCACCTATACAAGTTCAGCGTGATTTTCCAAGCTGTCTTCGGATCATTAATAATCATTAAGTATGATATCGCCGCGGCCGGAGCGCATTGTGGCTATCACGTCAGCGAACATAGCAAATTATAACATTCATTTTATAATTGTGTAGGACACAAAAGGGGAGGGCGCACAAAAACACGTAAGATCCCCTTCATTGTTCACCGTGGAAACAATGATTGTTCCAAAGTGGGAAAATGACTCAGGAAATAGTGTCCCTTGTGCCCTTCTTGTAACTGAATAAACTTTTGCTCGTGGCTTCGCCTGCGGCGGTTTTGGAAATCATGCCACGGAAATGTAAAAAGTTTAAGGTGACGATCAAGAATTGTTATTTTCGCATTTATAATGTTCGTCTGGATGAATCGTGTTGGTTACCTATACTTAACTTTACATATAACTAAATATTAGTAAAATTCAAGTGCCAAAATATTAGTTTTCATATAGGAATAATTATCATTGATATATAATAGGTACGTAAGTATTAGCGTATTAGCTACATGTTTTATTAGACATGTTTCCTACACATCCATTTCCAATGAACAGTCGTAAAAATAACATTTCTACGGGTAATCTGGACAAATCTTTCGGAAAACCATTACATTTACCTTCGTGATAGTTCCCAACGTGTCAGACGGAATACTTAACAAGTTATGTTAAGGCTGAGTTGCACCGTGTATTTAGCTAGTTGCTTACTCATTCATGGTTGGAAAAGTTTCCGCCTCATGATTACCGCTTGTGCTGCAAGTAGCGTAACACCTTTAACGCGTTAATTGCTGGCTTTGGATAACTGCGCGTTAACTATGTGCCTTAAGTGTGTGATTTAGTTGGGGAGTTGGTAGCCGTAATATAAGATAAGTTGGTGAGTGAGGCGGGTCACTGGCGCAGAAGCTGCGGCGCCATGTTCACGGGGACGGTGCCCCTCGTCCTCTGTTTGGTTGCCGTCGCGTATTGCGGTAAAGACAAACCTGTAAGTTAGTGATTTAACTTTAAATTAAATCCGCTTTATTGGGTGATGAATATGATTCTTTGATCAGGGAATACTCTGAAATGGAAGGCGTTTATACAAGAACGTATTTTAAAAAATATTTCGAGACAATTGCGTAACTTTGACTGTTCTACGTTAATAATTCTCTTTTTTGAAGTAGTGCATTTGTCACTTTTAGTTTTTGAAGTGAAAGTTTATGAAGTGTTAGCGAAGTAGCGTCGCGTCAGTGTGATCGATGGGTGTCGCGCGGCGCGGCGACATGCGACACTATTGCTCAACGTCGCACTCGCGTCACCGTGCGAATACGAACGTTATGCATCGTGTGCGACGACCCGCCGCCGTGCCGTCTCCAATGACACACGACATTTTCAGGACTCTCTTAAACGCGAAATTCCTATAAATAAGTGATTTTCGGATATGCTATCCTTGTGTTGCATTCTTTGTTTGACAAGACAGAATTTTTATCGTCATGAATGGATTTTTAATCACATCACGGTTAGAAAGCAGATATTGATATGAAAGGAATTGGTCTCTAATGCGTTAAATAATCCAGAAAACTCCTAGTGGAAAAAAAATCATACTTCACTTGCGTTTTCAAAAATACCTATCGTTAAACTTGTGAGAACAGAAAGGTCACCTACAATGGAGACAGCCCCTCACCATTTAAATTAATATTTAACATTATGATACAAGTTGATGCGCACTGGGTTGCTCCCGCGGGAATCGCGACTTAATATTTTCTTTGAGAATGTTATCTCATTTTTAATATTGAAACGACTTATTTCCCCCCGTTGTTCACAAAGGTAGTTGTGTAGATCAAGAGACCGGGGTGCCTCAGTGGTTCGCCCACTACGCTAAATAATGCACACACAAAATGATTTAATAAGGAAATCTCGGTAACTTGGTGGATCTAATGTGTGGCAAGTTTGTGGAGGTACTTATTTAAGTAGTTTCAGGCATCGCTTTGGGGGTGCACGATGGGTGGTTATGCTCTTCGCCTCTTCGTTGTATGCACTAACTTGGCTAAAGCAATGAGGAATATTAATTGAGTTTTTTTTTTTAATCGTGGTAAAACAAATGCCCTGTCCTGGGTGGGAAGCAGGGTAGGGTGGGAGGGACTGTCAGGCTTGTACTGACTAAAATCCACGGTGTCCTTCAATAGCCTTTTACATTTCAGGGTCACGGTAATTTGATAAGTCCCGCGATCATATTAATTGAGTTAAGATACTTTTGTCACAAGAGTGTTTATTTTTTTAATTCATAAGTTATGATTTCGGAACCAACGCAATAGTTTTTTTACCCAATATCACAAGTCAAATTCAGTCGCCAACGTTTATTGAAAACATCTAAGTAAACTAATGTATTTTCATTTCAGGTTTTCAGCGAGGAAATCAAAGAAATAATACAAACAGTTCACGACGAGTGTGTCGCTAATACAGGGGTGGCAGAGGGTGAGCGTTCAAAAGAAAATTTTCTTCCTCCTTTGTTCTATGTTAGCATGCGAATGACGCCAAGCAATCGGCGCGGCTAAGCTGCCCGCCACAGGGCAAGCAACCACCCAGAGAAGACTGTAATAATAAAATAAAAACTGTAACACGTACTGTTCAAATATTGATGACATATTAACATTTCTAAAAAATAACTTTTTGCTCTGACTTCTCTCTCACTAGCATTGTTTTCAAATACAATGTCTCATGTTTGCGTACATTAAAACGTCTTTATTCTTACTTGCCCCCAGAGGATATAACGAATTGCGAAAAAGGCATATTTAAGGAGGACCCTAAATTGAAGTGCTATATGTTTTGCCTGATGGAGGAAGCGAGCCTCGTGAGTTATCTGTCTTTTGTTTGTTTCTCTCTTCACTCTCTCGTGCACGAAATTAGATACAAACAGGCATTTAATTTATTTTTAATTCAACTCGTTTGCTTTGTTGTTAACGAGTTTGCGATGCTACCTTGAATTTTGACTTGCGTTTGAATTGTTTATAATTTAGAATATACCCTGTTTTTTTGTTCAATTTGCAGGTAGACGATGATGGTATTGTAGACTACGACATGTTGGTCAGTTTGATACCTGACGAGTACTACGAGAGAACTACCAAAATGATATTTTCGTGTAAACATCTCGGTGAGTGAGAATAGCCGGTATTCCAGAATTTTACCATTTAATTAGCGGGTAATAAATGTCATTAAAAAAGGCAACTGTGTGTGCCTTTTTTCTTCAAACCTCTTTGGGTTACGTGTCTCGCTATCATTTTTGAATGTTTCTACTTATTATAAACGGAAAATCCCGTTGCCATCATTCAAGATAAAGTCGTCGATTCCCAAGTCAGTTCATACGTGCCCGTGTCAGGTTGCTTTTATGATAATAATTGCTTACGGTACTGTATTTCAGATACCCCGGACAAAGACAAATGCCAGAGAGCATTTGAAGTGCATAGATGTTCGTATGAAAAGGATCCAGACGTAAGTACCTGTAGATAGAATTTTAAACTAGTTACGAATTTTCCAGACTTTATACAAGGTTACATTAAATATAGAAAACTATGGAAGACGAATTTTGAAAACTTCTATAAAAATAATAGTTTTTCAAGTACTTTTGCTCATCTATATTAATATTAGCGAGACATCCGATATTTATAGAGTTATTTCTTAATTTTTGAAAAAATAATTAACGATACACTTTCCAAAAAATACCTGAAATCGGCAGAGTAGTTTCTAAGATTAGTTCAAGTAGGAAGAGTCAAATGTTATTATTATTTATTATTATTTTTAAAGAATAATTAAAGAAGAAGTTACAGACACATTTGTAAGTTTGGTCTCAAACAAATATATTTCAAATAAATCTGTTGTCACGTCTACGAGTTTTATAGTTTTCAAAGACATAATGGAGGTGAATTAGTTTTCACAATAACAAGGTGTTATAACGTGGATTTATTTTCAGTTATACTTCTTATTCTGAAGAAACCGCGGCGTGAGCTACTGGCGAGCGGAGATGATTGTGTTACTAGTAAAATAAACTAACTTTATTCTCTACTTGATTTATTTATTTCTCTCTCATTTTTTACACTTTACAATTACCTAAAACTTTTACTGTTAGATGGTATGGTCTTTTTTATTTATTTCATCTTAGCTTTGGTCCTAATAATTATAAATATATCCTGTCTACATACAATCTTGTTAGTAAAACTTAAATACACCACCACTATTTCTCATCCAATGTCGGTCAAACATTCAGAAGTTTGTGAGTTGTCTATTGTGACAGCTGACATATTTGTATTCGTATAGCTTTCCCTACTACACCATAAATAAAAAGTAACTAGTAATATGTACAAATAATAATAATAGAAATATTCAAAGGGCGTCAAAGAATTCATCCACATCGCTGTCAATCATCTGTGCCCAGAACGCTGGCAGCATTGCCACGTTGTATGGCAATGCTGATTCGTTGGCCTAGGAATAAGCCAGCCCTACTTGCACAACAAATACTAAGAAATAATTATTGTTACCTGATATATGGATGTATGGGAACAGTAGATGAGTACTTAAGCGAACCTCGTGGAATAAACAAGTATTTTTGTCTTTTCAGTAAATAAATATTCTTACATTTTCTGCTCTCCAATGGGGAGAAAATATTTAGGCACGCACTTGTAAATAAAGACGTAATTTGCCGCTAGCCCGGGGCCTTCAGACGGTCTATTTTTTTATGAAATCTCGTTCAAATTTATTCAGATCTTAAAAGAAGTATAATGCTAAGGAATTAATTTGCTTCACGAGGAATAATTTGTTCGCGGAAAAATAAATGAGTTGGAATCTTGTAAAACGTGTAATTGTGATCTTTAGTGACCCTCCCAAGATTAAATATCAGAAGAACTCGCGTACTTCTTGCTACCGCATGCCCCACTTAACTTTTTGTTATTAATATTGCGTTTTTGTGAACACAAAGGGCAGAAGTAATAAAGTTAAAATAGAAATAAATGTAAAGGTTAAGATTTTCATTTGGGTTTTTGCTGTTTTTCGCTTTAATAAAATTTAATAAAGGTAAGTTCAACTGTTTCTTTGGTTTTTAATTTTACATCATTTTATTAGACCGTAGAAGTGCACCTCAGAGTATTAAAATCTTTGAAACTTAAAAAAATCTACTACTACACAAAGTAATAAATTGCATGTCTGCAATGTTTTTAATTTTACTTAGTAGACACTATGCTGTGGTGACAATGGCGTCGGATGTGGAAAGTAAACTTGCAAACCCCAATTACAATAGGAGAGCAGGTTATTTAACAGCAAAACGACATTCAAAAGACGGAAAAACCGAGGGTCGGAACATCTGCACATAAAGAGGCAATTTGGAGATTGCCGGGGGCGCACAGCCGCCACGGAGAATTGTGCTCAAATGTATTCAAAATTAAAAAATGAAGAAAATATTGCAAGGAAATTCATTGCGGTAAAATAAACAGGAGTGGCTTGTTGCCGTGGACAGCGTGGGGAGCCGCCACGGCGACTTAACGCCGGACAAAGACCCCGCTCTTCACCTTCGACCCCGCTACTGTAGGCACTGCAGCCTTGTAGGTGCTGTGTAAACCGCCAAGTGTTTTCAACAGTATACAAGTTTCTCTCCTCTTTTTTAAAAACGTTGCCTCACACTAGATTTTTTTCCATTGTCGTGGGTGCGTTTACAAACAGAATCACACATACACAAACATCTACACCCGAAACACCTACTTACTTGTCGTTCATCCAAATATTTGTACCCTGCGGGGATCGAATCAGGGACACGCTGCGCAGTAGTCGAACGTTCAACCACCGCGCGAACCGTGCCGTCTTGTTTCAACACAACACCATCGTTACCCACATTTTCGTCAGTTCCAAATTCCCATGTAATAGAGGGAAGTATTGATACCAAACATGTAGAAATCCAGAATAGAATTTGGCACATTTGTTCAGATGCTGATATAGACTAACATATTCGAAAACTGGGTAGTTCTGGAAATATTACATAGGTACATAAGGGTCGAATTGATAACCTTTTCTTTTGAAGTCGGTTAAAAAACCTAGCACTTTGCATGACCTGGGAATCGAACCTGGAACCTCATGCTCATCAATCACATTGGCGATCACTGGACAAACAAGTCAGTTTCTCAAACTCCTAAAATAGTTCTAATTTGAAATGGGAAAATTGATTGCGCCAACTACCTGGTGGGTGAAGCCAGTCGGCAGTCGCCAGCGGATATCGCAATTTGGCGCTGAGCCGCAGTAATGACGGCCTAGCTGGACGTTGCGGTCGTGTACGTGCACTGGCTACACCAAATAGCTACAATCTACTGAAATTCTGTGCGACTTATTTAAAGAAACTCTTCCGTAAAAGTCCAATATGTTGGGTACTCGCAAATGTTATTTTAGTACGTAAATTTTAGACTTGGTATTAAAATAAGCTTAAACAATTTAATCTCCCTAAAAGTAAAATCTTTTATCGCCATTGTGTCTATCCTAATAGCCAATTCCAGTGCAATAAAATGCACACATTCGGAAACATAAGTATTCACTTCATTCTTCAAAATAACAGTATTTTCAATAAATATTATTATAGGTCTTATACTTGTAACTTTGTTTCAATTTATTTGTCTAACTGGTTTTCAAATTGAATGAAATAAAACATTAATTAAAAGAGTTTGTAACAAGATACTGTGCTACGAAGTGCTACGCGCTACGAGAGTACTACGCCGGGCGAATGCATCGTAGACGTCGTAGCAAGGATAGACGTGGTCGTAACGTAGCCCGTAGCCGATAGACTCGTACTAATACGACCGTAGCCGAACGCTGGACTTACCCCGAAATTATTCCGCTCCCTATTCAGAATATTAATAGCCCCGACCATAATGGCATAGTGATTTGATAATCACAAACAGTGGAGACGTCTAAACAAACAATAGATATGAATAGGTATGTAATGTTTAGTTTACTCCTTATAGATGACCGTTTTAATGTGTTATTTGCTATTTTATTGGACATATCCGAATGGATTTTAGTGCCTGTTAAGATTTCATGTGAAAAGTTAGTATGAGAAGGATAAGTATGCTGATGGATTCCCTTATCGAACAAGTATCGATGTAAATGTGTGATTTAAAAATTTCACATAATTATTTGAAGTTATTTGCCATGGCATCGTTTTTAGCCTATTGCAACAAAGACCGTCTAAAATCCTGTCGGTCATCAGTCTAATTATTATGCTTACATAAATAGCACACGTCAAAGAAATGCTAATCGACATATTTATCGCTTTTCCAATTAAAATCACAGAAAAACTCCACCTGAAAACAAATTATTACAAGTTATTAATCAAAAAACTATCTCTATACACAGAATTAATTGATGTGAGTCGGGAACGTTAGTGAAACAAGCCAATTATCCAAATAAATTGAGTTAGCCGGTCTCCGGCGTGACGCGCGCCCCCGGCATAGTTGGCTCAAAGGAAGCGCGTTGTGCTCCTTCGCAAAGGTGTTTGTTTCCGAGGCGCGCCGCAAAATGAATATTGATGACTTCATGGGGTCCGGAGATGATTTGCTGAAAAATTAGCTTCTTTTCATCGTTTTATTGCCCTGCATCGTTCGGAAGCGCGCTGATGAAGACTAATATAACCTTTAATTTTGCTTAGTAACGATCACGTAGATTTATTGGGGGTCATTAAAATTGTGGATTGTGATGGCTTCGTTTAATCTTCGTTTGTGTCCGATGCAGTAATTTTGACGAATTATAGTTGGGAAATACTCTTTAAAGTAAACAAATGATAATGAATATAACCTAATAAGTTTTCAGATTTGTTCATCGCTGTGCACATATTACGGGTGTTGATTAGCACGGACATAAATATGCAGTTGTGTTTACCGTAGCGGTCACATCATAGACGCGTGTCATCTTGCTCGCTATGACCAGAAGATACAATTTATATGCAAATTTAGCGCAAGATACAAGCCACTGATGTCAGTGGGTGCCGCCGCTGTCGCCCGCGCCCGTCGCCTTCTGTGATAGCCTTTAAAATTACTTTTGCGCACAGAATATTCATGTTGTATTGGTAATACATATGATATTAAAATATAATATATTGTTGCGTGGTTGGGGGAAGACTTTATTATGTTCCGATCGTGGAGGTTTCATTTTCAATATTATATTATAACTGTATGCCTACTTATTTTTGATAGTATTTTTTGTCGTGATGAATATCATATAAAATCGAATATCACTAATAATGCCTCTTTCTAACACAAGACTTTATCATTATCAAAAAAAAAATAAACTAAATTCAATATGTTAATAGCAGTGAGTTAATAATGAGAAAAATATAAAACACTGATTACATTCAACAGTGTTTGTTCTAAACGGATTTTCCATTTGTTTTTAACGACTAAAGAAAAATGTAATAAAACGAAAGAGAAAATTATATTTGCCTTGCGGGCGAGCCTGTTGTATGAGACAAATTAAAAACCTACTCCCAGGTATATTGTTTCTTTAACCATTCTTTGCGGAGATAGTTTACTCGTGTTTTTATTTTGTTTTTGCTAATCGTTGGTTAACAGTGAAGGTCAAGTAGCTGTTGACAGGCCTATGTCCCCAGTTATACTGATTGCATCTTCATTCCGAAGCCACCCTGCTCGAATAATGCTGCACGAAATTAACGAAATAGCAAATCAAATCAGATATGGCATAAAGGAGAAGAAAAATAACAGTAATGTTGATGGATAATTATTAATTATAGTGGTTTGTTTGACCTTATCGATCCTTTTAATCACCTTTGTTATAACTGGAAAATAATAATTAAAGGTTAATATCACAATCAGCAGTCTCAAAGTATAGATCACACTCAATGCAAAATAAGTCTAAATTCTTCACTTCTGTCAACAAGTAAAATGCTTAGTTCTTGATCTTATCAATGACTTTTAGAACAAGTTACTGCGCCATAGCTGATAAACATCGAATTTCAGGGCGAAAATTCGTAACTGAATTATAGAGCATCACAAAAACTATCAAGGCGATCATGTTACAAAGTAACCAAATGCCTCCTCCTGCCGAAACTGTGTACAAGTTTCTTTATTCCCGTGCTTGCGCGTCGGCGACCGCTGGCTAAGCCAATTAGTGTCCACTTGGGTAAACACCGGCTCGTTAGAGGACTTGTGTGTTTTATTCAATTCAATTTGCCAGTTCCACCGCTACTTATTGATAGGACACACTTTTCTTTGTTCGCTGTTAATTTGCTCCGGCTTCGTGCTCGCAACAGTGGTCAAATATTAACCGATTGTGATTTCGCTTTGATCTCGGATTCTGTGCCAGTTTTTGTGTTCGGTGTGTGGTATAGTTTGGTTACTGTGACAATGGTTTGAATAGTCGCACTCGTCATTTGACTACCATTATATGCACTTGTAAGTCATACAACGTTGTGCAATTTTGTTTATGACCAGTAAAATATTAGTGTCATCCTTAGATTTTATCAAAAAAATTGTTTCAACCTCTACTTCTTCATAATCAGTGGTAGTGGTAGCATGCAGATAGTGTTGCATTTAAAAAAAAACCTGAAAAACTTTCAATAATTATGCTTGTGCTTGTGCAGTCCACATTCGGCCCAATTGAAGCACGAGCCGAGTACGTAATCGAGCAGAGAGTCAGATATACCATCTCAATTCATTAATATTAAATAATAGAACATCCATTGAATTACAACTCCATTCATTTCCATCTGATTATTTATCCGAGCCTGCTCAATATCGGCGTTATATCGGAGGTGCGCCAACCAGTTCGGTGATCGGCACATCGAAGGCTGTCGCGGCTCTCGGTAATCTAGTCCGTGACTTGCAAGTGGAATGCGTGGTTTTATTACCTCCCGGCGGGGTGAGGGGTGAGGGTCTGCGGGGTGTTGGGAGAGGTGCTCCCCTCGTCGTTAGTTGTGCCGCATTGTGCCGGTTATTGCCGCTCGCGACGAACCTCGCAGACAACCCGATGGAACCTCGAACAACCCGAAACTGTATGCCGATAACAGTTCAATTACATTTAAAATTATCTTAAATGTATTGTTTAAGCCTACCGTGGTCGTGGGACTAACGAATACCGCGACCCGGGAACGTAAAGGGCTTTTGAAGGACACCCTGGATTTTAGTCAGTACAAGTCTGACAGTCCCTCCTGCTCTTCGCTGGGTGGGACTCGTTTGATGATTATACGACGCAAAGAAAAAATCGTTTAAGCACGTCTTGTCAGAATTCCAAAATTTCAGAACCGGTCGCTTTGCAATTTTAGAAACCATGAATTTTGTAAAACGTTTCCATGAAAATTGTAATCTTGTGATTGTAAAAATATGTGTATACTCGTATCTTAATAATAAAATCCTGAATCAAACTTCCAAATAGAACCTCATTCCCTTATCTATTTACCACAGACAACACCTAACATATTCTTTTTAATTCCTGCCATGGCTTAGCACACAGTGGGTTACGTTCATTGAGTAGAAAATTATATGCAAAATCACGACGGAAGTCACGGTCTGACGGAAAGGTTGAGCGACGACTAATTAATATTGAAGCTTTGTAAAGTTTTTTTCATAATAACGGAGCATATTTTCCTCGAAACAGATTATCCCAATTTAACGTAGCAACATTGTAGTAGGGGATTAATTTGGACCACGGCTATGCGCAATCCAAAGCCATTTTAAAAACATGGCGCGTCCGTAATGATGGCTTGATGAGAGCCGCGTCAGTGCGCTGCACTCGTGGTCGCCCCCTCGGTTTCAGGCCCTTCCTCTAATGTACTAGGTTTTTACGTGATCGCTGAAAGATAACTTGATCTCAAACTTTTTCGGCATTCGAAAGGGTTATTTAGATTATCCATGATAAAAAAATCTTATGTAGGTATTATTTGTAATCTGGTGTTTTTTTAAAACACTAGAAATTTTGAAATATGAGTCTGTCAAACTTTCGTAAACCCCCAAAGGCAGAGGTGTACTAAATAGTACCCACAATGCGCCTCTCATGTTTAAGTTTCAGGTGATTAGGGGCGAGACTGTTGCCATCATTTAATCTCTGAATCCTATAATACTTGGTCCGACCTGGGAATCGGACCTATAAACTCCTTCTTATTCGCTCTAGCGTCCAATACGCCAACAAGGATAGAATAATAATGATTATAATTATACCTTTATTATGTGTGCTTTACGTATTTTTGTGATATAACTAAGTAGTTTTTGCCTGCGGCTTCGCACACTTTGATATAACCGTCATATTATGAACAAGAATAGTTCTGCAATAGACCGTGGAAGCTATGACGTCACATTTTGACATTTGGGTAAAAACAAACACAGGAACGTATTGCATTTTGAGATAATTTACATTTTGAATACATTATCTAGTGTTTACAAGGTATAAAATACCTTATTGTTTTGCTCCCGGTTGCAACCATGTCTCTAGAAGAGAAACCTGCAGGTTTTTTTAGATTTCCTGCTAGTGAAAAAATCTTTAAAAAATGGAAAACACTCTGCCGGTACGTTACTGCTGATTAATTATTATTCTAATCTGAGGACTCGTTGTATTGACTTGTATTGCTGACTTACTCATTATTTTCAATTTCAGTCGTAAGGATAGAGACCCTACTCGTGAAGACCGTCTTTGTAGTTGTCATTTTGCTGATGAAAAGGATGTTGTTCCATCAATTTTTGCACACAATAGTAACAAGAAGTTAGACGCAGACATTATTATTAATTACAAAAAAGATAAAATAACAAAAATCCCACGTCGAAACCTGTTTGTTTTTACCCAAATGTCATCTTTTTACGTCACACTTCCACGGTCTATTCACAATAAAATTTACATAGCAATTTTCTCACGCATGTCTCCCTTTTTCAAATATTGGATAAGTCTATCATTAAACTAAATTCATTAGAATCGCATCAGCGGTTCAAGCGCGAAAACAACAAAAGGCACGTTTTTATCAAATTATGTACGCTTTGTTCTGGCAAATTACATTTGTTTTTAAAATCAGTATCTTTGCAACGTTATAATAAAAGTAAAAAGTATTAATAAGAAACAAGTCTGTAAGGCATTTTTCCAGCAAAGATACCATCCCTTATACCTAGACGGTTATCAAAACAACTCTAACGTCCAAGTAGCTCCTAACTGCTCGCAGCAATTTTCAACTTAATCATATTAATAGCTTTTATACGAGGGGCTGTTTGCTTAGGGAGCGACACGAGAGCATATGCTGAAGTTGTTGGTACTTGTAGTAAACTACATGTTAACATGTTTGTGAGTGAAAATTAGAGAGCAAACTGTGGGACTCTTACTAGCTCAGTGATAGCACACAGCGGCCCGCTAGAGACGGGAACGTCCTAACAAGTGAACTATCCCAAGTCTGCAGCGAGTAACAATGTATTGCATGAACAAAATACTACTACACAACAAGCTACTTTACTTTCACTTCACTTCGGAACTGCATAACGAGACGAACATTACTGTTCATGTTCAGTAGATTTCATTATTTTATTTCTTTTCGAACACGTCTAACACTTATAATTTCTCAGGTGTCGTGGGTGCGTTTACTAACATAGAAACTCACATACACAACATTTTGAAAAGGCTGACTTGCTTGGGGTGCTATGACAGGAAACCTCCACGTGCGCCCGTGGACTGGAGTTCCCTCTCGGATACGTCCAGGGGGAAGACCAGTTTTTCGGGCCGGTGCACCCTGGGATGCGGGCAAAAACTCTTCCTTAGGCACTGTGTGCCCAAGTGGTCTCTTTGCCCGTATGCAAATAGCCTGTCGTGTGGATGCTCCAACGCGTGTCCCTCTGATCAGCAGAGGGCACAGCGGCGGAGCGGGCTTGCGGACGGTGAGTGATGGGTAGCTCGCCGTCCGACCAAGGACCAAGCCCGGGTCGGTGGCGCGTCGTGTTTCGCGCCAAATGCCTGCTGGGGTCGCGGGTTTTTTCTTAACCCAGGTTACCGTGGCCCCGGAACATAAAGGGCATAGGAACGAACACGGGTGGATTTTAGTCAGTAAGAGTCTGACAGTCCCTTCCGCCCCACCCAGGGCGGGAGGACTCATTTGATGATTTTACCAACTAAAAAAAAAAAAAAAAAAAAGGCTGACTTGCTTCTGCCGAAACAACTCTGCTGCTCTTCTGGTAATATAGTTTTTTTACGCAACGCAAGTTCGTTATCTTATTTGATTTCTGGAATCCTGTTATTACGATATTCTAGAGTAAGGTTGTTTGTCAACCGGCGCGGAGTGTGGCCGTGGAGCGCAAAACGGAGGTACGTTTACCAATAGGATTGCACTAATTCTTTGCGCCTCTTCAGTGATGCAATTATCAGCTCATCTATTGAGGAGCTTCACTCCGCTTCTGTGGACAGCCAGCACACTGCTCGTCTGACTTTCGGGCATCTGACTACATAACAACTATATTTACAAATGACAGCTGGAATACAGCTGATTTTGCTTTCCGTAACACGGAGGGGAATCCTTTGTAGTTAATGGTCCCATCCATGGGCTGACATCAGCAGGTTGACCCTGGACATTATAAACTTGTTCGGATATTCCACTTTCTTACGGCAATTGTTTCCACAATAGAAATTATTCTTTTGTCAGAATGCTCCGGCTCGGCGATTCGGTCAGAGATCTGGTAAAATTTCCAGGTTTCAGAACAATTCTGGAATTCCAGTATAGATCCTTCGTGCGCACGACCTTTTCTGTGGCGTGTGACGAAGGATTTCTACACTTAAACTACGGGCACAACACATATATGCCCGAAGAACTGGTGCGGTGTGCGGGTAATCCGACTCGCAGTGCGAATAGAGTTCGGTTTTATCTACATTTTACTATACCTACTTGCGGCCAACTGGTCGGCTTCAATGTCGGCAGCTGAATAGAGCGCACGTGCAAACTTAAAAATTCATTAATATTTTAAGATGAAGAGAACAGACGCTGAAGGCAATTCTTCTTTTTTGACTTCTTTCTTTTTCTTATGTAGTTGTGGCTTCTGGTGTCACAGTTTGATCCACCTCTGGAAACACTATAGGCCTCGGTATGCTCTAAATACGTAAGACCAAAGCATGTCACGATGTGTTCCGCCACAGATGTGAGTTATGAACATCATTCATATATCCCTAAAAGAGTTGAGAGCATCGAGACTGCAGGAGCCAGCTCCATAATTTGACATTCCGCATCTGATTAATTTAAACACTTGTCTCTCTCGCGGATAATTCTCTTTTTCAGATCTTTAAATAATGACAACAACGGTCGTGTGTCAATGTTTCGGCGCCCCCTCTGTATTTCACTGTAGCTACCACTCCACTCGGTATATGGTTAAAAAGAAGAATAGGTCCTTCCAACAGCAAGTTTGAATTCTCACGCCAAATACTTCTACAAATTAAAAAATTAAAATATTTAATTTATCTGTAGAAGTATTTGTCGTGTGTGTTTAAATTACATATTCAATTTGAGCTTTAAAATCGTATATTCGTACTAGGTAAATTACTAAAATCTCTAAACTGAATTCTCAAAAAAAGGAAAAGTCACTACAACACAAGGATCGCAAAACATCTGACTGATAAAAAAACTTATTATTTCAGTTTACCCACAAAAAATATACACATACAACATGGTACAAGTTGAGCAGAGTTTTTCGAAACTTTCCTTCTTTACTTATTTTGAGGACGGTCGGAGCGAGCGTCGAACTCCCTAACTCGTGTTATTGAATTTAATGTACCCTCCCCGTACCTAGCTCTATTCAGTGTCGATAAAATCACTTGGACCTGTTAGACATTACAGTGTGTGATGCTACCGTACGTGTGCTGCTGCCGGTGTGTGTCTGCCAACTAAGTGCCTTGAATTAGTGTTGCTCGAACGAATGAAAGGAAAGTCTGTTTGCTTTATTCCAAAGAGTTCCTTTTGATGTCTCGTGTGTACAAAATACACGTAAATGATAAAATGACACACGAACTAGACGAGTCGACGGGTAATTTTTTTCCTTCGGTTCACCGCAAAAGGTTTCTTTAAGCTAACATTTGCATTTGGCGTTGCCTTCGGTTCGAGTGTTCGGGCGAGACGCACTTTAATCACAGAGAACAGGTGGGAAGAGGCGACGAGCAATTTTAATATTGGAATTTCTTATCAAATCCAGCTTTTTCCCGCAAATAATACAAAAATATTTGTTTCGTTCGGGCAATTTCGCGGAAGATTCGTTTGTGTACTTTTTTTCAAACGGATTCGAGATTAATCTTCGTTTATCCTGCTGGTTTAGAGAATTAGCAATTTATTTGTCACAAATAATTCGTGATACAAATTGAATTCGTGTTTTTTGAATTATCGCTGGGCTTATTTCAGAAAAATGGGTACCTGTTTAACTTACCTACTTACTTATTTAAAAAAAAAAAACAGTACTTGTGGGTCTGCCTGCCTGTGAGGCTATCAAAGTCCACATGTACTATGAAAAAAAAAACTGTATTCAAATAAGTAATTTTTAAGTACAAAAATCGGTTGGTATAATTTATGAAGAAGTAATATTTACGCAATAGTAGTAAAAACACATTTACTTATGTTGTAACATCACCGCTTATGTTCAAGAAACGATTCTGATTTTTGTTGATTTTCTCATGAAAAAGCAAGCGTAACATAAAGTTGAGTGCAAAACGGCGCACACTTGACTGTACAACATTTCAAAGAAGAGTAAACGCAATAATTGCTGATAGCAACAAAACTGTTACTAACACAAAAAAAAATAACAAATAATGATTACTGTATCCCTAGCATGAATTTTCAGTATTTGAGACGTAAAGTAAACTGGAACTTTGACAACTTCAAATTGACAATTTTCAAAGAAAAAAATAGTTCTGTCTTCGCACACCAGAGGCGCTGTTCCATTTTTTCATACAAAACGCTGTAAATACTAAAAATTCGTGCTAAGGGTACTGTTCAGTTACCGAGAGCATTTCTTCGAACACCGTATTGAGCATTTGGAACGCTACATTACATGAATGCTCCAGAAAATGGTCCAGTGTGTACTGTCTGTTCTTCATAATGAAAAACAAAACCCGGTCTATTTTCTTCAAAGTAATAACATGACATTCGGAAAGTTTTTTTCTTCTTCTCTTTGATGGAGTCGCACTTGTTAAGTTGCTCTTGTAAACTTGAACACCTTGCATGGTCTGCAGCTTCAACGAATAATAAACAGTGATTTGATGTTCAGATGTATATTTCAAGTAAATTGCGTTTTTCTTTAAAAACGAAATTATGAAAGTAACTTCTTAAAACACACAGTATTTTATCTCCTTCTTTCTCAAATCTATACAAAGGTTGTTTTGAAAAAATCGCTATTTATAAGATATATATTTTGTAAATATCCGTAATTTGTATGGTGTGCAGAATAAAGTATATTCTATGTATCTATCCAATAAAACATTATTTACCGAAAAAATAAATCTCATAAATTACGATGAATGAAAGATTCAGTAAGAAACATTGTACATTCCCCTCAATTTTCCCCACCTTACAATGATTTACCTTCTGGTTGGTAAATGGTCACACTCATCGATAGAATCTAAAGATTCGTGTACACCACCCGACAGGGCATCGAGAACTCTGTGAATGCTTGCACGTATTCAATTTTCTCGACAATATTTCACTCTGCTGGCATTCTTCGTTACTTTGCGAGTTCTCCACAAGAATGCTTCAAAACATATTTATCTAGGGAAACTCAATTACCAAGACCATGATGTCAAATGTGTCAAAATTAAATTGAACTTATACAAAAATATCAGCTGTGTTTGTTTCGTATCAATATCCGGATTAGGTTGAATCAAATTTGGTTTGTAGGATCAGAATTTATGCAACGCTCTCAATTTCCTGCGACGACAGCGGAACATCCGGCATGCAGTGCTCCCCCCGCCCCTCGGGCACCCCCGCCGGGGCCCGCCAGCGCCGCAGCCGCCACCGGGCCGAGCGTAAAATGGAGCGCGGGCATTTGCATAGCGGCACTCGAGCCGAGCGGACCGGCAAATTGTTGTCGCATCAATGACTCGATCAATACGCCATATCTATCTTCGACTACGGCTGTTTCGTCGTATTGACCAAAATTCTATCGTATTTATCTAGAAGGGTTACGCCTGACATGCGACGTTTCCGGGAAAATTAGTTAATCTCTTTTTTTAAAGAAATGGTTATTAAGTGTTTAGGATTTAACAAAAAAGTTAGTTTAACAAGTAAATTTTCCATCTTCTGACTGCTTGTTATATCGGGAAAATTTCTTTTTCACTATGAGAAAGATGTTGATTCCCAAAAATATATTCATTGTAAATAGAACCAGATCATACCAATACTCACGTACGATTTTTCCAGTAAGAACATAAAATCGTGATCTTGTTACTCGTCACGGTTTTGGAGTTCTACTAGCTAATTTTATTTGTCCCTGTGTGGATTCTTATCCACCCTTCATTCCTGAAATGTATAAAATTATTTTCCACCAAGTTCATAATTTTGACGCTGTATAATGAGCACATTTAGAATACTAAAGATAAAAATAATCTTTTTCTTGTTTTTTTTAATCCGTTGTGCTTCACTACGAATGTATCGTGGACGTAGGTGCGTTTACAAACATTAAAACTTACATACACTTACACCCGGAACAACTACTTACAGATTATACAAATATTTTTGTTTCGAGCAGGGATCGAACGATGCTAGAAAGCTTGATTATGGCGGGTTTTCCTGTCACGCTGACCGCACGCGGATAGTGGCGGCTGTCAGCGCTGAGCGGTCAGCATTAACTCAGAAACGCTACTTTACTACACAGCAGATTGTTACGAGCTGGGTTTTCAGGTATTGGGATAAATTAATTAACACCAATTAAAACCAAATAAACTTTATTTACACACGAATTAAGACAATCACTAAACACTACTCAACACTTAAACACTTATAAGTACACACTCTTAAGAGCGTATATTCCGAAAGTCGGCAACGTCGCAAATGGTTGTCAAATATCAACAAGTTTTAATTAAATTAGCATTGTTACTGTATGAAAATAAGAAATTATGGCTAAAAAAGCATTTGGAAGCTTTCCAAATATCTTTTATACACCTGAAACGGTTACAACATCAAATTCAGTGTTTTAATTGCATTCCTTTTTAGTGCACTACAAAGCGATATTTCTTGTTTTCATACAGAAAATTTGCCAAATTAATTAAAACTTGTAAATATTTGACAGCTTCTTGCGACGTTGCCAACTTTCAGAATATGCGGCCTTAATAACACGTAAAAGTCACGAGATCGCTTGTAGTTTACTTCGAGTCGCATCGATCGTAGTCAAAACCAGACTGACTCAGCTCGCCGATCGGCGCCCTTTTGATAAGATGTTTCTAGAAGGTCGTCGAATCTTCTGGAAACATCCATAGACTTCGACATAGTCCCATACCTTCTGAAACATTCCAGAACCATCTCGAAACATCTAGAACAGGATAGAATTTTCTAGAAATTTCCTGACCAATCTTCAGTAGAATTGTCGAGAACCTTGTGGAACTTTCGAGAAGTTTATAGATCTCGCGATTCGATCGACGTAACAATATTAACCCATCAGTGCTGACCATCCGTGTGCGGTCAGCGTGCCAGGAAAATCCGCCTTAGAAAGCAATACTTCTATATTAGGAGGCTCTTTGGATTTCGGACTGTCGTGGCAACAACTTGTGCCTGATAACAGTGGGCTACTGACTAATTTGTGTTTTTGTAAAAGTTTTTATTAAAAATTCAGAAGATAAACTAATAAAAATATATAAGAATATGAATATGACATGTGTAAGAAGAAAATACACATATATGTATATACATATATACAGTGTGTCCGGGCACGAGTTAGCGATATTTGAAGGGGATATTGTAGGCTCATTTTCATCGACAAAAATGCTTTAAAAAAAATTCTTACTCCAAAACTTCGCGAGTGGCAGCCATTTTAATTTTTTGATCTGTGTGTACAATAAAATGCAAATATCTTTGAATCCAAGAGACCTACATTCATGCAAATGACTTTATTGCAAAGTTAAACGTTGAGGCTTATCAAAAACTTACGAAAGTTTTTGAAATAATATGTAAAAATAACCAAAAAACATGGGCAAACACGAAATTGTACACAAAAATTACAGAATAATTTCACATTTTTAACTGTAGCTCGATAAGTACCCCTAAATTTTGCAAGGGTTTTTGCATTAAATTTAAAGTATTTGAGACAGGCTATAAAATGATGTCAAAATTATCACTCTACATTAAGTATCTTAGGAGTTATTCTCACTTGAACATCACCCTTCCTTAGCGCATGTACCCCAATATTACAGGTGCCGCATTCTTTGGGTGAGCTAAATCGTTCCAACGAATATTTATGAGCTGGCATTATTGACCACCGCGTAAATGATCCCCAAGTAACCATCCTTAAACTGAAATAGTACAGTTTCTTGGATTTATTGCTGCGGGGCGAGACGGAAGAGTGATGTTAAATTGAGAATAACTCCTAAGATACTTAACGTAGAGTGATAATTTTGATATCATTTTATAGCCTGACTCAAACACTTTTAAATTAATGCAAAAACCCTAGCAAAATTCAGGGGTACTCATCGAGCTAGAGTTAAAAATGTGAAATTATTCAGTAATTTTCGTGTACAATTTCATGTTTGCCCATGTTTTTTGGCTATTTTTACATATTATTTAGAAAATTTTCGCATATTTTTGATAAGCCTCAACATTTAACTTTACAGTAAAGTCATTTGCATGAATCTAGGTCTCTTGGATTCAAAGATATTTGCATTTCATTTTACGCACCCCAGTTCGACAGATCAAAAATTTGAAATGGCTGCCATTCGCGAAGTTTTGGAGTAAGAATTTTTTTTAAAGCATTTTTGTCGATGGAAATGAGCCTAGAATATCCTCTTCAAATATCGCTAACTCGTGCCCGGACACACTGTATATAAATTTGAGATATGATTAACACCTTAACTGATTGACACATCGAAGACGTGCTGTAACTCGGGTATATTTTTCAATAAACTAGTGAAATTGTTAATACGAATCACGTGAGGCGGCTCAACCAAATGAAAAATGATATTTTGTGGCAGTAATTGAATACATGATCGGAATATAACATCATACATCAGGGTCTGTACCCGTATGATGGGTATCTCGTTACTAGAAGCTAGGTGTCTACATAACCACTAACCCGTTATTTAATTAAAATGTCATAGGTTTTATACGTACAATTGTACACACAAAAAAAAAGTTTTTGATCTAGTAGCATAAGCTGCTTTTTTCATAATTGAACATCGGGTCAAAGAAACTTTTTGTTGTGCGTTTTCTTTAGATAGAAGTACTTACCCTGTAATAATAATGCAAAATTAAAACGAAATCGCTTTTAATATAATCTACTGTAACAAAAAAAATTACAATTTTTAGGGTTCCGTAGTCAACAAGGAACCCTTATAGTTTCGCCATGTCCGTCCGTCCGTCTGTCCGCAGTTTAGCTCAGAGACGCACAGTACTAGAGAGCTGTAATTTGGTGTAAATATACGGATTTGTTGTGCCGAAAAAGTGGTAAAATAAAATCTCGTAAAATATTTTTTTTTAGGGTACCTCCAGTACTTACACGTAAAGTGAGGATTTTTTTTTTCTCGCGTACCCCTTAGTGTGGGGTATCATTAAATAGGCCTTTAAAAAATAATGATAGTTTCCATTAACAATTTTTTGATAAAATAATTCGTTTGTGAAATATTAATCTTTAAAGTGCTAAATTTTGCTCGATTCGAGTGCCCCTCCCCTCTACCAGCTAAACGGTTATGTTTGGGGGTGTGAAAAAATTCACAATAGTAGTATATATAACGAAGTTTAAAAGAAAATTATCATGACTGAGTAGGCTTTACAACTTTACGAGTAATAGTCGACCAACTTATAAAATGTACTTGATATCATATTTCCTTAAACAAAATGTATCGGAGACAACTGCAAATGTAAGTGTGTCAAATTTATTTTTACAGCTTTTATAGGTATGTTTTTTGGGGATAGGCAGGTTTTTATCGTCAACTATTGTAGGCAACTCTTTTAATAAGTATTATGATTTGTTTTTATTTTCGCGCGATGCGAGCACGCAACGTAGCGGCGCGGGCGCGCAACGGCAACGTCGCATTTTCTGTGTTCGCGCGCCAACCGTTGAGCCAACGCCGCCCCGCCCGCGCCTCTCGGTAGTCAGTCGCTGCCACATACGAGTTGCGCGCGGGCGCGTACTGAAATGCTCCCTCGTTCCCGCCAATTTTGTTATTTCTAGTGTTTAAGTACTGAGTAACCTTTGTGTCTTTGTGTTTTGTGTGAACGCTAATAAATACGCCTTTTACCCAGTGACTGTAGTGTCTCATTGTGTTTCAAATCCCGCCCTAAGTTATATTGGTCCTTCTAAAGCCGGATCACAATGAATGACAAGGTAACTGGCGTCGTGACACGGAGCAGAGCTCATGCTGGAGCTGAACAAAGACCCGGTGCGGATACCACGTGTGTCACTACGGCTCCGCGTAGTGAAGTTGTTGCCACGTCGACCGGGTCGCGGTCAAGCCGCCTGAGCCGCGAAGCGCTTCGCCTCCGTGCCGAATACAAAGCCGAAGAAGAACTCGCCAAGGTTAAAGAACAGCTCATAAAGAAAAAACTTGCATTAGAAATCGCGGAGATTGAAGACGAAGAAGCAGAAAAGCGCGCGGCGAGTATTTACAGTAGTCCAAATAACGTGGAGGAGTGGGTAAGCTCACATCAAGCCCCGTGCGAACACGCGGGAAAACCGCCAGCGCCCCACGCGCCGGCCGGCGCGTGTTCGAACTTTCCCGAAGCCCTACCTCACGAACGAGAGCGCGCGCGCGGCTTCGCGCATGCGCACAACACCGTTCACGAGCCGTTCGCGCCTGCGGTGGCGTCCTCCCCGACCGCCGCGAAGTATGCAGCGAGCGCTCTGCCCCCGGCCGCCGGCGCCGTCGCGGCCTCTGACATCATGCACCTCGCCGATGTCATTATTACAAACATGTCGAAGCGACCACGACAGAATTATGACCTCCCCGTGTTTGATGGCAGCCCGGCAGACTGGCTGGCATATCGTCGTGCGTATGAAGGTACCGCGGCCACGTACAATAAGTTAGAAAATACCTTACGACTGCAAGCATCACTGCGTGGCGCGGCAAAGTGTGCCGTTGAAGATCTGCTGCGTACCGGGTCCGACCCAACAGATGTCATCAATGCTTTAGAAGAGGAGTTCGGTCACCCCAATTTACTTTTACAAACGGTACTTAATAAGATAAGATGTTTGCCCCGTGTATCCGAAAGTGGCGTCGAATTACGAAATATGACATGCGTCGTTCGAAATTGTGTGTACATTTTGAAGAACATAAGAGCGGAGGGCTACATAAATAACCCCCAATTGACACACGAAATTATTAGCAAATTAACCCATGTACAACGATCGCAGTACGGCGAGTTTGTTATGAAAAGAAATACCGACAGCAAGGAAGATCTTCGATTATCGCCGAATATACACATAGTCCTCGAGTTTCTCAGTCACTTGACACGGGCATCATCTTTTTACCTACCGTTGAGCATGAACACCGAGCATAATAATAATCGTAACCGGACCACCGCTGCTGCCTACCCCGCTGTCGCCGCATCGTCGCGCGCTAGGCGCGCTGAGGCCACGCCCACGCGTCAACACCGGGAACCTGCCGACCGAGTACACCTCGCTAGCGAGGAAGCTACGTCAGCGTCGCCGAGTACGTCGTCGTCATCAAGTGAGTGCGCGTTGTGTCGTAGTGCGGTTCACAAATTACCCGAGTGCGATAAATTCGTCATAAAAAGTGAGCTTGAAAGGTGGGACTTTGTCAAACTCAACAAACTTTGTTTTAAATGTTTGTGTGAAAACCATTCGCGTTACCGATGCCGCGTAAAGCGATGTGTTAAGTGTCGTGCTCCCCATCACACTCTTCTCCACTATGAGAAGCCGAGAAACCCGGGCGCCGCCGGTGACGTCACCGGTGCCCCGCCCGCGCCGGCTGCTGTGGCGCAGGCGGCCTGTGTACAGCCGCCGGCGTCGTCGCAGTCGGTCGCCGAGTCGGTGACGAGTATGGGTGAGCGGTGTCGAACCACTAAAACATTATTAAAAATTATGCCTGTCACAATTATTGTTAACAATGTTGAACATAGTTTATATGCTTTGTTAGATGATGGAGCCACTGTGTCTTTAGTAGATTCTAGTATATGTAATTTCAGGGGACCATCATGTCCGTTAAAAATTGTTAGTGCGCGCGGTCTGATTATGACTGATAACAATTCCTGTAAGGTGACTGCGCTAATACGCGGTCATAATGGTACATGGTCACATGATATCGTGTTACGAACGATAGAGAATTTAGACTTGCCTACCCAATCCGTGCCTGCCAGAGTTTTGAATAATAATAAACATCTGCGAGATTTGAATTTGTGTGAGATGTTGTGCGCGAAACCGATGATTTTAATAGGTCAAGATAATTGGAAATTGATCGTAAATGAGGAAATACGACAGGGCAAATCCGGTCAACCCGTAGCATCCCTCACAAAATTAGGGTGGGTTGTTCATGGACCTGTAAGTTTAGGTAACGTGTCTGATAGTGAGTCAGTAAATTATTTAGCCGTTGACGATTTGAATGATTTAAATGACCTTGTGAAACAGCAATTTTTGCTCGAGTCTATCGGTATCACAGAAGTGTCACGCAAAAATGTTGAGACGGAACGCGCTTGTAAAATCCTAGATAGCACTAGTCGCCGTGTCGACGGCGGCTGGGAGGTAGGATTGCTTTGGTCACGTGACGCGGTTCACTTACCTGATAATTACGACTACGCTATAAAACGATTACGCGGCATAGAGAGTAAGATGGATAAGAACCCCGATTATGCAGAAGCGTATTCGCGTCAAATTGAACGGTTAATTTCAGAAAAATATGCTAGGCTATTGGATACTCCGTTGAGCGTTAACCCGGTGTGGCACCTACCGCATTTTGGGGTCATCAACCCCAATAAACCAAATAAATTGCGATTAGTTTACGATGCCGCCGCTAAATATAAGGGTGTATGTTTAAATGATTATTTGCTTACAGGGCCGGACTTGTTAAATTCATTATTGGGCGTTTTGTTTAAATTCCGATCTGGGCGAATAGCTTATACAGCGGACATAGCTGACATGTTTTTGCGCATTAAAATAAGGAAGGAGGATCAGGGCGCGCAGCTCTTTTTATGGAGGGGCCGGGACAGAGAACGCGACCCTGATACATATGTCATGGATTCCATGATTTTCGGTGCTAAGTCGTCGCCTGCCTCAGCCATACACGTATTGAATACAAATGCGAATGAGTTCAGAGATTCATATCCTGAGGCGGTTAAGGCAATCCATGAAAATCATTACATGGATGATTATTTAGATAGTGTAAACTCCGTAGATAGTGCGCGTCAACTGATCAAAGATGTTTCCATGATACACTCCGCTGGTGGGTTCTCTATCAGGGGGTGGGTGACCAATTCACCTGAACTTCGTAAGGAGTTACCAGCTGTCGTGCCCGGTACTGTCAATTTTGACAAGTCTCCCTATAATGGTGAACGGACCTTAGGCATGATATGGGTGCCGGAATCAGACGAGTTAGCGTACGATTTGTCGTTCAAAAAAGTAGTGCCTGACGTAGTTGAGGGCAGAGTTATTCCTACAAAACGACAGTTTTTGAGATTTATTATGAGTATATTTGATCCTTTAGGCTTGCTTTATCCTTACACGATAAAGTCAAAAATCTTGTTACAGAAAATTTGGAAGTCTGGTATAGGTTGGGACGATCAGCTGATGGAGGCGGAGTTCGTTGAATGGGAAAAGTGGTTGCAAGACATAAAACAACTAAGTAGCATGCGTGTGCCTCGTTGGTACAGGCTTGACCCTTCAACTGTCGAATTACATGTTTTTGGCGATGCAGGCGAATCGGCTTATGCTGCAGTCGCGTACCTAGTCGGTAAGGATGAGTTTGGAGTACCTACCGTCTCACTTGTTATTGGTAAAGCTCGCGTCGCCCCGTTGAAGGTTATATCTGTGCCGCGCCTTGAATTGCAGGCAGCTGTGCTGGCGTGCAGGTTAGCTTGCACCGTTGTTAAAGAGCAAGGCTTGACAATAACACGAAAGTATCTTTGGTCTGATTCGAAAACTGTCTTGAAATGGGTTCATTCGGATCCTCGTGATTACCAAAAGTTTGTCTCACATCGGTTGGCAGAAATCGACCGGAAGTCCAGCCCAAGTGAGTGGCGTTGGGTGCCATCTTCAGAGAACCCCGCTGATGAAGCCACCAAGTTGCACTGGCCTACGAATTGTAAGTTGTGGTTTACAGGTCCACCTTTTTTGTATCAGGACAAAGACCATTGGCCAGTTAACGAGTTTGAGGACGTAAATGATAATGATTTGGAGCGTCTTGAGAAGGTTCATCTTGTCAAACAGTATGTACCACTATTTAATGTCGATAGGTTCTCTAGTTGGACACGGGCTGTTAGATCTGCAGGTCGAGTTCTTGCCTTTGTTAGTTTGTGTCGCAAGAACCAGGTTGAGAAACTAACAGCTAGTAATATTCGTGAAGCTGAGAATATTTTATTGAAGCAATCACAGCTTGAGACTTTCTCCAAGGAATTGGAACAATTAAAAACTAAAAGTGCATTACCTGCTGAAAGTAAAATTCGAGATTTAGATCCATTTTTATATGAAGGTGATGGATTACTTCGTGTCAGAGGTCGTCTGAGTGCAGCACCGGAATTGATGTTTGATGAAAAGTATCCAATTATTTTAGATGGTCAGAGTTACACCGCGCGGCTCATCGCCCTCGAATATCACAAGCGCGCTCACCACGCTAATACTGAAACTGTCATAAACAGTATAAGGGAGAAATATTGGATTACTCGATTGCGCCGTACAGTCAAAACAGCCGTATCCAAATGTCAGTTGTGTTTGGTGCGCCATGCTCGCCCTTCAATGCCCAAGATGGGAGATCTACCTGCCGCTAGACTTGTAAACACACGGAGAGCTTTTGTACATTGTGGAGTAGATTATTTTGGTCCGGTAGAAGTTTCGATTGGGAGGCGTCGTGAGAAAAGATGGGGCGTTATTTTTACTTGTTTAGTCACTCGTGGTGTCCATATTGAGCTCGCATCTTCACTCTCAGCTGACTCTGCCATAATGGCAATCCGGCGTTTGATAGCTCGCCGTGGGCAGCCGACTATTATGTTCAGCGATAGAGGCACCAACTTTGTAGGTGCTGACAAAGAAATGAAAGCCGCTGTTCTAGCAATGGAGAAGAAAATCCACGATTTCGTCACTACCAAGGGCATTTCTTGGCAGTTTAACCCTCCTGCAGCGCCGCACATGGGTGGATGTTGGGAACGTCTCGTTCGTTCAATAAAAACCGCCCTTAAAGTTACTTTGTCGGCACGAGCGCCTAGAGAAGAACTGTTAAATACTTTGATGGCTGAGGTAGAGATGACTCTCAACAGTAGACCAATAACCTTCGTAGGTACGGATCCCGACGGGCCCATCGCGTTGACCCCAAATCATTTATTGATAGGCACAGCTACGGGTGCGTCTACGTTAGGTTTCTTTGAAGCGTCCGATTTATCGAGTAGGAAAGCTTGGATAAAAGCTCAAGCTCTGGCAGACATGTTTTGGCGACGGTGGCTAAAAGAATATGTTCCTACTCTTCAAAAACGTCAAAAGTGGCAACGTGAAGTGCCACCCGTAAAAGTGGGAGACATGGTGCTGATTCTGGAAGAGAACCAGCCTCGTAATGCATGGCCTAAGGGCGTGATTAGCGCAGTCCACCCAGGCCGTGACGGTCACATTAGAGTAGTGACTGTAAGAACTTGTAAGGGTTTTATGAAGAGACCGGTTGTTAAGGTCATTGTGTTGCCTACTGACGAGTTTGTTCAGGAACAAGGGGGTGGAATGTAGGCAACTCTTTTAATAAGTATTATGATTTGTTTTTATTTTCGCGCGATGCGAGCACGCAACGTAGCGGCGCGGGCGCGCAACGGCAACGTCGCATTTTCTGTGTTCGCGCGCCAACCGTTGAGCCAACGCCGCCCCGCCCGCGCCTCTCGGTAGTCAGTCGCCGCCACATACGAGTCGCGCGCGGGCGCGTACTGAAATGCTCCGCCTTTCCCGCCAATTTGTAATTTCTAGTGTTTAAGTATTGAGTAACCTTGTGACTTTGTGTTTTGTGTGAACGCTAATAAATACGCCTTTTACCCAGTGACTGTAGTGTCTCATTGTGTTTCAAATCCCGCCCTAAGTTATAACTATTTTTAACTAAATTCAAAAAAAGGAGGAGGTTCTAAATTCGTCGTAATCTTTATTCTTATGTATTTTCCCTGATTTCTCAAAGACTCCTGTACCGATTTTGAAAATTCTTCTTTTTGAAATTAAATTCAGCGAATCAGTTTAGTTAGTTCGCATATGTATTTTGATGGTCAACTACGGAACCCTACACTGTGCGTGGCCCGACACACACTTGGCCGGTTTTTAAATATTTTTTTTTAGGGTACCTCCGTACCCTAAAAAAAAATATTTTATGAGATTTTATTTTACCACTTTTTCGGCACAACAAATCCGTATATTTACACCAAATTACAGCTCTCTAGTACTGTGCGTCTCTGAGCTAAACTGCGGACAGACGGACGGACGGACATGGCGAAACTATAAGGGTTCCTTGTTGACTACGGAACCCTAAAAAGAATTAAACTCTGCTTGTGTCTTACTCGGTTACGATGCTAGTCGTAATCAATTTAACAATGCTAACTTTTCATTGGAAGTGAACTCAAAATTCTCTAACTATCAAGAACTGCGAGATAAATAATCGCCTTCCCCTGAATTACTTAGGTACTATAAGTAACTCTAAACTTGAAGAAACTAAACTAGTGAATCTTAGCGGAACGCGAACTGAACTTCCAAACCTCCACTACAAATCAGTGTGTCTAATGATTACATTCCGCGGCTCTATAACATTATTTAGAGAAAAACCAAGGTTGAAATGTATTGTACATACAATACATTTCAACCTTGGTTTTTCTCTGCCGAAACCCTCAAACAGGTCAGAGGATTCATAGCTTGTACTGGTTTTTGAGGAGTGGCAAGAGAGACACCACGACATCCTCACTTTCTGCCTAAAACAGGTCCTCACCGGATACAAGTGTTTCGGAAGGTTCTTTTTTAGGAATCCGCAGGAAGATACGACCGCGCTTGCCGATGCGACGGTGAGTAATGATGGTAGATCACCCTAAGATCAAGCACGAGGCCCGCCCAATCGGTAGAGCGTCGCGCGGGTGCCGCTGGAAGCCGTCACCAATATGGCCCTATGGGGCTATGGTCCTGTAGGGCCAAATGACTGCCAATAGGGCCATGACCATGTGCATAAATGTTATGTATGGGGTAGCTGATTTTTTTCTGCGGTTCAATAGTAAAATTTCATAATGACGAGTACAATTGAACTGGATTTTAATATTTCTATTAGTCAGTACTATAACTTGCAATCGACATTCAGTAGTCAAATTCTCTTTTACTTATTTCCATAAATTTTTTGTGTTGTGCATGAGTGAGCGATAGAGCGCTGTGGAGACGTGCGTGGTTCGTTACTCGACACGAATCGCAGCCGGAATATACATTCAGTGCGTTCTAGGCCTTGATTCACGAAAAAAAGCTACCGGTTTTATTTCTAAACATTTTCATGTTGTTCTGTTCTTAAAATCACTGGTATTTTTATACTGCACGGAGTGCGAACTCTCACACAGAAATAAACCGAAGCTTTTTAATTGACAGGTCGAACTAGCATTTCGTAGCGAAGAATCGATGGAGATGGAGGAAAAAAATATACAGGGTGAATTTTTCAACAGTGCGTGGATGGCTATCTCCGAAACTATGAGGAATATCAAAAAACGTTGAAAAGAGTCTCGAGGCCGATTTTGACAAAAACTAAAACTGCATCATTGGATTTAAAAAAAAATCAATAATCCTGGCCGGAATTCGAAACCAATGATTTTGGAAAAAAACACCCCCTGTATTATTACTTCATTCGATAGTGTTGCTAATAAGGATCAAATTCTGGTAAGTAATGATATGAATGATATCGATCCCTAAAAAACTTTGGAATTTATAATAATAGTAAGACATAAAACATTGACTACTTACATAACTAGAAATATTTTCGTAAATCCTGAGAGTCGAGTCCATTACGGTTCGTTTAAGTTTGACATTGTAAGTCAACTGTTTGTGGATCCTCCGTGTATGTCGCACGGTGACAGAATTTGCAATGAAAATTTACTGTGTCAACGTGCATTGGTATTGTGAAGTGACATCTGGCTTGAAATGGTACGTTCCGACGAACATGTGCATGGTATGTTGAGGCTGGGTAGCGGATGTCGTGTCGGTGTTGTGATTATGTCATAGATGTCAGTTGGATTAGGTACAGTTGGGAGTTTTGGGGGTAAGAAAAGTAACAGCTTTTTTTTAGTCGTGGTAAAATCATCAAATGGAAATCTAAATTCCACGGTGTCCTTTAATATCCCTTAACGTTACCGGAGCCACGGTTCGTTGATTGACCATTTTGTGACCATTGAAAATCAGCGCTATGCTGTTGAGCCCCAAAAGTACAGCATCATGCTTCTTTTCACAATTATGACGAGCAGTTACAGACTATTTCTGTTTTATGCTCAAGATTATACAATATATTTATTATAATCACTGGATACCCATGACACCTAAAATATTTTTCTGGTTACTCCTATCTTTTGTATATGCACGAATTTATATGACAAATAAGTATCAAGCGGAATTTATGTAGTTTTTTTTTAATTAATAATAAAAATCATCAAAACTAAAGTTATATTTTTTATACGCAATAACGCCTGCGTCTCGTCTTCGCAAAGATATTTTCGCAGGTTCGAGCCCTGCTCGCAATCTGAATTTTTTCGTTTCTTTAAAATTATCTTTGCAAAAAATCATCAAGCTCCATTTGCCGAGAACAGGTAGTAAATAACATAAATATAACAGCTCTAATGGCACAAACACCAGCTGCTACGCTTTCATTAACGCCCATCTTCAATTTCAAATACAAACCGGGATGTTTGTTGTCATAAACGCACCAAGGTAAAATTGCCACCTAAATATTTTAAATCGTAAAATCTGTTAGTCCTGCCGGAGTGACGGCGTGTTTGAGCGGTGGTCCTAAACAAATAGCGGGGTTTAATGAGGCCAGAGTACCGCGGGGGAGGAGAGGAGACGATGCGCGGGGGGGAATGGGGGGTGAGGAGTAGAGCATCGCAACTACCCTACCACTTGTTATTGTATCGTACTTACGGGAACAAAACCTCAGTGTTTGCGTTTTTTGTAGCGATAATGCTGTTCATGACGTTGTTGTTAATTTTACTTGTTATGGTTTAATTGTGTGCTTAAAATAGTATAACGCATGTAATCGCCGAAATGATAGGTAGAGGTGTCTGTAATAAGTAGTACACCAAGTCACCCGCATTTTACCAGTAATATTAAAGTTTCATAGAGGCAAGGTTATTGTGATCAACCGGGCACCGATTGCACTAGTGATGGAAAAACATACATATACGTACAGTCAACAAAAGAGTCAGGCATATAGGTGTGTTAAACTGTTAAAAAAATCAACACCTTTTAAAAAAAAATAACCTGTATTTTTTTTTGGTTTGTTTACAAATAGAAAGACACAAACACCCGGATCTGGGGTAAATAGATACTTGTGGATCATATAAATATTTGTTCCGTGCAGGGATCGAACCCGCGACACGCTACAAAACAGTAGATCACTCCATAACATTTCGTTATTTTTTCTTGAATCTGATACCTAATTTACTTCAATCATTTCTTCTCGTTGCGAGTTCTTCGAAAAGTTGATGAGTTACGAAAGTTCTTTTCAAAAAGTTTTCGATTTCTGTCAATTCGTGGAAATTGCTATCTGCAGCGGTGAATCTTAAGTCAGTTTCAATTAGAGCAAGCCATTTTTTTTTTTTTTAGCGTGGTAAAATCATCAAATGAGTCCTCCAACCCCGGGCAGGGCGGGAGGGACTGTCAGACTTCTACTGACTAAAATCCACGGTGTCCTTCATAGCCTGTTACGTTCCGGGGTTACGGTAAGGGAATAATCCCGCGATCCCGGCAGGCTTTGGCCCTCTGAGAGGGGGGGCCCCGTCATTATGCTGACGCTCTTTGAGGCGCGCGTGGGACACAACGCGCCGTCGACCCGGGCATGGTCCTTGGTCGGGCAGCGAGTTGCCCTTTACTCGCTGCCCGCATGCCCGCGCCTACGGTGGCCGGAGATCGTCGCGCGACGTCCGTCGCCGTGGGCGTCCTACACCGCGGTTGGGGCGGAGGGAGGACTCTGTCCTCTCTCGCTCGCGGCGCGCCTCCTCCTTAGCGAGCATTACTGCTTCGCAGAAGGAGGCGACCGCTTCCCACTCCGTCTCGCCCCGCAGCATGGCCGAAACCAATGCCGGGCGCGAGAGGTCTCCGCCTAAATTAGAGCAAGCCATGGCAGGCAAGGCAGAACTTACTTAAAAGTTGCAGATTTTTATTTGCTTTTTTTTTGGCTAATTCTAAATTGATATTTTAATGCAATATATAACCAAAAACGATGTGTATGTATGTCGCATTACTATATTTTTTGGTAAGGTTGTTTGAGGTTTTACGTAAAATCGTACAAAATTTCTCGTAACTTGGGTGGTCACCAGGGTGACAGATGAGCATGCTGCTCAATCTGGGAACCGCACACAGGGCCAAATAGCCATATGTGCGATTCCTAGTTCCTGTTTTTTATCGTGGTAAATTCATCAAATGAGTCCCAGGGCAGGGCGGGAGGTACTGTCAGACTCGTCCTTGAATAGCTTTTTACGTTCCGAGGTCAAAGTGCATCGTGCGCCCGCGATCCCAGGTCTGGCAAAATTTTATTTTGCAATTAACACTTTGAGAGTACAGCTGTTAAATTCTTGAAACGAATCTAATACCCACACGTATACGATCTAGATTCTAGACATTCCAGAACGTAAGAAAAGTGCTTTAATCTCGACGATAACAGTTTCAATGTCTAACATACCTAATCTAGGTTCTGTAAGAGGATCCTCGAGCAATTGCTAAAACCCACGTCGAGCGCGTTCGGCACGCACATGACGGGTTCCTTAGCTTAAACTTACATACAGAACCCGGGTGTAATTATGAATCTGACACATAGAGCTTTATGAAGACATTATCACACAGGTAGCCTAGGTAGGTATTCCCTTTTCTTTACATTTTAAGATAAAATATTTTAAAATGTAAAGAAAAAGGAATAAAATGAATCTATCTAATATCTTTAAACGAGCAATTCTTGTATATTTATATATAATCAGGATCTCGGAAACGGCTTTTCATGAAAATTACAGATTAGGGGTTTTTCGGCTCAAGGAATCGATTTATCAAGGTCCCAGGTTCGAGAAAAACTCGGTTCCCAAGATATAGACATTTTAAAAACCGAGCAAAGCTCGGTCAACCAGATATTAAAAGATTAATTAAGATGGTCTAAAAACATTTCCTAACTTACCGTTTTCACTTCAGCCGCGCGCGTCCTTAGTCCTTACTAAAGCGATCGGATGCGCGAATGTGTAATGATCACGTTCATAATTCTTTGTCACTATTTCTTAGGAAATCCTGGAAGGTCTGGTGTGTCGATTATGCATTTGAAATCGCCATATAAAAGAACGCGACAGTTGGATCTATACGCGTGGAACGCTTAGCTTTAAACTACTTATGTCAAAAAGTAATGCATTTGGTATCAATGGGGAAGGCAAGTGTCAAAGTGAAAATGACAGTTTGGTCCCCAAAGAACTGTAAAATCAAAGGAATTTTCAGAAAAAAAACCATTTATTGATGTAAAATGACTAGATGTTGTGTAATAAGCTGTAAAAATGATGGAATACACTTTTCAAAATAATATCTACTTTTCTTTTGGAGGTTAAGTACCAGTATTGCATCGCTCGAAAATCGAAGAATTATCACCTGGAAAGAGTTTTGTAATAGTTGTGGTGTTAAGAAATTAAATATATTGTGATATTTCTCGAATCTAAATAGAAAAAAAAGGTTAAAATTACTGACTTAAAACATTATGATATTTTATCAAAATAGAAAGTCAAAACCAGCATTATATTCTTGATAAAGGAGAGGACAGGTAAAACATACCTAAACTCAAAAATTGAAACCAACTACAAGTAATTGTGGATTTATTACGGTAAAATCAAATGTATAACCACTCAATTAAATCACTTTTTTCCTAAATTATGGAATCAGGCGTTACTTTGCGGAAATCCATGACATTAAAATGTTATGAAAAATATTTAGTTTTAATTCCGCGACAAAAATCCAGGCTTGTTGCAGGATGCAATCCCACCCTATGCAGTCATGCATATGCACATGCAGCAAAGGACCCACCCTCCCGCCCTCATGCATATGCACACATGCAACAAACGGAAAAACAAGCCAAGTCACTCGCCACAAAAACAAAAACAAGCCACTCGACAAGCGCTCGGCCTCGAATGAGCTAGTTTGTCAAACTAGCTCATTCGAGGCCGAGCGCTTGTCGAGTCAACATCTCCTGAGGATGCCCCGTGGAGGGGCGAAACACGTGTCGAGTATAGGTTTGATTGCATGGCTTGTTTTTCCGTTTGTTGCATGTGTGCATATGCATGAGGGCGGGAGGGTGGGTCCTTTGCTGCATGTGCATATGCATGACTGCATAGGGTGGGATTGCATCCTGCAACAAGCCTGGATTTTTGTCGCGGAATTAAAACTAAATATTTTTCATAACATTTTAATACACTTTTTTCCTCTTGTAGATGCGCCGCGGCGTCTTAATTCTTCTTTTAGTATATAGTAATTGCATGGACGAATAATTTTCCATATTTGTTTTGTATTTATACTCAATTTTTATAACAAATAATCTTGTTTGTTTTTTTGTACAAGGTAGACGTGGGGACCAACTATCGCAGCGCCATCTACGATTAGCTTTGAGTTGCCATCCCCATTGGGAATAAACTTTTTAAAGGGTGTCAGAAGCCCTTACACGCAAGTTACGATAACGCAGCACGTTCGATACTATAATATAGAGACGAGTTTGATCGACATACTTTTATTTTATTTTCAATTATTGTAATGGGTGTCTAGAAAATAAAAACGTGTGCAGTAAAGTTGCGAAACGTGAATAGCTCTTTTTCTGCTTATTTTTATAATTTTCAAGAGAATTCAAAATATTCCTCACGGATTTAAGATTATGGGAATAAAAAATACAGCCCATGTTGATAGTTCACTTTTTAAAATGTGAATGTATTTCAGAAATCGGTCAATAGTTTTTGAATTTATCCATTACAAAAGACAATATATTTTTCTCTTCATTCTACACGTTTAGTTAATGAACTAACTCAATTTTGCTAACTAACTCCTCGATAGGCCGGCTGCCAATTAAAGACAGACTTCCCGCAGATAGCATCAAGAAAGCAAAGCAGTAATGCGAATGAAACAGAATGCAGAGTAGATAATGAAGGAGAGCGTGAAGGCGGCGCAGTGGCGGGCGGCCGCAGAAGAGAGGACTTGAAGAAACAGATGCCGCGCGGCTCCACACCGCGAGCTGCCGGCGAACACCAACACGGACGCACAAGGAGCGGTTGAAACCACTACAAATCATTATATTCTAAAATCCACATAAATTATTAGAAAAAAATAAGTTAAAATGTCTATTACGTGTTATGTAGCGTAATTTCAAAATACCAGCTTTACTGAATTAATTTACGGATAACAATTTTTTGTTTGACAGTCACGGTGCTACCATAAAAACTTTTAAACGTCTGTTGAACACTCGTCTAAAAAAATGTCAGAATATGACGTTGAAATAAGGTCCGATTTGCAGTCACACTTTTCTTAGACAATTAGTGCTCAACAGATGTTTAAGTTTTTGTAGTAAGGCTGTGTGTAGGCTTACGTCCATTGGCAGATAGTAGATGTTATAAGGATTTAAACTGAATTAGTAAATTTAGTTAAAACCTATTTTACGTTAACGTGTTATTTTTTAAATCTCAAGTCTGCTGGTATTGCCGTAAGGATACTCTACAATTTTATTATTTTGCTCCAGATTTTATACCAGGGGTAACAGCAGCTCTATATAGTGAATGCAATGTCAGGCTTTCATTAAAATCTTTCGTTTCCGTATTATATGAGCGTAGACTCTGAATACTAATGCACATAGGATTGCACAACTTTATATTAATTTACTAGAAGAGTGTGCGATGCTCCCTCTGATTTATTTGTATTCATTACCGGAGATAGGCATGGCCTCGGTTATTATAAAGATTGCGGTCAGTTGCAAAGGGACTTATTTATCATACAGATAGAAAATTGTTTCTGTTTTCTGGTTACGAGGTTGGAAACAAATCCGATAGTTCTGTTTCGTCGTGGTTTTGGTTGTTATGGTGCTGTTCGAAATGGGGATCATACAATGTAGGGAAAATGGAGTTTTACTTTTCTAATTAGTCTTCAAAGGAAGACTTATTAGAAAAGTAAGATATATTCAACAATAATTCAGAAAACTAATAAAAATAGGTCCCGAAACGGGACTGAACGTCGCGCGTCGAAAGAAGTAGCGAAAAATCACTTTTTCATATGTTTCACACGTCTTTAAGTTGTCGAATCGGGAAAGAGTTGAAACGGGATGTAGCCAGTCTATTTCCTACGTAATATAACTTTTTTATTTGTACAAACTATTCTCAAGTTGGGCTAAACTTAAATGAGGATGTGATTCATAATATTGTTCAGCCCTGAAAACCAAGCGAGAAGTGCAGTGAACTAAAATCTAACACTGTTCATGTTTTCTACAATTTCATTTTAGTTCGTTGGTTTAAACAAAAGCGATAGGGTGCTGTTATAACACCTCTTCAAGCGTGAAATTAACGCTCAAAATAAAAGCTGCAATTGAAAATTTTAATTAGTTGCAACAGTGTGATAAAAGTTGTTCATTTTTGTGGTGATGTATGGTGATAGGACAGATGGTGAGAAGCGGCGCGGATCCAATTAAAAGTAACTGAGTCTACTTCCCATTGAAAGGTCGTACGAACCAACGCCAACGTAACGTTAGCGGAATACTCTGATGACTCCGTTGCTCAGGGCTGGCTCATTTTGCATTAGAAGTTACCCAATATGCTAATACCTACGTACTACTTTATAGGTACGTAAACATTTGGGTGGTAGGAGGTGTAGTTACAAGTCTAATAATATATCCAATCTAAAAATAAAACGAAATAGTTTGAAAACTTAAAGCGTAATGGTACAGATACACATGGTTTAAACTAGCATGCTAAAACACGAGAGCATGCTACTTAGTAGCATGTGTATAGTTTATTTGCTTATAAAAAGCATTCTCTTTTAGCATGTTAGTTTAAAGCTGGGTATCCATTACGTTCGCGAACCTCTTGCGCCATGGGCGTAGCCACGGTGGGACATAGTGGGGTGCTTGCCCCACCCTGACTCCGACTTGTTAGGTGTCTTTTAACCAAAATTAAATAATATAGGTACTTACCTAATACAATACCTACTCGTACTTAATATCCTTAAGAAACCTCATACTCGACAATCGTAAGACGACACAAAAATCTAGAATTTTGCCCCATCCTGAGCACATATCTAGAATTTTGCCCCACTCTGTACACATGCCTGGCTACGCCCATGTCTTGCGCTCCGCGCTCCCGTAACCGCTCTGATGGAGACGGTACGCGCATCTCCATCGCATCTCCTCGCGCGTCCACGAACAGACTGAGCTCCCCTTTGTGTTCGCCCAATTTACCGCCACCGCGCGGAGCGCGCACCGTTCGCGCTCCAAGTTCGCAAACGTATCCACTATGCGGAGCTGTTGCAAGAGCGCGGAGCTCAAGAGGTTCGCGAACATAGTGGATACCCAGCTTAAAGCATGTGTATCTGTACCTTTAGTCTTTTTGTAAATGTAATTTTTTAATGACAAATCAATGACGTCGACAACCATCAAAATGAAAGTATTCTGAAAGCTTACTCGTCTCGGCTTGCGTTCAGCCCTAGCTGCGTCTACCGCACATGCATTCATTTTTAATCCGATACAGCCAAAGTTTGGCACAAAGCGCGCGCTCGCGACGTGCGGTGAATAGTCGCGTCAATCTCTTATTTATATTTAGATACTTAATGAGCGAATGGTTATCCCTGTTCTCATATTAAATTTGGTTTTATGTTTATAATTTTCTAGGAATATGTTGAAAAGCAAAGCAAACAGTTAATAAAAATTAACATTTTAACATTTCAGCAACAAACAAAAATTAAAAGAAAAAAAAAACATAAAAAACAAAAATATAAAATGTATGATAATATGAAAGCACAACGTTGACGAGTATTTTTCCCACTTTAATAAAATCTGACTAATCTGTCAAGGGAATTAATTACGAAAGTATTCTTTAAATTACATGAAAGTCGAAGGAGGCCGAATAGCGCGTAAATTTTCCTTCAGCGGCTTTTCCCTGGAGTGTAGGTTTCCAATCGGCGCTGGCGGGTCAGTCGAGAGTCAATGAAAAGCGGTAAAGTGGTGCTGTGGCGCTGATTAAAGCCTGGAGCAATCGCCTCGGAAAGTATTTATAGGTACACCTGTTCGTTAGCGGCGCAAGTCCCGGCCAACTCCTTGATTAGGCGCCGACGGGCGTTACTTCTCTTCTACAACAAATAAAAGATTTTTCCCGTGCACGCCAATTGAAGAATCGTCTGTAAGACAAAAGGATGCGAGGATAAAAGTTCGATTTTCAGTGATAATTGAATGGGAGTGAATCAGTTTCCTGTACTGAGCTGTAAGTTTTATGAGGTGCCTGAATTGGTGTTATCGTTTGATATCTGATGAAATTAATTATTTGTTTTTGTTAATCTTTTTTGATTAATTTCGTTGTAGGATCCAAGACAAGTAAATTCATTCGTCGGGACACGACGTGCTTCATTGTCTTGGCCCTTTTTTTGGGGGTTGCCACTGTTAATTCTGGCTTTCAGAAGTTGCAGTGGTTTGGGAATAGTGTGGTCAGTTTGTCTCAAGAAAAAAAGATTTTTTGTTAGCAGGTCTTCAAAACACTTTTAATTACTAATCAGATGGGGTCAGAGTTTCGACACACTGTCTCTTTTAAAATTTAGAAATTGATTTGGCCAAATTATTGCGGAGATCATATACTCGTAGTTATACAATGGTATAAATAAAATATATTTCCAATGTGTAAGAAAGAAATCCGATAGTACATTTATTATGTAGTTTTTAGAATGCGTAGATTTATGGTATGGTATACTTCAGGTGGGTCTGACGCGATTTTGGTAAGGAGTTGATTTTGCATGTGAATGGGTCGGTATTCGGTGCACGCATGGTGCGTGCGCGCCGCGCCTCCCTCCCATCTCAACCCCGGTCACGGAAGCTCTTAATAACATCACGTTTGATGCGCCTCTATTATTATATTTTCATCTTCAGTCGGTCCCATGACAGCGAGCTGCGGCGCCTGCCTAATATAAAAACCTACGACTTTGAATTTTTTACGCAAGTTTTTTATCATCTGATTTGTAACGGAATTTCGGTACTTTTTTTAAGATTTTAGTTTTGATTTCAATGAAACTCCTTTGTCGAAATCAGTATACGCCTAGTGACAAAATAACATAATGTTCATAATTTAAACACTTTTTCTAATTTATTTTTGATTGATTCGTGTCGGTTAAGTATAAGTCACTTGTTTTATTAAAATTAGATCAGGTTAGTCAACCAGTCAAAGTAAACTTCACGTGATATTACTTCCGTATTCTCACTCGCACTTGTCTAAGTTTCACGGAACTGTTTCTATTGGATTCCGTGAACGTGTTGAAAAAGTGTATTTTGTTTTGGAAGTAGTCCGTCATGCCCTTTCATCACCCTAAAGTTTGTAACTCATGGTGACAGTATTTTTTATCTGTCGTGTAAACGGGACAGGCGCGTACGTAGAAGTAAGGCCGCGTACATACTGTAGGCGGATCACGTTCCACGAAAGAAGACGCTTACCTGAAAGTTTTCCTACCCCTTAGCACATTAACTAACCGACGAAGCTCGGCTTTAACTGGCCTTGTACTACTACAACCTGATGTTAAATCTTATTGCTTTTACTCGAATAATTATGACCTTAAATGAGGGAATGAAATAGTAATGACATTTTATGAGATAAGTACAGTGAAAGATTATAAAAAGGATTCTGGATTACCGACGATATACCTACAGGGAAAATGTAAAACTTATAACAATTCAAATTTGTCGACAGATCGTTATGGTGTTGTTGATGTTATGGTTGTAACTACGCCACAATCTACTGCAATTCAATATATTATTATTTTCAAACTTAAACTACCAACTTCTAATCCATACGCTAAACATGGGTAAATAAAGAAAAAAATAAATGTTAGCATTAAATAAAAAAAGCTATATTTTATAAAAGAGTTTTGAGAAGACATTTTAAGTTATTTCTAAATTTTAATCAAATTAACGTGACAGGTGACGGACAATAAACCCAAATTGTAAGAAAGTATATTCCTCGTCCCGATAAGAACTCGAATACAAAAAGAAACATGTTGACAAATGATTACATTCTATATTTACGTAGCGAAATGATAATGTACTCGCACAAAATGCTAACAGACAAATAACTTATCTCAACATTTTCCAGTGGCGGAGCTCAACATTACGTCTATTGTGTTCGAGTAAAGGAATCTCGTATTTGCATCCGACCGTACGAAACGAAAGGGAGCCCAAGAACGTACGGCACGAAACGAAAAAGTAATTTTTCATAAGGATCGAGTCTGGTTTTCAATAACACGCCAACTGAGTGCCGACGCAGGTATGGATTCTGCGCGTACTTGCAATAATATTAATGGATTATGTATTAGCTTTTATGATAATAAATATTACTCTGATATTTTTTGCGTATAGAAGTTCTACTATCATTTTATTTTTGCTTTTTCATAATATATAGTTTATTATATCATGCGTCGTAGTTGTCACTAGCAGCCCATATATCTAAATGATGACAGCGAAACATACGCCATTAATCTCACAAAGGATTGCAATAATTTCACTGAAAATGAAAGCGAAATGGATGAGAGATAATACAAGTAATTACCCTTCAGCGCACATCGACTGCGATGCCCACGTAATAGCGAGACGGAGAATGAAACGTGATTTTTCAAAAGAATGCCTACATATTTGTGGTTATGGGAAAGCAATATATTTTAATGAAAATTTTAAAATACAAATTAAACTCTGCAACACTGTAAGTAACACTGGGGATGAGTTAAGCATTTCATGGGCGAATCTTAATTTATGGCGGCGATTTTCCGAAGCATAATACCTAAGTAATTTTAAATTGTTTTTTCCAAAATTGTAACACACCGACCTCTTTCAAAACTACGGAGAAGTGTCAATAATGTAGATTTCGAAAAAAACGAATTTCGAGAGAAAAGTGTGCACGTGAGAAGTAAAATGAAAAAAAGAAAAGAAAGAAAGAAAAAACGTTTATTGGCACACGCCACAAATGCACACAGTATCACAAAATACACAAAGCACACAATGAAACAAAGAAAGAAAAAAAATGAGCAAATAAAAGATGAAAGATTTGAAATTACAGAAATCCTTTTCAATTATTTAAGTCTCTTTAAAATAAAGCAATTTCTAATTATTCTTTCAATGAAATAACGGAATCTCCGCATATTATTATCCTGACTACCCTGCAGTGGCGCACTCAATGCACCAAGCTGACAGATGGAGGTAAATTATACGCGACTTATTTGAGGTGAGAGCGACCCTTGGTGAGGTCGAGGCGGGCGGAGCGAGGCGCACTGACGAGTTCGTTACGCACGCCCCACTGACTCCGCGAGTGACACCCGAGCCTCTCCACCACCGAATATCATTCGCAAAAAAAATGTATTAAGAAAAAAACATACCTTTTCAACTTCTCAACGAGTTTGCGAGGACACAAAATTGCAATGTCACCGCTCGCCCCACCTTCGAGAAAATGATTGTACTTATTTGTTTGGATTATTAACTTGTGTAGTAAAAACAGAGGCTCAGATTTACGTTCCTTCTTAAATGCTGTATAAAAACAAAACGACTGTATTTATTATCTTCGGGATTTGAGTTTCTTGTGTTCGCTACCTTTATGAGTTAAAAGAAATGGTAAATGTTTGGTTATAAAATATACATATAGATGTTTGTGTACAATATTTATGACAGCTGCTAGACAGGATGGCGGTTTTATCTCACCGTCCCCTCCGTGGTTCGTAACAAGTTTATCGGCCGCGGTGGCCATCGCCGTGTCCGCCTCGGTATTGATACGATCGACATTGATATTTAACTTTCCGTCACGTCACGTCAGCTAATTCTCATTTCCAACAAAAACGGCCGGAAATTGGATATAAGGATCTGCGCGCTCGGATCCGGCTACGTGACGTTTGTCGAACACGTCACTACACTATGTGGTAATTTCCGCTCTATGCTCGCGGAAAATTACTTTAGCCGCATGAAATTTCCGATAGCATAAAATAAAACCATTAAAAATATTAGATAGCAAGCTCTGGATAAAACCTTCAAACCTTTTTAAAGCTGATGGAGTGTTGTGATAAAATTATTTTCTTCAAATAGCTTTTATAATCTGGATTTAGTAGACAATCATGCGCGTCTGCGCCAAACTAGTAATTCAAACCAAAAATAGAAGCAAATATTAAAGAATAAGAAAAGTTTCACCAAAAGACTTCATTAACACCACATTGACTTTTACGATGCTCTTATTTTTTCATTGTCGTACGTGTTTAGAATAAACGACAGGAATGATTTGTGCGTAAAATGTTTTAATTTTATCTGCTGAAAATTATAGACAGACGTTTAAGAAGTAATGACTGTCATTTTATAGTAATTACACAGTTTTATTTTCATCAATCAATTTCCTATATCGACGTTATTTTAGTGCCACGCATGACATGACATGACCGATTCTGTTGAAATTATCAACAGAATCGGTTGAAGGTAGGAAAATTATCAACCAATTCCTTATTGCAAATAAAAAAACTCATTGAGAATCTCCATATTTTAATTCGTCGGTTAAAAAGTTAGTATTGTGGGACGTTTGTGGACGTTGGCGTGGGGGCTCGCGGACGCGGCGTGACAGCGGTGTCGGGCGTGACGCAACGTCCGCGACGTCACGCTTGTGACAGCACGCCTCGCGCCTCGCACTCGCCTGTCGATGAACACGTCACATATGTAACGTGACATGCGGAAATAGTATTGCTTTATTTAATTTTACCATCAGCCACTCTTGTTTGTTCACCTTTAACATGTTGTTGGTTGATGCATAAAAGTGTAATAGAATTTTAATTTACAATTTACTTTTTAAATAAAGTTTAATGTTTTAACCTGTCTCTCATTCTTACTCTATGTATAAGTTGTAATTTGATTACTGGAAATCCAAAAAGAGCTGTTACTTTACGGAAGTGTTGATGCTTTTATTGAATTTCAGGGGAGGAACCCTGTAATCGTGAAAATTTTCAATTTAAATAACATGTTTTTCTGTATGCTACGCCGTAGCAATCCTGCTACGAACTCGTAGCTTTTTGTAGACTCACCGGCTACGCCGATCTAATATTAATCTTCGTAATTATTTTTAAATGAACTGTTTAATGCCAATGTGAACAACAACTTACACCAAAACATTTACTATTTTGCAAAGCAATAAAAAATTTCTGACATTAATTTTATGTTTTAGCAAAATTATGTGAACTAGTTTTGCCACAAATGTTTGACCCAATTATAAGATATTGTGATCAGAAATGTTAGATTTTGCTTCACTAAGATCAGTTGAAGAACCCTTTCTGTCAAACAAATTCCATTCCCAAATGTAGATATCCTGTTTGTGTTTGCAGAGTCATCGCACTACAGTGGACAGGCGACGTGAAATTCTGAATAAGCAAAGCAATACGGACCGGATGCGGAACACACAGCGGGCGATGTTTGTCTACCTATTAATATTAGTGAAACAGAACAGGTTCCCAGATTACCATAATTTGCTTCGATGCATTTGAATAATGAGAACGTGTTCCCTCGGTTTCTCCGCTCAGCCTTTGTATATCTATCAAAGTTATTCAATTGTGAAACGTATTATCACTTGATATGATATCGGATGATGGCATTAGTATCGATTCGTTTGTAAAGACAGGTTGTTAAGTCTTTTTTGAGTCTTTTCTGATTGGACAAATGGTTTCAGGAAAAATGGAATATAAAGAACATCTATCAAGTCAATGCTCGTTGAGCCGAATATGTATCTATTTATGTTCGCATTCGTAAAAGCTTTTTTTAGGAAAGAGCAAAGCCGTATCGTGAAACAAGATATTTTTGTTTGCTGTTGTTGGCTAGTAATAATTTTTGTTTTATAAAAATCACTTAGTAGATGTATTTATGCACTGTAAAAATTAAACGGAATTGAAATAATGCTCGGCGAATTGTTTAATTTTCATTTTAACGAAATAAAAAGAAATACTACCTTTTCTTTTAATATGAAAACATATTTTTCGGGACAACAGTGAATTGAGTTACTTATTCCATAGGTATAGACATTTGGAATTTGTCGATTACGCTGGACAAAGACTGAGGTTGCGACATGTGCATACTGGTTGTCCACAGATAAATTGAATACCAAGCAAAATTAATTGTAGATAGCCTGGCGCGTCTGTGGGCGACAGTCACATGGAAGCCAATAAGCCATGAAGGTCTAAGTGAAGACAATCTTAGCTCACTGAAACAATCTCAATGCAGGCAATAGAAGATTTTTGATCCAGACAAGCCCAATAAATATGTGAATGTAGTAATATACATTTGGAAAGATTTCACATTTCATATTAGAACTGATGTTTATTGATTTTAAAATAGGATTAAATGAATAAAGAAACTATTGAGCACACCAAGACAGTGATAAAATGAGGAAATCATATTATTATGTTTTGACATAATAATAACAATATTTTCCATAAATAATTCCAAAAGTAGAACCCCTCAAGGAACCCCTAATATTCCCAAAATTATAATACTTATATTCATAAAAGTGCGACTGTAGATGTTATATTATAATAATTTCAATTTAAGCAGGTCTCGTGGCTGGTGGCGTGTACTGTGTAGTGAGGACGTCGGCGTCGTGCGCTGGGAGGAAAGGGTTATTGTGATATTGCGGCGTCTCATATTGCCGGCGAGATTTATGTGCGGGCATCGAGCGCGTGCCGGCTCGGCACCGTCGCCCCGCCACGCCACGGCCACGACGTGCGACGCCTCTACCCTTCCGTATACGTTTAATACATGGAAATTCGAATTTCCTTATTCGGTATTAATTTAAGGAGACCCCGGCTCAAGCGGTGGCTTACTTTTCTTTGATCTGTACTTGTGGTAATGTTTATGTATGTAATACAATACAACCACTTATTTGATGTTGCTTTATTTCACGAGGCTTATATTCCTGTGACCTGTAATTCGATTCAACTAAAACAGTTGCAAACTCATTTGTGGAACCAAAACCTAAGAAGTCTGACAAATGGACACTAAACATTGTATTATTGCAGTGTTCAGTTGGCAGCCACTGCGACTGTATTATTCAAACTAAAAACTCAATTTGAATTCTATGTAAACAAGTTTGTGGTTTTCCAAACATATTCACATAAAATCATAATAAACGAACTTTATCAATAGCCCCAGATACTACAGACTTTTAAAGTCGTTATAGTGTTCGATTAAAAAAAAACACTGGCTAATAATTAAAAAGAAACACGACAGTTATTGTCGAGACTCGACAGTCGTTGTAAGTTTTTAAAGAAAAACAAATGTGTAGTTGAAACTAGCATTCTGTTTTACAAACAAACACGTAGTTTAATGCAAGTCGGAATCTGAGCGTGTATTTTTAGACCTCGTTTCCGAGTAGATAGTTAAGAAGGAGTTCGCTCGTCCTTCTACAACTTTATCCAACTTGTATTCGGTTGATAAGCAAAATATAAACGCGAGTTGAGTAATATCGATCTCCCGAATAAAAGTTTAATTGCGAAACTTGTTTATAGTGCGCAGACGGCTCGGCGACTCCTGCGATGGTCTCAGAGCCCGGCGCTCCGTGCTCCGACAGACAATTACTATAGCAGTTAGTTCCTTAACTTGCTTATTCAATTTAAATTCAATAACTATCGATTCTACGTGTTGAAAGTTTACAAACTTGCTCCATTTAAATGTTTGTGGAAACAGAGTATAATGGTGATTTAATTTCATATTGCGAGTATACTTCAATCTTTAGTGACTTAGGTAGCTTATGCGTCAATGCGTTTGTAGGTTTGTATCCAACAACTGAACTACCAACCAAATGTCACTGGGGGTTGCGCAACAGTAGCCTGTGAAAGTTACTGTTACGTTTTATCCTATTAAAAAAAAAACCGGCCAAGTGCGTGTCGGGCCACGCACAGTGTAGGGTTCCGTAGTTGCCCATCAAAATACTTATGCGAACTAACTAAACTGATTCGCTGAATTTAATTTTAAAAAGAAGAATTTTCAAAATCGGTCCAGGAGTCTTTGAGAAATCGGGGAAAATACATAAGAAAAAACATTACAACGAATTTAGAACCTCCTCCTTTTTTTGAATTTAATTAAAAATAGTTGACGATAAAAACCTACCTATCCCCAAAAAACATACCTTTAAAAGCTGTAAAAATAAAGTTGACAAACTTACATTTGCAGTTGTCTCCGATACATTTTGTTTAAGAAAATATGATATCAAGTACATTTTATAAGTTGGTCGACTATTACTCGTAAAGTTGTAAAGCCTACTTAGTCATGATAATTTTCTTTTAAACTTCGTTATATGTACTACTATTGTGAATTTTTTCACACCCCCAAACATAAGCGTTTAGCTGGTAGAGGGGGAGGACACTCGAATCGAGCAAAATTTAGCACTTTAAAGCTTAATATTTCACAAACGAATTTTTTTATCAAAAAATTGTTAATGGAAACTAACATTATTTTTTAAAGGCCTATTTAATGATACCCCACACTAAGGAGTACGCGAGAAAAAAAATACCTCACTTTACGTGTAAGTACTGGAGGTACCCTAAAAAAAATATTTTACGAGATTTTATTTTACCACTTTTTTGGCACAACAAATCCGTATATTTACACCAAATTACAGCTCTCTAGTACTGTGCGTCTCTGAGCTAAACTGCGGACAGACGGACGGACGGACGGACGGACGGACATGGCGAAACTATAAGGGTTCCTTGTTGACTACGGAACCCTAAAAATGGTAGTATGTACGAATAAATCTTACCCAAGTTGTAGGTAATATTTGTGAGGATGAATTCTATTTTTATGGATATTGTTTGCGACTCATTCCAACGGAACCAGCTGAACAGATTGTTTATTGTTTACCTATTAGTATAGATTTTTATCGCAATAAAAGCTATAGTTTTAAAAGTATTGCATAGAGTCAGTAACAAAGAACACTTAGCTGGAGTGCATCCTGGTTCTTTTGACACTTGAATGACACTGTCAGGAGGGCGCTGTTGGTAAACATTTGTGAAATTGTCTTTGGAAAATTGTATGAAAAAACAAGATGGCGGCGTTAGTTCTGATTTTGGCCACGCGCCAAAATAATTCTTGTTATCTTCTCCAAATGTCAGAGAAACATGAGAATTATGTAAAATATTATTTAATTTGAAAAATAATAATTATCTGTTCATAAGGTTTTAGATTGATGTTTCTAGAGAATAAAAAACCATAGTTATCCTTCTTGTAGTCTATTCAGTGCCCCTGATTTAAAAAGGTTTTATTTATGTATCATGACTTGACAAATTATAAACTTATTTTACCTTTAGCATTACTTTTATAAAACTTTGGCCCTCACTAGGAATTTTCCATGTATCGCCGGAACGTTTGTAAACATTAAAATTCACCTCACACACAAAAACCCGGACCCGGAACTCGATGCCCGGAATATATCATACAAATATTCGTTCCGTACGGGAATCGAACCCGCGAAACGCAACTCAAGTTGTCCAATCATTCAACTACTACGGTTTGTGTAATAAACTATACAACACTAAAACAAGGTGTTTTTGCACAACACTTGAACATAGCTGTATTATGACAAGATAATAAAAAGTACTTATAACTCACAAGCTTTCAAATATCATTATTGAAGGGTGGTATGATTTGTATGGCACATTGGCCATTCATTCTTCATTCAATCTTTCCGTTACTTTCTGTAAAAAAGTCGCGACATCTCTTTCCATATTATATTTTAGATTAGGTCTGGCCCCTTTCATATGTTTGCAGAAACGAACTTGTATCTCACACTAGGAATTTCACCTGAGTCGTGAGTGCGCTTACAAACATAGAAACTCACATAAGCAAACAGCCAGACCCGGAAAAAAGTACTTGTAGGTCATACAAATATTTGTTAAGAGCGTGCATCGAATTTGTGACACTCGCGCAGCACTCCAATCGCTCAGCTACTGCGCCAACTGTGCCGTTAACTATAATTATTATTATATATCTCATAAATATTGTTATTACACGCGTAATTGTTTTCATTTTTATAACTTCCCATAGAAACTTGCCTGCATTGACTAATTAATATTTCATACATAAATTCAATTCAGAGAGGCATTATTTTGATAGTATTCGTGATTGTATAAAATATTTTTACGCTGTTCAATCGCATCGATCAGCTTTATCAACGTATGACTTTTTACCAATTTAACTAATTTTAAAATGCTTCAACTTTTGATGGAATAAAAATGAATGGTTATCAACTTTCGGCCAGCTGTACCATGTAGCATTGAGTCAACTTAGGATTTATCTCTCACTATAGAAATGAGAACTAAATAAGAAATGATCAAAACGACGAAAAACGGTTCAATTCTACTGATTTCATTTAGGTATAAAGACTACAAATAAAAGCTCCGGCACAGAGACACCTATAATAAGAAAACCTATAAAAGTAATCCTGGTGGAGATTACCAGCCGCCCGAGGTTCAGCGGCAATGAAATCTGTGCAGATTTATGTGAGGTGGTGCGTTACCAGTTAGTGGTTACAGGAGCTCGTGGCGCCTGTGGCCGGGTTTATCTTGTTTACGGGAGCGGTCGCCGAGCGCGTGTCGTCGCGTCGCCCACCCAATATCGCCCCGTCGACATGTTGTGCACGTTGAAAACTTGCCACTTTGTTATCCTTGTTTATTCGACACTATCTCCATGGCTGCTTCATACAATGAAAGAATTGCGGAACGTAGAATTGCTTTGTGAAACGCTTGGCTCTTTATGAATTCTTTACTTACTGCAATGACTTTATTGTTAAAGTCGCTCCTATTGTTTTTGTACTTGTGTATAATTGAATTAGTGCGTAACATTTTCTTTGCATATTTATGTAAGTATTCAAAAAGGCTACAGAGCTCTAGTTAAAATCGCAACAATAAAGCATAAACAATAGCCGCCTAACTAAATAAGCGAACGGCCCTTGTTTAACACTTACTGCGTTAGCGGTCGCATTACGCTAATGTTTATTTCCAACATGAAGCTTATCTAGTCTTCTCAAACGGTACTAAAATTGTTGGTTGCAAGGTAGTTAACCCTTGCGCGGGCCGGCGGAGCGGCGCGGCGGCGAGCGCCGAGCGAGGGGCGCGGGTCGCGGTCGCCGTAAGCCCCGCAATAGATAAAACAGTGATAGAACATGCACCGCGCCGCCGGTATGAATAATTCATTAGTTTCAGTTGCCACTTTTGTTGGTATCGGTGGATTTTCAGCGCTTCACACCGTCAAAAATATGCGTTGAGGGTCTGGTTATTGTTAGACGCTACTCTTTACCGTCTCGTTCATTTTAAATGTGTCGCGTCGTGGAGAGACGTTTTATGAATTGTTTATAGAATAAGCTAAGTTTTGCGTTACGTAAAACCGTGCTTTGGCTATTACAGTTACAGATTTCAGCTTCCATGTTTTGATGGCTGCTCGGTACAGTTAGATGTGTAGGTAAAGTCAGACTCTATTGTTTATCGATGAATTTGCAAAAGTCATTCAAGTATATACTAAGATTCTGCCATAAATAACTTAACATCGTCAACAGCACATTTATCTTGTAAGATTTATTAAAAATGTTGTATGTGGAATAAGAAAGTCAACATTCTCTAGGTGAAAGCTGTTAGTGGAGGCGAGGCGACGCGACCGTCTACTCTAACCACCCTTGTGAATCCCGTTATAATTTACGATCATCCCGAAAAATCCCGGGATTATTTTTATTCGATAACGATAAAGGTGCCGCAGAGGGTTACCTTTATTATCACTCAGTGTGGGACGACTCTTTTACAACTTTACACATGTTAGTGACGCTGGAATGGACCGACTCTTATGTCGCACTTGTGTGCGATGTCTCTTAGATCTTTTTATAAACTGTAAGTATGCATTGTGATAAAAATATAAAGTAAATGAGTTGCTTGAAGTGTGTTGTAGAGGAGTGTTTTATTTGATTGCGATTGTGAGTCAGGCGGTGACTGTTATACATATAAAGTAATGGCTTCGATCTCTCGGTACTGTTGTGGTTTTCGCAGTTTGAAAATTCGTAGTTGCATTCTAAGGAATATTCACGCTAGTTTCACATTCTGTGAAATTATTATAGAAGTTTTAAAATTTTGGTCGATTTATATCGTCTATCGTCGTATTATTTCGTAATGTAAAGTATTTGGGTCACATTATACAGTCGGTACGTAGATTCATGTATCTTGTCTGCCAGTCCGTCCACGTTGGCGATCGCGGCGGGCGAGGGGCGCAGGATTAGACGTGGCCGAAAGTGATCCGTTATAATTTGGAGGGAGGACAGTGACGGCTGGTACGCACAGATTAGCCCCTTCGATAAACAATAGCATTAGTATGCGAGGACGCACTGACCGCCGATCAGCCCAGCCGTGCTCGGATTAATTTGCCTCCTGAAAATTATGGAGGCTCTATGTGGACCGAAACGATCACCGACCCGGAGAATATTGCTTTGTTTTCACTTGTACGCTTACTGAATTTGTCTTCAATCAGGGTGTGCGTCATAGTGTGCTGCTTTGAATGGCTCGCCGTATCGTTGTTTTTGCAGATTATTAGGTGATGTTAGTCTTTGGAAAATCTGGCAAGTTAACTCTGTTGTTTGCTGAAAGGTATTGGGGTACAAATGATAAAAAAACTAAATGCTCAGGGCAGCGTGTAGTGGACTGAGACGTAAAAAAAAAAAAGAATGGTAAATAGTTCCTAACCAATAAATTAAAAGCATTAAAAAAATGGACAATTTTAAATAAGGTGGCATTCACAAGTCGCTACCGACCATAATGTCGCATATGTCTTCTATAACTGTTTATCCGTCGATATTCGTACAGAATTTGTACAAAAAGAATCCAATGTAGGGTTCTGAAAAGCAATGGTATTTAAAAGTGCTTTTCAAAAATCTTTCACCCCAATTGGAAAGTTCGATTGGAGTTGAAGAATCGAAAAACTTGTTAAACTTATTAATAAGTTTTTTTTTTTTATCAAATTGAGTTTTAAATAATTCAGTTTTATGAATCTCTTGCATTAGTGACTTTGATTGATGACTATAAAAGCCGCGGTACAAATGGATACAAATCTAATAAGAATTCAATTAACAATTTTATCCTTCGTATCAACAAGAAACAGAACTCTCAGGGTTCGACAACACAATTAACAAAGTCAACAATATAACTACTCCATTCGTAAAACCTCCAAGTAGGAGCCAATGAAAAGCGAACCTCTTAATTTGGGGTGCTTTTAGTGAATGGCAATAAGCGTTAATTTTATTTGTACGCCCTGCGATATCCGGTTTCGACGGAAGCACACGCCTACTGCGCGCCGCTAAGTAATGAGGCTACTGTTACAAACACTGCACTCTAGATGAAAGGCTATAAATTATCACTCGATGCACATTGCATTCTGAACTTTATCTCCACGCAGTAAAGGTTTTTCTCTTCTGCTCCTATGACTGTCCTGTCCAAGTATCAGCTGACTATTTTATAATTGAAAATCGACAAGATTCATTTTGTGATCGCTTGGTACGAAGAAAAGCAATAAGTTAATTTGCAGGCGCTCTTCGATTTATTTCTCACATTTAATTAATTATTAGTTTTGCTCTTTCTCTCTTTGGCTAATAATAAATGTTAATTTATATGAAAGCATTTATGTAGCTTTAGCGTTTTTACTTTTTCTTTTATACAATTTCTTTATGTTTATGTTGTGTGTACTTATGGCATGTGTCAATAAACGTTTTTTCTTTCTTTCTTTCTTCTTTACTTTTAAAACTTTTTAGGTGAGTTATATAAAATACTTGCGTAGCAACCTAAACAGGAAGTGGCTACGAAAACTCGTAGCGATGTAGCTTGTAATTTCATTTTCCATTACATTGCACTTTTTAAATCGTTGTTCAGGTCATTTCGTTAAAAGTGTTGTGTTGTATGGACAGTAGATTAAAGTGAGATAAATAAATGTATATGCTCAGTATTGGTGCGTAGTGCTACGTTGTATATTATCCTGGTCCCGTTTGACCGCAGATTATGACGCCAATCTGTAACTGTGGTATCCTTTGCCATGTTTTATTATAATTTGATATCCGCTGGCTTGTTATTGTAGGACGAGCCGCCATACCGAGATGTTGAGAAGCTGGGCATTTATCTCAAATCTATTATCTGTGAAATGTTTCTGCTTTCATTGCTTGTACGTTGTACTGAAAGTTTTCTAAATAAATGATCGCAAAAGATCTGAAGTTGGAAGACAGTCAATTTATAGTGAGGCGTCTTCGTTGTTTGTAGAACACGGCGTTGTGTTTATATTTACGATGTATCAGTATTCCTAAAGTGTACAAAGATATCGGCTCGTATACACAATTTACGAACTCAACAAACTTAAAGCTTTATAAATCAAAAGCTAATTTGCTCCAGGATTTGGAAGTCGAAAGCGATGCGTACGGTAATGTGTTCTTTATATCAAAAACACATTTAAAAGAAGTTAGATTGGCTTACACAAGTTGGCGTTCGGCCATACGTAGTTGGAGCCTTTTCGGCGCCTCAAAGCCCGCCCTAATCTTCAAAGATTCGACGCAGATTGTTTGCAAGCATTTCGGTCCATCAAAATATGACGGGGGAAACTTTATGTACGTTTATTATTTTGACAGTTGGAGTAGCGAAATACGAGTATCTAATTATGGATTAAAATATGTTAACGAAAATTAATTTTATCTGAAAGATTTCAGACAACACATTTTAGGGTAAGTGTGATGGACAGTTTGTGATATTAAAAGATTGATTTTTAAAACAAGCTTTATTTAGTTTGTTACCTACTCACTCTTAGTCGTAACGTGGAGTTACATAGTAAGGTTACAATCGTCGCCGCGAGTGACCGCCATCGACACTCAATACACTCTGTTATTTAAACACACACTCAGTGGCTTCGCTTAATGAATATATTTACAACATGTCTATCTATGTGGCGTTATCTTATATTTAGCAATTTGGCAACATGATAACGGTAACATTTACATATAGGTATGTTACTATATATAAATATATATAAACTAGGTGTAATTGACAGAAGAAATTTGGATTTGTAAAGGATAAATTACAATAAAATTACACTGAAATGAAAATAATCTTTAAATAAAACTACAAATCCAAATGTGTACTACAAACATTAAAACATCTGTGATATTATAATACAAGAGTAGCATAAAATACATTCATATGAAATATAACTCACGCATCACTAGTTTCCATAACTTCAATTTCGAAAATATAATCGGAAGTCAGGCAGGAGTCACATTAGGAATATAAGTTTGGATCTACACCACTACGGCACGGTGACAAACAAGACAATATAATCAATTTGGAAAATTGTCAATTCAGTTAATATTTATCACAGCGAACATGAGGTTTACATAAGCACAATAAAATAATATAATTTAAATATCCTCTAAAGACACAATTTTATAATTCATTCAGTCTTACTCTATCTAATTCTTATGTTAAAATCAATAACTATGATAATAGTGCACTTTGTATTATATATTAATAATAATATGTGTGCAGTGAATTTGTCTATTACATATGTTCACGGCCGAGCAGATTTTAGAACTATGTCAACGGTGAATATAGAGTTTTAGACATTTATATGAAATTCTGCTGAACCGTGAGTTAGTTCGAGGAACTGTTGTACATACAATACCTTTAGTTTATATAATTAACAACAACGCTTACAGTAATTACGAATACCATGTTGGTTATGAAACCTAAACCTCTTATTCTATTGTACATAACGACGGCGATGTGACTACGTTTTTAATATTCGTTTTTAATTCTAAATTACCTGTTTTCGAGGACAATAAATTCATAAGTGTTACTTAAATATGAGTTATTTTAATGTCACGGGTAGCTGTTCATTCATTGGCCGCAGCTCTCAGCTCAGTTACGTTATTCTTTTTTTTTCATTTATAAAATTTTGTTTCAGCTGTTGTTGATGGAATTTTGATTGTATTCTGATATTATGAAGTGTCCTTATGTGATTTTTCGAGGGTCCTCTATAAAATGAACATTGTAGAGGTTGGATTATGTGCAGATTATTTACCTTAGGTTCATAAAATAAAACGTTAGCCTGAAACAAATTCAATTTCACAATGGATTAGTTTAAAAACAATATCAGTTAAATGTACGCCTCGAGCATGGAGGTTAAGTGGGTGTGAATTGCTCTCTGTATCGTATTAATTGATTGTGATGGTAGAACTATTTCCACCCTGCACCTACGAGACGGATCTTTTATATAATGTGTTTGTTTATATGAAAAGGTCAAGTAAAACATATTTATGTTGGAGCTACACATGTTAGGTTTAAGTATACAGTAATTATTAAATCACTTCAGAAAAGACCCACATATTTGTTTGACTCGTCTTTCGATCCCCTATATTAACTACTGCTGAATTAGAAGTATCAAATATTTATTTTAAAAAAAGTGAAGAAGGATTTTTGTAAGTTGTGTGTAAGGTATTAAAAAATAAGTTTTTGAATACACTTATTATTATGCATATAATCCAATCTCTATTGTTCAAAAGCAAGTTACGGCTACAAGCTCGTTGTTTGTTACATTAAATATATTTTTCAGCAATTATTTATAGAACATCGTTAATGATTAAATTGGAATGTGAGTCGCCTATATACGTACAGACGAAGTTTACCTGAGTTTAGATTCTGTGTGGGTGAAAATGAATGATAAAATAATTTCCTTTTAATTTGAACTATCTCGTGCGAGGCACGCTCGGCTATGTTCCTACGTGTTGGTTTACAAATGGACAGCGGATTCGGATGAATGATAATGGAGTTACATCATTAGATAATATGGCACAGTGATTAGCGTAACTAAACTCAGTATGGAGCTTCTCCTCCAGTCGGCATCTCCTGCAAACAAAACATTTGTATGTTAGTTTTTTGTAGATTAGTAGTGAAGTGCCTAGTTTTAATTATTTTCCAATCAATGTTTTTCGAAAAAGACAACACTATGAGAAGTAGGTACGTAAAAACTACGCTCTCTTTTTTTTCACTTTTTACTTATTTATAAGCCATGAAATAATTTAATAATTACGAGGGCTATGTGAAAAATAACTTGAAAAATGATTAGATAACAACTTTCAATAATGTTTTTCCTTGAAACGAGCTGCAAGAGAAAATTAAATCTAATTCTCTTGGAAAATATGTTCTGAGAACGGGTAAATAGAAACATGACAGGTAACGTACCTGTAACCTGCGATGCACCTCCGACCCAGTTCAGGTGCGTCTTCCCACCACCTTCATCTGTTTTCTGTTTGCCCTTATCGATTTCGTTGAGGTTCGATTGATACTTAGTACCTGCGCATCAAATAAATACATAAGTTTTCCTACGGTTAAAAGATGAAAATGTTTTGATCATCCTAAAAAGTTTGTGGAGGAAAAACGACAGCGTGAACTGATTGGGGAAAGGATTCAATATGGCAAGGGACGGGCCGTCGGCAGGCGCTCGGCTAACAGTTATTGAAAAGTTGCGCAATATTGTCGAGTATCCGGGGCCAGCCGTAAATTCGTAATGGTTGCAAAAAATAAAACAGTAACGGGTCCGGACGGCGCGCCACACCACGCCGCAAAAACAACCAGCCGCAAAACTTACACTCGTGCCGACGCTACCCTAAATGGAATTTTCAAGTTCGCACGAACATGTTAAAATGATATCCCTCGGCTCTTGAGCAGATATTAAAAGTATCTACCGTCATTGATAGACGTTTGTATTGATTATTCACGATCCACTATATTTTATGGAATAATAGTACCTACTGTCTGCAAAAACATTTTCAATTTATCGTGTTAACAAAGCTTATTAAGAGTTTGCAACAAGGAGGGAACACTTGTCCGTAATAGGTTGGCGCAAGATGTTGTCCGGTGGCGTGGCCGGGGAAATGCCCAAGTTCCCAATAACGGGCGAGTAATGACGCGCGCCCGACAACTTATGACACTACGATATTACAATACACGCAGACTCTTACTCGTACATCAATGATCTGACACTACTATTCAGTATTCATATTAAATCATTGGGAAAAATGGTTTTTATAAACGCCACTAAAAATGAGGAACACGATCAAAATTGATACTACTCATACAATAAAGTACGAAATCAGGGTAGGTTATTTTTGATTAATAAAATTATTTAAATTTAATGGTACTTTCTCCCAATCTGAATCCCGATTGTCTGGATTAAATTGGTAATTTTGATTGGGTTTACAAGCTTTGGAATAAATAAATAAAAAATGTTTTTGTACTTAATTTCTTACAATTCCTCTACAAAATGTAAATCAGCAAATACTTTACGTTTTCTCAATTTGTTTCAAGTGTCACGAGCATTATCTGGTTCAGACCTCATCATAACGATGTTTCAGTGGTGGTAGCGTAGATCAAAGTTCAAAGATATTGAGAGGGCAATGCTCTTTACGCCTATTAACTTAGCATAAACCAAATTTATAATAATTTGATGTCGGGTTTATAATAGAAGCACTTCATAAAATGTTTTGTTTATAAACGATTTGGTCATAGTTTACGAGGACTCATAACATTCGGAGCCAGTTAACGAACTACCGGCTGGCGACAAGCAGATCGTCGGTACTGTTTACGATCTATAAACAAATGTAACGGCCACTAATAATAACTGAAACAGCAACAAACAATGAAAACAAACTGAACGATCTCATGGGGGATACAACTCGTAAAGGTAATATTATCTCTTAATAAACGTAACCACCGACATAAAAATGTTGTTTCAATGCGTTTTATTGGCCTCGATATCAGATATTGATAAACTCATTCGACCGCGACGTTTGCTATAGTGTAATTAATTACTACATTCCCACACACAAACTTAATAAATTGCTGTTTTATAAATATACACTGTGATACATTCAACCACGGTAAACTTTATGGATGGATTATTTTATTTCATTTCATGGTTCTCAAGTGGTCATAATTTAATTGATACTTAAATAACACGATAACGATCGAATGTAGTGTGTATCTATTTAGTAGTTATTTAACTATTTGGTTTCTGATTTGAGGAATTGAAGTTTCGGACTAACTTTAATTTCAATTCAGTCAGTGAACATAATAGCTTCATGTGAATGCATTGTACTGGGATCAAATAAGATTGTATCTATGATTTTCAAATACAATTCAAGTCTAATTTTAATCTTTGAATGACGTAGAAGTAGAAGGTAAATGTAGCTTCGACTATTATGTTTACTATTTTTTTTCGTGTTGCTAATGACTAAATACAAAAAATTCCGGAACTATTCAGAACAGAAAGACTAAATATTTTTTGACGCTCCGTGTTGTTGACCGTCCAACATTGTACAGTAGGATCTGTGTAATGTTGAATCTGGTCACCGTAGCTAGTATAGGACCTAAAAATCTGCGTACATAAGACATCTGAAGTAATTTTGTCATTGATGCAACTGTTTTGTGTTGAACTCAATCTTTGGGCAAATATACCAGATACGTACTTTATCTTTATAAAGAAAGATGAGTCAACTCGCAAGCCATAATTTCTGTAAAAGAAATCTTGTCTGACAACAAAGTCTTTTCTTTACAGTTCTTCAAAGGTCACCTACCCTTATCTGTAAGCGGAGTGTCGCGACGTGGCGGTCTGGATGGAGGTGGCACGGTCAGCGCGCGAGGATCCGGAGTGGTAGTCGGTGGTGATGACGCTGTGATCAAAAAACATTTTGAAAACCTCTTATGGCTGATTAACAAATAAGATAACGAGCTCAGTGTAGATACGTTAGATGTCAACTCTTTCGGTCTTATTACAAAAAATCAAAAAACTAAGGAAACCTTGGTTTAAACCTGGGGTTTTACCGCGAGCTTGTTTTGGCTGTGGGAAAGAGATGGCGCTATAGATGACTTGTATAGCTCTGTCGGTTTCCCAAAGCCGAAACGAGCTCGTAGTAAGGCCTCTGGACTATCAAGACCATGCTTATCTGCAGAACTATGGTTTAAATTTTTCCGTATTACAAAACTAAGATGAAATATGCACCTTAGTTCCATCATTTGAAGCTCCTGTGATAACAATGTTTAAACCCATTTTGGGTGAAAATAACACAAAAAATTAACACAGTGAAGAAGTTGCTATGAGAAACTTTGACACACACATCTTTGACAGTGACGACTCTTAAGACTATGGTTTATCGCAAAACCACGATTTGGAAATACTTAGTACAAAACAATTAAAATTATTTTCAGTAATACTTACTGTACAATCGGATCGTGCCATCCGACTCTCCCCTCGGATTCTTAGCTATGCACTTGTAAGTCCCATAATCTTCGTTGTTGATATTCCTAATGAGCAGCCTCATGTGCGTCTTATACGCTGGTACCCCGACAGTGTTCTCCATGTGATACTTTAGACTTTCATGAATCATGTGGCCGTCGTCCCTGGTCCAATAGTTGAGAGAAGTCGGGTGAGCTTCAGTAAAGCATTCGAGGGTGACGTTGTAGTACAGTGGAGCTCCGACAAGCTGGTGAGGAATCCATAGCATCGGGGGAACTGGAAGGTAATGGCAATATGTAAAGAAAGTCACCAAAATTAGCAAATGCTTTTATTGATATTGTAGACTCAAGATTCATTGGTCTTAGTTTAAAAGAACACCTCCTGCTCTAGAGGTCCTGTCGATTCCCAGGTCGGGCAAGGGTTATTGAGTTTTTCTTAATAGCAATCGCGGTGCCAGACACCGCGATTGCCAGACACCGCGATTGCTACTAAGGAATTCCTGATGGAAATCCCAAAAATCTGTACCCTGTTGATGGGAATAGGCTCGCCTTTTGTTAAAAACTACTTTTTTAATAACTGACGAAATGAGACTGTACTACTAGGTGAAAGTACTATTTGGAGATAATGTTACGTTATTTTACATCAACAACTTTTGCCACTTACAATCAACGCTGACTTTGACACGTTTCGAAACAGTCGGCGGCACACCGTTGCTAGCAATGCACAGGTAGGCACCCATATCCAATCTTGAAATCCTCGCCATCTCCAAAACTTCGCCTTCCCACTCGGAAACTAAAAATAAACGATATAGATAAAGTCGGTGCAAAAAGCGTAGCAAGAAGCTATTTCGATCATGAACAAATTCGATGTGTCACCGGAATGTCCCTTGCTGATGGAGATTTTTGAGTTGTCGTCCCGTTTCCACTTGATGGTGGGCTTAGGAGAGCCATTAGCGCGGCACGTCAACGTGACGTTGGCGCCCTCGCGAACGATAACGTCGCTCGAGCTCAACGAGTCGTCGATGGTCGGCGGCACTACAAACAAACATTAATACCGCTTTAATAGACGTGAGAGTCTCATGTTTTAATTGACGTGTTTTTCTTTATATTAAGTTGGCAATTCAAATCAAATTTTATTTGTGTACTCAGGAATATGTAGTTGAACTTATTGTTCTGAATGTGTCTCTGTGCTCAGCCTCAGTCAGTCGGTACTAATTTGTTTGGCGCTACGTTACACAAAAACCGATTTTATACGTAAGCCCTCGCACGTGTAAAATGTGAAAAACAAATTCATCTGTTATAATTAAGTCTTTCGTCTTTTCACAATGTTGCTCTAGATTTCAGATTTATGTTTTTGTTGGTTGACAATTTGGCCCTCAACGTAATGCTTATTTACAAAACAAGGCAGTTTTTATTATATGTCTGATAAAAACATTGTGTTTTAATAAGCGTTCTAATTGAATCTGTTTTCAATTTGTTATGAAATATGAAAATTTATTACTTTAATCATGTCTAAAAAGTAGTTACAAAAACTAAGAATTTAATAATTAATATTATGAGGAGCTTCATGTTCTAGTTTCTTCTTCTTGACTCAGATACAGAATAAATTGAAAACCATAAATCAAAACGGTTTCATTTCGGATTCAAACAGCAGGAAATAATATTTTCTTCGTAATTATATAAATACTCGTAACATTAATGTTAGTGTAAATATTATATGTTTCGATTTTTTCCCTAATATAGACCTCTTTTGCGTTTCAAAGATGCTTAGACAAGACGTTTTCCATAAAGATTTTCGATTTAGTATTACCATAACTACGTGAATTATTTCAGGAAATCGTGGGAACCAAAAACGTATTGATTGAAGATCTTTTTATTGTTAGCTATTCTCTACTTATTCTAACTTAAGGGGCTAGGAGAAAATATTCGTATGAGCTACTTGTATTGTAATTATTTTGGGTCTGTGTATGTGAGTTTAACTCACGATACAGGAGAAATTCCTAGTCGAGCAACATTCAAAAACATTTATTCTTTCATTCTAAAAAAAAAATTACAGATAATTTACTGTTTTCTGTGTAAATTTGAGCTTACCAACAACATGTAGGTATCCAAACTGTGTCTTGGCAGTGACAGTGTTGATCTGGCACATGTAGCGACCACGGTCCTCTTCTCTGACGTCACTGATGTGCAGGAACCACGTGCGGTGCTTGTCGTGCGTCACCGACACACGTGGGTTGCGCGTGATCACGTGGTTGTGTACTGTGAGGATCGCTGACTGCTCGAAGTGCATCCACGCCACCTGGTCGAGAGAGCGAAGATTCATTTAGATAGACTAAGACTTTTAATATTGAGTAACCTGTTCGTTTCAAAATGCTGCATATTATAAAGTAACAAACAGTACTCATACTAGCGACCTTATCACAAGATCTTAACGCGGTTCAATTTAAGCTGTGGGAAAGAGACAGAGATATACACGTCCTCTAGTGCCATCTCTTTCCCACAGCCTAGACTGGATTGCGGTAAGAGTTCTTGATGCCACCAGATAAATTTAACGGTTTCTGAAAAACATTTAAGTGGATTTCCTTTCCGATGTATTTTTCATCAAAATTCTATCTTTGTTTGATTTCATGCCTACTTATTTTAATAATTGTTATCAGCATACGAAAATACGCCTTTGGCTTACTAAAACGTTGTATGTTTTTATTTTATGATTGCCTTATTGTATGATATATACCTATGAAGCTCTAAAATATATCACAAAAATAAAATAAAATACCTTCAGAAAATGTAAAACGAGAAAACTAGGGTGTGGAGTATGCCTCAATGATTTCCAATCGCTCTCCCAATTGGACGAGTGACGTAACGGAAATTAAAGTCTTCTCCGAGGACATATTTTTTTTTTATAAATAAAATGTAGGTGTCTATCTCGAGTATAATTCAGCTGTCATGGTGTTATTACAGGTTGAATGGATTTTATATGTTGAAAATGTTGTTTTTACAGTATTTAATGTATGGGCTATTAAGTACTCTGTGGCATACCACTACCCATTACTAGTACTAGTACTAGTACTACTAGTACCCACTACCAGTACTAACTACCATGGTCGTGATGTAAGGGAAATAAACAATTAACATAATAGTTATTTCGCCGGCCCCGAGCAACAAAGCGGTAATCGCCGGTAATGTCCTTTTTAATGTTTTATGATATCTGGCTTCTCTGAGTATCAGTCTACCACTATATATATTTTTTTCATATTTTTAAAGTTAATATTTCTATAAAAATCAATGACTATAACAACTTTATTACATTTTGTTGCATGGAAAATAATAACGACTAAAAATGTATTATTGCATTACTCTATGAACATAACACAAAAAACCAGTGAACATCTTATTTTACATAAAAATATGATTTGTATTATACATTTTTTCAATAGTTCAATAGATATTCATACAATTACAGTGAATTCAGAATACAGGCAAGTGAATAAATCATAATTTGTGATGCTTCAAATACAAGACGTCAGCTAATTAGTGTAGCACCGTGAAGTTACGCCTCATTAAAAATCGGTATTTCTAGGAAAATCAGTTTTCGTATTGAAAATCTTTCAGATAAAATACAAAGGAAAATTTGAGATTATCTAAGGGCGTCCTAGCAGAAAAAACGCCCCATAATTCTAGCACTCAAACTTACAGTTGAAAGTCGGTGGCAAAAGCCGATAAAATAAAAAAATCTTGTTTTACAAAAAGGTTTTTTTACTATGTTTATTCCCGATTTCTCGATGACGCGCTGACGCCTAAATCGATTTGTTTTTTTTTTATTTTTACATATAAACACCAGGAGCTTGAACAAATAAATATAAATAAAAAAATGTGAGAGATTCAAAAATTTAGTACAACTCATATTTGGGCATGTCCCACGAATTTATTTTTATTTTTGTACGAATTTCTAAACTTATTCAGGTTCAAATCGTTTCTCAATTGAAATTTACCTAACTGTACTACGCTTTTATGTAATTAGTAATGTAATCATGCTAAAACTCTAATTTTGTAAATTATTTTAATCAACTAATACCCTTAATTTTAGCATGTCCCAGGCAAAATTTGAAATTTTGAGTTCAATTTTATCAATATTTTCTGGATCGCTTGGACAAGTTTTGGTGTTTTTTATATAAATAAACTCCGATTTAGTATAATACTAATAATAATAACTCGTTAATTCATTTAATATAATTTAAACTTAGAAATAAGTAGTGTCCCCGAAATTTGTTACTTCCGGACATGTCTGGTTTGTTACCTCAATTTCTTTTAAAAAATCCTACCAAATTCTTTTCATTTTGGTTTTATAACTATGGCAATACTATAGTCTACCAAATGACCATCTTAAAAATTGAATGTCAGTGTTTTGACGTCCTTGGTGAGAGTTTGTTTTGTTACCGATTGGGCTGAGAAGAAATTCGTCGTCAGGTTTGTACCAACACAATTAATTACTTTTTCGCACGTTCCTCATATAAAAAAATTAAGATTTGTATGGTTTTATTCTGAACAACTTGTAGTATGTGGTATAACTTTGCGAGAAACTGGACCGCTAATATTTTATTTTTAAGGTCAGCATATGACATTATGTTACTTCGGTTTTGTTACTGCAGGTATGGTAACATATAGTTGGACCGAAGAAGTAACAAAACCGACAGCATAAAGCTATGTTTACTTGGCGGTTTAAACTGAGGTTTAATATAGGAGGGTTCGTATGGCCTAATACCTTAAAATCATTAAAAAATTTGCATAGTTTTATGTGTAACTATTTGGTTGTTTTATTTTAGGAAGGATGATAATGGTGTGTAATTTAAACGGTATTTTTTATTGTTTTATTTTTCAGAATATGCTATTAACAATAAAATAAAAGATGAGTAGGTATAATTAGACAAAGCTGAAGCAGAATCAAAAAGAAAACAGTGAATTTAAGCATATGTTCAATGAACATATGTTTTAAGTGTTGTGTTCAAGCAATGTAAACTGAGCCTAAGAATTTTGTCCCTCTTTTGTGTTCAAAGATTTTATATGATTTTTCGAAAAATCCTTGATGTTTAAGAATATACTTGATTTCAGTTATTAATATAAGTTATTTAACAACTTTTGGACAAACTCATAATTTGATATTGTTCATTTTTCATCACAGGCATGAAAAATCATGTTTGGTATGGAGACTGTGGTAACAAACTCGAATGATAATTGTAATTAAACTATTTCTGAAATGTTTCTCAAACTTATGGACTTGTTAATTTCAAAAACAAGACCTATTTTTTCAAATAAACCAAATAAAGGGGTAGAATCCCTCATAGTTTTTTTATTATTCGACTCCGAATCTAGTAACAAAACTGACGTAAATTCGTACTTAGCCCTCACATTTTAATATTTAGAAAAATAAATACTGTTCGTACGTAAAATATAAATAGATTTTTAATAACTAGAGAATATATTTAAGTTATTTCATATATTAAGAAAAAGATTTGGCGTAAAAAAAAATTTAGTCATATTTTCAACTGTTGTACTAAATTTTTGAATCTCCCAAAATAAACTTTATTTCGGAAGTCTGTCGTTAAAACTCAGGATAAGAAAAAAAGTCACTGATTTCTTAAACAAATGTACTTAACAGGTTTTTTTTGTTAAAAAGTTTGTTTCTTTTTCAAAAGTTTTTATTGTTTGTTACTTTGATGGCGAAAACCTGTGTAGTGTCAAGTGAATGTGTACGACAGTGTAGTGTAGTATGCTAGTCGTCTCCGCGACATCTGTGTAATTGCGCGGAGCTGCCATCGCGTGCCGCTTCGCACCAATTTCCACGGCATTAAGCGCTTAAAATGCATTTTACCGAGATTGTTATACTCACTACGAACAATCCCGCCACTTTTAATCTCCCCTCCGAGAAAAAAGATTTAATTCGCCCGTAGGTACCTTCGACAAATTACGTTAGACCAGCTTCATTTTTCAATTATTCCAGCAGACGTACCACTCATAAACTAGATTCGCGACAGAAATATACAACATGATATTGTTTTCAAAAAGTTTCAACGCTTACAATCCGTTTTGAAGGAGACAATTTCAGTAAAAAGCAATCTACAACTCAAAATATTTATTGAGAGACAGCGCGTTTAAACATTCAAACACTTCACCAGCATTTTTAAAACAGAACGAGGGTTTGAAATATTTTTATACTTTAAAAGAAACTAAACCTATAAAATTAATTAAAGTCGGGTACCTAATCGCAAGAAAAATTAACTAGACTAAGGTGGTTTCTGAGCTTTAAAAGTTCGACGTGCATCCTTTATCTCTTAATCCTTCTTGAAGTTTGAATCATGGGTAGTTCTTTTTATCAAGATTGCGGAGGCAATATAGGAGAAGTTTGGAGGCTAAAACTCGTGCCGGGTCACATCTTACCTATCTTAAGTGATGCGGCTCTCAGCCGCTGTCTAATTTATAATGGACTTGAGGAAACTTCGCCCATTTTATTATGCAATGGGACGGTAACCCCTCTAATGACGGCGACCTGACTTGTCGGCGTAACCTGGGGCTCACGGATATTAAACAGGCTTAGTAATATTTCAAACGATTTACATGAAAATAAATTCATGTAAAATTCTTTAAATAAGATCTACTTATTTTATAATCTTGGAAGTTTGTAACTTTGGTAGAAGTAATCTTATAGAAGTGGTCGGAAGTCGAGAGTACCTAAGTAGCGTGAGTCGAGTGTCGAGGGGCGCAGCGCGGCGGGCGAGCAGTGTGGCGACGGTGTCGGCGCGGCGCGACGCGACGGTAGATGTAAATCTGATCTGCGTAATTGTGGCCGGCGTCTAATCTAATCACGCCGGTGTGTCCCTCTGCACCACACTGATTGAATTACGAGCCGCAGCCGCCGCCACCACGACGCCATAATATAAGCTACATCGATTTTATTATGAGCATATCATAATAAAACGCCAAAGTTATAAGACACTCAACAGCGTAGGTAGGTATACATTAAAATTCAAAGATTAAACAGTTATCTTAAATCCGTTATAACGCAAAGAGATATTGCCCAAAGTTCTCTTTTACTGTTCGAACAATTAAGATAAAATTAAATAGGAATCAAAATTTTATAAGCGGTCGGGAGATAAGCGTTGAGTGTTGAACTTGCCGAAGTTCTCCAATCGTAGCGCGAGCTCAGGGTGGCTACAAACATTAAGTAAGAGCACAAGTGGTCCGAGATTTATATAACAGCGTTTTTAATTCCCGCAAATTAATGATTGGTTTATTTCCAGGAAAAAACCAACCTAATGGTAAATTACGTAGTGAGGTTTTTCTGTGAAGTAAAATGGTTTCCTGCTACGTAAGTGACTAATGAAGCTGGCGGAAGTGGCAGATGAAAATATGATATTCGTAATGACGGCAGCGGCTAACTAATTTCATTCGTCTGCGGATCCTAAACGAGTTAGGTCACGACGTCGTTACGCGAGTTGTTGCCTGCCCCGCTGCTCCCCCGCCCCGGCCGCCTAGCCTCACCCCCCCGGCACCCGCACCGCTGACGGCACTCGGCCCATTACTTCAAATATGCAAAATTACCTAACCGCAAATTTTATGGACAGGTTGCTGTTACATTTTTGAGTTTAGTGTTAGGTAAACCGGTTCATGTTTATTCGAAAACTAATTTATTATTTACAAATATAGTAAGGTAACTGGATGTTCCATTGCGCACATTCATTACTTGAACTTAATCACTACTTACGTACCTTTTACAGTCAAAATTAAAGGTACCTATCGAACATTTGCCCACGATAACACTGAAAATCCGTGCTCTTACGTTTTACTTGTAAAGTTAAAGCGGCCTATTAACTCGTTATCTTTTAACCACCTTTAATTTAGGCCCTTCTTTCTTTTTATCTTAATTGTTGAGGCATTAAGGAGGCAAAGTTGAAGTTCGGTGGCACGGTGGGAGAGGTTCTCGTCCCTCAGGACATGCCTGGAAGGCATCGTTTGATTTATAATGGACTCGTTGCAAACTTTGCCCATTCCACCGCGCACCGCACCAAGCTCTTTAACGACGGATCCTATCGCCGCAGGAGATGATTCGTAGACGTGTTTAATAATATTACGACAGATTTAATTATGGAACGTTTAAAGAGCTTCATCTTACGCTATTATCCTAACTTTGTTTGTTCCAAGTTGTGGAGTGGTTCATATTTTTAACTTTATTTTCTGGCGGTAACGGAACTTACTCTGACAATTTATGAGTTATTAACTTCAAGTATGGAACAAATATTCAGAAAAAGATATACATACATATAGTACTGAATCGTAATTTTTGTGACTAAATATTTCCTTCGTCATCCCAGCATAGAACGCATCAAGAGTATGGCACTGAGAACATATTTCTTTTTGTAATTACTATTCCCTTTCGACCCAAAAAGTTTTTACCTGAATTCTCCGCATCTTAAAACTACCATGACCATGAATTTCCACACAATTTTATAGTCACAGTTTCAATTTTTGCCATACTTTACCAGGCATCCCAATTCCCACTCCACCCGTTTGTGGTGTAGGTTCCCTTCTTTCTAAAGATTTGGCTCATCATTATATAAAATATCGAGATAAACGTGCAGCAACGTAGCAGTCTCACAATAATCCCTATTGCAATATTCCAACAAAAATAATCCAATAAATAGAACATTATTTTCTGAAAATATTATCAAAGCGAAGAGATATGAAGCTCACAAAACTACTTAAGATACTTTTAGCTGGTCTTTGAAGAGATTTGCCCAGCAGTCGCTTTTGATACACCTTCATAAATATGATAAATATCTAACTGTGTGTTACGTATTCATAAAAGAAAATTTTACATACGATTGTAGGAGATAGGCACAAATATGAAACTCATTCGCACGGTGTTTTATAAGTAAATATTTACGAGCATTGTGTTATTTTGGTAGTGTAATGGTAGGTAAAACATAAAACTACTAATAAAAGTATAAAACAACAACGCAGTTTCTATACACGCGTTGTTCGTGGAACACTCTGTGCGTCACACAATGTTAGTACGGTTGACACACTAATGCAATGGCGCAGACAGAAATGAGCGAACGTCTTGCACGAGACGGCTTAGCTTAGTTCTGCTAAAAGCCCACTTATAGATCTCTTCAGCTGCGGATTTGTGCCGAGGGCTCTTCAAGTTTTCACGAAATCTTCGGCCAATAAGTTATTTTGGGGTTGATGTAAGTAGTGCTGATCGAAAACATTTTACGAGCTAAAACTTTTGTATTTACAGTTAAGAAGTTTTAATAGATATGTACCTTTTATTTGACGTCGTATTTGTGTACAGAAGGGTGTACATTTTAATTAAAACATGAATCGGTATTCCTCAGGATTGTATAATGGTGAACACGATCATTACAGACATTAGAGCGGCGGAGGCTGGGCTGGGCGGTCGTCGGAACAAGTGCTCTCGGCTCCCCTCATCTTGGGCTCAGTTTGCTCATGCGAGCGCCAGTATTAAGGCACGAGAAATATGCCAGAATTTGAACAGGCGGCGCTCGCATGCGGCGCGAGTGTAACATTGCTGCGACTCGTTGTGGCATGTTATTGCAAACCCACATACGTGCTACTGCCGACTATCTGACATTTCATGCCGATGAACCGGCTACGTGCGCATACTTACACACATTTGCATAAAATACGAAATCTTTTGGTCGGATTGCCTCGTGAATAGACATTGAAACATTTTTGGTTTTGATGTTTAACTATCTTATTCATTTCATACTAAATCACCGTTATTAAACATACATCAGCTTATGCATTTTATTTTCTAGTAACAGTCGACATCTTCTTAAGCTATAACAACTATTCACACCTAGCAACGTGCTGCTGCTCGTGAACAGAATAGGTTGAAGGTATTTACTGCTGCACTGGAAGTCACGCGAGTAGTTTCGATTCCCACACGGATCAAATACTTGAACAGCCTGCTATGTGAGTTTAAATATTCACCAAAGTACCAATTATACACATAAATATGAGGAAAGACCAGTGATGGGTAACGTTTAGTTCTTTAAAAGTAAATAAATCAGTTAATGTTAGCCTATGATTCACTGGTCCAATAAACTAAATGTTATACTGATCTCTGACGACGTTTAAAGATTACAGCATGTTATTACATCCCTTCAATGTTACTATTCTACAAATAATTGCAGGTTCCGAACAAGTATTCTTAGGCGAGACAAATATTTGTTGTGACGCGCGAATGTAAAACATGCTGCCCTAAACACTAAAGTAAACACTATTTTGGGCACACTAATATAAGTAAGAAGGAGGCAAACTAAATTCCGGAGATATGGTTAAAAAACACAACAAGGATGAAAAAGGTTAAAAAAATATTTCAGCGTAATCTTCAGAACGAATGATCCAATTTATAAAATTGTTTAGATAATTTCTGAGTGCTATCTATGTCATGCTTCACGTAAACGAAGATACTTGCCTTAACTACTAAATAATACAAAGTTGTTTCATCACAATATTTCGCATGAGTCAATAATTCTAAAAAAAATACGGACGAAAAGGCAAATCTTTTTAACCGATGCGGGAAACTAATGGCACAGGCGAGGCTTTCGGGGAAATCCGCTTCTTGTTGTCAATACAGGGCAACCGTGATGGCTCCCCCCGTTAAGCCTTTATTTCAGAAGTACGGGAACACTATCTCGGCTTTTATTGCGCCCGCACCGTAGACAGCTTCACAAGTAAGTAAATGCAATAAAATAAGAAGAAAAAACTCGGTCAAACGGTAATCGATAGAAGACTATGTTTAGCTGGTTTATGTTTAGTGCGTCGTACATTGTGTTGTGAAACGATCATATATAAGTATCAACATAAAATAATTTAACGAAGGCAGTAGCAGTAGATATTGGAACATTTACCTACGGATTGGCCATTACTAACTAATCTACGTTTCTGGTTAACAGTGGGTGCAGGGAGTTTCTGTGGGAACCGAATGAGCCGGGCGCCCCCCGGGAGTGGGAGCGTGCGGTGCCGGCAGTTAGCCGGCGCGGCGTCACCTTGCGGCTTATCGGCCGTCCGGTCACCGGGCGCCGGCTGTCGGGGCTCGTCCGCCCGACGTACTCACTACTCCGGTACTTGTATTACTCGTTACAGATATATTGCGACACCAAATTGATGTCGTTAAGTTTAATCTTTCATCTAATGCCCAGAATATTAGTACTAATTCTCAGATGAATGAAATGAGCGGCTGCGTAGATGCTACGGCGTAGCTGCTACGCCGTAGCCGCAGCTACAGCTACGGCGTAGCACTTTAATACGAATAAAAATGATTTACCTTATTTAAAAAGTTAACAATTCGTTTCCAGATTCTTTATTTAAATCATTGCATAAGACACATGCGAATTCGCATTAATTTAAATAACTTATTTTAAACTACTACAAACTTTACATACTTTCTGAAAATATTTTAGTTTTTAAATCGTCTCAGCCGCAAGAGCGAGGTGCAAACTCGGCGTAGGGGTTGTAAATCATATCTTCCTCCATTTATATGGACACTTTATTACGACGGCGCGTTCTAAATCAAATGATAAAATGCTTCTTATTTTATGTTTCCTTTCGCCGCTCCACGCATATTGTCGTCTATTCACCGCGCTGCCGTCGCCTCCGACCTCTAGTGAAGCCCATTCAGAGATGTGATTTTGTGTTTGTGTCGGCGATAAACAAGGTTTGAAAGAAAGCAGTCTGCGACTTTTGTCGTACATGTGTGAGATAACCTGTTGTACAGTGTGTTGTGAGTGAAGTTACCTTGTACGAGCCGAGGTTCTTGACGGAGCAGGCGAGGCGCACGCTGCGCCCGGCCGGCACCGTCACGTTCTGGATCACGTCCGTGAACTCCGGCTCCTCCACCACTGGAACAAACACTATCTATTTACTACTATACACATGCGTCACACACACAGACATATATAAAAGTATCGATCGACTTTTGCCTTTCGCAGTCTCGCGGCATATTCCAAAGATATAAATTTAGATAAATTGGACCGATCTCCCCTTAGCCTTATCAAGCTGGCAAGATTTTGCAGTTATGAGGACATTTTTGTGTCAAGAGATACGATTTGTAATTCTCAAATTATCAAAGCAGAACGCTTTTAAACAAATTGAGTGGGCGATAAGGAATAATGTCGTCGTTTATCAAGCTCCAAGATAGATGGCCCTTGCTCTGCTCTGCCCATTTTAAATGCGTTTGTCTTCGACTTGCCAAATTGGCGTTCTTTGTTTTCTTCTTAAGTTCTTACTTTTATGTAGCTACACGAGGTGCGGAATGGTTAAGTATTTGATCGCTGCGGTGAAAATGTTAATACTGTTTGGAAAAAGCGGCAAGTGTTGAACTGTGCGGGGAGAAGGGGTTATACAGGGGTTGAATAAGCAAGTAAACATTTGTCATCCGGTGAGCGAGGCGGGAGTCTATGTAAAGAAAGGAGCGATGTCGTCTACGACAACAGTATTGAGTCAGGGAACAGTCAAACGTTCGCATTCAGCTTGCTGTGTTTGATTAATGGTCCCAATGTTTAATGTGGCGAATACAAAATTTTGAGACGAGATTCAATGGGGTTTATTTAGCTGTGACGCAAAGACTAACCGTGTTGTTTGAGCATCAACACGAATCGTCGAGCCGGTCCGATTGAACATGCCTTACTTCGACGTGTCTGTACCTACGCTCGTGTTTGGAGAATAAACTTGCTCAGTGGCGATAGTTAGTTTGGTTGGAAGTTGTTTACATATCAACATCGTATTCACTCACTATGGATTTATTTTATTCCCGTTTGGAGAAATTGAAGAAAATAGTTTAAAGAAGCTTTTTCTAAACATTATTTTGGCAACACAAACGAGTTTATATGAGAATCTTTCCAACAGAAGATATGGTTTTTTTTTTAATTATAATTATATGTGACACAAGGTGCATACGAATAAATGATTGTTTAAAAAAACCTTCATGTTACTACTGAGAGTCGATTCCCCCTCACGTACTCCTTGTCACTACTCAAGCAGAACCCCTTAAAATCTTGTTGACCGTGATGAACACTCGAGACGAACACCTTCAAGTGTTATATGAACATGATCGATTAAAATAACAAAAGGATTCGTACAATCGATTCAACGTACTGTGTAAAATGATTAATTTATTCACTTAATATTCCATTCATAAAAGTGCGTAATATCCTTTTAATTTGAGCAGAGGAAGCGTACAGTTTACTTTGTAACGTTGTCAATATTGTACTGGTTCAATAGAGTCTATATTAATTCGGCATACGCAGCAGTTCGCCGCAGAGCTAACATTTAGATTTACGTATGTTTGTGTGAGCATGGCTAAGAGATACCCGACTGAAGATGAAAGCTCCGGTTGTTGCGTGTTTGCTCACCTGATCGTATTAGCTCTAAGCACGATGCTCCATTTTCTGCCCGGGTGCCCCTGACTCAACCGATGTAAATCGCGCATTAACATCTCTAACGCACCCTATTAGCTGTGTATGCGTTTCTCTACGTATTTCTAACAATGAATACGCCACTATAGTCGGAGGTACCTCCCGGATACGATGACGCTCATTTGTTACGTAACACCCTGCACGATGCTAATTTGTTAAGTTCTACATCCGACATTCCGAACACGTCGTTAATTTTAAGATCGTTACGTTAGTCAATCACGAATAGAGTGCCACAATAATTAAGGAATCAATACAAATTAAACATGATAGTCGTGCCACTAGGCTTACTTAAAAATCAATCTTCAAAATAAATTGCCCGCGCCGAATAGTAATAGAACGCTTCCTTAGTAATTACTTCAATCGATGTATCTACGTAGATCAATAACAGAGATTATTTAAGACAAACAACACTCGTGTTATAGAACACTATAACATTATTCCGTATCAATGGCGGTCGCGTCACGACCCAAACTAAGATTATGTGCCACGAGACCGAACAAACAGTGACATCCGTATACACGAGGTACACCACATTTATATATTATGATGTAACATGCTAATACTGAGTCGGAGCATACGTACGTTAAGTTAATAAGGTGCTCGTAGAGACAAGGACTTCTATTTGTTTCAATAATACCGTACATTAAAATTAACAAGGGTAACGTTGGCAATAATCTTACATACCGCACGAGGCAGTGCGGCGCGTGCAAGGGTATTTAGGGGTTAATTAAGAAACCGCAGACAGCGGCGCGGGGGGAGGGAGGTAATCCCTTTGTCACCGATGGCAAGACGGTGCTCCGCCACGGCTACACGTTAGTACTATTGTTGTGATTACAATGTAGCGACGTGTACACCTTGTCGATTAAATTCCTACATGATGTTATACCTTATTGCTATATTATGTAGAGTATGTGAGAAGTAGTATGAATGTAAATACGACAACGTTATTGAGTTAAAAACGATTGTTTATTTTCATACGAGATTACATCAATATTTGTTTGGTTTTGTTTCATGAAAAAACCAATTTTAATTAATTGAACGTAAATAAATTAATAAAAATATTTTATAATTATTAAAACAACTCGATCGAATTGCAATTTGCCAACAAGCATGTCAAATACAAGTGGCAATCCAAATAATTATGTCCGGGATTGGGTCGACTAAATATTCCAAAACTAATAATGAATGGGTCCGCAGTCGTTCCTAACTCGAGAATAATCTCATATTAAAGCTGGCCCTTATGCAAATGAGAAGCGGTCAGTCGGAAGTCATCAGGCGAGGACGGGCCGGCGGCGGACCGGCGGCGGCGGCTCGGGCCCGGGCGTACGGCGAGTCTCCGGCCCGCCGCAAATTGACAGGGCCCACGCCGCCAAATTGATTGCGGCTACACAGACACCTCGTTATAATACTCATGACACGCCATCATGACAAATAGCCTATCGTTCTATGTTTTATCTGTTTTGAAACACTTGACCAATTATTGTTTTTACATCAAAACGGTTTTGACGGAAAGTGTTTTCAAAATAGAAAGAGAAATGGAGAGTTTTCCCGTCATATGCAGAGCAAGTTCAGGGAAGTTTTAAACACTCTTCTATGCTTTTGCTGACTCCTCATGTTTTGTAAACTTTATTTTATATTAGAGTCTCTACTGCGCTATGATTTCCATTTTAGAGATAAGAAAAAATATTAGTCAATAAACAGACTATATGGTATTATTTCTTGCTTCTTTAAACCCCAATCTGTTACTAAGTTTGTCATAGACTTATCTATTATATCAAAAAAGCGTTTTCTCAAGTTATTGCACCAACTAAAACTCAATTATTCGTAGTTACATAATACATATATCTTTGAAAGTCACGAAACATTCACAAATACATACTTAAATGAGCTAGAACAAAATCAATATAAAGTTTTGTTATGGTAAGTGCGCTTCTGTGGCCAAATATTTAAGTTTATACGTCCCTTGTCACAGATGCGGCTCGTAATATTCTCATATACGATCAAATTCTTTTAAGAGATCCGCAGATAAAGAAGGCGGGCGGGTGTGTGGCCGGTTTCGGACTTTCACTTATTTGTATGCTTTACCCTTCCCGGGACACGGACGTGACTATTCGAGATACATAAACCCTGAGTGAATACAGAAAATAGAAATAAAGTAACATACATAATATTAGTTTTAGTAGACGGATTGTGGAAAAAATGATGTCGGTACAATTGGTAGTATATTTTGCTTTTGTTGTTATTCATCTCGTTTCTTTTTATTATTGTGCATTGTTTTCAAGTACAATGTGGTTGTGATTTGAAATATTTGACATTAATCTGGGTCTACACATAAGCCACAGCACAGATAGTCAAGTTTTACAAAAGGAAATATAACTATGTTTTATAAGTTTAGGCTGTGTGTACAGCACTGAACAAGTAAATTTTATCTTTCTAAAAAAATCAAGGCTTCTTTGCAAGTATTCTAAGCGTGGCTTAAAGCAGTCTGAGATAAAGCGTTTAGGGGAAAAGAAATTTAAAGGTTGCGCCCAGCGGGAGACATAAAATAGATGCTATCAGCAGCTTTAAATAAATGCTACTGTCACATATCGTGTGTACGTTTTTAAATCTTCGGTTAAAATCAGCTTACAAAGTCAATATTAACATATAGAAACATAGTTTTTTAGTGTGCCTTTATTAAGACATTGAACGAAGAGGGTTTATACTGAAATTGAACATTTTCATTTATAGCTTAGCCTTTGCTCGCGGTTTCGCTCGTTTTAATATAGAATTTGAGAGTCCATTCGGATCGTACATGTGACGTCGTCTATTATCATAAGGACGTTATTGTTGTTTTTTTCGGGAACGATACTTATTTTCAGGATGAAAGGTATCAGGGTTTATGTCCGTCTCTGTACACCTGACAATGTACCTACTCGTATATGGTAAACTAGCACTTCCCCCGCGACTTCGTCCGCGCTTATTTAGAGCTTTGCTTATGTGAATTTAAAACCCCATACGAATTTTTAAACCCCTAGCACTTATAGTAACGAAAGTTTCATACAAACTATCAACACCAAAAACAACCCCTTAGGGGCTAAATCTTGCACAATCTCGCAGTAGTGAGTAATAACTTCCTTTAAAAATTTGATACACCTAACTTCCAACACTAAAATAACCCCTTAGGGGTCGAATTAGGCAAAATGCCGTTGTAAGTCGCCGTCCTAAAAAGAACCCCTATGCAAAATTTTAAACCCCTAGCACTGGTAGTTTCCGAGATTTCGTGTCCTATGAGTGAGTGACCTTTTGCTTTTATATATATAGATTCAATATGAGCGGTTCAGTGGTTTGGGCGGTATAAGGTAACAAACAAACTTATTTTCGCATTATTAGTTAGCATTGGTGGCCTATCCCGGCGTGAGAAGCCGGTTCAAATGCGACGTATCTGTTTGAGTTTTTTTTTTATATGCAATTCTTGTCCTGACAAAAACAAAGCAAAGTTGAAAAATCAAGTGACTAAAAAGCGTAATGAATGCAACAAAAAAGAAAAATGCTCTCAAAATTTGATGCAGTCGTTAATCCGTACCCAAAGGGTACAACTGGTGCTTAGTACTAAGAATTCGCTATCCGTACGTATGTCACAAGGCTGTCTGTCTGTCTCATACTAAAAACAGAGTAAAAATATGTAAGAGGGCTCCCATACGAAATACAAGATTTTTTTTGCCACACGTTTATAATAATAGTTAGGATTTTTTAATATAGTTTTAAAAGATTGTTTTTTTTTTTAATATTTTGAGTTATTCATAGTATCACCAGTTTTCCTCCACAGCTTTTATATGGCAGATGCGGTAACATGTTACAAACATGTATGTACAAACCATACATACTGGTGGGGTCATCGATGTCGGGTCATGTCGCGGTCAGTTCAGCGGAAGTACGGAAGCAGATGTTGACAGGTTGCGGGAAGTCAGCCCCTCCCGCCCCCGTGACCCCGCACCGCTCCCCTTATCACCCCCGACCCTGTCACCAGCGGTTACTACGGATGTTCCAAACACCCATTTAATCTGGTTGCCTAATCAAGAATTATTAATACTGAAAGTTTTCGAAAGTTATTCTAAATATATCGTCGTAAAATCTTACTCTAAATTATTATAAAAGAAACGGAGTTTGTTTGTTTCACTCCTAAATAGTGGAACCAATTATGTTTTATTTGAAAAAAATATAGATGGGAACCTGGAGACGGTTGTAGGCTACTTTCATTAATAATAAAAAAAAAAAAATAATCGCCTCCAAAAAAATTATCAGACAAAAGTGTAAAATAACTTTCTTTGCCATCGAAATTCGAAACAAAGTTATTTTACAGTTTTCTTTGATGAGTTTTTTTTTAAGATTTTTTTGTCAAATATTTAATCCAAATTCTTGTCAAATAACTAATTTTCTTACACGTGCACGAGAACTCTCACCCGTTCATCTGTTTAAGAGATACCGTGATTCAGTCAAACAGACCCACTTCAGCAAAAAATAATACTACATGTTCTAATGCTAGAGCTATAATAAGACCTTATCTTAGAAAACCACCCTGTTGTCGAATCGGTAGTAGATATAAATTAGGCACAATTCCAAGTTCGATGGTGAACCAAAAAGGTACACAGCAGGAAAACAAACCATTCTACCGCACGACCAGTGAGTCTCTGAAATGCTTTATAACGAAAATACCTATCTCACTACATTTTAATTAAACTCGGTCCGCTTATACTGACTGATCGCATTTATTGATTTAATTGATTTAACACCGTACTGTTGGGGGTCACGGGACTGTTATCAGGTTACCGTGGCCCCGGAACGTAAAGGGCTGTTGAAGAACACCGTGGATTTTAGTCAGAACAAGTCTGACAGATTTGATGATCATGTAAAGAAAAAAAATACAGTGATGTTTTATTCGGTAGACCTAACATAAACATAATATGAAAAAAGAAATCTGTTTTATTATAATAACCATGGCGCCTGTATAACGTTGTTCACAAACAAACAACTTCATAACAATTGTCACGACTTGAAACCGAAGAGCACTAAACGTTTGTGTAATAAAGTTTCTTAAAGCTAATCATTAATTGAACAAGTGTTTCGGGCTGCCGGCGTAAGTCGCGAGATCTAATTAAAGCACCTACCGCGGTGCGCCGCTCAACCCCAGTCGGAGCCTATTATCACGCCTCCGCCTCCTATTAGCATTGTCTCCTCGAGGGCGATACTTATCTTTATTTAAATTCACTTCTTGGTAATTGGGTTGACGAGTCGACAACGTGATTTGCATTGATGAAAATTGGCCAGTGTACCGGGCCCTCGTAACTTACTTCGGCGGCTAATTTGTTTTATTACGTTTGTAAAACGGAGACGGTTTTATCGCCGACGCGATTTGTTTACATTTGGTAATGTACACGGAGCCAATCAACCATAAACAAACACGTATTTGTACGAGTCACGCTACAGTACAAATAAATGAAAAGCTGCGCATTTCCGGCTTAACAAGTCGTCAGTTATCTGATATTCTTTGTGCTAGAGTTATTGCAGTCGTAATCAATTACGAGGCATGGATGTCACTTGTAGCATTTTTGCTGGCAGCGCCGTACGAGCGCAGTCAAAGAGGATGCGCTTGGTTATTTCTCATTACGGCACACGCGATAAAATCACACAGAGTCGTTGCCTCATTAAAATCTTCTGGTGCGCGCATCTGTAAGCCTTTTGTGAAGGCGGGAGCGCGCCGCTCTTGACGCCTTTCGCGTGTCATTTCGGGCACAATGCCGCGCGGCGAGGGACGCGACGCCTGGCAATTTTTGCTCTGACATGCCAGCGTATGCTTTTTATCAGTTTATCGAGAAATATTTTATGCGGATACACTGTTATTATATTCTCCTCACGTTAGATTCGTATTCTGTACTTGAATGACGTGTCATATCTACGGCGTGTAGTGTGTGCTGTGCTTACATAATACATGCGTACACATAAATTATTGTACTTTTGAGAAAATTACACGTCCTATATGTAATATCAACCGAGTTGTCTGTATTTGTTACACGTTTTATTATTATTACATATCCCAAATACATAAAATATTAAAGTAGAATTTCGATTAGGTGCTTCATGATTGAAATCAGTTGAATTCAGTGTTTGTAGTAAGGAGCACATAATTATAATAATATTCTTTGCCTAGTTGCTTACAAGAAGTAATTTGTTAGGTGAGGTAAAATTCTGAGAACTTCATCGTTTTTGTCAAAGTGTTGAAATAAAATAAAGTTCTAAATATTGTTGCTTACTTCTGTCGCAGAAACTATAATTAACTATTTCATTACAGCAGCGAGAGGTCTTCATTAAGGCCAAGTTCCGAGAAACAGTTTGTCGCAAACTGTACAGCAGCAACCGAGTTATTATAAAATAGAATTATAAGTTCAACTCAACTGTTGCTTATCTGATGTTATGAAACAAAATGTTCATTTTATCTATGAGAATTTGTGAGAATTCTGTTGGGAAACTAAAAGCGGATTTCCCAAAACACGTTCTTTTTAATCGTATTCTATCTCCGTAGTCGTAGTCGCATCCAAGTTCATTTACTTTATAATAAACCTCTAATTTGTTCTAATTCGGAAGTTTTAAAGTTGGCGAGATGCCAATGTTACGGTAAATTGCGCAGTTTGGCTTTAATAATATACAAATTAAAAGTTGTAGTTAGAGGGAAGAGTTAAGGGTTAAAGCGTACATTTAGGCACAATTTGGTACAATACGGTGGTTCAATATTTAACGTATTTCACTTTGCATATTCACGCGGTGGTCGACGCCGGCTACCGCTCACCGCCGCTCGCCGCTCACCTACCGACTTGGAATGGTAATGTTGCCCATTAAGCGCACTGTGCGGAGCGTGCGGTGCTCCAGCACTTGTATCTCCGACATATTACTTCATTTTTGAATTCCTATATTAGATCACTGGCTAAGAATATCTCTAGTCATAGAAACTTTGGGTCTCTTATTAAATGTCTCAAATCTGAACAGGGATTTACATTTTGACTATACTTCTACTGAACATTGCTGTTAAATCTAGCAAACACTATGAATCTCAAGCTCAGTTCATTGCATATTCATTCGTGTATAACATTCAATGGACAACCATCTGAAAAAACACGACAGTTTTGAAAAATTCATGGTATATTTTGTGCCGTATTTTAAGCTGAGTTCGGTGTGTTGCGATAGTGTAGTAAGCCGTATGTTTACAAATTGGCAATACAATATAACAGAATGGAGGGCACGTCGCCGTATCGTAACGCAATGGATGCAGGTCACGAGCGCGCCCGCCGGGCCGCGGGCTCGCGCCGCGCAACCTCGCCTGTAACACGTTACATGAAACATTTCTGTTGCACCTTGCCACTAAATTAATATTAGCCAATTACTGTGTATCGGATTTTAGAGCACCGCTTCAATTTGTATGTCTGCGGTCCACTGACTGAGTCTGATAGAGGGTTATTTGCTGATAATTTTGATGTACGATTCGTTCGTTATTCAATTATTTCCTGAACTGAGTCTCCTGTTTATGTACGTGAGTATAATTGTTTATAAACGAACCCACGACATAGAAGAAATTCCTGTGGTTCTACGTTTAAAAAGAAACAACAATTCCTCCATATATTAATTTACACGTGTACTTAAAAAAGGTTTGCAAACATTTAGGTACACTTAATAATCGTGAACTTGAGTGATATTGACGTCCTTACCGCGAGTGTTGGTTGGAGTCCTGTCTACTTGCCTACTTGACGTGAGGAGTTCCCCCTGAGAAAAATAAGAACGTGAAGATCTACACTTCACTTTATGAGCAGAACATGTCGCAACCGACTAGTAAGTTTACGTAAATAGTGGTTGTTGCAAATAAACTCGAACTGTACTAATAACCAAATTATATTGTTACTTATCCTGCTTAACTTATGCATATGAGTTGTTTATTTCTACGAAATAATTTATAACGCGCGACATAGAAATGTCTGCAGACTTTTCCCATAATGTTTTCCTCTAAGATCCTGCGGACGTTGTGAATTTTGCATTGCAATGCAGTGCACGGAAGTATGACGCAGCGTCTCTTAGGAATCAATGATCCTTCCCGCTCGCCGCATATGTTTGTGTACCTATTTCCCCTGATTTTGTCCTCGCAGACGCTGTATTCACTTAATTTTTCGAGCATCACAAATCACAGCAATGCTAACCAAATTACATCGCGCTCGACCACTGATCTTTATCTTTATCGATGCTAATTGGCATAGAAAGCGATACACGTTGCATGAAGCAGGATATGATCGCAACGACAACACTGACTGAGCACTTTCTCCCTGCTCAATAAAGGGAATCTGTTGTGAGATACCTTTGATAGGCAAGCATTCCGTTAGTATGTAGATGTATGCTTAGTGAGTGCAGTTACGTATTCTGTCGTCGGCAGCGGATCGTTATCTGTTTCCACTAAAGGAAACTGGCTTTTCCACGAAAGAACCACCCTAACGGTTTCAGCGTCCCCCTTCGCCCGACTCGACTTTTCCTTTTTGCGTTATTTCATTTTTCTTTGCTAACGTGCACCTGCTAGTTAGCTGCCGGAGGCTCTCATTGCTCCGACAATGTTAGCTGCCCGCTTCCTCGGATCATAGGGAAATATTATAATTGTATCTAAACGTTTAAAAAAAATACTACATCAACCACTTTTTATTCTTGCATGAGACGACAAACGCTAAATAAAATATTGTACGTGCTGAGCTTGAGCACAAAGTGTCGTAGCTGTAACACAAAACGCAGGGTCGGCTATGAAGTTTAATGTTAGATGTCAGTACAAAGGATGGCGTTCGAAGCAGCGCTAGAACAGTCTCCTTGATACATTTGTATTCCTTACAGACAAGTAATCAATATCCGTTGAGCGGCGAGAGCACGGACAGAACTGTCCTATGTTCAACAATTTTTCTTTCAATATCTAACCAGTCTGTCTAGACACGGAACTTGAACATGGTAGTCAATAAATATAAACTTATGTGTGTGAAGTATACGTGCGTGAGAAAATATTGACAAATAAATAGAGTTCATAACATTACTGCTGGTATATTAATGTGAAACTCAACAACATATATTCAAATACCTAGTAATGATACCCAAAATTATTTCAATAGTGACCAGATTCATTCCTGTCTGTAATAAAAATATATGCCGACTCGGGGACAATATGATATTCCCGTATCGCGAAAAAAATAAAGCTGGTATGTACGGCGTCACGCGTGCGAAATAAAATAACAACGGCAACATGGTGCGGATGGGGCTTGATACATATTTGAATACATTACCGAACACGCAGATAATGCCACCAACATGCCATACTTATTCATAACGCCTTCTCAAACTGTGAATGAATACAAATACGCCATTTCTCTTCTGTCTATAGACAAAACACAGAATTCGACTGGGTTTACTGCTCCAATCTGGAAATAGAGGGGTTAGTTACCAATGTTACCATGCCAGTAACGTAGCTATTATTCCACATAATGCTGGTTTGTGGTCACAGGGAATTGTTGATATCTCACATTAATTATTAGAACCTCTGATCGTGTTTGTTATTAAAATCAATGAGAATTTCCAAAATACTGAAATATTAGATAATTATCGCTAATTTAAAATTGATTGAATGTGAATAATGGTGCGAATGTTGTATCGCACCTATTTCAGTCGAAAACTACTCTTTGCCCACCGTTTAAAAACGTATTTGCACAGAAAATAATCGTATGTACATAATTATTCCAGAAACCGTAATAAAATAAACATTAGGTAAATAACTTATTTGCCATCTCATTTTAAATGAATGCTCTATGCAGTCAAAGAAACCGGAGCCATCGGAACACTTTGAACTGGCAATCATTTCAATCTTAAAGTCGGTACGCCATTGGTGATGCGCCAAACGTCTTCAATTAGATCGCGAATGAATGGCTCGCAACTTGTTGGTCTTGTTAAAATCACTGCGGAGATGTAAGTGGCGAATATTAATTAACAAAGAAGTAAATCAACTAACAGATAGACTGAAGGGTGGAGAAATCGATATTGCTAGTCTATCGTTTATTGCCTGATCTACACGATGTTACTACTCTTTTACTTTGCCGTGGTCGTGGATCTGACTAAAAAGATAATCGTAACCCTGTAACAAAAATGGCAATTAAAGGAACACAGTAGATTTTAGTCAGTACGAGTCTGACAGTCCCTTCCACTCCATAAGAGGACTCATCAGAGACTCAGACCTTTTACAAATCAAAATTGATGCAAAGTAATTAAGGAGTCAGTGTGCGTTAAACAAAGAGATATGTACAATAATTAATCTGTATTATAAAGTATCGGTTCAAGCCGCTTCCAACCGGTTCTCTTGGAAGCCTATAGGAGAGGCTTATGTTCAGAAGTGGATGTCTTACGACTGATGTGATAATGATCATGATGGTGGATGGACGGATGATAAATAGGTAAAAAAATGCCCGTGGTACAGTAGTACTACCAGTACTTGTAGCACCACGGGCAATAAACGTATCTAACGTGTAACTTTAATAACGCAAAACCTCTCGTGGGGTAACTCAGCCCATGTTACTGAACAATGTTTATTCTAAATCTTTTGAAAAAAAATATTTTTCATACTGATGGGCTCGATTAATTTCTCATTTTGTATGAAAAATCAGTTTTTTTTTCCGAAAGTTTTAGAACAAACATTGATCAGTAACACGGGCTGAGTTACCCCTTGAGAGGTTTTGCGCTATTAACGTTACACGTTGTATAGTTATAGTAGATCAGTAGTAGCAAAAGTGTTTATTGTGGGTGCTGTTTGCGTATCGCCGGCCCGGTCGAGAAGGCGTGCACAGTTCACGCTGATTTCCTGTAAACACATCTATTGTGTCGCCGACAGTCGACACACTGTTCTCACACCCTTTACGAGGGAAAACGTTGCGTGCGAATAATTATTTTCAACACACTTGCTCGGATTGTGGCTGTATTTGCACCGCGTTTAAGTTCACAGTACGGTGTTTTTAATACCGGTATCTTTACAACGTTTTCTCGCAATAGAGTAGCAAAGTACGCCACGGAATGCGTGATTCCTTATTTAATCTCAACAAAAAACGATTACCAAAAAGTTAAAATTAATCCGTATTCTATTAAATTAACAGAAAGCAATCGCGACGAGCTAAAATAACATTAATTTATCCATATAATCTCATTATCTAGTTCAGTTCACATTCAAATAAAAGTTACAAAACATAATTGTGAAGGCGTAGCAATCTGCTACGAAGTGCTACGAATCGCTACGAATTGCTACGAAATACATAGGTGAAGGAGTTAAAGTTTCATTATATTTTCAATATGTTTCATATTCATATAAATATTCTTCTTTATATTCTTGGATTGTTCACAGGTTGCAATGGCGAGTGTTTTCACAATAGGCTCGTTGCCCTAAAAAATGTAATTAGTCCGTCTTTTAGATTATTCAAAAATAGGGACACGTATTTTTTATTTGTAAATTAGACCAAAAATGACAAAGATATAGCCTATTAAAGTTACATGTGACGTCACGATGCGTGGCATTTTTTGCTCAGGGTGACGTCACAGGTAACATAAAAAGGCTATTATCTTTGTTATTTTTTGTTTAATCGAAAAAAGAAAAAATACGTGTCCAATATTTTTTTATAATCTAAAATACGGACTAAATAGAATGTAATTATTTTGACCCTGGAAAGTACCCTATTTTATTTATGAATGCAATAAAAACATTATGGGGTGTTCATATTCATCTTTTTTTTGCCTGGTATTAATTGAGTCGAGAAACCCAATGAGGGACTGGTGGGACCCGAACCCACAATCCCCGACTGTCAAATTCGTACTGACTAAAATTTTAGATGTCCTTTAACAGCCCTTTACGTTCCGGGGTTACGGTAATTCGTGAGTCTCGCGACCCCGGCAGGCTTTGGCCCTCTAAAGGGGGGGCGGTCCCGTCATTATGCTGACCTGCAACACAACGCGCCGTCGACCCGGGCATGATGCATGGTCAGACAGCGAGTCGTCTATTACTCGCCGCCCGCATGCCCTCAATATTCATCACATTGAAATAATAAAATCTATTATCTTTTATACAGAGTTAGATTTCGGGGTTTATTATACCTGGAATTGTTCCGACAATCCTGAAATCAATTATTGTTAGGGATCAGCTTAAAATGTTAAATCAAATATTTATCTCGTATAATTTCATGAAAAATTAAATATTTTCACATTGTCAACATCTATTTATGATTCGCTTTATTAATGGTGATAATTATAAAATTATTAATTACACTATATTCGTTGGTTAAGGTAATGAGGAGAGTATTAATTAACCGCTACAGTTAATTAATAAGTGAGACAAAATTGCGGAAATAAGCAGTCAACTGTAGGAATGCATTAAAATTGTAGCCAGTATTTGCTCAAACTTTTCCTGGCTATTATGATTCGTTTACAAATAAATTAACAGAAAATATTATAAGAAACGACAAAAAGAAGGCATCGTAAATAAATTTATGACATTTCAACAATTGATGACATTTAAAGGAACCTCAAATAAAATAAATTAAAAAAAACTTTTTTATCAGACCAAGATAGTCTATAATTTGTTTAAATTGGGTTTTGATTTTGCTTTTTTGTTTTTGTTTTGGATTCATATTTTGCTTTTTTTGTTACGGTAGATAGACAATGTTGATAAACAATTCAATTGTTTTTCTAAAAAAAATAGCTTATGCTGGTGATCACAACTTTTTTGAATTTAGTTTAGTTATCAAGAACCGAAAAAATATATAATTAGTACAGTCAAATTAGCAAAAAGATTGGAAGGAACTCGTGTAGTTGTAATTTTTTGTGGAATCATTAGAAGACATGAATATAAGTTTTCTCTTAGTTTGCACTATTCCTGTTATGTACGGAACATCGTTTAATATTAGGTATTATCATAAAAGTCCCAAAATTTTGAAATTTCATTAATAACTTTTTTTGGTATGTTTAGATATATGTAGATACCCCGTTGGTGGATAATTACTTTTCACTAAAAAAGTGTAAGGTGTAAGAAACACTAATAAATTATTATTTTTAATTTGCGCCTCAAGGGAAATTAGTCTGATGGTGCAAACTCATAATAAGCACTCTTTTTTTTTTGCACCCACCTAGTTACATTAGCACCCTTTTGCACCCCTAGGAAACCGGCATTTTACAATATTTGTATTTGTACTTCGGGGTAAATTATTGTAGTCATGTTTTTTTTTAATAAACAATGTATTCTAAATATACTACAATCGCACCTAATAAAAATAACAAATATATAACTGGAAGTTTATGTAGAGTTAACGTGGAATTTCCATATCATAATTGCTCTTTGACTATCACTAAAAATGTATGTTCCTTAAAAAAATGCTAATTTTTTATAGGGTGCAAATATAAAGGAAACCAAATTAATATGATTGTGATGATTTTGAAGCAATCAAAATTTCCCCCGAAGTACAGTGGCAGAAAAACGTGAAAAACTAATTTCCGTAAATGTCACACTAGGGTTCAAAATCAATAATGTATTTAGGTCTAAATGTATTATCCCTTTCCTCAGTTTACAAAACTACACAGTTTTCCCCGAGGCCGCAATGACCAAAAAAAATTTTTCTTAGTTTTTCTTTTTTTTCTGGCACTGCGTTGGTCCGATTAAAATAAATAAAATGTAATCATGTAGATTGAGGTGTTCTAAAGCATGTAAAAAATTACGCTGAGTACACCTGTATTCTCTGGTAAGTTATGACCAAACAAAAAAAAAAACAGATTTCACGCCCTTCCGTAGGGGGGGTTAATGAAATTTGTTTTTTAAACTTGATCTTTGACTCATACGAAATCATCAGAAATGTTTTTGTCTCTCCAGAGAATTTATTCCAATCTTTATTAAAAAATGACCTAATTTGACTGTACTATAATTTGATCCAGTGATTTTCGATGGTGCAATCTGGCCTGCCAGCTATAATTTTGTTGCTTTCTTACGCATGATAAATTGAAAGGCATCCGTGTGAGATCAGTGGCGTAGCTAGGCGGGGGCTAAACGGATCCTAGCCCCTGGCCTCGCACCTGAAGGGGCCTCGCACCCAGAGAAAAAACATGACAACGGAGATCACAAGTTTGCAACCAGACTGTAATGGGGTAGTTCGACTAAAAATTAATATGATTCGCATAATATGTCTAGCTATCTAACGCCTCCACTGATCACGTGAGGGCCCTTAAGGTGACTGGTTACCTTTATTTCTAACTGGGTACTGAACTCTTTGTCCTGAAATAAATCTGCATCTTGCCCCGTCCTAGATTCAGTGTCGCTACACCACTGGCTGCGACACCCGCAACAGCATCCTGAAAGTGTTGTTGTATTGTACAGTCACGAGCAATTACAAATAAACACTAAATAAAATTCAAACGCAATTCACTCGTGGAATACTGGATTCCGCTTAGAAAAAAGACCTATTTCGTAAAAGTATGGCTTGCAAAATAGAATATGGTAGCAGAACATTGCATTTGAATACTGCTTAGTGTATACATACTATTGCTCGTGACTGTACACGTGCTCGGCTTGTTTATTTGGAATTGGAACTTGAACTTCGATGCGATGTTAGTTTCACTTCTACCAAAGTGGTGATGAAATGTTGATTAAAAAAAATGAATTGGACAGTGTTGGTTGTAATTCTTAAAAAAAAAAAGTTTTTTTTTGTAAACTGATAGTTTGGGAATAAATTTCATTTTTTCTAGTAATTTCGCACTCGTACATAGTGAGAGACTGTAATACTCTATCATATAGTTTCTCTACTGATTAAATTATACTATATAAAGCTCGATTACCACTCACTGACTGACTGACTGACAGAATTGTTCTCCCAGATGGTGAAGGGGGAGGTAGGTATATTTTGACAGATTCGTATACAAGTCACTCTCGTGATTATGGGAAAAATCCCAAACCTCCCCTTTTCGCCCCTCCTCTCCCCCCTCCCCATCGTATCTCGGAAACTAAGAGACTCGTGTTTTGTTTTTTTACGGATTCGTATAGAGGGGGCTCGGAAACGTAAAAATCATTTTTTAGAGTCCCCCCTCCCCTTTTCCCCTTCTCCCCCCTTTAGAAGGATCTCGGAAGTTAACAGACTTGCAACAGTTTTTTTTTCAGATTCATAACAAGGGGCCAAGAATTGGTCAAAATCATTATTCAAAACTCCCCCCTCTCCCCCCCTTCACCCCTCCCCCCATCGTATCTCGGAAACTAAGAGACGCGTGTTTTGTTTTTTTACGGATTCGTATAGAAGAGGCTTGGAAAAGAAAAACCCATTTTTCAAAGTTCCCCCCCCTTGCCCCCCTTCTCCCCCCTTTAGGCGGATCTCGGAAGTTAACAGATTTGCAACATTTTTTTTTTCAGATTCATATCAACAAACGCAGATTTGGTCAAAATCATTTTTCAAAACTCCCCCCTCTCCCCCTCTTCACCCCTCCCCCCATAACGGTAAAGCGAAGCGCAGCGTAGCGTAGGGATAAGGTCACGATATTTTTCCGGTGGTCGGTAGGTCCTGAGTGGAGCGAACCTGCGAGACCGAGAGGAGCGAAGGGGGGAGGTGGCGAGCGAAGCGAGCCGCCGACCTCCGTAGCGTAACGAAGGTTGAGCGGGTGAAGCGTAACTCAGGGTGACGACAAGCAAACTAACAATTAACTCTCATGAGTAGGGCAAAAGTACTTAGCTTCCCGTTTGTGACCTCCCCCCCTCCAAATCGTATCTCAGAAACTATGAAACCCGTGTTTTGTTTTTTTATGGATTCGTATAGAGGAGGCTCGGAAAAGTAAAAACCATTTTTCAAGGTCCCCTCTCTTGACCCCATTTTCCCCCCTTTAGGCGGATCTCAGAAGAGACTTGGAACATTTTTTTTTCAGATTTATATCAAAGGGCCCAGAGTGTGACAAAATCATTTTTCTAAACTCGCCCCTCTCCCCCCTTCACCCCTCCACCCATCGTAACTCGGAAAAATTATGTAGCGGTAAAGCGAAGCGTAGGGATGAGGACACGATAGCTTTCTGGTTGTAGGTAGGTCCTGAGTTGAGCGAACCTGCGAGACCGAGTGGAGCGAAAGGGGGAGGTGGCGAGCGAAGCGAGCCGGCGACCTCCGTAGCGTAACGAAGGTTGAGTGGGTGAAGCGTAATTCAGGGGTGACGACAAGCAAACTTACAAGTAACTCTCATGAGTAGGGCAAAAGTACCAAGCTTCCCCTTTTTGGCGTCTCCCCCCCCCCCCTCCCAATCGTATCTCAGAAACTAGGACACCCGTGTTTTATTTTTTTACGGATTCTTATAGAGAACGCTCGGAAAAGTAAAAACCATTTTTAAAAGTCCCCCCCCCTTGCCCCCCTTATCCCCCCCTTTAGGTGGATCTCAGAAGAGACTTGGAACATTTTTTTTTCAGATTCGTATCAAGGGGTCCAGAGTATGTCAAAATCATTTTTCAAAATTCACCCCATTCCCCCCCTTCACCCCTCCCTCCATCGTATCTCGAAAACTAGGTAGCGTAGGGAAAAGGTCACGATACCTTTCCGGTGGTAGGTAGGTTCTGAGTGGAGCGAACCTGCGAGACCGAGTGGACCGAAGGGGGGAGGTGGCGAGCAAAGCGAGCCGGCGACCTCCGACCCTTAGAAGGTTGAGTGGGTGAAGCGTAACTCAGCGGTGAAGACAAGCAAACTTACAAGTAACATTCATAAGTAGGGCAAAAGTACCAAGCCTCCGCTTTTTGGCCTCCCCCCCCCCCCTCCCTATCGTATCTCAGAAACTAAGAGACCCGTGTTTGGTGTTTTTTTACGGATTCGTATAGAGGAGGATCGGAAAAGAAAAAACCATTTTTTTCAAAATCTCCCCTCTTCACTCCCTTCTCCCCCCTTTAAGTGGATCTCAGAAGAAACTTGGAACATTTTTTCTTGGGGCCCAGAGTATGTCAAAATCATTTTTCGAAATCAAAATGAGAATCCAAGATGGCGGCTGCTATAATTTTCGAATTGTTCATCAATTTTATCATGGGAGTCGTTTTCATGGTTTTCGAGGATGCTAAAGCCGATAGTAAGGTCAAAATCCAAATTCAAGATGGCGGCTGCGACAATTTTCGATTTTTTCATCATGGATGTCGTTTTCATGGTTTTCGGGTATGCTAAAGCCGATGGTGGGGTCAAAATCAAAATCTAAGATGGCGGATGCGATCATTTTCAAAATGTTCATCATGGGAGTCGTTTTCATGGTTTTCGAGGATGCTTAAGCCGATAGCGTGTTCAAAATCAAAATCCAAGATGGCGGCTGCGATAATTTTCGAAATGTTCTTCATGGGAGTCGTTTTCATGGTTTTCGAGGATGCTAAAGCCGATAGTGAGGTCAAAATCAAAATCAAAGATGGCGACAGCAAAAAATTTAAAGATATCATCATGGATGTCGTTTTCATGGTTTTCGAGGGTAATAAAGATGATAGTGAAGTCAAAATCAAAATCCAAGATGGTGGCTGCGATCATTTTCGAATTGTTCATCATGGGAGTCATTTTCATGGTTTTCGAGGATGCTAGAGCCGATGGTGAGATCAAAATCAAAGATGGCGACAGCAAAAAATTCAAAGATATCATCATGGATGTCGTTTTCATGGTTTTCGAGGGTAATAAAGATGATAGTGAAGTCAAAATCAAAATCCAAGATGGCGGCTGCGATCATTTTCGAATTGTTCATCATGGGAGTCATTTTCATGGTTTTCGAGGATGCTAAAGCCGATGGTGAGGTCAAAATCAAAATCCAAGATGGCGACAGCAAAAATTCAAAGATATCATCATGGCTATCGTTTTCATGGTTTTCGAGGATGCTTAAGTTGATAGTGAAGTAAGAATCAAAATCCAAGATATCGGCTGCGATCATTTTCAAAATGTTCATCATGGATGTCGTTTTCAGGGTTTTCGAGGGTGCTAAAGCCGATAGTGAGGTCAAAATCAAAATCCGAGATGGCGGCTGCGATATTTTTCGAATTGTTCATCAATGGAGTTGTTTTCAGGGTTTTCGAGGGTGCTAAAGCCGATAGTGAAGTCCAAACAAAATCCAAGATGGTGGGTGCTGTAATTTCCGAATTGTTCATCATGGGAATCGTTTTCATGGTTTTCGAGAATGCTCAAGCCGATAGTGAGGTCAAAATGAGAATCCAAGATGGCGGCTGCGATAATTTTCGCATTTTTTATCATGGGAGTCGTTTTCATGGTTTTTGACAGTAAGTAATAAGCGCGTACTTAACACAATAATATTTTGAAATATCTAAATTGAAAAGTTTGTTTTGGAATTGAAAAATTCTCTTTGTCTTGGATAGTCTTTGTGTTTTCATCATGGGTGTTGTTTTCATGGTTTTCGAGGATGTTAAACTGATGGCGAAGTCAAAACGGGAATGCAAGATGGCGGCTGCGATAATTTTCGAATTTTTCATCATGGGAGTCGTTTTCATTGTTTTCGAGGATGCTAAAGCCGATAGTGAGGTTTAAAATCCAGGAGGGCATAAACGACGTCACCGAAGGCCTGCTGCGTGTCGTCTGCGAGTTGGGCTGTAAACTTTTTCGACCGATCAGGAATGGACGTAAGTCGGAACTTAATTACCAACGAGACTCTGGCACTGATGAGGAAACGACGAGAACTCAAAAAGCCATACAGGCTGAGAATCAGGTTCTTAACGGGGAGGTCAAAAAGCAGTTCATACGCGATACTCGGAGTGCAAATAACCGAATTATAGAACAAGCTTTAGCTCGGAATAAAGGCTCGAATTTATTTGCCAAGCCCAATACCTCCTTGAGGAGTGGCTGGAGAGAAGTCATGGCGTCCTGACCTACCGCTTGACGCAGGTCCTCACCGGACACGGAAGTTTCGGGAGGTACCTGTGTCTGATGCGAAAGGAGGAGACGCCTGGGTGTCACCACTGCGAAGATCGCCCGGAGGACACGGTGGAGCATACGGTGCAAGACTGCCCAGCTTGGGCGGAGCACCGACGTGTCCTCACGGCTGCGATAGGCGGAGACCTCTCGCGCCCGGCATTGGTTGCGGCCATGCTGCGGGGCGAGACGGAGTGGGAAGCGGTCAGCTCCTTCTGCGAGGCAGTAATGCTCGTAAAGGAGGAGGCGGGCCGCGAGCGAGAGAGGACAGCGTCCTCCCTCCGCCCCAGCCGCAGTGGTAGGCGCCCACGGCGACGGACGTCGCTAGATGATCTCCGGCCACCGTAGGCGCGGGCATGCGGGCAGCGAGTAAAGGGCAACTCGCTGCCCGACCAAGGACCATGCCGGGGTCGACGGCGCGTTGTGTCCCACGCGCGCCTCAAAGAGCGTCAGCATAATGACGGGGCCCCCCTCTCAGAGGGCCAAAGCCTGCCGGGGTCGCGGGATTATTCCCTTACCGTAACCCCGGAACTTAACAGGCTATGAAGGACACCGTGGATTTTAGTCAGTAGAAGTCTGACAGTCCCTCCCGCCCTGCCCGGGGTTGGAGGACTCATTTGAGGATTTTACCACGCTATAAAAAAAAAAAAGCCCAATACCTCCCGCTGTTGCCGGACAAAGCTCAGAACGTCACAAGGCACCACCGTCACCTCAAAGCCAGAGATTCTAGCTGAAGTCGAAAAGTTCTACGGAGACTTATACAGGGTGATTTTTTAGGCACCATCCAAATTTCAATATATTAATCTTTGGCGAAAATCATTGAATACGTGTTTTTTCTTTTTGTATCATAATACAAAAATATCGAGATATCACGTCTCAATGTTATCTATAAAAAGTTGATGAATCTGGACACCGCGCTGTGATGTGTCGCTCAGGTGTAGCGGGGCGGGGCCCCGGGGTCAGCGGGGTGCGCTCTGCCCGTGTCATGCGTCGGCAAGTGTATATTATTAACGTTTAGCTTAGTAACCACGCAGAGCGGATGAGAAAATGATTTAATATGACAATTTGACGTATGGATTTTTTTTCAAAAATGGGGTTAGTGATTGATACCTAATGCATAGAAAAATTTTGGACGGTGCTCAAAAAGTCATCCTGTATGCTCAAAAACCTTGCCCACCTCAGGCCCACGGCGCGGATGACCAACGGGCCAAACTGACACGCCATCTCACAGACGAGCTTCCCGACATTGACATGGGTGAGATTGGAATGGCACTCAGGCAGCTTCACCACAACAAAGCACCAGGGGACGACAGAATAACCATTGAGCTGCTCAAGGCAAGAGGAATACCTATCTTGACAGAGCTTATAAACTCTTCAATTCCGTCATCCACAGTTGCATAACACCGGAGGCATGGCATGGGAGTGTGGTAGTATTATTCTTCAAAACGGGCGATAAAGCGCTCCTTAAAAACTACCGCCCCATCTCACTTCTGAGCCATATCTATAAGCTGTTCTCGAGGGTTATTCTAAATCATCTCGCCCAAAAGTTCGATGATTTTCAGCCACCGGAGCAGGCCGGGTTTCAAAAAGGTTACCGCACCATAGACCGCATACACACCCTTAGGTAAGTGATTCAAAAGACCGAGGAGTATAACCAGCCTCTGTGCCTACCGTATGTGGACTACGAGAAGGCTTTCGATACCGTCGAGACCTGGGCTGTTCTGGAGTCCATGCAGAGATGCCTCATCGACTGTCGCTACGTTGAGGTGATGAGATGTCTGTATAAGGCCGCAACAGTGACCGTCTAAGTACAAGAACAGAGCACAAAACCAATCCAACTGTTTACAAACGCGTTGGAGGACGTTTTCAAGACGATTGATTGGAAAGGACGGGGTGTTAATATCAACGGTCAGTACATCTCACACCTCCGATTTGCGGATGACATTGTCATCATAGCAGAGTCTCTGCAGGAGCTGGAAAAAATGCTGAACAGCTTGAGCGATTCTTCAAGGCGTGTGGGTCTCGGAATGAATCTGGCTGGACAAAACCAAAGTCATGTTTAATGGTCACGTCACCCCGAGACCTGTAATCGTGAATGATGCTGCCCTCGAGGTTGTGCAAGAATACATTTATCTAGGCCAAAGTGTACAACTGGGCAGGCACAACTTTGAGAAGGAGGCAGCTAGAAGAATACGCTTGGGCTGGGCGGTATTCAGGAAGCTGCGTCATATCTTTGAATCATCGATCCCACAATCCCTTAAAACCAGGGTTTACAACCAGCGTGTCCTACCCGTAGTGACTTACGGAGCCGAAACGTGAACACTTACCATCGGCCTGGTCCACAAATTTAAGGTTGCTCAGCGTGCAATGGAGAGAGCAATGCTCGGGGTTTCTCTGGTGGATAGAATTTGTAATGAAGTCATTCGCCAGAGAACCAAATGGTACGTCTGTAGACGGACAAACGGCAGATGGAGCAAACATGTGCTTGAGTGGAGACCGCGAATGGGCAAACGTAGTGTAGGACGCCCTGCTGCAAAATGAGTCGATGATTTAAGGAAGGTGGCTGGCAGTGGATGGATGCGGCCTGTCCAAAACCGGAATGGTTGGCGCTCTGGACGGCAATAGGCTGATGATGATATAAAGCTGATAGCGAGGTCAAAATCCAAGATGGTGGCTGCGATATTTTCGAAATAATCATCCTGGGAGTCGTTTTCATGGTTTTCGAGGATGCTAAAGCCGGTTAAAATCAAAATCCAAGATGGCGGCTGCGATAATTTTTGAATTGTTCATCATGGGAGTCGTTTTCATGGTTTTCGAGGATGCTAAAGCCGGTAGTGAGGTCAAAATCAAAATCCAAGATGGCGACTTCAAAAAATCATTTTTTTTAAATTGGATGCCGTTTTCATGGTTTTCGAGGGTGCTAAAGCCGATAGTGAAGTCTAAATCAGAATCTAAGATGGCGGCTGCGATCATTTTTGAATTGTTCATCATGGGAGTCGTTTTAATAGTTTTCGAGGATGCTAAAGCCGATAGTAAAGTCAAAATCAAAATCTAAAATGGCGACTGCAAAAAATTCTAAGTAAGAAATACTTTTCAAAACACGACCCCGCGAGCTGCTTGCAGCTCGCGCAACGCGCAAATACTAGTTATATTATATAAAGCTCGATTACCACTGACTGATTGACATAATTGTTCTCCCAGATGGTGAAGGGGGAGGTGGGTATATTTTGACAGATTCGTAAACAAGTGACTCTGGTGAGTATGGGAAAAATCCCAAACCTCCCCTTTTCGCCCCCCCTCTCCCCCCTCCCCATCGTATCTCGGAAACTAAGAGACACGTATTTTGTTTTTTTTACGGATTCGTATAGAGGAGGCTCGGAAACGTAAAAATCATTTTTTAGAGTCCCCCCTCCCCTTTTCCCCTTCTCCCCCCTTTAGGAGGATCTCGGAAGTTAACAGACTTGCAACAGTTTTTTTTTCAGATTCATGTCAAGGGCCCCATAGTTGGTCAAAATCATTTTTCAAAACTCTCCCCTCTCCCCCCCTTCACCCCTCCCCCCGTCGTATCTCGGAAACTAAGAGACCCATGTTTTGTTTGTTTACGGATTCGTATAGAGGAGGCTCGAAATAGTAAAAATCATTTTGAAAGTTCCCCCTTGCCCCCCCTCCCCCCCCCCCCCCCTTTAGGCGGATCTCAAAAGAGACTTGGAATTTTTTTTTTTCAGGCTCGTGTCAAGAGGTCCAGAGTATGTCAAAATCATTTTTCGAAACTCACCCCTCTCCCCCTCTTCACTCCTCACCCCATAGCGGTAAAGCGAAGCGTAGCGTAGCGTAGGGATGTGGTCACGATAGCTTTCCGGTGGTAGGTAGGTCCTGAGTGGAGCGAACCTGCGAGACCGAGTGGAGCGAAGGGGGGAGGTGGCGAGCGAAGCGAGCCGGCGACCTCCGTAGCGTAACGAAGGTTGAGTGGGTGAAGCGAAACTCAGCGTTGACGACAAGCAAACTTACAAGTAACTCTCATTAGTAGGGCAAAAGTACCAAGCCTCCCCTTTTTGCTCCCCCCCCTCCCCCTCCCAATCGTATCTCAGAAACTATGAGACCCATGTTTTGTTTTTTTATGGATTCGTATAGAGGAGGCTCGGAAAAGTAAAAACCATTTTTCAAAATCCCCCCCTCTTGACCCCGTTCTCCCCCCTTTAGGCGGATCTCGGAAGTTAACAGACTTACAACAACTGTTTTTTTCAAATTCATATCAAGGGGCCCAGAGTTGGTCAAAATAATTTTTCAAAACACCCCCTCTCCCCCTCTTCACCCCTCCCCCCATCGTATCTCGGAAAAACTAGGTAGCGGTAAAGCGAAGCGCAGGGATAAGGTCACAATAGTTTTCCGGTGGTAGGTAGGTTCTGAGTGGAGCGAACCTGCGAGACCGAGAGGAGCGAAGGGGGGAGGTGGCGAGCGAAGCGAGCCGGCGACCTCCGTAGCGTAACGAAGGTTGAGTGGGTGAAGCGTAACTCAGGGGTGACGACAAGTAAACTTACAAGTAACTCTCATGAGAAGGGCAAAAGTACCAAGCCTCCCCTTTTTGGCCTCCCCCCCCCCTCCCAATCGTATCTCAGAAACTAAGGTGTTTTCAGTTTTTTTACGGGTTCGTATAGAGGAGACTCGGAAAAATTGAAACCATTAATCAAAGTTCCCCCCCTTGCCCCCTTCTCCCCCCTTTAAAAGGATCTCTGAAGGTAACAGACTTGAAACATTTTTTTTTTCAGATTCATCTAAAGGGGCCAAGAGTTGGTCAAAATCATTTTTCAAAACCTCTCTCCCCCCTTCACCCCGTCCCCCACCGTATCTCGGAAGCTAGGTAGCGGTAAAGCGAAGCGTAGCGTAGGGAAAAGGTCACGTTAGCTTTCCGGTGGTAGGTAGGTCCTGAGTGCAGCGAACGTAGCGTAACGAAGGTTGAGTGGGTGAAGCGTAACTCAGGGGTGACGACAAGCAAACTTACAAGTAACTCTCATGAGGAAAAGAAAATACTGTTTTCTAAGTTGCCGCTCTTGACCCTTTCTCCCCCCCCCCCCCCCCTTTAGGCGGATCTCAGAAGAGACTTGGAACATTTTTCTTTCAGATTCATGTCAAGGTATCCGGAGTTGGTCAAACTCATTTTTCAAAACTCCCTCTCTTCACCCCTCCTGTCAGAAAAACTATGTAGCGGTCCGGGGAGTTGGTCAAACTCATTTTAATTTTCGAATTGTTAATCATGAGAATCGTTTTAATGGTTTTCGAAGATGCTAAAAATTCAAATTCCAAAATGGCGACTGCAAAAAATTCAGAGTTTTCATCATGGATGTCGTTTTCATGGTTTCCGAGGATGCTAAAGCCGATATTGAGGTCATAATCAAAATCCAAGATGGCGGCTGGGATATTTCGAATTGTTCCATGGGAGTCGTCATGGTTTTCGAGGATGCTAAAGGCGATAGTGAGGTTTAAATCGAAATCCAAGATGGCGGCTACGCCATCGTATCTCAGGAAAACTATGTAGCGGTTAAGCGAATCGTAGGGATGAGGTCACGATAGCTTTCCGGTGGTAGGTAGGTCCTAAGTGGAGCGAACCTGTGAGACGTAACGAAGGTTGAGTGCGATAATTTTCGAATTGTTAATCATGAGAATCGTTTTAATGGTTTTCGAAGATGCTAAAGCCAATAGTGATGCCAAATTCAAATTCCAAAATGGCGACTGCAAAAAATTCAGAGTTTTCATCATGGATGTCGTTTTCATGGTTTCCGAGGATGCTAAAGCCGATAGTGAGGTCATAATCAAAATCCAAGATGGCGGCTGGGATAATTTTCGAATTGTTCATCATGGGAGTCGTTTTCATGGTTTTCGAGGATGCTAAAGGCGATAGTGAGGTTTAAATCAAAATCCAAGATGGCGGCTACGATAATTTTCGAATTGTTCATCATGGGAGTCAATTTCATGGTTTTCGAGGATGCTAAAGCCGATAGTGAGGTCAAAATCAAAATCCAAGATGGCGACTGCATTTTCAAAGTTGTTCATCATGGCCGATAGTGAGGTCAAAATCAAAATCCAAGATGGCGGCAGGGATTCAATGGGATTTTTTCATCATGGTCATGGTTTTCGAGGATGCTAAAGCCGATAGTGAGGTCAAAATCATAATCCAAGATGGCGGCCGGGATAATTTTCGAATTGTTCGTCATGGGAATCGTTTTCATGGTTTTCGAGGATGCTAAAGCCGATTATGAGGTCAAAATCAAAATCCAAGATGGCGGCTGCGATAATTTTCGAATTGTTCATCATGGGAGTCAATTTCATGGTTTTTGAGGATGCTAAAGCCGATAGTGAGGTCAAAATCAAAATCCAAGATGGCGGCAGGGATAGTTTTCGAATTGCTCATCATGAGAGTCGTTTTCATGGTTTTCGAGGATGCTAAAGGCGATAGTGAGGTTTAAATCAAAATCCAAGATGTCCGCTGCGATGATTTTCGAATTATTCATCATGAAAGTCGTTTTCATGGTTTTCGAGGATGCTAAAGCCATAGTGAGGACAAAATCAAATTCCAAGATGGCGACTGCAAAAATTCAAAGTTTTCATCATTGATGTCGATTTCATGGTTTTCGAGGATGCTAAAGCCGATAGCAAACAACAAGATCTCAATCCGTGAACATCGCCTGATTGCAACCTGGAACGTCCGAGGTCTATTGTGTCCAGGGAAATTAGACATTGTGGAAAAGGAAGCTGTATACCACAAAGTAGCGTTGTTGGGATTGACCGAAACTCACATAAGAGGACAAGGACACCGAACCACCTCCAATGGAAACACCCTTCACCTTTCGGGTTCTTTAGACTCAAGCACCAACGGAGTCGGGCTGTGGGTAACCCGCCAACTGAACAATCATGTGGGGTTTAACCCAGTTTCCGACAGTTTTTTGACTTTGAGACTTAACACGTGACCCTGCACTCTAAACGTAGTCGTGGTCTATGCCCCCACAGCCGTCGCTAAGGAGGAGGTTATTAATTAATTTTACAGTACCCTTGAATTGACCCTATTTAGAATTCCGAATCGCGAAATAACTTTACTAATATGGTGACTGGAATGCAAAAGTGGGAAGCACATGGGATGATCATGTTAGGGCTACGGTTGGAAAATATGGACTTGGAGTCAGAAATGAGAGAGGTAATAGACTGCTGGAATTTTGCATCGATCAGAAACTAACTATAATGAATACCTGTTTTCAGTATCATCCTAGACATCTCTATACGTGGAAATCTCCTGGCTATCGGTACCGCAACCAAATAGATTATGTGTTGATTAACAGCCGATGGAGGACCTCTGTGATCAACGTGAGAACTTATCCAGGCGCAGACTGTGGATTTCGATCCATTACCTTCTAATCGCAACGTTCGCTTTACGTTTGAAAAGACGCAAAAGAGCCATTCCTCAAAGACAACGCACTCTGACCCCTTTAGAGCGAGAATCTTTTCGAAATGAGCTTAATATCGCAATACTGAATGAGCCAATATCAGTGAAGGTGGTGCAAACGAACAATGGCATCAACTAAAGGATCTTATAGGAACACAGTAGAGAAGTCCACCTCTCACCGTTTGCTGATCCCCCGCAAACAAACCTGGCTCTCTGCAGATACTTGGCATATAATTGAAGAGCGGAAGATGTTGAAAAACCAAGAAATGGTTAGCCAAACAGACTGTGATAAATACTCCGAGCTGCGATAAAAACAACTTTGTTGAACATATCTGCCAAGAGATTGTAAGTCATGCGCTGAAAGTGCAGACCTCGGATCTTTAAAAAAAAGTAAAACTGCTCTCGAAACAGTTCAAACCGCGATCGTGGATCATTGAAGACGAGGACGGTTCGCCTCTTCAAGATCTTTGTGAAATAGCAGAAAAATGGCGGAAATATTGCGAGGAGTTTAATAAGAACCCACACGACGCAACACCTCACCTGACAACTGAATGGGACATTTTGGACTTAGAACCCCCCATACTGCTATCTAAAGTCACAGCTTCTATTGCTGCACTATAATCCAAAAAAGCTCCCGGACAAGATCAGCTAACTGCTGAGATTATTCAAGTAACTGCCCTTCACAAAATATGCGACCGAATTTGGTGTACTGGCGAATGGCCGAACGATTGGGCAAGTTCAGTTATTCTATACCACACCATATCACATACCACTGCACAAAAAAGGTTCCACCTCAAAATACGACAATTACAGGACTTTAGCCCTTACATCCCATGCCAGCAAAGTGATGCTACCACATCCAAAAAAAAACCACATCTGGGGTGCGTTTAAATCTTCCGGCGATATTTGGCCGGTAAAAAATTACACTAGCGAGGGTTCGCTGAACGGAGTCATAAGTTTCTGTCAATGTTAGTTGTCAAATTCAATTGACAGCTCAGTTTATTGAACAAATAATCAATTTGCCGGTTTGATATAAATCCATAATCTACAAATAATATTTACTCTCTAAAATAAAAATAATATTCGGTTTTACGGCGCGAATCGAGCAAAACAACAAAACTTAATGTCAGTCTGACAGCAGGATAAAATTTTGCGAGGTATAAAGGTCGCAAAAATTTATTCCATTTAGTAAAAACTTAAACTAGCGGACGTCTGTAAACGGGGCAGATTAAATTTTAGTTAGCTTCATTTTTCACCTCGCGGTGTACATAAACGGGGTGTTTGACATTTAGTGAGTATAAATTTAAACTGGATAAAGAATTTAAACGCAGCCCTGATTCTTTTGGATTTGGTAAGGGCGTTAGACAGGGTTGTATACTATCCCCCATTCTGTTTAACACTTATTATAATGAGACGAACTCTTGAAGACTGGGAAGGCGGAGTCACAGTAGGAGGAGCCAAATTGACTAATTTGCGATACGCAGACGACAGAACTCTTTTGGCTGCCAACAAAAGTGAAATGGTTCGTCTTCTCGGTAGAATGGAAAGGACCTTGGTGCTAATATTAATAACACAGGCTCTTGCGAAAGGAGATAAGAAGACGTATAGGGAATATAGGGATGGCCAAAACTGCGATACGTCCCAGCTGCAACGAATATGGAAAGTCCATAACTTATCTCGGAAAACCAAAATTAAACTGTTCAGATCCTTGGTGTTCTCCATATTCAGTAACGGATCAGAGACATGGACTCTCAAGAAAGCCTATCGTGATCGTATCGATGCTTTTGAAATGTGGTGCTGGAGAAAAATGTTGCAGATACCCTGGACTGCATTCCGCTCCAATGATTCCATTTCTCGCAAGCGTCCGAAGGGTCGCAGTCAACTTAGGTGGTCGGACCAAATTCGCTCTTCCCTGGACATGAAACTTCACGATGCTTTTCATTCTGCCAAGGACAGAAACAGATACCTCCTTGCCGGATTGCTGCCCTGGGATCTGGAGGCGACTGCCCTCCAGCGCGTCTATGAGTGGCGCGTGGAAGCGCAGCGCCGGGGCGTGACCCCGCTGCCTCGAGAAGTCGAGGCGCGGCGGGAAGAGCTCCGGCGCGATCTCAGGGCAGTATGGAAGGAACGACTGTCGCGACCGAAGGCCGGACACGCCGCAATTGCAGCGGTAAGACCCCTCTTTGAGGAGTGGCTGGAGAGAAGTCATGGCGTCCTGACCTACCGCTTGACGCAGGTCCTCACCGGACACGGAAGTTTCGGGAGGTACCTGTGTCTGATGCGAAAGGAGGAGACGCCTGGGTGTCACCACTGCGAAGATCGCCCGGAGGACACGGTGGAGCATACGGTGCAAGACTGCCCAGCTTGGGCGGAGCACCGACGTGTCCTTACGGCTGCGATAGGCGGAGACCTCTCGCGCCCAGCATTGGTCGCGGCCATGCTGCGGGGCGAGACGGAGTGGGAAGCGGTCTGCTTCTTCTGCGAGGCAGTAATGGTCGTGAAGGAGAAGGCGGGCCGCGAGCGAGAGAGGACAGCGTCCTCCCTCCGCCCCACCCGCAGTGGTAGACGCCCACGGCGACGGACGTCGCTTGATGATCTCCGGCCACCGTAGGCGCGGGCATGCTTGCAGCGAGTAAAGCGCAACTCGCTGCCCGACCAAGGACCATGCCCGGGTCGACGGCGCGTTGTGTCCCACGCGCGCCTCAAAGAGCGTCAGCATAATGACGGGGCCCCCCTCTCAGAGGGCCAAGGCCTGCCGGGGTCGCGGGATTATTCCCTTACCGTGACCCCGGAACATAACAGGCTATTGAAGGACACCGTGGATTTTAGTCAGTAGAAGTCTGACAGTCCCTCCCGCCCTGCCCGGGGTTGGAGGACTCATTTGATGATTTTACCACGCTAAAAAAAAAAAAGGACAGAAACAGATGGCGGAGCATCGTCAAGCTCAAAGTGACTTCACGTCGAGGGAATCACGACCCTCAGCAATGAGGAATACGACGCGAGGAGGAGGAAAGCCGATAGTGAGGTCAAAATCAAAATCCAAGATTGCGGCTGCGATAATTTTCGAAATGTTCATCATGGAAGTCGTTTTCATGGTTTTCTAAGATGCTTAAGCCGATAGTGAGGTCAAAATCAAAATCCAAGATGGCGACTGCAAAATATTCAAAGTTTTCATCATGGATGTCGTTTTCATGGTTTTCGAGGGTGCTAAAGCCGATAGTGAAGTCAAAATCATAATCCAAGATGGCGGCTGCCGTCATTTTCGAATTGTTCATCATGGGAGCCGTGTTCATGGTTTTCGAAGATGCTAAAGCCGATAGTGAGGTCAACATCAAAATCCAAGATGGCGACTGCAAAAATTCCAAGTAAGAAATACTTCTCCAAAACACGACCCCGCGAGCTGCTTGCAGCTCGCGCAACGCCCAAATACTAGTTATTTTATATTATATAAAGCTCGATTACCACTGACTGATTGACATAATTGTTCTCCCAGATGGTGAAGGGGGAGGTGGGTATATTTTGACAGATTCGTAAACAAGTGACTCTGGTGAGTATGGGAAAAATCCCAAACCTCCCCTTTTCGCCCCCCCTCTCCCCCCTCCCCATCGTATCTCGGAAACTAAGAGACACGTATTTTGTTTTTTTTACGGACTTTAGGCGGATCTCGGAAGCTTACAGACTTGCAACAGTTTTTTTTTCAGATTCATGTCAAGGGCCCCATAGTTGGTCAAAATCATTTTTCAAAACTCTCCCCTCTCCCCCCCTTCACCCCTCCCCCCGTCGTATCTCGGAAACTAAGAGACCCATGTTTTGTTTGTTTACGGATTCGTATAGAGGAGGTTCGGAAAAGTAAAAATCATTTTTCAAAGTTCCCCCCCTTGCCCCCCCCTTCTCCCCCCCTAAGGCGGATCTCAAAAGAGACTTGGAATTTTTTTTTCGGACTCGTTTCAAGAGGTCCAGAGTATGTCAAAATAATTTTTCGAAACTCACCCCTCTCCCCCTCTTTACTCCCCCCCTCCATAGCGGTAAAGCGAAGCGCAGCGTAGCGTAGGGATAAGGTCACGATATTTTTCCGGTGGTAGGTAGGTCCTGAGTGGAGCGAACCTGCGAGACCAAGAGGAGCGAAGGGGGGAGGTGGCGAGCGAAGCGAGCCGGCGACCTCCGTAGCGTAACGAAGGTTGAGTGGGTGAAGCGTAACTCAGCGGTGACGACAAGCAACCTTACATTAGTAACTCTCATAAGTAGGGCAAAAGTACGAAGCCTCCCCGTTTTGGCTCCCCCCCCCCCCCGCTCCTAATCGTATCTCAGAAACTAAGAGACCCGTGATCTGCTTTTATGCGGATTCGTATAGAGAAGGCTCGGAAAAGTAAAAACTATTTTTCAAAGTCCTTAGCCCCTTAGCCCCCTTCTCCCCACTTTAGGCGAATCTTGGAAGTTAACAGACTTGCAAAATTTTTTTTTTCAGATTCATATCAAGGGGCACAGAGTTGGTCAAAATCTTTTTTCATAACTCCCCCCTCTCCCCCTCTTCACACCTCCCCTATCGTATCTCGGAAGAACTATGTAGCGGCAAAGCGAAGCGTAGCGTAGGGAAAAGGTCACGTTAGCTTTCCGGTGGTCGGTAGGTCCTGAGTGGAGCGAACCTGCGAGACCGAGTGGAGCGAAGGGGGAGGTGGCGAGCGCAGCGAGCCGGCGACCTCCGTAGCGTAACGAAGGTTGAGTGGGTGAAGCGTAACTCAGCGGTGACGACAATCAAACTTACAAGTAACTCTCATTAGAAGGGCAAAAGTACCACGCCTCCCCTTTTTGGCCTCCACCCCCGCTCCCAATCGTATCTCAGAAACTAAAAGACCCGTGTTCTGGTTCTTTACGTATTCGTATAGAGGTGGCTCGGAAAAGAAAAACGAATTTTTTCGAAGTTGCCCTCTTGACCCCTTCTCCCCCCTCTTTAGGAGGATCTCAGAACTCAAAATTACAAATTATAACTCTCATGAGAAGGGCAAAGGAATCAATCCTCCCCTTTTGGTCTCCCCCAACCCCCCCCCCCCCCGCTCCCAAACGTATCTCAGAAACTAAGAGACACGTGTTCAGTTATTTTACCGATTCGTAATTCGCGACTACAAAAAAATCAAAGTTTTTCTCATGGATGTCGTTTCCATGGTTTTCGAGGGTGCTAAAACCGATGTCAAGGTCAAAATGAGAATCCAAGATGTCGGCTGCGATAATTTTCGAAATGTTCATCATGGGAGTCGTTTTCATGGTTCTCGAGGATGCTAAAGCCGATAGTGAAGTCAAAATAAAAATCCAAGATGGCGGCTGCGATAATTTTCGTAATGTTCATCATGGGAGTCGTTTTCATGGTTCTCGAGGATGCTAAAGCCGATAGTGAAGTCAAAATAAAAATCCAAGATGGCGGCTGCGATAATTTTCGTAATGTTCATCATGGGAGTCGTTTTCATGGTTCTCGAGGATGCTAAAGCCGATAGTGAAGTCAGAATAAAAATCCAAGATGGCGGCTGCGATAATTTTCGTAATGTTCATCATGGGAGTCGTTTTCATGGTTTTCGAGGATTCTTAAGCCGATAGTGAGGTCAAAATCAATATCCAAGATGGCGGCTGCGATAATTTTCGAAATGTTCATCATGGGAGTCGTTTTCATGGTTCTCGAGGATGCTAAAGCCGAAAGTGAAGTCAAAATCAAAATCCAAGATGGCGGCTGCGATAATTTTCGTAATGTTCATCATGGGAGTCGTTTTCATGGTTCTCGAGGTTGCTAAAGCCGATAGTGAGGTCAAAATAAAAATCCAAGATGGCGGCTGCGATAATTTTCGTAATGTTCATCATGGGAGTCGTTTTCATGGTTCTCGAGGATGCTAAAGCCGATAGTGAAGTCAGAATAAAAATCCAAGATGGCGGCGGCGATAATTTTCGTAATGTTCATCATGGGAGTCGTTTTCATGGTTTTCGAGGATTCTTAAGCCGATAGTGAGGTCAAAATCAATATCCAAGATGGCGGCTGCGATAATTTTCGAAATGTTCATCATGGGAGTCGTTTTCATGGTTCTCGAGGATGCTAAAGCCGAAAGTGAAGTCAAAATCAAAATCCAAGATGGCGGCGGCGATAATTTTCGTAATGTTCATCATGGGAGTCGTTTTCATGGTTCTCGAGGTTGCTAAAGCCGATAGTGAGGTCAAAATCAAAATCCAAGATGGCGGCTAACATAATTTTCAAAACATTCATCATGGGAGTCGTTTTCATGGTTTTCGAGGGTGCTAAGCCCGATAGAGAAGCAAAATCAAAATCCAAGATGGCGGCTGCGATCATTTTCGAAATGTTCATCATGGGAGTCGTTTTCATGACTTTCGGGATGCTAAAGCCGATAGAGAAGTCAAAATCAAAATCCAAGATAGCGGCTGCGAAAATTTTTGAAATGTTCATCATGAGAGTTGTTTCGAGGGTGCTTAAACCGATAGTGAGGTCAAAATTCAAAGCCAAGATGGCGGCTTCGATAATTTTCAAAATGTTCATCATGGGAGCCGTTTTCATGGTTTTCGAGGATGCTTAAGCCCATAGTGAGGTCAAAATAAAAATCCAAGATGGCGACTCTAAAAAATTCTTAGTTTTTCTCATGGATGTCTTTCCCATGGTTTTCGAGGGTGCTAAAACCGATGGCACGGTCAAAATGAGAATCCAAGATGGCGGCTGCGCTAATTTTCGAAATGTTCGTCATGGGAATCTTTTTCATGGTTTTTGAGGATGCTTAAGCCGATAGTGAGGTCAAAATCAAAATCCAAGATAGCGGCAAACATCCTTTTCAAAACATTCATCATGGGAGCCGTTTTCATGGATTTCGAGGATGCTATAGCAGATAGTTAATTTAAAATAAAAAGCCAAGATGGCGGCTGAGATTATTTTTGAATTGTTCATCATGGATGTCGTTTTCATGGTTTTCGAGGATGCTTTGCTTTGCTTTGTGGTGACCCAGTGGTATCGGTCCCGACTTACGAGTTGTAGGTCGTGGGTTCGAACCCCGCTAGGCGCATTACTTTGTGTAATTTATTTCACCACCACTGCTCTCTAAACGGTGAAGGAAAACATCGTGAGGAAACCGGCATGTCATAGAACCAAAAATTCGAAGACATGTGACATCTACCAACCCGCACTGGGCCCGCGTGGTGGATTATGGCCCACTCCCTCTCATAGAGAGGAGGCCTGTGTCCAAGCAGTGGGAACATTATAGGCTGATGACGATAATAAAGCCGATAGTGAGGTCAAAATCAAAATCCAAGATGGCGATAGCAAAAAATTCAAAGTTTTCATAATGGATGTCGTTTTCATGATTTTCGAAGATGCTAAATCCGATAGTGAGGTCTAAATCAAAATCCAAGATGGCGGCTACGATAATTTTCGAAAAGTTCACCATGGGAGTCGTTTTCATGGTTCTCGAGGATGCTAAAGAGGATAGTGAGGTCAAAATCTAAATCCATGATGGCGACTGCGATAATATTCGAAATGTTCATCATGGGAGTCGTTTCATGGATTTAGTTTGTTGGTAGTTAGTTTCATGGATGGTAGTTTCATGGATTTCGAGGATGCCTAAGCCCATAGTGAGGTAAAATCAAAATCCAATATGGCGGCTTCGATAAATTTTCGAAATGTTCTCCATGGGAGTCGTTTTCATGGTTCCCGAGGATGCTAAAGCCGATAGTGAGGTCAAAATGAGAATCCAAGATGGCGGCTGCGATAATTTTCGAATTGTTCATCATCGGAGTCGTTTTCTTGGTTTTCGAGGATGTTAAAGACGATAGTGAGGTCAAAATCAAAATCCAAGATGGTGGCTACGATAATTTTCGAATAGTTCATCATGGGAGTCGTTTTCATGGATTTCGAGGATGCTAAAGCCGATAGGTTGGAAACCACGGAGGACATAAACGGCGTCACCGAAGGCCTGCTGCGTGTCATCCGCGAGAATGGACGTAAGTCAGTACTTACCAGCGAGACTCTGGCACTGATGAGGAAACAACGAGAACTCACAAATTCCACACAGGCTGTCCGCACAGGCTGAGAGTCAGGTTTTTAAAAGGAGGTCAAAAAGCAGTTCAGACGCGATACTCGGTGTGCAAATACCCGAATTATACAGCAAGCTACAGCTCGGAATAAAGGCTCGAAGGTATTTGCCAAGCCCAATACCTCCCGCTGTCGCCTGACAAAGTTCAGAACGTCACAAGGCACCACCGTCACCTCAAAGTCAGAGATTTTCGCTGAAGTCGAAAATTTCTACAGAGACTTATGTGCTTAAAAAAACTTGTCCACGTCAGGTCCACGGCGCGGATGACCAACGGGCCAAACTGATACGCCATCTCACAGACGAACTTCCCGACATTGACATGGGTGAGGTTGGAATGGCTCTCAGGCAGCTTCACAAAAACAAAACTCCAGGTGATGACGGAATAACCATAGAGCTGCTCAAGGCAGGAGGAATACCTATTTTAACAGAGCTTGTAAAGCTCTTCAATTCCGTCATCCACACGAGCATAACACCGGAGGCATGGCATGGGAGTGTTTTAGTATTATTCTTCAAAAAAGGCGATAAAGCGCTCCTTAAAAACTACCGCCCCATCTCACTTCTGAGCCATATCTATAAGCTGTTCTCGAGGGTTATTCCAAATCGTCTCGCCCAAAAGTTCGATCATTTTCAGCCACCGGAGCAGGCCGGGTTTCAAAAAGATTACTGCACAATAGACCACATACACACCCTTAGGCAAGTGATTTAAAAGACCGAGGAGCATAACCAGCATAACCAGCCTCTGTGCCTAGCGTATGTGGACTACGAGAAGGCTTTCGATACCGTCGAGACCTGGGCTGTTCTGGAGTTCATGCAGAGATGCCTCATCGACTGTCGCTACGTTGAGGTGATGAGATATCTGTATAAGGCCGCAACAATGACCGTCCAAGTACAAGAACAGAGCACAAAACCAATCCAACTGCGCAGGCACAACTTTGAGAAGGAGGCAGCTAGAAGAATACGCTTAGGCTGGGCGGCATTCGGGAAGCTGCGTCATATCGTTGAATCATCGATGCCACAATCCCTTTATACCAGGGTTTACAACCAGTGAGTCGTACCCGTAATGACTTACGGAGTCGAAACGTGGACACTTACCATCGGCCTGGTCCACAAATTTAAGGTTGCTCAGCGTGCAATGGAGAGAGCAATGCTCAGGGTTTCTCTGGTGGATAGAACTCGTAATGAAGTCATTCGCCAGAGAACCAAAGTAACCGACATTGCGCTTAGAATCAGCATGCTGAAGTGGAAGTGGGCCGGGCACGTCTGTAGACGGACAGACGGCAGATGGAGCAAACATGTCCTTGAGTGGAGACCGCGAATGGGCAAACATAGTGTAGGACGCTGCAAGATGGGTCGATGATTTAAGGAAGGTGGCTGGCAGTGGATGGATTCGGGCTGCCCAGGACCGGGATGGATGGCGCTCTTTAGGGGAGGCTTACGTCCAGCAGTGGACGGCAATAGGCTGATGATGATATAAAGCTGATAGTGAGGTCAAAATCAAAATGCAAGTTGGCGGCTGCGATATTTTCGAAATTTCGTATTCATGGTTTTCGAGGATGCTGAAGCCGATAGTAAGGTCAAAATCAAAATCTAAAATGGCGACTGCAAAAAATTCTAAGTAAGGAACATTTCTCAAAACACGACCCCGCGAGCTGCTTGCAGCTCGCGCAACGCGCAAATACTAGTTATACTATATAAAGCTCGATTACCACTCACTGACTGACAGAATTGTTCTCCCAGATGGTGAAGGGGGAGGTAGGTATATTTTGACAGATTCGTATACAAGTCACTCTCGTGAGTATGGGAAAAATCCCAAACCTCCCCTTTTCGACCCCCCTCTCCCCCCTCCCCATCGTATCTCGGAAACTAAGAGACCCGTGTTTTGTTTTTTTACGGATTCGTATAGAGGGGGCTCGGAAACGTAAAAATCATATTTTAGAGTCCCCCCTCCCCTTTTCCCCTTCTCCCCCCTTTAGGAGGATCTCGGAAGTTAACAGACTTGCAACAGTTTTTTATTCAGATTCATGTCAAGGGCCCCATAGTTGGTCAAAATCATGTTTCATAACTCTCCCCTCTCCCCCCCTTCAGCCCTCCCCCCGTCGTATCTCGGAAACTAAGAGACCCATGTTTTGTTTATTTACGGATTCGTATAGAGGAGGCTCGAAATAGTAAGAACCACTTTCAAAGTTCCCCCTTGCCCTCCTCCCCCCCCCCTTAGGCGGATCTCAAAAGAGACTTGGATTTTTTTTTTAAGACTCGTGTCAAGAGGTCCAGAGTATGTCAAAATCATTTTTCGAAACTCACCCCTCTCACCCTTTTCACCCCTCACCCCATAGCGGTAAAGCGAAGCGTAGGGATGTGGTCACGATAGCTTTCCGGTGGTAGGTAGGTCCTGAGTGAAGCGAACCTGCGAGACCGAGTGGAGCGAAGGGGGGAGGTGGCGAGCGAAGCGAGCCGGCGACCTCCGTAGCGTAACGAAGGTTGAGTGGGTGAAGCGTAACTCAGCGGTGACGACAAGCAAACTTACAAGTAACTCTCATTAGTAGGGCAAAAGTACCAAGCCTCCCCTTTTTGCTCCCCCCCCCCCCCCCCTTCAAATCTTATCTCAGAAACTATGAGACCCGTGTTTTGTTTTTTTATGGATTGGTATAGAAGAGGCTCGGAAAAGTAAAAACCATTTTTCAAAGTCCCCCCTCTTGACCCCGTTCTCCCCCTTTTAGGCGGATCTCAGAAGAGACTTGGAACATAATTTTTTTCAGATTCATATCAAAAGGCTCAGAGTGTGACAAAATCATTTTTCTAAACTCCCTCCTCTCCCCTCTTCACCCCTCCACCCATCGTAACTCGGAAAAATTATGTAGCGGTAAAGCGAAGCGTATGGATGAGGACACAATAGCTTTCTGGTGGTAGGTAGGTCCTGAGTGGAGCGAACCTGCGAGACCGAGTGGAGCGAAGGGGGGACGTGGCGAGCGAAGCGAGCCGGCGACCTCCGTAGCGTAACGAAGGTTGAGTGGGTGAAGCGTAACTCAGAGGTGACGACAAGCAAACTTACAAGTAACTCTCATGAGTAGGGTAAAAGTACCAAGCTTCCCCTTTTTGGCGTCTATCCCCCCCTCCCAATCGTATCTAAGAAAGAAACCCGTGTTTTATTTTTTTACGGATTCTTATAGAGAAGGCTCGGAAAAGTAAAAACCATTTTTAAAAGTTCCTCCCCCTTGGCCCCTTATCCCCCCCTTTAGGTGGATCTCAGAAGAGACTTGGAACATTTTTTTTTTCAGATTCGTATCAAAGGGCCCAGAGTATGTCAAAATCATTTTTCAACCTTCACCCCTCCCTCCATCGTATCTCGGAAACTAGGTAGCTTAGGGAAAAGGTCACGATACCTTTCCGGTGGTAGGTAGGTTCTGAGTGGAGCGAACCTGCGAGACCGATGGACCGAAGGGGGGAGGTGGCGAGCGAAGCGAGCCGGCGACCTTCGTAGCTTAATGAAGGTTAAGTGGGTGAAGCGTAACTCGGCGGTGAAGACAAGCAAACTTACAAGTAACATTCATGAGAAGGGCAAAAGTACCAAGCCATCCCGTTTTTGGCCTCCCCCCGCCCTCCCTATCGTATCTTAGAAACTAAGAGACCCGTGTTTGGTGTTTTTTTACGGATTCGTATAGAGGAGGATCGGAAAAGGGAAAACCATTTTTTTCAAAATCTCGCCTATTCACCCCCTTCTCCCCCCTTTAAGTGCATCTCAGAAGAAACTTGAAACATTTTTTCTTGTGGCCCAGAGTATGTCAAAATCATTTTTCAAAATCAAAATGAGAATCCAAGATGGCGGCTGCTATAATTTTCGAATTGTTCATCAATTTTATCATGGGAGTCGTTTTCATGGTTTTCGAGGATGCTAAAGCCGATAGTAAGGTCAAAATCCAAATTCAAGATGGCGGCTGCGACAATTTTCGAATTTTTCATCATGGATGTCGTTTTCATGGTTTTCGGGTATGCTAAAGCCGATGGTGGGGTCAAAATCAAAATCAAAGATGGCGACAGTAAAAAATTCATGGATGTCGTTTTCATGGTTTTCGAGGGTAATAAAGATGATAGTGAAGTCAAAATCAAAATCCAAGATGGCGGTTGCGATCATTTTCGAATTGTTCATCATGGGAGTCATTTTCATGGTTTTCGGGGATACTAAAGCCGATGGTGAGGTCAAAATCAAAATCCAAGATGGCGACAGCAAAAAATTCAAAGATATCATCATGGCTGTCGTTTTCATGGTTTTCGAGGGTAATAAAGCTGATAGTGAAGTCAAAATCAAAATCCAAGTTGGCGGCTGCGATAATTTTCGAAATGTTCATCATGGCAGTCGTTTTCATGGTTTTCGAGGATGCTTAAGTTGATAGTGAAGTAAGAATCAAAATCCAAGATAGCGACTGCGATAATTTTCGAATCGTTCATCATGGGAGTCGTTTTCATGGTTTTTGAGGATCCTAAAGCAGATAGTGAGGTGAAAATGAGAATCCAAGATGGCGGCTGCGATAATTTTCGAATTGCTCATCATGGCAGTCGTTTTCATGGTTTTCGGGGATGCTTAAGCCGATAGTGAGGTCAAAATAAAAATCCAAGATGGCGGCTGCGATATTTTTCGAATTGTTCATCATGGGAGTTGTTTTCAGGGTTTTCGAGGGTGCTAAAGCCGATAGTGAAGTCCAAATCAAAATCCAAGATGGTGGCTGCTATAATTTTCGAATTGTTCATCATGGGAATGTTTTTCATGGTTTTCGAGGATGCTTAAGCCGATAGTGAGGTTAAAATCCAAATCTTATGATCGCATAGAGTGTTCGAGGGGCAGTAAGCGCGTACCTAACACAATAATATTTTAAAATATCATAATTTTTATCTAAACTGAAAAGTTTGTTTTGGAATTGAAAAATTCTCTTTGTCTTGGATAGTTTTTGTGTTTTCATCATGGGTGTCGTTTTCATGGTTTTCGAGGATGTTAAACTGATGGCGAGGTCAAAACGGGAATGCAAGATGGCGGCTGCGATAATTTTCGAATTGTTCATCATGGGAGTCGTTTTCATGGTTTTCGAGGATGCTAAAGCCGACGTCACCGAAGGCCTGCTGCGTGTCGTCTGCGAGGTGGGCTGTAAACTTTTTCGACCGATCAGGAATGGACGTAAGTCGGAACTTAATTACCAGCGAGACTCTGGCACTGATGAGGAAACGACGAGAACTCAGAAAGCCACACAGGCTGAGAGTCAGGTTCTTAACGGGGAGGTCAAAAAGCAGTTCATACGCGGAGTGCAAATAACCGAATTATAGAACAAGCTTTAGCTCGGAATAAAGGCTCGAAGGTATTTGCCAAGCCCAATACCTCCCGCTGTTGCCGGACAAAGCTCAGAACGTCACAAGGCACCACCGTCACCTCAAAGCCAGAGATTCTAGCTGAAGTCGAAAAGTTCTACGGAGACTTATATGCTCAAAAACCGGGCCAAACTGACACGCCATCTCACAGACGAGCTTCCCGACATTGACATGGGTGAGATTGGAATGACACTCAGGCAGCTTCACCACAACAAAGCCCCAGGGGATGACAGAATAACCATTGAGCTGCTCAAGGCAAGAGGAATACCTATCTTGACAGAGCTTGTAAACTCTTCAATGCCGTCATCCACACTTGCATAACACCGGAAGCATGGCATGGGAGTGTGGTAGTATTATTCTTCAAAAAGGGCGATAAAGCGCTCCTTAAAAACTACCGCCCCATCTCACTTCTGAGCCATATCTATAAGCTGTTCTCGAGGGTTATTCTAAATCGTTCGCCCAAAAGTTCGATGATTTTCAGCCACCGGAGCAGGCCGGGTTTCAAAAAGGTTACCGCACCATAGACAACATACACACCCTTTTTTTTTTTTTTTGGCGTGGTAAAATCATCAAATGAGTGCTCCAACCCCGGGCAGGGCGGGAGGGACTGTCAGACTTCTACTGACTAAAATCCACGGTGTCCTTCATAGCCTGTTAAGTTCCGGGGTTACGGTAAGGGAATAACAACAGTGCACAACAGTGCCGCAACAGTGACCGTCTAAGTACAAGAACAGAGCACAAAACCAATCCAACTGTTTACAAACGCGTTGGAGGACGTTTTCAAGACGATTGATTGGAAAGGACGGGGTGCTAATATCAACGGTCAGTACATCTCACACCTCCGATTTGCGGATGACATTGTCAAGTGTCAACATAGCAGAGTCTCTGCAGGAGCTGGAAAAAATGATAAACAGCTTGAGCGATTCTTCAAGGCGTGTTGGTCTCGGAATGAATCTGGCTGAACAAAACCAAAGTCATGTTTAATGGTCACGTCACCCCGAGACCTGTAATCGTGAATGTTGCCGCCCTCGAGGTTGTGCAAGAATACATTTATTTAGGCCAAAGTGTACAACTGGGCAGGCACGACTTTGAGAAGGAGGCAGCTAGAAGAATACGCTTGGGCTGGGCGGTATTCGGGAAGCTGCGTCATATCTTTGAATCATCGATCCCACAATCCCTTAAAACCAGGGTTTACAACCAGCGTGTCCTACCCGTAATGACTTACGGAGCCGAAACGTGAACACTTACCATCGGCCTGGTCCACAAATTTAAGGTTGCTCAGCGTGCAATGGAGAGAGCAATGGTCGGGGTTTCTCTGGTGGATAGAATTCGTAATGAAGTCATTCGATGCATACGATTCATGCCAGAGAACCAAATGTAGAACCAAATGGCACGTCTGTAGACGGACAAACGGCGGATGGAGCAAACATGTGCTTGAGTGGAGACCGCGAATGGGCAAACGTAGTGTAGGACGCCCTGCTGCAAGATGGGTCGATGATTTAAGGAAGGTGGCTGGCAGTGGATGGATGCGGCCTGCCCAAGACCGGGATGGTTGGCGCTCTTTGGGGGAGGTGTACGTCCAGTAGTGGACGGCAATAAGCTGATGATGATATAAAGCTGATAGCGAGGTCAAAATCAATATCCAAGATGGCGGCTGCGATAATTTTTGAATTGTTCATCATGGGACTCGTTTTCATGGTTTTCGAGGATGCTAAAGCCAGTAGTGAGGTCAAAATCAAAATCCAAGATGGCGACTTCAAAAAATCAATTTTTTTTATTGGATGCCGTTTTCATGGTTTTCGAGGGTGCTAAAGCCGATAGTGAAGTCTAAATCAGAATCTAAGATGGCGGCTGCGATCATTTTTGAATTGTTCATCATGGGAGTCGTTTTAATAGTTTTCGAGGATGCTAAAGCCGATAGTAAGGTCAAAATCAAAATCTGAAATGGTGACTGCAAAAAATTCTAAGTAAGAAATACTTCGGAGACCTCTCGCGCCCGGCATTGGTTGCGGCCATGCTGCGGGGCGAGACGGAGTGGGAAGCGGTCAGCTCCTTCTGCGAGGCAGTAATGCTCGTAAAGGAGGAGGCAGGCCGCGAGCGAGAGAGGACAGCGTCCTCCCTCCGCCCCAGCCGCAGTGGTAGGCGCTCACGGCGACGGACGTCGCTCGATGATCTCCGGCCACCGTAGGCGCGGGCATGCGGGCAGCGAGTAAAGGGCAACTCGCTGCCCGACCAAGGACCATGCCCGGGTCGACGGCGCGTTGTGTCCTACGCGCGCCTCAAAGAGCGTCAGCATAATGACGGGGCCCCCCTCTCAGAGGGCCATAGCCTGCCGGGGTCGCGGGATTATTCCCTTACCGTAACCCCGGAACATAACAGGCTATGAAGGACGCCGTGGATTTTAGTCAGTAGAAGTCTGACAGTCCCTCCCGCCCTGCCCGGGGTTGGAGGACTCATTTGATGATTTTACCACGCTAAAAAAAAAAAGAAAATAAAAGTAAGAAATACTTTTCAAAACTCGACCCCGCGAGCTGCTTGCAGCTCGCGCAACGCGCAAATACTAGTCTTTATATATAAGCTCTAATTGATAAATTAATGAGTATCTCGGTGCACGGTTTAAAAAAATGAAGTCCATAAAGTAAACGCGTAGGCGATCAACATATTATATTACTAACATTTCAAATGAAACCATGAATAGTATTAAGAAGTAATATAAGTTAGGTACTGAAAGCTCTTTTCCCTAGAAGAAATTATTTAAGATAGAAATGAAAGATTCCTTGAAAAATGATTAACGCTAATTTAAAAGCAACATCACACCAAGCCAAGTACTTTACCCTATAAAATATGAATCAACATAACAAAGGTACAGGTCTGGCAGTAATTGATCAGTGAATTATCACTGGAAGTGGTTCAAGTGTATCAATGAGATAAACTCGAAGCGCGGAGATTAGACGGCGCTGTCACCTCGAGCCCTCGAAGTGGAGGGCCTCTTGAGACGAGCGTCTCTAGCGACGTTTGTGAGCAAACACGCCTCTCACTAAATATGCAGAACGCGCCCTCAAATTAAGTTCCACCTTCCTGTCTGTACGTATGTTACTAAAAATGAAGTCAGGAAACACCGCTCGGCGTGTCTGTTGCATAGTTTGCTGTTTTTATCCACTTTAATTAGGAAAATTCTAAAGTTCCGTGACAAAATTACAGGTGTTAATTCCGGGGTGGTTGCCGCGATTTTATTATGTAAAGTTTGCTAGCGAGTAGACATTTATTTCTGCCATGATGTTACTCTTTCAAAAACAAATTCATTCATCAGCTATAAGAAACATTCACTCAGGATACAGGTATCGTTTCCTACCATTCTGACCTCAACATGGTAAATAAGAATTTGGGCTATTCAAAGCGCGACGAATAATTAGAAATGTTCAGACGCAGAGTCCGCGAGTGATTGATGTAGTGGAAGTCGCTGCTATTGCCGTGCCTGTACTTCAGCCCCCTGACCCCCACCCCAGACCCCAGCCAGCGGGAGGACCCGCTGCGACAACTTGGAGACATTAAGAATATTTAAATTGTAAATTGCTCTCCTGCACTGAATACCTATTTACCAAAAGTTTGCCCTTTTATACAATCGCCGCTCAAACTTGCGAGCGCAGTTAACATACATTTTATTCAAATAAGCAATATCATAACGCACGAGTTGTTTGTATGGTAAACAAAACAGGAATTAAAGTATCTACATGATTATATGGGCTTTTTGTACAAGGTGAAGTGACGAGATATACCACAAGTCAGTAGTATTAAGCGCATGACATAATATAATATGAAAACTGCTGCAGTATTTAGAATCATTACCTAAAAGCTTTTTCCCGATGCTAGTAGAATCCAGAAAGTATTACCTATTGGTCCATCTCATTATCTAATTGTGAATTAAAATCGATCTGACAGTAAGACTTATTTTCGTATTAATAAAGTAACAATGTCTTCCAATTTCGAAGTTGGTAAGGTTTGAGATTTGATAGGTAGTCCACAAGAAATAGCGTTTTTAGACCACTCATACCTATTATATTGTTATAAGTCCTTCCTTATTGTAACTTTTTGCATAAAACATGGGTATTCCGATTTGTTTTAATGCGTTTTTAAATATGTAAACTGTATTGTATGCCGCCTTAGATAAAACAGAAAATACATAGATCATATTTTAATATTATGTTACATAACTACTTACTTACCTACTTTTTTGCAAAAAAGTAATTATTTTTATTCTATTAAATCAAGTGCATCTTAAAATTATTTATTTTTGTACGAGACTTTATTTAAAGCTAATAATAATATAATAGATGAATAGCCATTACATAAATGCTTTGTTAAATGTGCTGCGGTATAGACTATCCAATATCCACTTAACAATTCCTAGAAAAATGTTTTTGAAGAGGGAAAACGCGCAAATGGAGCAAAAAGGCAACGTTGTGATAGCAATAAAGCCCGTAGATGGGCTCCTGTAACATGAATATAACAAACTAAAGAACCGGCTTGATTGAATCATCCGCTGTTCTTTGTCATAAATCCGACAACGGGCGGCCGTCTAACAATGCGTCCTGAAATCGTTCCATTTCTCATTTTGTTACTCTCCCCTTTAATCTCGCATCCGTAGAAAAGTGGATCAGCGTTGCAAAAGGGCATTGCAATGCAGACAGCAGACATGCTCTGATTAATCTATTGTGAAAGTATTAGCTGATTTCACTCTCTTCATTAATAAAGTGGATGAGCATTACTTTTATAGGATTGGTCAGTGTTACGAGTAGAAGCTAATATTATCGATTATTTTATGCTCTCAATGCTTTTATTTATCGATGAAAAACATTTATTCAGGCAATAAATATAAATATTTATATCGAGCACGTGCTAAAGGCATTTGACCACTGATCCATAAAATTGTGGTATTCAACGCTCAAATGCGTTGTTAAACATTTATAAGTCTCATAAAATTCAGAGCGAGTGTTTTCACGACATAATGAGAGCAGATGGGCGTCCATTGACCAAAACAGTGTACCCTGTGGCCACTCGAGGCACCCCTGTCAGACGCTGAGAAAAACAGGGAGCTTTTTATTTTCCCCGACTAATTTGAGGTTGCTCTTCGGAAACACGGGGCACCGGATTTCCCGGGCCAATCTGCCGTTTATGCAAGGGAATCTTAATAAGCGAGGAAATAATAACGTTTACATTGAATGGTGTCTTAATAAATTGCGTAAGTATGTACCTACTTCTAATTAAAAGTAGAAGAAAGGTATAGAAAGTTCTACAATAAGCTCAGAAAAAACATATTCAATTAACATCATGATTATATAGAAAAATAGTGTTAACTACTACGTATTACTATTAGGTTTGCCTCAATTTGAAAAGTCAGTACTGAAACCAAATAAATAAACAAACAATGTGAATTTGTCATTACAAAGGCTGTGAAATTATAGCTAAATCCTAAACAAGACGACAGACGGTTTAAAAGATGATTTTTTGCATACTTTAGTAGGAAAACAATCACAAGTGTTAGCCGACATTGACCAAGAAAAGGAATCGATTAATCAAACAAGTAAAACGCTGAGCACTTATAATCCATGTAAAGCGATGGCGACAAAAACGAAAGATATAAAAACTCCTCATAAATAATGTTGAGCAAAAGAAACATGCGAAAGCCACATAATTGTATAATTCCTGTTACCAGAGAGCAGAAAATCCGAGACAGCCGAGATTACAACCGTTAACCAACTGATCCCGGACGGAAGAAAACAGAATGTCTCGCGACTTGGATAATGTTAAATTTATTGCAGCGCTAAAATGTTTACGGATATCGCGCGGAAACGAAACGCCCCGAGGACGGCGAGCTCTACTCACCCTTGTAAACACGTTTTATTGGCTTTATAATATGTTTTACGCGTGACGTTTTACAAACGATCCCCGAGGAGCGTCGAATTATTTTTACGGCACGTAGGTACTCGCGCACCGCGCGAAAACACCGGAAAATTCAGTACACGAGGGATTTTGTAATTACACCTTTTAAACAAACAGTTTTTGTTCCATGATACGCAACGAAAACAGAATATGGGACTTCCAACATTTTAATTGTACTGGCGGCTGAGTGTTTAACATATTCAAGTAAAGAACTCTTTGTCCGGGTACAGGCCGGATGAATGATTAGTTTTTTCGACGATTCGGGCCCTTGCCAGACATGGGTGCTAATTTGTGAAATCACAGAGTGAAATATGTGTTGTATAGAGTGTGGAATGCGGCGCACTGGAACAATTGCACGCCCTAATACCAGTCAACCGCTTGATGAAGGTCCAGCCGCTCCCCCGCGCACCCCTGCCGCACCACTTCCTGTCAGCCGAACGTACACGCACACTGGAACATACCTACGCGCTACTCTTGGGAAGATCGTACGTTACGGGATGGAACACCCTGACAAACCATTTATATAACACATATTTACATGCTTAGTACGTTTGCAGTTTCGTATAGCGAAAACTTAAAAAAACTTCAACGAAATTATAAATTTATAATAACATATAGAAGAGAAGATAGCCAAACATTTTCTCAGATTATGTCTATTCTAAACAGTATCAAATTATACTAGAGGTATGTATAGTAAAGTCTATAATATCTTCGGTCCAAAGTTATCGGAACAACTTGGAGGAGGAGTGCCGATATTAGAGGTAAAAAGCTGTTTATATAAATGCAAAACAGATCGGCAGCTTGTCAGATCGGCTCAGTGCAGATCCTCCTGATCGAATATGGATTTAGAGTCGTCCCCATCCGCTCCGACGCTCAGCGACGCACCCTCCTGCCCTACCGTCTGTCGACGCAGTCGGACACCCGAAAAATAATCTTACGACGCCTTACAACCGCGAAAAATGTTTGATTATAAATGTTATTGACATTTCGTTATTGGTATTTCGAATATTTCAGGTAATGTTATTATCGAGATTAAATCTCAAAATGATTTTTTTATAAAATTATGACAGTATTTTGATTTAATAGAGTGTCCAGGGAGTTTTTTGCTCGTTTAACTCTATAGAGGTCTACGTTTTGGAATGGGTAACTACAGTGTGTTACATAACTGTTATTATACCTTGATACGAGTATTACTCGTATGATTGTCTACGATAATTTTTTGTCCTATCAAAAGTGGTTGTAATGGACAAATTGAAATGAATGCTTTGTCGAGTTATACTTAGGCATCAAAAGCTAAAAGAGGATGTAGTCATTCCCTGGTGTCAGAGTGAGAAGCTGCCTCTGGCCGACGAGTCTTTGTCAATTTAAAGGTTGACAAGCATAACTAGATAATTGCATTACCAATGCACGGCCTGTACCAGAAAATCGTTAGTCTCCTAACTTTACAATAGTTCCGTGGTATGTGTTCGAAATATGTTTTATACATACGAAATCGAGAAAGTTAGTCAAAGTATTTGAAAAACTTTTATATTAATATCTTTCAGTAAGGTACTAATGCTCATTCGGCCATTATATTTATTCGCCGACGTGGGCCCTAAAAACTACTGCTAATATACCTACTATTCTATTTTGTCAATATACAGACACACACATAGCCGTACCATAATAGATTCTGAATAGTATTAGATAAACCTCCCTGTCCACAAAAAATCCAACTCGAATTTAATTTTAACAACCTACCTACCCAAAATCTCGGCAACCAAAACGTCTTGGTCGATTTCCTTATCATTCGATATACGTATTAGCGTTGAATGCGAATTTCCTTTCAATACGGCCGTACCTTCGTCCCTGGCTGCGGCTGAATCCAATCGGAGGGATATTAAAACTTTCCGCCCGCTGTGCTCCAGCCCTTTGTACTGGAGAGCGCTGCGAGGCCGAGTCCGACTGGCCTCCACCACGTACCTCTACTTCTTAAAAATGTACAGAACTAATTTGAATTTCCAAATGTATAAAAAAATGCACACGCGATTTATTTTTAGCGGCGCACGTTTCTTCTTTAATGTTTATAGAATAAAAACCTAAATGGAGTTATTCCAGAATGCTTTTGTATTAATATCATTATCATCATCATCATCAGCCTATAATGTTCCCACTGCTGGGACACAGGCCTCCTCTCTGTGGAGGGAGTAGGCCATAATCCACCACGCGGGCCCATTGCGGGTTGGTAGATGACACATGCCTTCGAATTTTTGGTTCTAGGACATGCCGGTTTCCTCACGGTGTTTTCCTTCACCGTTTGTATTAATATATTTACCAACAAAAGAAAAACTGAATTTATAAGAAGGTTTTTTTTTTTGTTATCTGTCTTAATTTGGCGCAGTGAAGCAAATGTGTTCCTTATTCAGCCTGCAGCGCATAAATAATTAAGAAAGCGTTCGACGCAGCCCGCCCCGACTTCTCCCTGCTGAGTACTAATTAGAACTTTTTATTCATTTCTTAAATTCAAATATGTACCTATTGCCGTAGGCATTGGTTTCCTATTACGGTATACATAATTATTTGGTTTTAGAAAACTAAGACACTAATTGTTGATCATATCAAAACCATTTTGATTACTCTCAAACCAAAACAGTCATAAGAACTCCACACAAGAGGATACATTTTCATGAAACTATTGTAAGTTACCTCATGTAAATTTTCCTTGCCAACGAGCATTTTCGAGAAAACACAAAGTAAGTTACAAAGTGAATGATTAGCTTTCGTAAATAGTCGCTTTGCTTTTAGAACTATCTCAAATCCAGACGTTGCACACATTAACTAGTTTTGCGCGAACGAAGTCTGCCTCTTAATTTGTATTCGGCCCTCGGACCGCCGCGCGCCGCGCCCGGGAGGAGCGGCGTGTGCTCCTTTTGTAGCTTCAGAAACCAATTTGTATACCAGTAAGAAAATTAAAAACTTTCGGATGTTTTCGCAGTTACCTTCTTAACGCAATAAAAGCTTTTTTAACCAACTTGAAAAGAGTATTAGCAATTGGACGCGGACGTACGTGCCTGCCTTCACAAGTCAGCTACCTCATTTTAATGAGCTTTTTGATGGGATTTATTTACACTGTACCAAATACTTTTTCAGTAAATGTAGGTATATTTATTCAATAAATATTAGACCGTAAAGTGAAACGGTTCACTTTAATACTAATTAAGATTTTACACGAAGAAATTAACATTTATAACATATCTAAAGCCAAAGAATTTGGGAATTAAACAGAAAGTGACATTAAGACAGATGTTAAGAGCCGGAACAATAATTAAGAGGCTGTCGGTTTGAAACCGCGTCGTCGTCGGCGAGATTTAATTAGTGAGCGAACAATCCACGGCGGGCGCGGGCGGTGCGACCCGACTCTTGTACTTTTGGACGCCACACCGAACCGAACCGAGCCGTACCGAGTCGCGCTGAGCCGCATCGAGTAGCACCAAGTCGCACCATGCCCAACTACAGGTAACGCTGTACACTCATATAATATGTATACGTAGACTTGAAAATGTAATGTTGAACCTCGAATATAATAATATTATTGTAATGTACATTTTTTTGTTGAGCACATTTTCTTCATTTCTCTCAAATCATGTATGTCGATGGTCGATACAATTTACAATAAAAATTAAAAGTAAACAAAAACGAAGTTTGGTTTGTTCAATAAGTTTTTTAAATAAGCTTTTAAACTATGACACTCAGAACAATCATAATTTGAATCTCTAGATTTCTTATCGATAGACTGTTGAAAAAGAAGAAAATAAGGTCCTTAATCTGTTGAATCTCAACGGCAAATCGGTCTGGAAAAGGGTGACGGTGTAAAGGTCAACCCTTGAGGGATAGGTCGACGAAGACTCGATTTTCAAATAAAGATCTGATACGATTCCTAGACCTGTATTTATAAAACGTGATGGTGTCAACAGTAAAGCAAACTTCTTACTGACGATTGTATTTTTTATTATGTCTTTTTTTATAGGCGAATTTGGCACATACAGGTAACGCATCTCGTATGTATAGTTCCAGTATAGATAAGAAACTAAACCAACTCCGAAACCAATCACAATTTCCTATAAAATGAGACTGAAACAATTCATATTCCTCTACGCTTGTCTTGTAATAACGTATCCCTAGAACCCCTTTTTAGTGGTCACGATACGCGGTTATGAAAGACGTCGTATTGGAACTATTGGAAGCTTGTCTTATTAAAATGTGATATGTTTCACAAAAAGAGTCCGATAATATGACACGCCTGGGACTACTGGCAAATCCGATTTCCCTATCTCCCCATATTTGTATTCGAAGCCCGATCCATCTAATATTTCCTTCCAACTCCGCCGACGCTATCTGCGTTCCTTCCTGACACTGAATCTAATCGGAATAGATATTAAAACTTTCCTTACAAGTGACTCGTTCTTTCGATTATATTACCCGAAATTACACGAACTGGTTTGTGGCTTACCTATACCACGTCTTGTAGAATGCCATATTCAACTCTTTTTTAATTATATGAACCTTGTATTACTAAGTAACTCAAAGAGAGTTCACTTTATTTTATGTTAATGGATTAGCTAGAGCATCCGTAGACCAAATAGAAAAATACCAAGCGGTTTGAAGATACTTTTGTCAAATAAACACTCAAAGGAGGAGGTTTTGATTAAATGAAGCGTCCGAGCTTAGAAATGCGAGGCGGGCAGACAATATGCCGTGTCTGCTCCCAGTGCGCTGCGGTAGCTTAGCTTTGTGGGACTTTTCAAGAAGAAACGATAAAAAAAGAAAAAATGCTACTTTGATTTCCTGATTTATGTAAAACAGTGCCGATGTTGGTTGCGTGGTGCATGTGTACAGTAATAAATTAAACAAGAAGTATTTATTTAATTTATTTAGAGTTACCAACATTTATAATCATTTCAAGTCAGTTTTCTAATGAATGCTTTAAAATAATTAATGTTATTATAATTATATAATTATTTGAAGCATTTTTTGTATTTTACGACCCTTATTGGTAAGCGTCCACAGGTCTGCATCCCACGTATCGGACGTATCGTACGTAACGGGTTTTAGTTTACCTTGTATTAAAACTCATACAACTGCGTCCACTGATCCGCATCGTACGGACGGCTCATCGGCAATGCCTACATGCGATGCGTACCGATGACGTCATACGGAATGCCGATCAGTGGACGCGATGAAGCTGGCATCAGCAATCCGATTGCTGAAACTCGCGTCGGCAATCCGATCGCTGCCGATACAGAAATCCGTTTGTTGCGATGCATCCGATACGTACGATGCGACCTGTGGCCGCTTACCTTACATCAACGAGAAATGCTATTTTGACATTGACAGTTCTTTTAAACAAGTGTTCAATAGATGTTTATCTTTTTTGTGGTAACACGGTTATAGTTTAAACCCTCAGCATCGATCCGTGTACAAATAACAGTGTACTGCGATCACCAATCTGCCTGTCAAGCGTGTTGATTATGGCAATATCCCTACAGGTTTGTTCACTGTAGCGGACTGCTGAGTCTCCCGAGCGCAGCGATGCAGCCGCGAATATTAACGGACCAATATCATAATGAAAGTACTGCAATTGATTTAGTGGCTTTTTTGTTTTTCATTTGTTTTGTAATAAACAATGGTTTATTTACAATTTATGTCAATACTGTTTCTTTTTTGATTTTTAAATATCTATCTATCTAATATCGTTAAACGAGCAATTCTTGTATATTTATATATAATCAGGATCTCGGAAATGGCACCAAGGATTTTCATGAAAGTTACAGATTAGGGGTTTTTCGGCCCTAGGTCCTAGGTTCGAGAAAAGCTCGGTTCCCAAGATATAGACATTTTAAAAACCGAGCGAAGCTCGGTCAACCAGATATTTTATTTTAATAAGAGTTATTTTCATAAGTGTGAGGACAGAGGGCAGAATGGAAAAACGTGTTGCGCCGACCCCAAGTAAAATGGGGTAAGTGCAGGAACATGATATTATTATTTTAATAAGAGTTTTGTAAAAGTAACAGTGTCTTGATCAACATATTAGATCAAGTTGTATACTTGTCCTAGTAGACAAATAAAAGTGTTGACAACACAGAAAGTTGCTAAGTGCCTCCATCGGCGTGTATCCCGTCTTATCTAATTTATTTAACTGTTAGTGGAGCCACATCCAAAACAAGTTTGCTGTGGGAACATCACTACGCAAACTCATCAGCTAATCTTACAATAATGTTTTACATTGTAAATCTAATCACGTTATAAAGGTGCCACAAAATGTAATCTCATTCGCATATTTAATTTTTCAAGACATTTTCTTTAGCTGTCTTTATGCCAAAATGTCGATAACGTGTAATTTTGAGCAGGGAATACCACTAGCCACCCTCTCCGCCACAAATTCCGACCGCAAGTTTTTTTTTCATTCGGTCTTCTTTCAACCAGGCCCCTCTCCTTTTTGTAATCTTCCTGCCCTTTCAAAACAAGCTCGCAAAAATTACAAGACTGTAAAACCCGGATTAGCACAGACATTAAACTTAGCATGCAGATATACATAGCCCCGCATAATATGTAACTACGATCGTAAAGTTTTTTCAATAGTAGCTGTCAACATATATTTCATCAATAAGTTCAAAATATGGCGAGGATACAAAAAGAAAGAATAAAGTGAATAACAATGAGTCATACATATAAAAGAAACTATTTTAATCTAAGCAAAAAGATATAACGCGAGATATCTGTTGTAGAGTAGTGAGGAGCATAAAATATGTATCAAAGCAGTCCCGACTGCTCCCGGCTGGCCGGGCGGCCTGCGCGGCTCGGGTTGGTTGGACTCAGGAGACACCAAGACGAGTACGCGCTCCCAACTACTTAACACCTTGAACAATGATTTTCTCACTGCCATTTAGGACGAATATAAGTAAAGCAGAAGAACTTTGTTTAAAACGGTACCTAGCTATTTCTTACAGAAAAATGTTGAACAATTGCAATAGGAAGTGTTTTACAAAGTGTTGAAACAATTTGTAAATTTTCTGCAAAAAAACAAATTGTATTGTTGTTCTAAAAAAAACCTAGTTACAATTAAACATGTAGGTAAGCCGCTGTGGAAAATAATAGGAGTATTTTTAGGCAACTGACCATTAATTGTGATTTCAAACCAACACATCGGTAAGCATGTATAAAATATCCTTGCGAAATTGCGTTCATCATTTGCCAAGCCTTTTCCCAACTATATTGGGGTCGGCTTCCAGTCGAACCGGATGCAGCTGAATATCTATCAGTATTTTACATGGAGCGACCGACCGGACCTCCACAACCCAGTAATCGGGTAATACGATACCCCATGGTAAGACTGGTTGTCAGAGTTTAGAGCTTCTGACAAATAACAGTAACGACTGTCAAAGATCTACAAATGACAGCCGGGACCAACGGCTTTACGTGCTTTCCAAGGCACGGAGGAAACTCGCTATGACAGATGGTCACCTATCCACAGACCAACCTCGGCAAGCGCGGCTTAACCCGGAAGATCGGCCTGTGCGGCTGTAATTATTCAGCCACGAGCTTCTCCTTGCGAAATTGCGTTGCATGCAGTAAAATGTCCCTTCAAGGAAACCAATCGATCCTTCAAGCAGACTGACTCAGCATCGACCTGTTCCTCAAACGTGAAAATTCCAAAAATGTCGAACAAACAAGCAATCTAATATTTGTAAAGCCGAAAATAACTAAATTCTACTTCTAGATCAGTTTAAGAAACTCGGTGTTCATCAGCCAGAACTGGGTTACTGAAAAAACGCGCCAACCACAAAGACTTCTTAGAAAAACATTTTCAAATGTGAAAACCTAATATTAATTAAAACCATATATGATTCCGCGAATCATCCATGGGTTTGCAGGATTTATAATACCGCGTGTGCATCAGTTAGGTGCATGTATAAAGGCAATTGGAACGGTGTGTACGATTTTGTTTCAATTTAAAGGTTGAGAGGCGGAAAAACGGTGCAGCGGAGCGAGTGAGCGGCCGGTGCTCTTGCTTTGTACGCCACTGTTTGGCTGAGTGAATCGCCCATGTTTCACCCTGTTCAAACACGTGACAACTGTACCTAAAATAAATTATTCAAGCTCTATTCCTGTCTTCAATTGTTGCGCTACGACAATAACATGATGGAAATCGGAAGCTGCAAGCTTTATGTTTCTGTTTTCACATCTAGCAATGAACAATGGCACAGACGATGGTAAAGTTTTCTGGTTACTTTCAATGTTTTTAAGACCAATGTTTAACATAGAAGGATGCCCAATATATAGTACGGCTATTTTTAATTTTAACTTATGAGCTCGTGGCTAAATAATCACAGCCGCACAGGCCGATCTTCCGGGTTAAGCCACGTTTGCTGAGGTAGGTCTGTGGATGGGTGACCAGCTGTCCAGTTTCCTCCTTTCCTTGTAAAGCCGTTGGTCCCGGCTATCATATGTAGATTACAATTCTTAGAGAGTCGTAACTATTAGAAACTAAAAAAGTCTGACAACGAGTCTTACCATGTGGTATTGTATTACCCAGTTACTGGGTTGTAGAGGTCTGCTGATAGGCAATTGCTCCATATAAAATACCGATATCCAGCTGCATCTGGTTTGACTGGAAGCCGACCCCAGATTGTTGGGAAAAGGCTTATAAGCAGATGATGACTTTTAATTTACCCTTACTTAAAAAAAACTACGAACATTACTCACATGCAGCTAATTTGTCCAAGGAGCCATATTAGTTCAGTTTTGCCAGTAAATACTTTGTTAATAAAAATCATACGCGTTCAATTATATTATAATAAACTTAATTATAAAAATAAGCCTCAATTATAAAGGAAATAATCGTATCAGTCGAAATAATTGCACTGTCCCTTTGTATGCATCGTATCGTTAAAATGTCGATTCCATCCGCCTAGACTGGCCGCGAAGCTATGAATACATTTGTATCAACATGGATATGACATTTTCATTAAAATGCAGAACAAGGTATCGATAATTCGAATATGCGTAAGTATCAAGTTGTTAACATTTTCATGTGATCTGTATTTTTCTGTCATGATCCGTAGGTATTTTAAACGGAAAATTGACTTTAACGTAAAGTCAATTTTCCGTTTCCGCTTCATTTCAAAACACGTTGCTTCAATAAACACTTGAACAATGTATGTAATACAAAACTGCCGTTTCGTCTTTGGCCGAATTCTTATTTTGGTCTCAGCGATCGATGCTTCCCGTTCAAGAATCAAGTCTGAACTTTTTAATTAGTTCTACGACAGTTACACTAATCTATATAAAGATTGTATGTATTCTCTTCGAATTCATTTGTATGTTAAAATTAAACAGAGGACTCTCATACTTAAAATTTTAAGTTTAAGGGCGACTTTTACCAACGGTTAAACATGTTTAAAATTATATTTAAGCAGAAAATTCAATACAATTTTGTGCTTAAATAAAATTTGAAACATGTTTAACCGTTGGTGAAAGTCGCCCTAAATGTTGAATTAATGTTTATACACACATCAAAAGTGTCTAGGGATCAAGCATTTTTATGCGGATTTCTTGAGATTGAGATGCTTTGTAATAAATTTATGATTTTATAAATTTATATGGATCCTTTTTGGTGCATTTCATAATTTGAAACAGGAACTGTAAATCAAATTCGAGTAAAAGATGAAAATCAGCTGTCAATATTTTCCCTATAAAAACATACAACGCATTGAAGACATTATTAGTGCTACTGTTTCCCTACTACTGATTAAAACCAACGTTATTATGGAGCGGCGACGTCATTTAAGCAGGGAAGAAATGCTCAGAGCCGTGGGAATGATAGAAGCTGGTTCCCGGCAACGTACTGTGGCTTTAGCTCTGAATACAAGTCAGAGTGTTATCAGTCGACTTTGGACACGTTACCGAAGCACTGGTACCGTGGCTGAGCGCCATGGAGGACGGTATCGCTGCACCACACGGAGACAAGACCGATACATTCAAATCTTAACTCGAAGAGCTCCAACAATAACCGACATGATGTTAGCCGTGAGGCTTCATCACTCTTCAGGGAACTTAATTAGCGACCAAACAGTCAGAAACCGCTTGCATGAAGTGAACCTTCATTCCCGAAGACCGCTACGGGTACCACCTATAGCAATGCACAATCGTAGGATTCGATATCAATGGGCTCTTGAACACAGAAATTGGGCAGAAGAACAATGGCGTTTCGTGTGCTTTTCTGATGAGTCTCGTTTTGGTATGAGACCGGATACAAGACGTATACGACACTGGAGAACCCCTGGACGCCAACAGCGATTAAAATCCTGCCAGGAAGTCCATCCTTATAGTGGTGGAACCATCATGGGTATTTGGATCGGCGGAAGAACTGAGTTGATTTGGATCAGAGGCAACCTCAACGCTCAAATTTATGCTGAGACGATTGTATCAGACGTCATCGTTCCTCTACAAGTGCAAATCGGTCCCTTATTTCAGTTAATGCATGATAATGCACGACCGCACACCGCAAGAGTTGTAAGACAGACTCTCGCCGCAGCTAACATCAATGTCCTGCCCTGGCCTGCTCAGTCGCCAGACTTGAACCCGATTGAGCATGCATGGGATATGCTACAGAGAAGAGCTCTGCCGAATATGGAGGGTATCCAGTCGCAAGAAGACCTTTTTTTGTTGTTGCAACGAACATGGGCGGCCATTCCACAGCGTGATTTGGATGAACTCATTTTGAGTATGCCAAACCGATGTTCTTGTGTTGTTAGTGTTCGCGGTAGAAACACGGATTATTAATTGTTTAAGTTACCCAATAAAATTTTAAAGAAAACTGTTATTTCAGTCTTTTTTTCGAACTTTAATGTTAGTGGTTCAAATGTCAAAAATCCCTTTATTAGGAAAATGGCAAATTTCTTTATGAATGCAAAGGTGACTTGGTTTATCGTTACTGTGACAAACGATAACACTTTATTTGATGAATCCTTAAAGAACATTTTAATTAATATCAATCAGGAGAAAAGTTATTGCAAAAATATATGTTGATCCCTAGACACTTTTGATGTGTGTAGATAGGTTCGTTTTAAAATTTTAGCGTATCCGGAAACGGCTGTAACATTTCGGATGGTATGCATAATTGTTTGTATTTAGATTAAGGGTTTGCTTGCCTTATTTAATGTTCACGTAAAAAGAGAGTTTTAGACAAAAACGCGAAATAAGAGCGGTCGTCCAGGCTTAATCATTAAGGAAAAAAATGGGTAGGTATATGCTTGTGCGCTTAAAAAACTTTAACAAATATGAAAGAGGTGTATCTAGTTATTGTCGTACGGACACACGTTTTGTCAATGTCGGTATTGAGTCCCTGGTGTAGGGGCGGCCCGGCCTATCATTATTCATTAGGTAGAGAATACAAATTGAAGATTATAGCGGAGCAATGTTGAGGCACCTATAACTGAGACCTACAAGAATATTTTAATAAATGTTAACACAATCTAGGATAAGTGGTAGTAGAGAAGTATTTTATGGTTGCATCCTCGCTTTAACTTTATCGGAAGATTACCAATTCGTTTGTTATTATCAGAATCATTTACTATATGTCGTATATTTTCATGAGAATTAGAGAAAACATAAAGTCATACGGCCTGACTGATCACTCCACAAACACTTGTACTGTTTGCTCATTATGTTATCCTTTTTACTTAAATCTAACTACACTTATACCTAGACCATAAAACTATTCAGAACTGAATATCCACACGTTGCCGTAGACGCAAAAAGGTACAACAAACGAGTGTCAATAGTCAGCAATAGAGGTAATTGTTTCACCCATGAACACACGAGAGGTATGTGTGGTGCTAAGGGCGAGCCGTGGCCGCTGTCGGCGTGGCCGCGTATGAATGGCCATTGAAAAGTCATCAGTTATGTAGGGCATATCGTCGCGCGCCATGTGGCCGGCGTCCGCTTCTCTGCGTAATTTTTCCGCGGGCAATTTTCCACAATTTCCCAAACAACCATCAGCACCGTTTTGCCCCTCGCCCTTTATTTAAAACCGGACAAAATGCAAACCTTCAAAACGGACGTATCACAGATTTTGTATGTACAAAATACGCTGAGTGGCCCGAACGACGTGATGAATAATATAACTCAAAAAACGTAACCCTCCTTCCGGCGCAGTTGGGTAATAAACACATATTAACTTTAAAAGAAAATTGTTTGTGAATGATTTAGCTACACCTCACTTTAAATTTTATTCATGCCCCATTTGTGACACACATATTAGGTAGCCTCCATCGTATCCATCACTAGAAATAATAAACTTTCCCGTTTTTATAAACTTCAATCAAATAGATACCGAAAAACTGTCATAAAGCCGCCAGTTTTGAAAGGTAGCAACAAAAGTGGTGAAAGCTAAAGCACTCTGCAGTGGACAAAAATTCATGCAAATTGAATGAAATGTATTGATGGCACTTTGAAAATATTTTTCGTTTCAAAGTGGAATGCCTCATAGTCGCGCTGCATTATTTATTTCATACACATACGGATGTACGCAAATATGAATGCATCTAGGTATTATGGTAGCCATACACCATACTGCCTATTTGTCAATTCGGCATAAAACTGCCAATTTGCTCAAATAGAATTGAACGTGTATGGGGGTGGAATGCCAATTTGATGGCATGACATGCCAATTTTGATAGGTCATCAAATCGTTTTTGACACAACGTCAAATCGGCAGCAGTGATGCCATCTTAGCAACTTCATAGATAGTTAGCTAATTTTATAAAGGTGCTAGAAAAAAAGCTAAAAAGTGTAACTTGTGGCTAAACTTTTTAGCTACTTTTCTACAGGGATGGTTAGGCCACGTTCACACGGCGATTATTTTCCCGTATACCGTACACGAGATTTTATCGAATAGAGTTGACCAGTTTTAGGACAACTTTGCACGGTACACGGTAAAATATTATATTTCTCAAACACGGGATTTTCCCGTATGAACGCCGTTTAAACTATTTTTAAGTTTTCATTTGTGAACTGTTATTACTGCTCTATTCGATAAAATCTTGTATACAGTATACGGGAAAATAATCGCCATGTGAACGTGGCCTTACCAGGAAAACTGAGGCTTTTCGCACATGGATCGCATGTACACTCGTAAAAAAAGAGTTATTCATTTTATTTTAAACCAAAATACGATTGAAAACTTGAGAGGTGTCAAGGGACCACGAAAGCAAGTTAAAAAAAGGTTCATGCTATTTTCGACCTTATTGACATTTATGCAAACACCTGATTTTAATGAAGGAGCAATGTTAACGAATGAGAATGTGAGAAAAACAAACTAAATTTTAAATGTCGATAAGGTCGAAAATCGCTTGCACCACTTTTTTTAACTTGCAATCCTTAAGCAAATGTTTTCCGACCTTCAAGCGATTTTCGACCTTATTGACAATGATGCAAACACCGGATTTTAATGAAGGAGCAATGTTAACGAATAAGAATGTGAGAAAAACAAACTAAATTTTTAATGTCGATAAGGTCGACAATCGCTTGCACCACTTTTTTTAATCTAATTCGATAGTCTCATGATGAAATGAAAAGGTGCTAGAAATTGTAGCTGTCGTCACCGAATAATAGCCAGATCTAGTTGCTGAGTTGGCATCACTGGTGCAGATTTGAAGTTGTGACAAATCTATCGTATCGATAGGCAGGATGGTGTATGGTGTATATGGACGAACTGCCGATTTGAAACAATTGCAAGCCGCAAATCTATCGTATCGATAGGCAGGATGGTGTATGCCTACTATTAGCTGTATCATCCACTAGCCGTAAATCCAATTGCAATTTCATCGACAGAATTTGTTCAATGCAATTATTATTTTCAGTTGTTAATATTTCTCTGGTAATTGCAATAGTGTGCAGTGCGGGCCATTTATTTATTACAAGGTTATTTGTAAAAAAGAAAGACCATGAGAGATAAAAAAAAATGGTGCTTAACACAAAATGCAATATTTTTCCGATGACGTTTTTTTGAAGACGTGGGGTATAAAACCTCTGATGTTTCTTTATATTGCAGGGTTGGTTTAATAAATATAACAACTTCCAGCCCATGAAAAGTTGTTAATGTTTTACAAATGTTGTGCACTATACAGCGTGTTTGGTTTCCGATTACCTACTTATGCTTGAAACCGTACCGTAAAAAGTGGCTTCACTAAAAACGTTAAGTTTTGTTTCGAACACGGAATGTGGACATTTTAATAATCTCAGATGTAATCCAAGTAGTCTGACCATAGATATTTTATAGAAGAGTCTGACATATACGTAGTTGTTGTCTCACTGGATAAAGTTGAGTAGCTACATATATTAGAAGAGTTCGTAACAAAAAGCCCCATAAAAAGTTATGCTCAATTTAGTTTCATCCAAGCCAGTTATAGTTTAGGAAACTGATGCAACATATTGCAAAAGAAAATTAATAAAACGGGGAAAATGGATGGCGGGCTTTTGTAATAAGAATACTGAATTTATAAATAAAATAAAGCCTAGTAGAGTCATACTGATGTAAAATTAAAAGTTGTATAGATTTGTATTATGACAGGTGGTCCTGTGGAGGATTTACAGGCACAACAATTTGGAATTTAAGACAACATAATAGTTCACATCTTTCAGTCTAGATAATGCTAGTTAGAATTATCCCGGAATCACGACTCGAACGTCTTTTATAGCAACTTAAAATCATTAGGTATCATTAAGGCAGTCAATTAGATTTATGATCTTAATTAATAGCACAGTTTCGATAAAAGCTTCACTACACTTCAAACACTACAAATTCAAAAAAAGAATATTTGAAAATCATATCTTTTATCTTAATAATACAATCAAACGTTTTCTTACTTGCAAATTCAATCCAAACAAGGTAAAACGTATTGTCATGTAATTAATGTTAATAAATTAATCTACGGTTACAGGAGACAAATTAGACGCAGCCTGCTCGACTAACGACGGACTATTTGGATTAAATGGAGGGTTGATGTTTATGATTTACGGAGGCTTGTGTAATTGTGGCGCCCGGCAGTCGCGTAGTCGCGGCATGCGCCCGCACCGCAGCACCGCGCCGCGCCGCACCGCCTCAGCGCCGCACCGCGCGGTGGCGTCACACGAGCTCCTCGCGCGCGCCCACACGCAAATTAACACTAGTATAATTACAATGCTTTCAATACCAATTAATTATCACTTAGCGCAGCTTTATTAAAAATTGCTCGTCCCTATCTCATCATACTCAAGGCCCCGCGCTGCTGTACATCGTACGTCGCTCTGCACTTGTTATTACAACGAGCTTCGATGGTGGAACATGATGCTGCGATAGCGCTAATAAAACAATGACGACCTGCTCACAATGCCACGTTGTCGGCGTGTTGACTATTCATTAAAGCATCTCGCCGTAAGACAAACAATACTGTTATGTTATTAGATTTCCTGCATAGTTGGAGCGATTCAGATACAGGCACATAATTATGTGGTTAATTAATTTACAAGTTCGCTGTGAAATATACCTGAACTTCGTTAATTAATGTTATAAATAAGCCGTTCAAATATTCACGTGGTTGATTGTTCGATAAATCACTTAAAATAACCGAGAGGTCGGAGTCGGCGGCAGCTATCCTATTTGTAAAGGCAAGTAGGTACGTCGCAGTGTATCGAAGAAACTAAGAGACACAGCTTGTTTGTCCTCGCAGACTAATTAAAAAGTTTATTTCTACAACTTCCGAACGGAAGTGGCGTCGAAGTGAGCGGGCGTTGATTCAGTGGAGAAATAGATTCAGAGACCGATACGAGAATAGTCATTCTGACGTTGAGAACATAAAAAGGGAATGCGATGATAAAAATGAGATCATAACGATGGCGCTGTAGTCGTGCAAGCGAGACTCGTCGGCCGGTATGAATATGTATGGGCCGGTGGACACGATCCTGCTGATAATGGAATCTGCACACGGAAGCGGATCCGATTAGTCGCTACCACAATTAGCAGGTATGATGGACAAAAACCTAACTGTTGAAAATTAAATCACGTAGGTAATTCTTAGTGGAATCATTAGGGAATTCTGTTTAATGGTGGACTTACTTTCCATTTTTATTTCTGGGAAGTTATAAGTAATGTTTTATTTCTTCCCTGCATTACTGATGGTATCTTTTTAACTATGAAACTGAAACGTTAATTTTAATATCTCACGACAATGCATTTAATATTGTAACGTACGATACTATTCTCAACTGTAAGAAAATATCGAATCTCTTTGTTTTATAGAGCAACATGTTGATATGGCCTCAATAATTCAGATTGAAAGTATGTTAAAATATTCCGCGGCGCACTCTGGCACGCTGCAAGTAAATATGGGGCATGAATAAAGATTTGTGAATGAGGCTGGAGACGCGTGATAGTACAAACGCGACGTGAGCACGCGCCTGGCCGGCGGGCTGCAGCGCTGTTTGTTTTGTATTAGCCTATTGTGTGAGTTTTACAAGTTAGAACTATACATTTTTCCTAAGCTCGCAGATATACCCCGGTATTACTATACTTACATGATATCCTGCTCGCGACTGCTGCCGGTATCTTCCCCACGTGTGTCGCCTGTGGGTAAGACGGCCCGGCCAGGAATCGCTCGACGCCGGCCTTGCTAAGCCCACTGGTACGCCCTAATAAATTGCGATTTAACTTGTCTCCCGGATAACGCCAACTTTTCCGCGTTTGTTCCTCGCCCGACACTTTTTTCCGCCTCTTCATTTCCTATCTCTTACTTTTGTATTTTCCGTTCTTTCCTCGCCGAGATAAACAGGCGAGAAACGCTGAAAGGGGCTTTACAAATTCAAATTGAACTTATCACACAACTTTTTACATTTGTTTCTGGTCTCGAGTTCGAGGGAAAAGAGCGAAGAGGCATTTAATAGTACAATCTCGGGAAAGATTGATGATTTTGTATCACACCTCGCTTCGGGCAACTCGTAACGAGTCGGATGGCTCTCGACGTGGGTCGTGCTGCGTCTTATCTGGAATGGGATGCCGCTTTATCTCAAATTACATATTTTACTTGAGACGTTCCTGGAATTGCATGCTTTTTTCGAAGTATTAGTACGATTTTAAAAGAAAATTAGGTAACTCGTATCCTGCTTCTGCCTCAGGCTACGAATATTTTTACAGTCAATAAACATGATGAACATGATTGTATCTGATTTAGACGTAAAAGACAGAACGTGTAGGTAATATACTCGTGCGGTTACATCAAAGAGGAAGGAACAAAAGAAAATATAAAGAAAACAACATGTCGTACACTTTTATTTGTGTTTTATTGTACAGGGTGCTTTATGTCTCCAGGTGACTATCATAACATATTCTACCTAAACACTGCTTAATTCGGTGCTCATAAAATGTGAACTTTGTCGTTGGTGGTAATGCATGCAGGAGACGCGCGTGCTGAGCGCAGGTCGCGTCGCGGACAAGCATGTAACACGGTACATGTTAAGGTAAACACAATCTAGTTAATCAAGCGGGAAGGAAGTTCCACCGCGTGCAGTAAATAGCGCTCACTTAATTTGAGGGCCATGTGTGGGCACACAACCGCAGCATATTTATCCCATTATGCACGGCACGGCGGGTAGCCACGGTGATGCGAGTCACGTCGTCTGAAACGAATCGCATGTGACATTATTTGTGAAGATCGTGCTCTATCTTCGTCGGCGACATGGCTGGGACGTGGAGGGATTACTCACAAAGAAGTACGATTTCAACGGTACGATAAAGGGGCGAGAAGTTACACACTGGCTATATTCTCCCCGGGATTAACGCACGGTTAGGCGCGTTTCTTTTATATACTTTAAGGAGATATTGATTGAACATGATCATATCGACCAAAAGGTGTAAAAGTTTCTCATTGAAATCAATTCAAAGCGATCAATGTAAAGTTTTCTCAACACTAAACTGAACAAGTGCCTGTCGAGAAAATTAAAAAGGTTTTGTAGTCTGGGTAGAATAAACAAAAAAACAAACTTTAAAATATGTTCTCTCGTACAGAAAATATGTTGTTTAAGTTTTATCACTATCTCAGTGTGACAAATTTGTATTTATGCCAAATTACAATTTTAAAGGGTTCCTTGTATTTGTAGACTACGGAACCCTAAAAAGGACACGAGATTGTAAACTTTATTTTTTAAAAAAAACTGTAAATACATAATTAGATACACACACATGCCTGCGACACAGATCTGTTCCTTCCAGCATAAAGTAAGTAACAACCCTTCAAATTCATACAAAAATATGCACAACATGAATAATTGAATATGCAAACGTACACAATGTCTAATACGACATTGTTTTCATTCGTGCTACGTAGTAACGTATGTCATCGCGGGTACAGGGATGCAATAACAACGGAGTCACGCCACATATGCCACTAAATACCTACAGACAATGTTATTACTGCACGCGTCATGCATTCAGTTATAATCACATCATTTGGATATCAACATACCTACTGTTTATACGTAATCACGTCCCATTTGAATGCCATTTCAAATTCTAATAGCAAACTTGATGGACATCTATTCAAAGTTATTGAACCAAACAAAACTATTTACTTACTAATTGCTGAAAATTTGGTTTGCATAATTCTATCACAGTTTCAGTTTTAATTTCTCATTAGTTCTCTCTCTCTCTCTCTCTGTCTCGTCTCTGTAAACACATATCGTCGCAGCATCCACCATTCTTTTCGACGAGACTTTTGTGCTGTGAGTATAAGATATCCAGACCATAATTTGCATTTAAGATTTGTCGTAAGTACTCGTATCAACATACCGCAGGCACGCTGCAATCTCGGCGGTAAGACCCCTCTTTGAGGAGTGGCTGGATAGGCGTCACGGGCGTCTGACCTACCGCATGACGCAGGTCCTCACCGGACAAGGAAGTTTTGAGAGGTACCTACGGTGTCTGATAAGAAGGGACGAAACACCTGGGTGTCACCACTGCGAGGATCGTCCGGAAAACACGGTGAAGCATACGGTGCAGGACTGTCCCTTTTGGGCAGAGCACCGACGTGTCCTCACAGAGACGATGGGTTGAGACGTTTCGCGCCCGGCATTGGTCGAGGCCATGCCGCAGGCCATGCCGCGGGGTGAGACGGATTGGGAAGCGGTCGCCTCCTTCTGTGAAGCAGTCATGCTCGCGAAGGAGGAGTCGGGCCGCATCAGGGAGATGACAGCGCTTCCCTTCACCCCAGCCGCAGTGGTAGACGCTCACGGCGACGGACGTTGGGTATATACATTTACGCATCTAGTCTAAGGCTTTCCCTTCCAACGTTGCTAAAAAAGGAAACTGTACGAGTATGTGCGAATGCGAAGTCGGTATAGTCCAGGCCGCAGAAGGAATTTCGTTTGCAAAATATGAGGACCGCAATCTGTTTTATGAAGTATGACAATGGGTTCTTGGACTATTTAAAAATGCATGTTGCCAGTGTCTGGAGTGGTCCAGAAATTTGTAAAATACTACCGCACTACACGTAGTAAAATCCTTCCCTTAAAACTTAATCACCCCTTTTCACCAATTTAGGGGGCGATTTTTGAAAAACCCAAAAACACGTGTTTGATTATTTTTGATCTAGTTTCCATATACCGGGTTTCAAATTCATCGGTTAGCAAGTTATGATTTTCCCATACAAACTTTAACATCGTCTAGAGTATCATTGGAGGGTAGTTTTATAAAACTAACAGTGCCCATTGTCACCCCCTTAAAGCTGAAATCCTTTCTTGGTGTTCACGTACATGATAAATTACAACTACCATCCAAAATTCACGTTATACGTTATGCGTTTTAAAATCTTTCCCTTTATACTTGAATACCCCTTTTCACTAACTTTGGGCGTGATTTTCAAAAAATCTAAAAACACGTGTTTGGTAATTTTTGTTTTCGTCTATAAATACTGATTTTCAAAATAATCGGATCACGCGTTATGATTTTTCCATACAAACTTTAACATCGACCAGATCACTAATGGAGGGTAGTTTTAAAAAACTAATAGTGCTAATCTTTTTTATTTACTTGTGTTTTTATTCATGACTAGTTTCAAATGTATAAACCCAAGGAATAGGATTTTTCATACAGTAGTTTTCACCCCTTTTCACCCCTTTAGAGGACGATTTTCACAAAATCCCGTCTTTTAGCCCCCCTAAATGGTAGACTGCAACTATTGTCCAAAATCCAAGTTTCTACGTTTAGCGATTTCGGCTGTACGCGAGTCTTACGACCATACCCTGTTATTTTAAATATATAGATAATTATGTATTCATATGTTTTTCTACTATATTTTCCAATCATTTTATCAAGGTCTCGTCATAATAAAGTATAATCAGTGTGTAATGCCATATCATATGAAATTTATTCAGATCAAAACCCAAAAATATCAACGTTTTATTGATCTGAGACAACAGTGCTATTTTTTTTTTTTGGACCACGAAAATTGCTGGCAACATCAAAAATATATATCTTGACAATCCTAAAAATATATTACAAAACTCAAAACTCGGTCCTCATATTTTACATACGGATGTCTTCTTGCGGCCTGGTCTAGTAGGGACTATCAAATCGAACACAGTGCGCGATGTGATAGAGATGCGAACTGAATGGGGACACCCGTGGAGTGTCATACTTGTCAAGTTTAATATTTACCCCATTTTTATTTTAGAATCCGAACATTATTATCTAGTTAGCAAGAATTGGTAAATCGTTTGTCCCCAAATAATGTGGTCACTAGGAGCCACTGTTATCGTGCACACGGTGTATAGGACCCTTAGCACGCACACGTAAACTGGAACTTTGACAATTCCTTCGCACACCAGAAGCGCTGTTCCCTTTTTTCACACAAGAAACGCTGTAAATACTGGAAAGACGCTGTCAAGTAAAAGAGTGAAAACTCGTGCTAAGGTACTGAACCTTAGTTACGACCTCAGTAATAGATTTACTGAGGTCGTAACTAAGGTTCAGTACCTTACATCTATGCATATAAATAAAATTGGAGTGTCTGTTTGTAATATTGAAATAACTGTTTTTTACTACATGCATACGAAAATATATATACGGTACATACACCAAAATCACATTTTTTACAATTTTCTGTGTATGTCTGTCTATCTGTTTGTAATGGCTAATCTCGGAAATAGCTGGGTCAATTTTGACGGGATTTTACTCAGATCAAAGAAATAGGCAGAAACAGCGCTCAGAACACGCGAGTGGGTCCACCAAAGTTAATACAAAATCAAAATCGAATACAAAGTCGCGACAGTACCAAGCCACGCGTCGCCCTTGTACCAAGTTGCGCGTCGTTGTTGTTTTTTGACAAAATATGTCATCTCGTGTCTTTAACCATCGTAAAAGTTGTTCCCAAAAACAAAGAAAACATTATGGAATGTAATTCTATTTGATTTTTTATTAACTTTGGTTGAGGCAATCGCGTGTTCTGAGCGTTCTATCTGCCTATTTCTTTGATCTGAGGGATTTTATTGGCAGGTAGCTGATGTGATAAGGAATAAATAAGGCTACTTATTTTATTTTAGAAAAAAACCTTTGTTTTAAAAAAAAATACATTGTTGAGCTCCGACATCCACGCAAACGAAGTCGCGGGCACAGCTAGTACATAATATTATCTAGATAAAACATTCCGATAAAATACCATCAGTAGATACAAAAGAGCTGTGATGGCGAAAACACATTGTGTCGCTGAATATCTGCTCACATTGTACCTGAATGTAGGATATGTCGATTCTCAATAAATCTTATTTTGTTGGTGTGAATCTTATATTCAATCACCACGTGAGTCACATTGTGGAAGTTACATATAGCAAAATCAAATATAGTAAAGCTACATGGAAGCCACAGAAGTTTTACGGTACGGTTGTAACAGTGGTTGAGCGATTGACTGGTACACTGCGTGTGGGTTCGATTCCCACACGTAACAAATATTTGTTTGATGTACTAGTAGTTTTTCTGGGTCCGGATGTGTGTTTATGTGAGTTCAAATGTTTGTAAACGCACCCGTATAATACAGGACAAATGTCTGGTATGGGGCAACGTTTGATATTCAAAAAAAACTAGCGCCATTCACGCTTTTACTCATGATCAAACCTCAAATGCATGATATTATAAATTCCAAATTGAGTTTGTCACGCGTTTACGCCTAAACCAATGCTGGAACGATTTTGATGAAGATATCAAAAATAATTATAACGGTAATTAAGACGCATCACGTGAGCGTTGACGTAAAAAGGAAGTAAAACAGTAAAGGGTGTACGGTGTACATTAGTAAAAGGTATGAGTAAGCACAATATTAGCTGAGGCCTGCCGTGCGGGGGAAGTGCGGCCACTGCTTGGTATTCACACCGCGGACGCGCGCCGACGACGGCCTTAGTTAGTCTTAAACACGTTGCAATAACATCCTGCGATCGTCTCACAAAAATAAATAATAAACGTCGTTTAAAAAGTTGGTTCATAAATCTAGCTTATGCACCCTGTTATTGTGACAAGGCTAAGCCAGTAATTTGATAAGTAGGCAAATATAAGTTTCAAATATACCCCGACATTATGTCAGAGGTCCACCTCCACTGATATTTAGTGAAACATCATTCATCGTGATATTTATGAAAAATAAATGTAACTATTCTATTCATTCGGTCGCTTCTATGTTGCTGCGAATGATTGTTTAAAATTTCAATAAAATGTGCATAAAGTACGCATTGTCTGAGGTCGCTATTATATCAAAATGCCCATTCATTTTTCCGGAGAGTCGCGGCGCGCGGCGCTCGGCGCGCCCAACCATGCGTGATTTTGTTTTTGTGCGTTTGTTCAGTGTCTGTGAGCTTGCGGTTATTTGAATATTTCCAAAACCATTAGTCCTGAAATAAACATCTCATATTTGATTAGCAATTTATTGTACGATTGAATCAAGTTGCACTACGATACCTGAACGCAATTACTGTGCGCAATTGAATTGGAATTGACTTTTTGCTACTCGTATGTACATCGAACAATCAAACGTTGTTTGGTGATTCAATACAAAGCTTACTTAATAATAGTCCCGATAAAAGTGGAGACGTAAAGTGAACGCTTGCGGGATGTGACTGAGATAAAAAGATTGTTCGGTTCAATAGATTCAATAGAGCAGATCCCTAAGTCCCAAATTAAATCATGAAACATCTTTGCACCTGGTAGAAGCCTCGCGAGGCGCGTTTGCTTCGCTCGCTGACTGACGAATCTTTTCCATTATTCTTTCTCTGATTTCATAAAACTGCAAGGAAATATACTAGTCTTGTTATTTTATTAGTTATTCTCCTATTTCTTCTTTGTGTCACGATTTATTTTGGACTTTTATATTATTTTTCTCTTTGAAAATACAATTCCACGTTTCCAATAAGTCGCAGTAATACGTTTGTTGCGAAAACTATTTCTAAATCAACAGAAAGCTAAAAGATATATTTTAAGCTTTTACTTTATCAGATCGCTTTTGTAAACATTGAAAGATACGAAAAGTGCTGCAAGTCACTGTGAAGTTGAGTGTTAAGGATTTAGTGTGGCCATTCGTTGGAAGGGACTACTATCTCTATCTGTCCATCGAATGTGAGAAAAAGGCTGCGGCTTTAGTGGGACAAATTCGTTTCGATTCAGTCACGTAGCGGCCAGATGGGCCTCTTAGCAGATTTGGTAAACGTATGTTTAGATTTGGTCGAATTGTTTATTGAATGGGATTGAAACTATGTTGTGCTCCTGGACGCAATAACACATCATTTTTATTACACCTTTTTGACAAATCTATTTATTTTATATAAACCCTTGAGAAGGACATTAGTCTATACCTATAAATATTATTATAAATAAATACCTACGTATAATATTGATTGTTGTGATAAGAGTACCAAAACTTGAAAAAGGTACTGAAGCATTAAATAAAGTGTCTGTTTTGTGAAAATTAAACAACAAAATGTTAAATTACTAATGTTTGATGCATATTTCATGTCTCTTAACCGATTTTGATGACGCATTGGTAAACGCTAATAAAAACCACCAAATAACTGATCCCCAGAGCCAACAATGCCGGACCCGTTGCAGTGTAACAAATCGTTCAAGCAAAAAAGATAACTAGTTGCACGTCATTTAGCGCGTAATTGCTGTGCACAAGTGATGAGACCGGCCGTCACGTGCTACGGGCTACGAGGCTACGAGCTACAGATCGCTACGCCACAGCTACGCGGCAGATAACTCGTAGCTACACTTGTAATGGAAAAATCATTATGACTAGAAGCTTATTGTTTGGTTACATTAAAGCTAAAAAAATATGATGTCCACCATCACAAAACGTTAATATTCACTTTAGCTATTAAAAGCTGCACGCTATGTGACCCGCTTTTAATTGTACCTGGAAATCGCGGGGTATTAGCAGTGGGTAGTCGCAGGCTACGCGATCATTGTGCGTCTCACTCGCGGGTAGAGACCGTTGTCGGCCACGCGGCACCGCTGCATTACTGTTGGAACTTGTGCAAACATTCGTTATGTACTTGTGTCCACGGAAAATTGCTGTTGCGCTGAGCAAACAGTACAAAAAGTTGTCGTAGTCTGTTGTCTCTTGATATTTTAGCACGTGTTAATTGTGTTAACATTTCATTTTGTACTAAAAAACGTACGTGTACAATTATTTACTTTACGTTGCTGTGCTTAATTTAACAGTTCACAGATTTTAGGTTTTGTTGACCTAGCACGGTTTTAAACGTGATATGTGTTTGTGTCTGTTTTATTTTACTAAAATCAAGTTATGGGAAGTTCAAAACCGCAAAGCCATGCAAAGAGAGCACTTTGGCCTAACATATAATATAAAACATATGAAACTTTTCGCCGACGTACAAACACAGATAATTAAGGAGCGTGAAACCATTTTGAATATTTTATGAATGAGTATTTCATATGTATGAGAGCGTGGCTACTAGAAGGAAATTATACAAATTTGCATTCCTAATGAATACATTTATCAAGTCATACCGACATGTTCAGTTTTTGTCGAAATATTAGAACAAGTAAGACAAAGAATGGGTGTTGGAGATAAAATTGTGTTTGTATTAACATTCAAAATGTTTGAGTCGCAGCCAAGTATCAAATAGGAAGTCATTTCGTTGAATAAATAAAGGGTAGCAAAAACCAGACGCTGCGAACGCGAAATAACTGCGAGACAATCTGCTCGTCGTCCGCAGAGAATTTGTCGCGTTATTGAGTATCGTAAAGCAAATGCGGCGCGGTTGTGTCGGCTGCGTCATTTCGGCGCGACGCTCATTCGTCTGATGAACGCAACACGACCGTGATGCGAGCCGCGCTGCCACATTGCGCGTGTAATTGCCGCGAGCGTGCGACGAGCCGCCATTAATCTCGCCAACACTCGATAAAACGCACAAGTCATGCTACAATGTTATACTCACACCCCTCCCGAGCGAGCATTTTGTTATGTAATGTTATTGTAAATTGTACAGCCACCGCGGCTGCTTAAATGGATTAAAGTAATTAATGATTCCGAAATGAAATATTTTGACGTCGACGCGACGTAAGCACTGGTATAGAAGACATTGGCAAGTAGTAAGTACAAAATCGAAGGATTTTTATTTAATGAACTGTTATGTCGTTTGTACCAGAAAACCAAGTAAGAACCAACTCAGAAAAATCGTACCAATTTAATTAAAAAATAAATACATTTTTGGATAAAGCTAATTACAAAAAAAAACAAGAATTCTATATTTACGTGACCATCGTCCAAAGGCCAACAGCGTAGCTATCTTGAACGCGAAAACTTTTTCGCATTTTCCTAAGGTTTTATCTTGTCAGATGGCCGTAATTTACCAACTTACGTCTATAGACAAATAGTGTGACAGTAATGGAAGGGAGCGTATACACTGAGTTGGTCGCCGGTCGCCGGTCGCACGGCGCGCTTCGGCTCCACACTCACAGAGCATTCGAGACAAATTGAATTTGCGCGAACGCCGACGACGAGCCAGTTTGCGCTGCTAACTAGCTGCGACGTGAATGCTGCCACCCTTGTCTTTATATTATATCTGTCTAACCATTTTAGTCACCGGTTCCTGAAACACAGCGTTCGTACCTGTTCACGACGCTGATCACAACTACTTTCTATTAAGTTACCATTTCAATTGTTGGTACTTCGCTATATCACTATATCACTCAAGAAAACAAACTGGCTTGATTTTGATATCACATGGAGGACGTTTCACAATTTATAATTAGGTACATAATATCAAGTTTGGGCTCCGGAAACATAGAAGTTGTTACTTATTGTTTTTCAATAAAGTGACTAAATAACACCAATCACGAAATACATACCATAATGCATATATATGCAATGCATATATGTACAACATACCACAAAAATATACCCAATGGACACAACTAGAGTATTCTATCCACAACGGACGACATATAACACCACGAGAAGCAAATAATTCGACATAAACGTTGTTGTCACTTCGTCTAAAAATCCAATAATAAGCTACCGTTTTCAATCAAGATCCAGGGGGCGCATGAGAGCGGAGCCAGCGGAAAGCTTCTAATAGCAAGCGAGAGAAAACACATTTGTCTTGTCCCGGACCGTTAGCGTATATTACGCCGCCTGAGACATCGCCCGCTGCGTGCTTCTTAACTCAGTTTCACTATGTTAACTTGTGCCTTTTTCATCGTTACACAAAAATTAGCCTGTATTTTTACAATACTGAGCACAAACAACTTCAGTTATATCACAAACTTGAAAGCTTTTATGATAATTATTCCGCCGACCAACTACCTACTAATTTAAAATATAAGTACGTACCTACTTACAGTTTCTGTGTAGAGCTTAAACAAAGCATGTTATGTCGTCGGAGCTTATTAAAAGTTTATTTTTCGAATAGAGGAAGTACGTAAGTCAAGTTTATGACAACAACCTGCACCAAGAGGACCCCGCCGTTGTAATGAGTGAATAGCCGAAGTTCGGCACCAACTTTACCAACGTTGACGTCTTTACCGATATTTTATTATTCAAACTACATTCAATTGCTGTAAGACGTCTTCGTAACAATAGCTATAACAGTTAATTCAAACTGTTCGAAACTTGACTCAGGATTTAATTAAACCTCTTTTTGTCAAAGTACATAACATAAATGCTTTGTTTCATTATCATCTTCCATGAGTCCAAAAAATAGCTAGCATTCTGCAGTTTTCTTTTATTCTTAAAAGTGGGAACTTAATTTACCGGGATCAAAGGTAAAATTCATAATAAAAATATTCTGGACAACACTTGTTTAATATACTTACCGGGTCACGTCAGAACACCACACTTCCCGAAGTCAAACAAAAAAGCCGCACAAAATAGCGGAGATACACGAAACGCGTGTATTTCCCGAAGGAGCAGGAAGGATGGGGAACGTTTGACACCAGCCTTCTAGCCTACTTAGTACGTCACTATAATGGACCACAGATTGTGGGGGCAGAAAATCTAATCAGTATAATGGGGCCGATTTACGCACTTTAACTTTCTGAACAATCAAATTCAATTATTCGAATTGTCAAAACATAATTGAAAAGATATAAAAATATAACACAGTCCCTTCAATATTCCCACAATATTTTAAATAGTAAAGCTATATGTTCGTTTGTATGTTCCGTTTTCACGTCAAAACGGCTGAACTGATGTTGATAAATTCTGGCACAATGATAGATGGGACCCAGAGACGCTCAAACACTATATACGGGGTGAGGGACAGGTGAGGTCGCGGGCAACAGTCGGTGAATAATTAATGTGAAAGGACTGTAGTAGCACAGAATATATAATAGTACTACTGAGATTGTATTGATGATTTAATTGTAATCTGAAACTAATAGCAAGTAGACTTAGAGTTTATGTTTTTCATACTAGTCCAGGAAAAAGGTGCAGACGCATGATTATTTTACGTCTGCCGATGCCGACAGCAGCAACTGAATCTCAACTTTATTGTATCGAGATTAAGACTTAACTTTAACAGTTAGGTCTTAATCTCGATCAAACGTGAAATAAGTGACACGTTAATGGTGGCACAAGATAAGTTGATAACTCAAATTATATTCTTCGAAATGGGAAGCCAAACAAATAGTCATGAGACAATATGCTACAGTTCCCGCAACATATTTTTTATCAGTAAACGGATCCGATAGAGTTCCATTAGACATTAGAACACTTACAGTTAACTGTGTACGGTAGTTATGACAAAGTAGGCAACGTGTCTGGCGCCGGCGCGTCTCCTCACTTCTGCCCCCTCTAAATCTTATAGCACCACGGTGTCATAATGCAAGCAAGACACAAACATGTCTACGTGCGCCAAGCTTGTTAAGTGGTTTGGAAGAAAAACATCACAAAAACTTTTTTTATTGTCGTAAGCCATTTAAGCCGTATGTATTCCTTTTGTATAGGTAACTGTTCTACACGGAGTTGAGACACATAAAAATATGTTTTCATCCATTGGAGTAAGTTTAGTAGTTTGCAATTTTGAGAGAACTACTTACAGTTTTTTTTTTTATCAATCTTCAAATGAGTCCTCCTACCTAGGGCGGGGCGGTAGAGCCTGTCACACTTGTACTGACTTAAAGCCACGGTGTCCTTCAATAGTCCTTTACGTTCCAGGGTCACGGTTATCTGATGAAGCCCCAGCAAGTCCCGCGACACGGGAAATCCAGCGACTCCGTCAGAGAACTACAGCTGTTGTTATTTTTAACGCGTTTCTTCTTTATCCCGCCCCAGTTGTTGCTTGCTTATTCCCAAGTAACGTTTCCGTAAAGGGTTAGGTCGTGCCCTCATTAACACGGACCTCCTCCTTAATTCATGACTTTCGTTCCCCACGGAGCGACTGTCACCCGACCTTCCTGACCTGATGTTATTAGAGCAATGGAGTATCCGCCTTATCGTGATTTAACTCATAAGATGTATGCTAACAAATTAGGGATATTTTAAAAAGTGCATAAAGTATATTACCGAAGATAAAACAAAATCTTATTATTTTTTCTTTTGAATAAATAGTTTTACTGCCGCATAAACTTTCACCTAAGTTGCGGTCTATAAAGAAAATCGGGTAACATAATTCAACATGATGCCACATTTATGATATTGCAATAATCGAAAATCACAAATCACATATTTTACTCCCGCGTCCGAAAGCTATTAAAAATTAGGGGAACCCGAAAGCGTTGTAACTTAGAATGCAGTGTTTTCCGGATAAGGAATGCGATAAAAGTTTACGGTTGTCGAATAGTCGTAAAAAGATCACCGCATTGAGAGCGCATTTCCAAATCCTCGGTTACCACACGAGCACGACTCAGAGTCAGGACTCACGACTGCTCTAAGTAAATCGATTTTGTCTCGGACATTGTTTTTTTTTTTATTCAAAGAGTTGGATATTTCTTTCTTCTTTATTTTATTTCTAAAATAAACGTGTGGTTTTTAGAATGGTCATATAAAGCTTAATATAAACTGGAAACGGTCAATTTATTAAATAGAAAGAAATAATAAATAAAATTTTTGTAAATGTAAATATAAACTCCGATTTGTAGTAGTAATTTACCTTATTAAATAACAACAAGGATTCCGATAACATTACCATAGGGGTGACGACGACATAAAACGTGTCCGAGACGACTGTCCCCCTTGATCTCCTGTGCGGGACTAGAGTCGCGGGGCCCGGCGCCCGGCCGGAGTCACCCCCGTGCCCGACCCTGGCCCCGCTACAGCGAATATTTTTTGTGGGGACATCATAATAATAGCTCTGTATTACTTCAGGAGAAATTCCAAGAAGTTTATAACTCGAGATGAGTTTCGTGTTCCTTGTCATAAATAATAAAGCGGTCGTCGACTACAACGTTGTGCAGATTTTAAGTGAAGTAAAAATTTAAGAAATAATTTTTCATTTTCGAGCCTCGAGTCAAAAGGAAATTGTCGGAAGTTTCGTAAATTAATGAAGATTTCATAGAGAACACGGTGCGATTTTCGAAGCCGCATCAACCACGCGAAAAGAAAATTCTTCAATGATTTTATGAGAAACCTATTGTAAAATTTGCATATACAATTTTACGAGGAATACATTAACAATTCGAAACATTCACGCTTGATCGGGCACCGCGTTACAGCACCATAATGTAAAGGGTGACTCGTGACTCTGCGCTGTCGTGTAGAGATTCTTTTAACATCAACTTTTTCGCCTGATAAATTACAAGAAGGCAAAATTACAATATTAAATAGTTGAATATTTACGAAGGAGAACAAAGAGCTAGTAAGTAAACTGATACCTGCCGACCAATCAATCTAATATCATAAATTTAGTTTAACGCTCAAACTATCTGACTATCGGACGGCGCGGCGCGTGGCGGGCGCAGCCACTGTTCTCTCCATGCTGTCTACAGATTCTACTTAAGTTAATGGATAAGTTGCGAAGGCACGGAGTTTACTTTGTGTTTTCAGGTAGACGGACTTGATCGAGAAGTTTTCTTCGTTAATTTGAACAAGGCAGGAGCTTTACAAAACTGTCAGGATAGTTTCAGGAACAAGGTGCCCTGATTGTTGAGTTTATAATTACCATGATAACAATATGTACCCACTTTGTGTTGTAGTTACGATACTGTTTGTTTAATACAATGTTAAAATTAAATATTATCTGTGAGATGATATTAATAAGTATATACTTTATAGCTACATCACCACATGTGACTTTCGTAGATATAAAAGTACGAAAAAAATACTGGTAAACCTGTGGTTTTAACTTTATCCGAGTAAGTAAACATTCAACGGCGTAACAAATTACGACTGAATTACAAGTTATTTTCAAAAAAGTAAGTCGCCCAAAACTTCCTCCGCCTAAAGAATTATGAAGATTAGCATAACAAAGTAACCTGAGACTCAGAGAATGCGTCGCCTTTTGCAACTCGCCAAACCTGCTGCTATATTTATTTAGGAAGTTACGACAATATTGTTTAAAGAATGTTGAAGAAATTAAGATAAATAATCATATTTTTATGATTCTGCTGTCATTGAAAAGCTGCATCAGAAGACTGAAAAATCCGAGGCAGAGCGCGGAATTAGACACAGGCCTATAACTCGCTTGTGCTACCAATTACGCTAATGGAATTTATTTCATTTGAAACCCACGTTGGCGCTGAAGTCCGGACTATGCGCTCACGGTGCTTTATTGCAACTTCAAATGGATACAATATACCTTTTGTAAACTCGGTTTAAGTCGTACTACCCGCCGTGGACGTAGAACTTCTTTATATGTTCTTAATGTTTTAAGACGACCAAGTTAGTTGAACCAATAGGTAGTGAACGAGGGACTTACAGAGAAATGTAATTTAAGTTATCTTTGGGAGTTATTCATTGTTTGCTCAGTAACTCTCAAATCAATGTAGGTAAAGGTATTGCGCCATATAGATTTGGTCATCACCAAACACGTGAGTAGTCTGCTAATTAAAGAAGAAACGGAGGAACGCCTTTGTGCAAGAGTGGGACTGCATGACCTAAGCAAATTCATAATATTTCATAACAACAAGGCCTTTAATTTGATACCCATGTCTATACTGTGCATTTTTTTTTCTGTTACGACTTTACATCCCCTAGAGGGCGCCATATTGGATTTGGTGACTACTTTTTAACCACCAAAAAATTAAGACGCTTCTAACGACACCTCATTTGTCATGTAATGATTAGTAGTTTAGAAGTTATGAGGGAACAAACCAACAAACAAAGATACATGCACACATACCGGCCAAAATCATAACCCTCCTTGTGGCTTTGCCGTAGTCGGGTAAAAAAAGGCTGTTAGGCCAGTTCATTACTCAAAAACCCAACTTTAAATTGGTAATATCGACGGTACAGTGATGGATCAAGTTCGCGTATTAAAAGTTAAAAACTAGCCCTTACAAGACTCGTACGTGTTCTTTGTCTCAAGTTTTGTGCTCACCTCTAAGGAACTTCCCCCTCTGAGCAACTAATATTAGTCAATTAGGTATTCAGGACGCGCGCGGCTCACCCCGCTCTGCCGCCTGCGTCTGTGGCGGACTCGCTTTCGCTTCTATTCCTCGCTGCAATGCCAATTAAAAAAATACCGAGTCATATTAGCTAATGCCTGCTGGGTATGTTGGATATGTCGAAGAATTTCTTTCAGATTGCACACAATAAATTTCTAAAAACAATAAATATAAATGCAAAAGTGTGGATGTTTGGACGGTTGGATGGATGTTTGTGAACTCAATCATGTCGGAACGGCTGAACTGATATTGATGAAAATTTGCTCTGAGATATGTTACTTTGTTCTGGAATGATAAGAATAATAAGGATACTGTTTATTGGTATTGTGGTATTAAGTCTCCGTGGTATAATTTGCGGACGAAGGTGCTGGTAACAGCTAATTATAAAATATTGAGTAGGTAGGTATTAACCGGATTTGAAAGAAAATATATAAATTTCTACAGTGCAAAGTAAAATCAAGTTTATGATTCGTTAGTTTTCCCAAATTCATAACAATATTTACGGCTAGTCTGAAATGATAACAAAAAATTCCGAATTTAAATATTTTATGTTGGTTCCCTTATCATATTCTAAGAGTTCTTTTTAGAACACTCTTGGGTGTTACGACTTTTATCGCAGGAAATCTCTCTCCTTTCTGCATAATTCATCGCTATGAAGTTGAAACCGAAGTCGTAAAAGAAATCGTTCTATGATTTCATGTCTTCGGCGGGAAACTTTCTACTTGTCTTTCTTTTGAATCAACGTTCGCCCCTGGAGTCCGGGCCATGCTACCAATATTATCGACGATTGCACTTTTGATCCTTGAATATGTCTGGAGCGTTTACAGTAACCGTTAAATATTTAACCTTTTGGGGTCACGGCTATTTATAAATATGAGCCGGCTATGTGTGGGTGTACACCCACACCCAAACAGTTAAAGCGTTCAATATTTCAGAAAAGCTTTTATTTTTGGCTACCACTAATTAATAGTGTTCATGAGTATAGAAATAACTTACAACTTATTAAGAATAGTTATTTGTGCAACAAGAGAGCAAAGTCGTTTTTTGCTGCGAGTGCTGATTTTGAATCTTGAGCAAGCGAAGGATTCAAGGATTGAATCACGAGCGTAGCGAGTGATTCTAAAGTTGAATCCTGAGTGTAGCGAGAGATTCAAAGGCACGAGATGCAAAAAACTTTGCTCTCGTGTAACACACATAACTTTTCACTTCAGCAGCGAGAACACTTTAGGAGATAAAATATTAAATAGGAATAGATTAAAATAACTTTTTTTAGGGTTCCGTAGTCAACAAGGAACCCTTATAGTTTCGCCATGTCCGTCCGTCCGTCCGTCCGTCCGTCCGTCCGTCCGTCCGTCCGTCTGTCCGCAGTTTAGCTCAGAGACGGACAGTACTAGAGAGCTGTAATTTGGTGTAAATATACGGATTTGTTGTGCCAAAAAAGTGGTAAAATAAAATCTCATAAAATATTTTTTTTTAGGGTACCTCCAGTACTTACACGTAAAGTGAGGATTTTTTTTTTCTCGCGTACCCCTTAGTGTGGGGTATCATTAAATAGGCCTTTAAAAAATAATGATAGTTTCCATTAACATTTTTTTGATAAAAAAATTCGTTTGTGAAATATTAAGCTTTAAAGTGCTAAATTTTGCTCGATTCGAGTGTCCCCCCCCTCTACCAGCAAAACGGTTATGTTTGGGGGTGTGAAAAAATTCACAATAGTAGTATATATAACGAAGTTTAAAAGAAAATTATCATGACTAAGTAGGCTTTACAACTTTACGAGTAATAGTCGACCAACTTATAAAATGTACTTATATCCATGTTTTCTTAAACAAAATGTATCGGAGACAACGGCAAATGTAAGTTTGTCAACTTTATTTTTACAGCTTTTATAGGTATGTTTTTAGGGGATAGGTAGGTTTTTATCGTCAACAATTTTTGACTAAATTCAAAAAAAGGAGGAGGTTCTAAATTCGTTGTAATCTTTTTTCTTATGTATTTTCCCCGATTTCTCAAAGACTCCTGGACCGATTTTGAAAATTCTTCTTTTTAAAATTAAATTCAGCGAATCAGTTTAGTTAGTTCGCATAAGTATTTTGATGGGCAACTACGGAACCCTACACTGTGCGTGGCCCGACACGCACTTGGCCGGTTTTTTTTTAAAGTAGCTTTCAACAGTAAGTAAATAACTAATAAGTAAGTAACTTTCAACGTCTCGTCTGTGATAAATCTAAAAAATATGATAGCAACACCGTCTCCGAAAAACTGCTTGCGCCCTTTGTTAAGTCTCCATTCATTGAAGACATGGTATGCATGGTTTCAGATATTTAGTTAGAGTTAGGAAATTTAATTCTGCATTAATAATTTGTTGTTTTAAATGGTTATGTTAAAATAAGTACTGTTATCGTCGCTAGTTTTACGCATATTTTTAACTTATTCTACTCTTTACGCCAGCCATGAAATTTTATTCCCGCTCTTTTATTTTTAAATTAAGGCGTGTTCGGAAATAGCACCCATAATATTTTATTCAAAATATTTATTAACATAAATTGAAACTAGAAATAAATATTTACAGTAAATGCTTATTTTCATTTAAATACAGCAATAAGTTAAAAATTCAATAAAATACATTCGAAGACATTATTATCGTTTTGCATTTCTTTGGTTAGATAGTACAAATTTCCGAACGTGTTTGTCTTTGAGACCAAATTCAAAATCGGAACTTCGAAAGGGCTGGTGTTTGTCTCTCTCTCTTTCTATTGGCGGGAAAGAGATAGAGTGTTAATGTTTCGAATTGTATGATTAACTCAAGGCTGAATATGATATTCGCGGCTTTTTTTAAAACAAAAATTAAAAAGCTACTTTGTCTCTCTAGTGAGCAAAATCGCATTTTGCTCACTGATTTCAGGCAGCAAAACCAACATGTTTGAGCTACTGAAGTGAAAAAAATAATAAACCTTTATTAGTACCTACAAAATGGGAAAACAGTGATGAAAGGTACGAGTACCTAAAATCAAAAAACACCAGCCTAAATTATCAAAAAAGCAATCTACTTACCCGTTCGAAGCTACTTCAGAAGTTATACTTGTTCACTTCTAGAATATTCAATGAACAATATACCGAGTGTACAGTTGTCGGTCACCACATTTAGTGGGGTCTGTTGCAAGTTTATTTGTAACCTCATATTTTACTTTCTACATGCTGAAACCCGTCTAACTCCTGCCAACGTCGGAAGCTTCTTCTTCGCAAGAAATGTTTTAAGACGAATTCCGAAAATTTCCCCTCAACATTGCGATTCAAAGAAACAAACTTATATTAAAGTAATTTAAAAGGCGTCTTTGTTATTCTTTGTCCAAAGTTAGAAGTTATGCATTTTGTATTTTTGCGTAAAGCAAATGGAAAACATGATTATTGTTTTGCCTCCAATCGATGTAAATACAAGGTAAAACGATTACCGAGTTACCTTTTTTTTTTAATGGAAGAGCTATCTTATTCTGACTTAGTAGTTCAACATGACAACGTATGCCAACGTATAATCAGATATACTCATTACCGTATTTCCTAAAAGAAAATAAGTAAAACAAACATTTTGTTCCACAAATTAAAAGTAATGCTTTAAATTATATTGTTATGTCATAAAGTCGCCTGCAACCAAGGTTAATTTGAAATTATAATTTGATTAGCTTTGTGTGGCGTTCAAGAGGGAGGAAGTCCTTTGCAATAATTGTTATTTACTACAAAAGCTGCCAGAGACAATATTGTACATTGTATCTCAGACCACATTTTATAAAATCATAATTTGATTATCTCGGGCTTAAAAATATTACGGTAACGAAAAAAGCATCCATCCATTTAAACAAGCTGCTGCCAATATTAAATTCTTAAATCTTGGGAAGATGGTTTATTAAATTGCTTTTTCGAGTAACGATATCAAGATAACAAAGTTTTGTTTTTAACGAAGATTTAAGGCGAGTTAAGAGTGCACCTGATAGAATACCTGAGAGAGGGGGAGTATTTTTTTATAAATAGGTACCCTATACTTTATGATGAAATGGTATTTTTTAATTACTTAAGTCAAAAACGTTTTACGTGTAGGGGTTTTCATAAATGACAACTTATGTAACGCAGTCATTGTAATATAACCATTTTCGTCCGTAAAATGTCCCTACAAACATTTTACAAATAACTGGGTGATTAATATTCAACAAAGCCGATTTCTTCCCGATTTAATGTTGGGATGGTATTATAATGTAAATAAAGCCAATCTCCCCACAAAATGGACCGTGTGCCTGCCTAATCCTGTAATAAATCATCATTTGGATCGAATAATCATCATAAACCTTACGTGGTCGGTGAGTGAGCGGCGCGCGGCGATCGCTTCCATACATCATGTGGCGATTACTTGTATCAAATAAACATTACGGCGGACTTGCCTTCTCATATTCCCAGAGAGCCGCGTGCCGTTTTACCAATAACGATATCTTTCTTTTTCGGTAACAAATACATTTATGATTGCATTCATCTGCCAATCAATACATAGATGCTCATGTTACATTTTACTGTGTTATTAAGAAAATGGAAGAATTGTTTTTTTGGAACTCTACACCTACGCTGTTTTGTTATTAGAGGCACGGCACGATTGGTACAGTGGTTTAACGATTTGCTGCCATGTTGCTTGTCGCAGATTCGATTCCTGCACAGAAGAAATATTTGTATGGCCACAGTTGAGTTTGAATGTTTATGCAAGTGAGTTTTAATGTTGTCTATGTAAACAATGGGCAAAGTTTAATTTTCTCAATAATCAGATTGCTAATCCAAAAGCCATAACAATCAAAATCAAAAGATTATTATCAAAGCTATGATGGACATAGAGATAAACAAATTTTAGACTGGTCAGTGATAGTGAGGAGAAATCTAATTTACGTTTGCAGAGTTATATGAATTTTAAATTGATGTTGGGGTTAGCGCGGTGCGGAGTCGCCAGTCGGTACCGAGAGCCGCGGGGCTTTCACCACAGACAAATGACATCAGTGGGCTCCATTAAAAATGCTACACGGGGATCTGCGCGATGTTATCGAAGCAACCAGAGTTTTGAGCCTAGAGGCTTGGCTGATGGTAAGATTTGGAAAAGATCTCAGCAGGACAATCGTCTAAGAACATATTTTCTTACATACCTTCAAATACAATAAGGGTGCTTGAACATGGCGCATGTAACCAGCGCTGGTGCCTCAACATGCTAAAGCTACATGCGCCGTGTACAAGCACCCCGCGGGTAGCTTGATCAAGTAGCTTGTGCATGTTACTCGCGCGGGTAAACCGCAAACCCGCACCATTACTTGCGCGAGTAGCATGCGCCGTGTATAAGCACCCCGCGGGTAACTTGATGAAGTAGCTTGCGCATGTTACTCGCGCGGGTAACCCGCATGTTTACTTGCGCGGGTTACAAGCGCCGTGTACAAGCACCCTTAGGTCCGCATGCGTGCAAACATATAAACATGATAACGGCCTTGATCTTTGTTATTTTGACAGATTCCTATAATACATTGACAAAGTGAATCATGATTCAAAGTTCTTAGTGCCTACTATATAAAAGAAGATCAGATTCCAATTATAATTTATTTTTCTACGTGATAAATTGGTTGCTGGTAAATTAATTGGTTTTATTTTGAAATTGCGATCATTACGTTATAACAGATGCAAGTGCTAGCAAAATAAGTGAAACATTATTTTTTAATTCAGCCCCGAGTTTTAGATCAGGTGGCCTACCACGAACTCTTAAGGCGTGAGTCTTTAAGCTGTGGGAGAGAGATAGCGCTAGACGACTTGTATAGCGCTGTCTCTTTTCCTCGGCCTAAACTGGATCGCGTTAAGAACTCGTGATAATGCCATAGCTCATTTGAGAAAAGGAAAATATTGCTAAGTATATCATCTGGATCACGTCAGCTGTAAAACAAAAAAAAACACATCAGAATCAGTCCATTCGTTTTGGAGTTACGATAGAAAACAAAGTTAGACACGTTAAACTCAAAATTCTCTATTTGCGGGACATGGTTTTATAAAAACAGTTTGAAAGAGCAGCACTGAGCGGTAATTTTTTAATTACTAGGAATTTCTTTGCGTGCGTTTACATACATAGAAACTCACATACAACAACAAATTTGTTCCGTGCGGGAAGCGAACCCGCTAACGTTTCACAGCAGTCGAACGATAAGCCGCTGCGTTAAGCGCCATTTAGACGGAGCAAGAACTCGTATGCGAGTTTCACTACATTGCGGCATTTGTTTCATTAACTGAATTTGTTCTACCTATAAATTCCGCAATGTAACGCAACTCGCGTTCGAGTTCTTGCATCGTCTAAATGAGGCTTTAACGTGTCGCCGAATTTCTAGACCTTCGTGAACAAACATAGCAGCTCAAAGGCGTGGGTTTCACCCCTAAAAACCTGAAACCCACGTGGTGCCTTCTCTTTTTGGTGGGATGTATTTCGTACCTACGCAACGTAAAGCTGATTTAGCCTCCGTGACATCATAAAGCACGGATCCGCGCAACGTGTGTGTGAACGCCATACGAGTAGGTGGTATATTTAAAACTGAATGTTAGTGAGTTTTTTTGTTAACGTTATAATAATATTTAAGCGTTTTGAGTATTTATTTTATAAATAGTGCAACCTTTTTTTACAGTTTATTTATATTTTAGTTGTTTCGGAACTTATCATTTATCAATGTTGTTCAAAATAAATTATGTAGATTGTTATTCGAACGGTGTTAGTTTCACAAATAAAATACGTATTCGGTCCTTTTGAAATATTTTTAAAGAAAATTTAAGTTTTCAAAATAACTTTAAAAACTGGAAAAATGTGTTACTTGATCTTTTATAATAAAATTACAGAAATAATAAATAAACAAACGAAAAATTTAACGAACTACTTTCCCCTCACTATTATCACTATTCGCAGACTGCCCCGTTAATCGAGAGGCAAGTGCTAATACTATGCATGAGGTTCTGGGTTCGATTCCAAAGTCGCGTTTCTCATTAGCAGCCCGGAGTCCGGATTATTGCCGGGCTGGTGGGAAAATGCTCACCCCTATAGTATAGGCATAAACATTACCGACAAAATGTGGATTTACATGCCTCTCTCTGAAATCAAGCGTGACCTGATACAGTACCTACCAGTTCTTATCAAGATAAGTTATAAGAATAAAAAAAAAAAAAGAATCATCGAAATCGGACTAGAAACCTCGGAGTAATCGGTGTAGACAAAGTTGAAAACTTCTTAGGTTTTTGTTGATTTTTCAAAAAGTGCTAGTCCGATTACGATAAAATTTTAATGGGACTATTCCGGAAGTATACGATAAGACATACCCTAACCAACAAAAAAGAATTTTTCAAATCGGTTCTTAAACGACGGAGTTATACCCAAACAAACATTAAAAAAAAATACAAACATCCGAATTGAGAACCTCCTCCTCCCTTTGGAAGTCGGTTAAAAAAACGGCCAAGTGCGAATCAGATTGGGATAGGGGACACCTCGCCCACCCAAAAAGTGGCCTGTTTCGTGGCTAGAGTTTCGTTCAATTTATTTTTATTATTATATTTTATTACAGAAATATTTAAAATAAGAAATCTCTCTCTAAATACAAATCATGAGATACAGCCCGCCAACACACAGCTAAATGGAATATAGACAAATACCACTCTCGTTTTTTACCAATAAAAAATTACCCATTTTGTTTTTCATATGCATAATATATGTAACACTATATTTTTGCTGGTTTTGAAAATGTGTTATATCTGAAAAACTGTTAATTATTATCTCATTCAAACCAGAGTACTGAAGGAAAACGCATTGTACCCCTTTGGAAGTGTATTAGGTACCGTTCCAACGATCGATTTTGTTAAAAAAATTGTTTTAAAAACCTCAATGTCATTTCTTTTTTGCATTGATATTCGGTTACAGAACCCCAAACACAATTTCTGTAGAGGCAAACCCGAGTGATTTACCTCAACAATTTCAAATTTGCAGCAGAGTTCTGACCCGTCGAACACACAAATACTGGTATCAACGTTTAAAATCATTAGAAACAAGAAAAAAGCTCCTAAAATTTACTAATATTTAAAAAAATCCACATTATAATAAAATAATTATCCTGTACATATACAGAACTGTGACAGGCAGAGCCATCTGTTACAGAAGCCACGAACTAAATAAATAAATTGAAGGGTGCCGTGGTAACATGAAACTTATTCATTGAATATAAAATTACTTAATGATTAATTAAACGTTAGTGTGCCTTTATTAGTCAATTATTGAATGGTTTTGAGAAAAAGGTCTGTTCAGAAAAAGATTTCAATATTTCCAGATTATGAAGAGTCAAGTCCATAGCTATACGAGTAACCTATAAGTACTACGTCGTTCTCATAATATAGCAATAATGTAAGAGCAGTGTTATAATGTTGGTGTGTAATGTCTAGAATTATACCCTTTTGTGTATCATTGTAGATATTTATAAAAACAATTCCTACCAATATTTTAACAATATGAAAACTTTTTAAATCTTCGACCATATTTTATTCATAAACTAATTTTAATATAGCGAAAGTGTAATAAAACCAAATATTCAACTATTCAGTAGATCTTTTTATCAATTTCTGTGGCAAATATGTAATTTAAAATAAAAATTTGTACAATGAGTACACCCCTAATACTGGTAAATTAAAAGGCGCTGTGTTCTCGAGGGACACCCATTTGAAGCGATAAAGATTTGCGGAGGGTGCAGCCATTCTCTATGGTTCTCTATGGTTGGACGTACAATCGATCATTAATTACATTTAGTCACATTTACGCGCCACATGTTACTGTAAGCAGTCGTGTAATGTCCTTGTTGAGACCCCTACTTATACATATTTATCGAAAATTTCATTTTTTGAGACAGGACATTTGCACTAGATTGATGCTTACAAATTACACTATATCTGTTCAGTGATTGATAACCAATAGGTATCATGAAGTTTTTTTTATGCTACATAGCTAATTATACATATAATTCACCGCAATAGATAGAAGTTTCAATTACTGCTTTAAAAAATAATATTTGATTAAATGTCCTTAATCAAAAATAAATAAACTCATAGAATAATATGATTGCTAAACCAGCTAGCTTTGTTTTCGAAAGCGGATATCTGCGTGTGATTGTTTCTCAATAGAAATATCTAATTAAGTGTGGTATTTACAGAGCACAGTAAGTAAAGCAATATACATATTTACATAGGTACGTAGAAACAGTTTGGCCTCCGAGCCGAGAGCGCGTGTCGATAAGCATCTGCTGAGTGGTCCCCTTGTGTTTTCCGATCGACACACGCTCTGTGTTGCTATTAATTTCTGAACCCAGTCACAAAGCTTGGACATAATGTGATTATATTAGCAAGTAAAATGAGCATAGCACTATAATTTTATGCAGTCGTATTATCATGCCTGAGGAAAAATCCCTGTGTGAACGTTGATGAACGCGTCTGATCAAGATAGTCGAGATATAAAACCACAACAAGACGTTCAGCTGAGCCTGATTGAACGTTACGGTTTATATGTTAAGCAGAAACAGCAACTCGAGACACACTACACACCAGAAACTAACTGACTTGATTAATGAACGGGCACAGTTATCCACAGCTGGTATAACTAATCGGTCGCCAACCGTACACTTGCGTATAGTGCGTATACTAGTATATGCACAATGTAACCACAACGAGTCAACAGGTTAACCGCAGACTGCATGCCAACCTTGTGGTCATCGATCTATTTACTATTCACAACCTTCGCGGAGAGGTGCTCAAAGGAAAACAAAAAATACGAAGCGAAACTTTGTCTTCACCTTGACTTGCCAATAAGGAACACGTCCCTAAAAATGTAAAGTGAGGGGAGACGTTAATAAAAATTCCACGCTGAAACAACAAATTAAACGAAGCCGAGCCACTCGAAAAGCCATAAGTACTCATCTCAATTGCTACCGATAAGAAATCCAAGCCTTGGCAATGTATTCGAGGCACGTTTCGGCTCACGGTTTTTTCTCGCTATGCTACTGTGGCGTTTAAAACGAATTGACTCTTAAATTCTTCAGAATGAAATGCTGTCGGAGTTTTATTAAATCGAGTGTAACCATTCCTGACATTACGCAAATGGCGGGCCCTCCCCTACATCTGTCGCAGGGATGCACCCCCTTAATAAGTGTTAACGCTCGCCGGCTGCGATGAACACTCCGTCCCGGCTCAAGCTAAATCTCTACAAATTCTTGATACAAATTAATGCCGTGGGAGGACTCCGAGAACATCTCTTGTAATTTCATTTTGTATTAGCAATGTGCCCCTTAGACAGTGAAAACATGGAGAGTATGTGAGATGTTCAACATGCTTAATAGTTTATGTTGTAGCTTTATCTAGTTTAAGAGTTGTCTCCACATGTAACATGGTTATTGTTTCAATAGAAACAACGATAAGATCTGTCACTGACTTTACGCATATTACATTTTGTAATAAACACTAACACAACTTACACAGCTCGCCTAAGTTGGAAGTTATGCGAACCCGTACCGACATTAAAGTAGGGACGCCTACAGACAGTCCTATCTACAGCAATAAAAAGCTTAGGTAGATAAATAAATAACTTATTGTGTATCTTAGATACCGGGCTATTGACTAGTTAGTAGAGAAGGCCTCCTCTCAGGTTAGTTTGAACAAAATAACTAGAAAAACAAGTAGCCACTTAATTCTAGCATGCTCATAACAGAAATAATCATAAATCTCCTCGTACAGGGAAATCCAGATAAAGCTATAAGTTACGTACAACAATAACATCATACAAATTGCGAATCATTTCTATTTTTCAGACCATTAACTCTGAACAATAACACGGCAGCGGAACGGGCGAGAGTAAAATAAACGCCGAGCGAAATAGTTCGGAACTGGTATCATCGTTGCAAATGTAAATGAACAATTAAAGCGCTCGCCGTGGCCAGGGACAATGATGATAATTATTTTAGTTTGCTGTCGACGCGGTTGTCAGTCGGCGCCGGCGCTCGCCCACTCCCGCGCTGGAATGCTCCTCGGACCCCTATTTTCGCCATTAAACAGCGACACTTCTGCTGTTCGTAAATTATTATCAGCTAGCGCTTTCATTACTCGGTTCTGTAACAAAGGAACTCTCCGAATGTACGTAGTGATTCAACTTCGGATCGAGTGCGCCTCAACCTCCATTGTTCGCCACCAGAAATCATGACTCATATTAGGCCCTGAGGTGAAATTTTGATTAATTCGTTACACTATTCTCCGTTATCGGTAGTTCAGGCCGAGGAACTTCAGTGAATGGGCGCTCTGAACTGGGGAATAATTGCATCTGGTTAGTTTGAAACGTCGTTACTGCATGACGTTGAGTTAGTGAGCGGTTCAAGTTTTCCAGTATAAAACTGTTTACTAGCACGGTTGCCACAATATTTCCAAAGGAACAGTTAATTTTCTACCACTTCTACCGTGTGGCACAGTTCCATAACATCTAGCAACTAAAACACAATGAAATTAGAACAAGTTTTTGAAGGACAATCCTCCAAAAACTTGCTCTAATACCAATTAAAAAATAAATTGATACCTGTGTTTACTGAAAACTAAAAAACTAAATTGCTTTATATAATTTCCTTAACCAAAAATGAGGGCATTAGTGGTAACAATTGTAATAAAAGCCAGAAGGGATGTAACGGGAAGTATATCTACCACAATTACCATTTTGCCAAGCACTATTGGAAAGTTCCGGTTTGAAGGGTGCGAATGCTGGTAAAATTACAATTATGTGGGAGCTAGTGAATTTATGTGACGGCACAATGCAGTGATACCTTCGATAAGTTTGGAGTGTTACTGTTCCAGAAGATAGAAGCTAATGTATAGCGTCCGATTACTCATCTACTATCGTGTACCAAAATTGGCCCCTTTGCCCGGGCCTGTGTTTTCTTTGACGGACTAAAACACTAGACCTCTAAGAACAGTGTAGTGATTGAGAAACACACTTTTACTTCTACTACTTAATTGGACAGCTTACAACATTCACTGCTATAATTTTAATACTTTGTTAAGCAGTCCAATTATGAAGCTTTATAATGCAATTATCTATCAAATTAAACTTGATTTTAAATGTGTCGTGACAAAGCAAGCGTTATGGCAAAAGAGTAGGTAAAGTCAATGATCTTTTATTTTTTAAAGATATTCTATTCCGCCCCACTACTGATTGTGGAAACAGTTCGTGTTTTACTACTACTATTATTTTATTATTCTTATTAAACATAGTTATCCACATTTCGATATTTATATAATGTTAAAAGACTAGCTGGAACCTGGAACTTACTACCTGCGTCTGTGTTCCCGAAAGCATACAAGCTTAATTCTTAGAAACTTAGAGTAAACCAGGCTTCACATTATCTGGGTATGCTCGCTCCACAATAGGCTTTATGTATATTACCTCTGACCTAGACTAGAGTCAAGAGCAACTTGTTATATCAAATAATAAGAAAAAAATACTATAATATAGAAACAGTCTGAAAATGGCCCTGGAGACTGAAATGTGGTAGGTATAAAGATTGCTTTGAGTATGTATGTGATTACAATGTTGTGTAGTGAAAGACCAAAAAAACGATGTATAGATTATGAGATATGACTAGAAAAAGGTTAAATGCAGAAATAACAAGTAATAAAGAAGTATAGAAGAATAAGACATGTTATGCCATCCCAATTAAATTGGATTAATGGCCCGGTTTAATGGTGATATCAATCGGTCAATTATATAATGAGCTAGATGCTATTAATATTAATGTGGTTCTATACCAATTAAGATTATTACTTTTGTTTAATTCTAGAATTCAGTGTTTTTTTTTAATATTCTTTTATTTAATTTACACACTTCATCATATTATAATACTTTTACAAAACAAACAATAACCGACAAATTGTTTGTTCTACCAATATTTATTACATTTTTAGATAATTGCCTACATATCAGTAATTTTCAATAGAATCGGCCATTATTACTCCAACTGATACATTTACAATAAACCTCGTGCACCATATTGTCGTCTCATCTACGCATATTGTGAATAAAACGCGGCCGACGGAACGAAAAACGGGCTGAAACACTCGCCTGCGCGCCACAACACACACTACAATAAAATAATAACATAATATCATAATATAAAACAAGCGTGTGATGTTATATTGTTACATAATACGGTGTATATGCCTACATTTTGTCGGTTATTTTTGACTATAGTCCCCAGAACAGACTCCGTAGCTGATATAAATGTCTAATACTTATTAGGCGTATGTTCAGCAAAACCTACTAAAGATAACGAGCAAGATGTAAATATGTACAGTCACATGAGAAGGGATCTTTATCTCAAGCAAGTGTGTTAATGAAAATGAGGTTATCTAGCTACTCCAGAATAATGTTTTTAGCATTTGTTTCTTTTGGTTTTGCTGAATATCTTAATGAGTTTTATCTATAGTAAAATGTTTATTAAACCACACACTATTAAGTTTCCAAAAAATGTTGAATGAAACCCTAAAATACTTACATGAAATGGATATAAATTTATACTTTGCAGAAATAAACTTTGTGCTAAATGAGTAACTATCCAATACAACTGAAAATAAATGAATTACGACAACGTGATACCTATACAGCCTTTTTAGAGATGGTGGAACTCAGTATTCAATTAGCCCCAATAACGGTTTTAATTACAAAGTTCTCGAAATGAACGATGCGTTGTAAAATCTGTTCTTTGCCAACATGAATTAAAATTACCGATTTACTCTGTTTGGCAATTAAATTAATTAATCATAGTATACGTGCGTAACGTTTCTTGAATATCAATTGAAGCAGACGGCAATAAACTTTGTTTAAGTAATACTGGCTTTACATGCAGATCTAGTTAGTAAAATGATACATTTCAGTTCAATGTGAGAGGTTAATGCAAAGAGATGGCCGAGTAAATCAGCACAAGTTGCAGGACGCATTCTTTGTCAGTCCAAGTCATCCAGTCAACATCAAAAAGACAGTCCAATATCGAACCCAATTTAGACGATGCAAGAACTTGCATCCGACTTGCGTTACATTGCGGACTACTGATGGACAATGAATTCAGTTGATCAAACAAATACAGCAATGTAGTCAAACTTCCATGCAAGTGTCTTTAGTAATTGCGTGCTAACAAACAGACATCATTGTTATTAAGATTGACACGTTATCGATGGCGAATGACTCGCAAATGAAATTTCGTTGATTCAAAGCTCATTTGTGAAGTGCACGGCATGCCTGCATATCAGTGGCCGCACGAGTAGCATGGGAATGGAAACGGTCCGCATTCGACAGCGGCGGAATGCTTTCAACTCGCGTAATTCAGTTAAACGAGTAATTTATGACTGGCCAAATTACTGGCATCACTATGTCCGGCGATCTGACGCAGGAGCACCACTATTAACACGATTTTATGTAATGTCATTGGTAAATGTGTTGCTGAAACGTGAATTTTAATTATGCATACGTAAAGTTGCGTAATAACAGTAAATGTTAAGCTGTGGAAGCTGAATCGGAATACGTACGTATTTAGTACGACTTTCATCATCGGCTAAAAGAATGATTTTCTTTAATATAATACTTTTTTTTTGCCAATCTGTTCGTATCAGCTTATGACACAACTCTGGCTATAACACAGGAGATGATTACAATTAATAATTCATACAAGCTGAAATAAAAACGGTTGGTATACCAATCTAGACAGGTGCTACGATTTCGTAGCAGTCGTAGAGGCTCGAAGCACTGTGCTACGAAAAACAGAAAACAGACCCAAAGCTGCAGCAGTGTTTTTGAGAGTGCACTTACCATAAAGGTTTACTGGTAGTAGTTTAAACCACTACTTTACTTAATGTTTAATTAAATAAATAGTCATGTGTCATGGAGCAGGCTGACACTCCATGGTCTTCTATTTATTTTACTCATAGTCGGGGCCCGTTGGGAAGATTTGTTTGGTTTAATTTGAATGGGCCCCGACTGTGAGTGTGAATGAGTGAATTCTTAACTACTGGGCTTGTTTCTTTCTTTTTAGTTTTTTTACGCAGTCGGGTTTTTTGTTTTTTTTAATATTTATTTTTTTAATATAGCGGGTCGTAAACTGTCTTCTATCAACAAAAAACATTTCTTTCTATTAACATATAACATTTTTATTTCTTTTTTTTCTATCAAAATCAACATTTGAAGTAACACAATAAAATGGAATTTATGACACCCGCGGCCATTCATTATGCGATATGTTAGTGTGTCATTTTATAAGCAAAACGCGCATTTTACTAATTTCCGAGAAAAAACCCTTTGTTACACTATAATACGCTACGGCTATAATACGTACTAATGTAATTTGTGACAAAAGTAAATTATTTTGCACACATTTACACTATTCGTCCTTAGCATTTACAAGATAAACCAAGTATTAGAAAGTATGTTTACATAATCAAAGAAAAAAACACAAATCCAATATATTTTCTTCAACGTCTAATTGATGATAAAATCGTACATAAGTGCGAAGTACATAATAGGTGTTGTTCTATTTAGACACCGCCCACCGTCAGTCTTACAACGTCGGAATGATGTAACTCATTCAAGATTTCGCAAGTAAATGTGATAAATCCACGAAATCTAAAGTGTTTATTTAAAAAAAAAAAACTACATAATATGCAACTTATATTGCAAATCAGTTATTTTGTAAAAGAAACTTTTATTTTTTTGATAACATTAATTAGATTCGGAAATAAAATTATGGTTCAATCTTTTTCACTGCACTTACTGAATTCATAATTCGTATTTATTATTTTTTCCATTGGGGATTTAAGCCTTTTTATGAGAGCTAGGCGGCTAGGCTAGGCGGGCTTTAATCCACCACACCTGGACCTACTAGTGGACGGGGTGTCAAATATCTTCATACTTCTTATTCCAGAACAATTAAATTACATCAATACTCCTTTCCGATGTAAGTTCTATAGACGTCCCTTCTTTTTACCTATTCTTGGCCTTATTACAATCCACACTGGAAATTAAATTAGTTATAATTGTTTTCACATCATTAATGGTATATAATGAATGCGTAATGCTATATTTTTCCCGTAAGGATAAAAACCTCCTTCTGAAAAGGGGCCGTAATCCACCAGGCCCGAGCTAAGTTTAGTTTGGTGGAAGTCAATTTTCTTTCTAAGCCTTTGAAGTGGGTAGGTTCTACCTCCTAGCTTTCCACCCCGGGAAACAGCACCACAGGCTTCCTGTATAATCTGCAGGGGCAGCAATGCTCACCAGGGCCGCATACCTAGCTCACGACCAGTACCACCCTGTCGAATTCCAGCGCCGAACACTGCGCAAGAGTTTCAGTTCCTTCTAGGTAAGCTCCGTCCACTTAGGCCTTGCCTTTCGGTGAGATTGAAGCCAAGAGGAAACCCATTTTAAATGGTTTATTAAATTCCTAGAGTTTATTTAATTCCTATATTTTTCCACAATCAATCTGAGTTCATAGTCTGCATCTTGTTCATTGGAAATGACATTATTTTTTACCGGGTTTTCTAAAACTAATTTTGTAAATCACATTATTTTAAGAGTGTTGACTTAAATGATATTTATATAAATGCCAGCCGAAATGTTAGTAGAGAAATATGCCTTATAAACTTGTGGCAAAATTAATTAAAAACATTTCAATTAGAAATCATTCGAAAAATTAGTGCACTCTGCATTTATGTTATTTTTAAATGATAAATTTAGACCTGTCGGACATTTAACAGCTAACAAATTACTACAAAAAAGGTAAATTCTTTTATAAAATCTTCACGAAAGTTCAATATTTTTTATTTCTTGAGAAAAATCTTTTTCCCGAAGGGAAGGAATTTATTAAAATTATTTTTACTTGCGCAAATAAGTATAAACTGTATTAAAAAACTATCAAAGAACCTAGTGTAACTATTACATAATAATATTTTAATATTAAGCAATAATAACATCTAAGATTAAAAACCAGTGATAAATCAAATTTTTATAAATCCGTTTTTCTAAAGAAACCAAAAATATTGTCATTTTCTAAGCATGAAGTTAAACTTAGGTATGTTTAAACACTTATTATGTTCTTTTCTACATAAATTTTAATGAAACTAACTATATAATTAGTATTATCTTGCAATCGACTTAGCTAACCCAGACATAGGGCTAGTGACACTAACTCTGCTATGAGAAGAAGGTATCTATTTCAAATCAAACCAATATTATTCATATGGTTTGGCATTCGCTCATTCTATGTATTTATTCTACTTTGCACAGATTAAATAGACAAACTTGTTAGATTTAAAACGCAGGTAAATCAATAATAATCAATTCTAATAGCCAATGAAACAACAATCGGGAAGCATGGACCTAAAAAAAAAGGCGGACGGAACTTCACTAAGAAACAAGTGAAGCACCAAAATGGCGGATGCTTATGTATGTGTGCGTCTGTATAGGGATGCCAGATGAAGGAAAAAATTACCCATTTTTAAACAATATTTAATTAAGATCTCCCTTGAACTTAAGTTTAATTACAATTTTTTTGTTACGGATATCTTTTTTTTAAATAAAGGTAAAATAATTAAAACACATTGGATATTAAAATATTTACAACAAACTATAAATCTCCCAATTTTAAAATAATTTGAACCTTGAAATAGTTGCAACACTGATTGATTTCGAGATGTTTATAAAATTTATTGACGTAAAATCGAGAAATAAGCTTCAAAATGACATGTTTAACCTATGAAAAGTGATCCCCTGGCTTTTTTAATTGAACTACTATGGTTTAGACAACTTTTTGCAACACATGACGGCATACTTTGATTTTTATTAGACAAAATAACACCGTATGAAACCGCAAGTGTCGTTCGAAGCGTAATGGCCGACGGCTGACTTACTATGGTGTGAATGTGTGTGTGCTGGCTTGTGTGGACAAGCGCACTGACTTACTATGGGTGCTTCAATTGTTTCTTAGTGAAGTTCCGTCCGCCTTTTTTTTAGGTCCATGTCGGGAAGTATACAAAACATGCTTATTTCCAAAATACTTGGATAAAAATATCTTTTTGTCCGAAAAAAATACTTGGATGAGCAAAATTTCAACTGCGTCGTCGGTACATGCAAAACAAACTTAATTATAAACACAGTCTTATCTGTACTTTGTTATATTATCTACTTCTTATTAAACTGTAAGAATAAACAATATGCTCTGATAGCCTTTGACATAAAGTATCAAGTAGATAAGAATATCTAGGAAAATGTTTTGGGCTATAGATGCAAAATCTTTTTGAATTACTTAACTTATCTACTCCTAAAAAATTGTTTTATTAAGCGTTATTTTCAATTTCCTTGCTTCTAGATTTTTTGTATTTCTACCAGTCGTTATGGACGTATTAAGTTATATAATAATTCTTATTTTGCAGGTAATGTATTCTAGACTTAAAGCTGATGTAGTTACCTGAATTAGTGAGCGTATTGTCACCAAGTCCAGTAGACGTATCAACATCAGCATGTGCTTCAGCCGCGACCGCGGCGAGCAGCGCGCATGCCCACGCGCAGCCGGCCACCACCAGCCGTGCGCAGCTAGTGTGCTGGCGCCGCCTAGCCATATCACATCACCAGATAAATCTCTTTTTAAATCCTTACTACCACAAATAAACTAAGCTTTAAAGTTTCTTAAAGTTTTAAAAACTAATTAAACTTTAGTTTGGGCATTCAAAATAACTTTAAACTATTGCATTCAAAGGGAAAGTTCGAAATATGATGATAAATTCGTGAAAAATAAGTGCCGCACGGCCGTATCGGCAGCGGCGGCGGTTCAGCTTGCGTAGCGTGCGACGGCAGCGTGGCGACGTGGTCGCGGCAGAACTGTCCGCGGCAGCACATCGCGGTGGCGACCGGCTCCTTCGGAGTCGCGGCGTCTCGCGCGAGCTGCGAGGAGGGCCGTTGCGCGCGCACCCTCCTCGCCGACCAATGGCACCGCGGGGGTGGGACCGCGCGTAAGACGCACGGAAGTATATGCGAAGGCCTATGTACAGATGATAGCGGACAGGTGGTTTCGCGGCCGTAATTAGGCTTCTGATAACTTATTGCTACATAAATATGCTTAAACGCTGGACGATTAAGATAGCGCCCGAAACCATGTCGAAGTACCGACCCTACTCTCGACTGTTTTACCTGCCAATTTACCTTTCTGCAATGTTATGTACTTTTAGGGTACATTGTAATATTCCTGAATAAATTTTAAGAAACTGCTGTTAGAGTTAGCTTAACTTGTAAAAAATGGCTGAAGTATTCTCTTCTTAATAGTTTATAGGGCCTTAAATCGTGTGTTTGTGATAACTCTGAATTTAAGAAAAGTTTCCCCTGTGACGACTTCATGAAGTGACAACCCTATGGTTAAGGACTCGCCTCTCATTCACGACATCGTGGACAAGTGCCGTAGCGACCATAAGAATACTTTACTACGAAGTTTCTTGGATATAATATCAATGAGGGCCTTCCTTCGTATGTAGAAACTCGTGGAGGACCTAGAGATACTTATAATTTACCACCTGTTTTTCTTCTCAATAAGAACTTCGCTTTTCTGCGGGACAGTAATATAGACTGATATCATTACATCTGTCCTAAAGAAGATTAGTGCCTTAGGACCAGATCACCAGACTCGACTACATCTGTGAATCCAGTTAATAAGAACGTCTGGAAGGGCTTCATCGATAAATACCAATAAAGTACAATATCAACTCAGTGTCTCGCGGTCTACTACTGACTCCTGGACATAGGCCTCTCCCAAGCTGCACCACATCACCCTGTCCTCCACCTTCCGCATCCAATATATCTCATCCACCTCTAAAGGTCGTCGGACCATCTAGGTGAGCGTCCCTTGCCGGTATGCGGTCTCCTCTCCAGAATTCGTTTTCTCCACCGGTCATCGATACTTTGGCTGGAGGTGTCAGTTATGTTTTAGAAGCTATCCTAATCCTAACAAATTAATATAATTAATGTGGTAGCAAGTCCGTTTGTTTCATTGTTACCTTTTCACGCCAAAACCACTAAATCGATCATTCTGACGTACAAGTTTACAGGTGTAGTTACAAAGACGGACAAAGGGTAGATTTCATCCCGAAAAAAGTTACACCTACTATTCCGTAACAACATAAAGTTCATATGAAAATATTTGCACCGTCATTCTATGTTTCAAACTACGTCTACAATTAAGCGAGCAAAAGACCTTACGTAACTCAAACAGTTGACAATAAAAGTATAACACTTGATAAATTTATGTTGGCTAGACGCTCACGAAATGTTAGGTTATATTTATAACTGACTTTCAAATAATGCAAAATATATTCGTTTCTACTTTCGACTTGGTTAGTGAGAAACATTTAATATCACTAAGGGCCAGTTTTTAATCAGCAGGCACTGTTACATAATTTAAGTATGTACTTACCTTAGTATTGTAGGTAGTTACTGTAGGTAGTATCTAGACCTCAAAGAGGCTTGTAGCGTCTAGCAATATCTGCCAAAAGCTAAAGCAACAGTTGGGAATAACTCATATATGAATATTTTATGTTTGAAGGGACTAGAACGCTACACAATTACTTACAGCACTTAAATTTCCCTGGAAAGTTGTGATAGGTCTGTACCTTCTTATAAATTTTTCGTCTTAAAAATGTATTAAAGAACTCCGAACGTAACAAAAAGCAACGATAGTTTTACGATTTATTTCTTGCTTGAATAGGTTACTGTGGCCTTGGAACGTAAAGGGCAATTGAAGGAACAGGGTGATTTTGAGCCAGTTAAGTCTGACAGTCTATTCCGCTCTACCCAGAGCAGACTCCTCGATGATTTAAATTCAAGAACCTTAAATGTAAATAAAAAAGAGAAGTTCTTCGAAAATTATATCATTGGTATGGTAATCCTAGGTACCCGTTACCTACTAGCTTAAGCCTTCAGCCTCGCTCGGTTTATAGCCGAACATTTTCCCACAAAAACGGCGTAAAATGTAACATGCTACCTAAATGTTATGCTAAATGATTCGTTATGATTTTTTTTTCATTATTGTTAATTAAAAGTTTCGGTTATCTCGACGTAGCAGCAGTGTTTCGATGTTGAATTCAAACTTACAAACTTTACCTGAATATAATATTATAAATAGAAAATGCACTGCAATGTGGTCTGATTCTTCCCTGAAAACCGGGTTATTCTAAAAAATATTCATACTTTTCTTTTGTCGTGGTAAAATCATCAAATGAATCCTCCCACCCCGGGCAGGGCGGGAGGGACTGTCAGACTCGTATTGACTAAAATCCTCGTTTCCTTCAATAGCCCTTTATGTTCCGGGGTCACGATAAATTCGACTTACAGATCGACTTAACATGCAGTTACTCTGAATTCACATTTTATCATTTACTAGTTCGTTAAAAAAATGTTTGTGTTAAGTTTGTTATTGTGTTTGTATGTAAGGTAAAGGGAGGTTATTTTGTGAGACAGGCAACTCAGTGATAGAGTCTTAAAAGTCTCTCAAAACGTTACCTATGCATGCTGTAATGCATATATAATATGTAATGTAATGTATACAGCATGCATAGGTAACGTTTTGAGAGACTTTTAAGACTCCTATCACTGAGTTGCTTGTCTCACAAAATAACCTCCCTTTACCTGTATTTTGGTTAATTACGCAGTTTTATTTGAAACAATTAATTTCTCCTTCTCTTTCAAATCCATCTAAAAGTTGTCTTATGATCACTTTTAAGGATAAGGCTGCTTTTCCACCAGAGATGCGCTATGTAGCTGTGCTGCGAGGATGTAAAAGCTGGGCTACGAAACTGTGTGACCGTTTCCACTGATGCTACGCTATGTAGCTGTGGAGTAATAGGCGAGGAGCCACCAATCCTGAAAGCTCCGTGATCACGGATTCTAATATTTTTAATAAAAAATATAAGTTAACGTTTAGACGAACAAGATTTGCTTGGTCGGCGTGGATTTGATTGGCCGGAAATATTTTAATTAAATTTTTTTATTATTAAATTTCCATAATTTTTTTCCGTCATCACGGATTTTGATTAATCTTATATAGAATTGTGTGAAATATTCTGTTCAACAAGAAAAAATCCGGCCGACCAATGATTTTTAGCCGGAAAGGTCACGCATACCTATTTGAATGGTGTGATAAGGGGTAAAATTTATCCATTATCACGGAAACCTTTTTTTTTTTTTTTAATTAACGCGTTTTAATGTCACATTTATGATTATCTTGGTATGCGTGCTTACAAACTGCCGAAAGTATCGCGCATACCAAATTTTATTGTGTGAGTGAGGATCATACTATTATAGATTTCACTTACTTGATAACATTTCTTTTAGTCTTTCTTCTACCTCTGGTCTCTTCTTCAAGCTTTTAACTATTTATTATACTAATTAATATAGAAAAGAGGAAATACAGGAAAATTTTTATTTGGGTTGATTATATAAGAAATGAAGGTTGATACAAAAAATATGTTCAATTCAAGTTTATTAATTAATAATCATCTACATCATTATCATCAAAATTATCATTTCTCTCTTCTTCTGATTCTTCGTTTTCTTCCTCATTCTGTTGGCAACTTAATATTTCCTCAACCTTTAACGGTGCTGATGGGCCAATGTACCACAATGGTTCGAGTTTACTGGATTCATTTACTTGCCATCCACATTCTGTTGGATCATATAATGTACAAATGGGTTCAGTAGCATTTTGCCACATTGCGTTTACAAAAATGGTGCGTAATATTTTTTGCGTTAAAGTTTTCCAGCATGGTGGAATATTATTTGAATTGAAATTTATCATACCTTTGTAAAATTTTTCTTTGTCGGTTGTAGTTGCAAAAAATTTTAAAAATAATTCAAATCTTGCCGCATTAACATTATTATTTTTTACGTTATACATTTCATTTGTAAATCTTTGGACTAAATCGGTCTTTTCTTTATCATTTATGTATTCCGGATTTGTCAAATGCTCGAACATGTTTTGATATTCTTCATTTTCTAACAGGAGGTTGCAGGCTTTAATTTTTCCTTTACGAACAAAAGCTGCTGATGTAGCAAAATGCTACTGAACCCATTTGTACATTATATGATCCAACAGAATGTGGATGGCAAGTAAATGAATCCAGTAAACTCGAACCATTGTGGTACATTGGCCCATCAGCACCGTTAAAGGTTGAGGAAATATTAAGTTGCCAACAGAATGAGGAAGAAAACGAAGAATCAGAAGAAGAGAGAAATGATAATTTTGATGATAATGATGTAGATGATTATTAATTAATAAACTTGAATTGAACATATTTTTTGTATCAACCTTCATTTCTTATATAATCAACCCAAATAAAAATTTTCCTGTATTTCCTCTTTTCCATATTAATTAGTATAATAAATAGTTAAAAACTTGAAGAAGAGACCAGAGGTAGAAGAAAGACTAAAAGAAATGTTATCAAGTAAGTGAAATCTATAATAGTATGATCCTCACTCACACAATAAAATTTGGTATGCGCGATACTTTCGGCAGTTTGTAAGCACGCATACCAAGATATCATAAATGTGACATTAAAACGCGTGAATTAAAAAAAAAAAAAAGGTTTCCGTGATAATGGATACCCCTTATCACACCATTCAAATAGGTATGCGTGACCTTTCCGGCTAAAAATCATTGGTCGGCCGGATTTTTTCTTGTTGAACAGAATATTTCACACAATTCTATATAAGATTAATCAAAATCCGTGATGACGGAAAAAAATTATGGAAATTTAATAATAAAAAAATTTAATTAAAATATTTCCGGCCAATCAAATCCACGCCGACCAAGCAAATCTTGTTCGTCTAAACGTTAACTTATATTTTTTATTAAAAATATTAGAATCCGTGATCACGGAGCTTTCAGGATTGGTGGCTCCTGGGCTATAAGATGTGCTATGGAGATGGGTAGCTGCGCTACGAAGATGCACCGCCACAAGGTAGCTGCGCTACGCAGATGCGCAGCTCGAGCTATGCGATGTATCTGTCGCAGGGATATAATAAAACCAGGGATTTATTAAACTAACAACACGATTTTATCATTTCCTTAAACAAATCTAGTGATTTGACAAATCCCTAAATTGGTTCAGTGAAATGACAAAAATTACTTTTCTGTGGGTGGACAAATGCGGACACACTGTAGGTACTTGACCTAGTTACACCACTCGCGACGACCAGTAACATGCATTCATAGCACGCATCCATAGCAGGCATCCATAGCACGCATCCAGAGCACGCAGCCACAGCACGCAGCCATAGCACACAGCCACAGCACGCAGCCATAGCACGCATCCTTACATACCTACCTACAAAAACACATCTTAGTTGACTCCGTTTCCACCAGTGCTGTGCTATGTAAACCAATGAATGTGATTGGTGGATATCAAACGCATCTCTGGTGGAAAAGCAGCCTAAGACCGCACATTGTGTTATCCTATTTAGAGGGTATTCTGAATTGGATAAATTATCACAGTAAATTGTTTGGTTTTCTCGTTCCAGTAGATATTAAGTATTCTGTGGTTCCATGTGGAAACTTGAGTGAATTCCTTATAAACTCTTGGGCCGGTTTTCAAAATCCTTGCAGTTTTTAACCAAACCTATATTATCAGCAGAACATCTCCAACAAAACAAAGTTTTAACAGAAAAAAAACCGATGTCGACTGTCCTAAAGCCGGACTGGTGTAACGCTTAATGTAATCTACCGTGTTTACGCGAATTCTACATTTGTGGACGGCCCAACGAGCATACATACACAGGTAAGTCATGTAACGCTCGCAGTGCCGTCCACACGTAGAATTCGCGTTACATAATATTACACGAAGGATTAGGTACATGAAGCCGTTTAGTTTCAAAATGTTAAGTTCTCAAAATGTCCAAAGCGTTACACCAGAGTCTGGACCCGGCTTTACTTTTCAAAACACAGGTGTGTGGGAACGGGATTGAATGTATGAATGAAGATAAAATAGGTATCTAAAGTGACGAAACGGCACTTTTGATCACTTAGGTATTTTACACGTCTTTTGTTTAATTGTCGAATCGGGAAAGAAATGAAACTCGAAAATGGGATGCAGTCTTTCACTAGTCAAAGGTCTCCCCCATGGCCTTCCATACTTTTGTCAGAAAAATAATATGATACTTATAATAGACATATAAATCTTTTAATCAAATCTCAAAGGTGTCGAAAACGCAGTTTTATGGACATTAAATAATTATTTGGTTTAAGTAATAAAAATGATGTGTAACTGACTTCAGTTCAAAATTAATCAATCAATTAATTTATATTCTTAGCTGAGCACACAAACAAATGATAAAAAAATATTTAGAACAAAACATTTTTATAAGCAATGGAAACCTACTCAATACAAACTAAATTAACTTTTTGTTTCTACACAATAGAAAGAATCATGAAAATGTTCACCCAGTCGCAAGTTATGAGGTAACAAACATTAAAAAAAAATACTTTCGAATTGATAACCTCCTCCTTTTTTTGAAGTCGGTTAAAAAAAAGGTTATTTTAGTTCTCAGAATGTTACGTGAAAAATTCCCATGACACCATACCGCAACGGTACACGACGATCGAGAAACGTGCCACAATGCGACGTCGTGTGTCTTATCGACAACTGACAAAAAGTAGGTAAATGCCTCATACACTTTCAGGCTTTTTTTTTGTCAAAATAGCACATTTCTTAATTTTGTGGTATCAGACTTTATATAAATACTTCGCAAGAAAACATTATTTAGTGTTTGATTTTTTGCTACTTTAGAAGAAAAAAAGACGAAAAGAGCTCATTAAAGCCGCTCATTACCTACTTATATCAGAAATCCGAGCCAGAGCACAGGCCAGAGGCCCCAGCACAAATGCGACGTAATAGACAAGATGGCAGAAAAAGACAATTAGTCCGTCAATTAGATAATCAAAAAATAATTTAACCCGTATTTTTCCTTTTGTTACGTATATAATGTTGAATTCTTATTGACAACCAGCACTTTGCCCGCGACTTCGTCTGCGCGTGTTTCTAATTTCGAACTCAGTGAATTTAATTCCCGCTCACCCTCCTTATAAGAAAATCTAAAAACTCAATACAAACAAACAATCAATCATATTAAACAAACTGATTTTCCGATTTTCATCCCGTTAGGGGTTGATTTATGAAATATAAAAAAAATACGTATCCTTTATTCGATTGAGAGATAATTAATATATCAAGTTTTGAGTTTATCGAAGCAAGCAATAAAATCCTTCCCTTAAAACTTTATCATCCGTTTTCACCAATTTAGGGAGTGATTTTCGGAAAACCTAAAAATGGAGGGTAGTTTTAAAAAAAGTAATAACGCCCATCTTTTTTATTTACTTATACTCATATTCGTACCTAGTTTCAAGTTTATAAACCCAAGAAATAAGATTTTACATACAAAGGTTTTCACCCCTTTAGAGGGAGATTTTCGCAAAATCCTTTCATAATGCTCATCTACATTATAAATTGTAACTACCATCCAAATTTCAGGTTTCTACGTTTAGTGGTTTAATATCCTCCCCTTAAAACTTGAATACCACTTTTCACCAACTTGGGGGGTGATTTTCGAAAAATCCAAAAACACGTGTTTGATTAATTCTTATCTAGTATATAAATACTGATTTTCAAATTCATCAGCTCACGCGTTATGATTTTCCCATACAAACTTTAACAACCCCTAGAATACCAATGGAGGGTAGTTTTAAAAAAATAGTGGCGCTAATCTTATTTATTTACTAATGTTCTTATTCGTGGTAAGTTTCAAGTTTATAAACCCAAGGAATAAGATTTTTCATACAAAATTTTTCACTCCTTTTCACCCCCTTAGAGGAGGATTTTCGCAAAATCCCGTCTTATTGCCAATCTACGTGGTAGACTGCAAATGCTGTCCAAAATTCAAGTTTCTGCGTTTAGCGGTTTCGGCTGTAGTCGAGTCAAAAGAAAAACCCCTGTTCTTTTATATATATAGATAGATGAATAAAACGATGCGTTGCTCTGTAAACAAAGATTTATTATCATGAGTTACATTCTATGAGAAACTTACACACTATTACAATCTAAACTTCAGTAAAACTCACCTGTAAACAAAGAAACGACATTTAACGTTTGTTGTTCAGTGTCAATATAGTCTTTAATATCTAATTCCTTTTATAGTAAAAATCTAAACATTTATAAATATAAGATTTATTCGTTACCGATAAAACGTCTTTATTACACATTTGTGAGGAAATAAATCATTACTTAAAAAAAAACAATACAGCGAAAAGAATAAGCGGGCGGAATAATTTTTCTCTTCTCTTCTCTTCCTCTTGTAAATTATTAAAGGCACAAAAAACTGCCACTATTACTAAAAAAGTAAATTAATACTTTTGTGTTTTTGTTACAGATATATGATTGTATATATTAACAAAATGAATTAAATGTTTATTACTTATTATATTTTATCCCCCAAAGTTAATTTTATTCATAAAATGTTTATCACTTTTCTGACTTAAGGTGATTGCTTCGATGTAGCCCGTGAAATTCAATTTTTTTTACGTTTTTTGCAATTTGCAGGCCAGTGACATGTTGTAACTTTATAAATAAATGTGTTGCGGTAATAACAAGTATAATTTTAAATATAAAAATTATCAAAAAAATCGCTCCATCAGCTCTCACATAGAAAAGGTGCATCGAAGTTAGATTTCGGAGATTTTAACATGATGCAGCTTTTCTATGTGAGAGCTGATGGAGCGATTTTTTTGATAATTTTTATATTTAAAATTATACTTGTTAGTACCGCAACACATATATTTATAAAGTTACAACATGTCACTGGCCTGCAAATTGCAAAAAACGTAAAAATATTTGAATTTCGCGGGCTGGTTGGAGCATCCCCCTTAAGTATTAAACTCTCTGCTAAGATTTAAAAAAGTAGGTACCTACCTACCTTCGTTTTAGGCGAAACATCTTGATAAACCGTGGTGCGCTTTAGGGCTCATGTACACGACGCCGCCGCCGCGCCGCCGCCGCGCCGCTACCGCGCCTCTAGGCTGTGTACACGGTCGCTACCGCGCCGCCGCCGCGCCGCCGCCGCGCCGCCGCCGCGCCGCCACCGCGCCGCCGCCGCGCTGGCACCGCGAATCCAATTCGATAGTGTTTTATTTATCTGAAAAAGGAGGTTTCTCATTTCGGCCATAATGTTTTTTTTAATGTTTATTCGCGGATTACTTCTTTGTTCATGAACCGGTTTTGATGATTCTTTTTTTGTTGGAAAGCATATATTTCTTACTATTTAGCTCCACTCGATTTCTCTGGTCTTCCATCATCAAACCCTAATCTCCATAATAATATCATGGAACCGCCTTTGAAATACCTTCTTTCCAACAAAAAAAGAATCATCAAAACCGATTCATAAACGAAGAAGTAATCCTTGAATTATCAAAAAAAAAAAAACATTATATGGCCGCAATGAGACATCTCCTTTGTTAGATAAATAAAACACTAGCGAATGGCATCGCGGTGGCGGCGCGGTGGCGGCGCGGCGGCGGCGCGGCGGCGGCGCGGCGGCGGCGCGGTAGCGACCGTGTACACAGCCTAGAGGCGCGGTAGCGGCGCGGCGGCGGCGCGGCGGCGGCGTCGTGTACATGAGCGCTTACAATTTTATTACGCACAAGTACATAATGAGATACATTACGATACCTATTGAAATTGGTGCAGTAGGAGACCTTTTACGAGAAAATGCGTTTTAAAACAAGATATAAGACTTACTCCTTTTTTGATGTTCACAGATTACATATTATAGATACAGCTTGGTCAGAACGGGTTGAAACGGAACTAAAATTTTTATTTCTGACAGCGTTTAAAATCTTTGATATTTGTGATTTATTATTGTGCCATAAAAATAACGAAATAAGTGAAAAAAAAATTTAAAATCATTCAAAGTGCTGGTAGCGCGAAGACAGTGGCGACTTCCGGTTTTCTACATTTTTATGTCAAGCTGTACCTACTTACTACGTATTGTGAGTTGTCCACAAAAATGAATGAAAATCATTGATGACTAGCTGTGCCCGCGACTTCGTTCGCCTGGATGTTCGAACTTAAGCGCTATATTCACCGTGAATAGGCTTGACGTACGTCAAGGCTTGATCCAGCACGGCTGTACGTCAAGCCTATCACGGTGTTTTTGCTACGTCCAGCAACGCGACCTTGAGCTGCTGTACAGCCGTGCTGGATCGTGAATATAGCGCTTTAGCAATGTATTTTTTAGTGTCCAGACTCACGTGAGAGGGCGTTACGCTCTCGGTCAAAGGCGCTTTCTTGCGGTCCTCGCGGCTTTCTTGGGAGATAGCGATGGGTCGTTGACGGTTTTTCCGTTAACGAAACGTTAACGTTGATTCACGTTTGTCAACTAGTTAATCAACTAGTTAAATTCGTCAACGAGTTGAATGAGTTAACGTGTTCATCTCGTTGACGAATTTAACTGTCAACTTGCAACCTAAACCGTTGATTCATTAAACGGTTTATAATTAACGATTGCGCGTTTAATTTAAGAAACAATTTGATTCAAATTTTGTATTGGAAACGTTTTATGTACAAACTAACATCTTAAATTGTGTGAAATAAAAATATTATTATAACATTTTTCACAGAGGGCTGTTCGCTATACCTCGTGCGTCTCAAAAAATAGTACATTTCAAATAATACATTGGGATAATTCAACAAACTCCACCAATATTTATGTACTATTCTTAAAATAATAATTCGAAAATCAACTCATTCAACCGCTCGCAATCTATGACTTTAAAAATATCGAACCATAAAACTCAACGTTGAAGATAATGTTTGCGTTCTCGTTGATTCAACTCGTTGAATTAACGAGAACGAACGAACGAACGAGTTCAACTCATAAACGTCGTTGACGAATTCAACTAGTTGTACACTCGTTCGTTCGTTCGTTCCCGTTGAATTAACGAGAACGAACGAACGAACGGCTTCAACTCATAAACGTCGTTGACGAATTCAACTAGTTGATTCATATTCAGTTAACGTTAACACGTTGACAGGAGATCAACGGTTGATTCAACTAGTTCGTTGATTCAACGCTCATCCCTATTGGGAGAGCAAAGTCGCCGTCAGAATTCTTTGCGAACTTAAGCGTGACTCCCTTTAATAAATAGAATGGGGATTTGGGGAATTTTAATATGTTACAAAAAAGTATCTCTGGGTAAAAATACTTACTTGTGGGGAATACTCAAAAACATGATCTAGTAACCCTGATTTGACATTTGCGATGTCTGCTGTTGACATGTAAACGATGTGTAAACGTCAGAACTCAGAAGTACAATAAGAATTATTTTACATTTGTAGCATGTATTATTAGTTCTTTCGTTTCTCACTCTTTGATATTTCTTATGTGAAATAAAGATAACTATAAAATAAAATCTTCGGCTTTATTCAGGCTTCAGTGACGTTTCACAAGACTCAAGAACGCGCTTCATGACATCAGTGTACTTGTACTTCCCAAGATAAGTAAACAGTCGTCGATATGTGTTTCGATGTATCCCGTTAATATTTATACGTAATAACCACAAATCAATCAAAATGGATCAAAGTAATCGCCAAAGGAGGAATGATTTAGACATAGACAGTTTCCGGAGCGAAGAGCCTGTCTTTGATAGAGCTCGAATGCGAAGACAATCAGGTGGCTTCGTGGACTTGGGCAATGAATCACAATATGGATCAGGTGGACATCAAGCTTCTGGGGCTAATGAAATATTTGCAGATATACAGGTAAACACAACACTTTTAGTACTATTACCAGTTAAACTGTAAAGGTAAACTGTCTCAATAAATATTTATACATAATATCTAGGTACCTATTCTGCTGCTCTACATTTTCTAATAGCTAAGGCGTCCTAGATTCAACCTACTGCCAGATGTATTGTTTTCATTGTTCTCACATGTAGTAAAAACAAATGGTACCTATTGCAAGCAGTTTATAGAATACAACCGGTATCTGAATTCTTGCAGTAGTATCTGTATTTTAGACTGAAACTGGTCAGTGGGTCGTCTTAGGGACTATTGTTTAAAGTTAGTTTTTTTGCATACTCCTAGCTTATTGAAAGTGAAAGTTCTCCGACCCTTACAAATCATTCTCATACAAATAATTTATGGTTCTAGAGTTCTCAAATATGATGCATCCTTCCTTATTTCTTTTTAATTTGACCAATAATTTTATTGTGGCATGCATTTCCTAAGATTTTTTTTACAAAGTGAAGTGTGACATGCTATATTTATCTAATCATCAACTAATATCTCAAGATTAATAATGACTGATAAGAACTGTTGTCTATGTAATTGATTTTTCAAATTTATTTTCAGGGTGATGTACCATGGTGGAAATCCAACTTTTTTATATCCCAACCAGTACTTTTTGGTACTTGGGATGGAGTATTTACATCATGTCTTATAAATATTTTTGGAGTAATTGTATTTCTAAGATCTGGATGGATTGTTGGACAAGCTGGATTAGTTAATGCAATATTTATAGTACTTTTTACAGGTAGGTTTCATTTATTATATAAAATTTTAATATTTAATCTGTGTGTAAACTAATAATATTGTAATCAATTGAAATTACCATACACATATCTCAGTGCTGTTTGTTATCTATTCAATATAATCTAATGATTTATAACTGTGGAATTACCTGTTGTTGAAAAAAAAAACAATTCTAAATTCCTGGTCTCATTGCGTGCTTTGTAATTAATTAACATCAATAATTTACTTTATTTTTCTTCTTGTTTTTCAGTGTTTGTAGCTCTGATCTCAGTGTTATCTGCAGTGGGTATTTGTGAAAGATGCAGAATAGAAAGTGGTGGAGTGTATTTTTTACTCGCACATACTTTAGGATCCAGAATGGGAGGAGCTCTTGGAATGATATATTGTTTTGGCCAGGTAATGCAGAAAAGAACTAAAATATCAAAATATCAACTCTTAAAGATTTACTTAAATATGATGTTACACATGGAAACTAGTCTAGTCTAGTACTGCAACATTTATTAGTTGGTCAGAAATTACTACAATACTACATAGTTGGTACAAACAAACATACACTTCTGGCTCTACTACCTTAATATTATGCCACTATGAAACCAATATAATGAGGAAAACACTTAACCAAATAGATATTATTAATGTAATAAACAAGCTCAGAAATAAATGATAATATATTCTATTCTATTCTAAGCATAGAATGGCTGAAAATCTGACCTTACATTAAGCAATAAGTCTACAATGACTCATTGCTTAATGTAACTATGCTGTCAGTTCTATTATAAGTCTATTATGAAATTAATGAACTAACTAACAAACTTTAAATTCAAATCATTGTATTAAGATATCCAAGTGTTGAGTTATTCTAAATATTTATATTTTTCATGTGCTTTTTAACAATATTTCTGAAATATTACAGGCTGTGGGCTGTGCCTTAAATGTCTTTGGTTTTGGTGAATCAATGGCTGGATTCGTAGTTGAAGACCCACTTAGTGACACCCACAAATGGGCATCCAGAGGATTTGCCATAGCTGCAGTTTTACTCCTTGGCACTATCAATGTTGCCGGGGTAAAATGGGTGGTGAAGTTACAATTTCTACTGCTGATGATCATCATGTTGGCAGCACTTGATTTCTTTGTTGGATCATTCACAACTATACCAACTGATGATAAATGTGAGTAATAAATATTACGAACTTTTGCATGCTGCTAGCCCCAACTTTTTAAACCCCTCTTCAAAAGTACCCTATAACCAACCAAACAAACATCACCAAGGTACTATCTATCTCTGTTCTAGAATTAATCCAAATTAGTTCAACAATTTAGGTGAAAGCCTATAAAAAAATTTTTTCGCTTCTTTAACGTTATACATAAACAAATTAATTAGGACTATGTGAAATGAAAGTTTGCATGTTGTACCATGACAAGTTAGGAATGATGTATTAAGACAAGGTCCTGATAATAAGAGGATGTAGTGAAAAGTATACAAAATGAAATGAGTATCCTTTATCTCAGTTACGTTGAGCGATTGATGAAAGGCGAAAAACAAAAGACGAGACAAAAGTGTATATAAACAATATGACATTGCTTAAAGAAACACACATACATTGCTAATGTATTACCATAAGAAAGTATGAATATACAACAAAGAGTTTATAGGGTGTGACAGGTCTCTAAAGAAATGAAGTGTACCTTCTGAAGATTCTACAAAAAAAAAAGTTTTAAAAAGAGCGTATACTTTGTACTCCTCAACAAATTGTTTTCTTTTTATACCCAACTGCCAAGGAAGGGTCATGATTTTTTTTTAATGTTTATTGTTATAAACTAGGTTGTCTATGCAAGATTTTTCTCAAATAAAATCGACTAGGGGGTAGGGTCTCTAATATAACCTAAATAATATCTTCCTTATTTTTCAGTAAAGCTGGAATTTAAAGGATGGCTTAGTGGAGTAGCAGCAAATAATACATGGCCTGATTACCAGGATGGTTACACATGGTTCAAATGTTTTGGAATATTCTTCCCAACCATCACTGGTATCTTAGCTGGAATTAACATGAGTGGGGACTTGAAGAACCCCTCTGTAAATATACCCAATGGCTCATTGGCAGCAATTGGCACTGGGTAAGGTAAACTTGATGATTTTTAGAAAGTAAAATACACCGCAAATAAGTCACTCCGCTACATCGTTTTTTTCACACAATATGATTAATATTATATAACATTATTAGTATTATGGAACGAACGGATGCAAAACAGCCTGAAAACTTTAAAAATAATCTTTACATAGATGGTAAATCATTAGCTCTGAAAGAAAACGTTAATTTTACCTAGTAGAGTTACTAAGCTAGAATGACAAATAAAGGGCAACTCGCTGTCTCACCATGGACCATGCCCGGGTGGACGGCGCGTTGTGTTCCACGCGCGCCTCAAGGAGCGTCAGCACAATGACGAGGCCCCCCTATAGAGGGCCACAGTCCTGCCGGGGTGCAGGACAAACGTATACCGCGACTCCGGCACACAAAGGGCTACCGAAGGATACCGTGGATTTTAGTCAGTACAAGTCTGACAGTCCCTCCCGCCCTGCCCGGGGTGGGAGGACTCATTTGATGATTTTGCCACGTAAAATAAAAAGCTAGAATGACAAAAAGACATGCAAAAATTTAGCTTATATTTTGTTTTGAAAAGTCTTATAAACTCTTCCTATTCCAATCTCCGATTTACCAAGCAGCTTTATTAATATTTCCTCTTATTTCCAGAACCTTCTTGTACCTGATGTTCATAATAACGTTAGCAGCGACAGTGACCAGGGAGGGTCTGCTACATAACCTCTCGATTACAGCGGACTTATCTGCTGTCACGGTTCTCTTGCTTGCTGGTCTGTATGTCAGCTCAATGAGTTCCTGTTTAGGCGCCATGTATGGCACACCCAGAGTGTTACAAAGCATTGCAAATGAAAAAGTTATACCGGGACTTGAATTTTTAGGACATGGGGTAAGTGCTTGCTATTGTCCTAATATATTTATTTGCCCTCTTTTTTCATTAGTAGTTTTGACAGTTTCGTTTTTTTTTACTATTTTTAACCTTATAATTATTGTAATCATCAAATGAGTTTGGGAGGAAAGGTACTGTCAAACTCGTACTGCCCAAAATCCACGCTGTTCCTTCAATAGCCTTTACATTCCAGGGTTATGGTAACCAGTTTAGATAGTCCCGCGACTATATTTTTTTTGGCCTGTTGTCTAGCTCACAATAACCATATTTATTAAATACTTTTTTTCCAGAGAGGTCCTAATAAGGTACCGATATACTCAATGGTGGTAGTAGCCGTAGTCACCGTAACATTCATCATCATCGGTGACATCAACCAACTTGCACCCATTGTCACCATGCCGTTCCTCATCACTTATGCTTGCATTGATTATTCCTACTTTGCTCTCGCCCAAACTTTTGATTTGCAACATAGACGTGAAATGAGGTATGATTTTATTTTTTCATTTATTTAATACAAGAGAGTACATCATAATTATGGCAAAAGAGTATTCCCTTATATAAAAAGTTTTTTTTATCTTTTTTGTATTCTCTTTTGCCACACTCAAGTAGAATCCATAATTCACAACATATTTCTCACTAAACCTAAGAAAATCCAAATGAATTATAGGTATGAAGATTTTAATTTTATTTGCCAGTTTTTGGCCTGGGACACAATGGCAGCAGAGCGACGGCCGCGCCTTCAAAGGAGCCGACTTTTTACCTGTTGGCTTCCAGTTCTTAGCCTTATTCATTCACAATACTTCACATATTTCAGCATTTTTCTTACAAAAACCCTAAACTATGCACAACCAGTATTTTTATGGCTAAAATTTAAATGCGCATCAATAATTCTTTTTGTATACCAAAATGGATAAATGGTCACCAAATCTTAAACTCGCTTTAGCAAGATTTCAGGGACAACCCGAAGTTCTGTTTGGTTAGGTTCCTTTAAACCTTGTATACAGATATAGAAGCCCCGCGAAGCGGGGCTTCGTCGACCCTGCTTAGGTAGATTTTTTTTTATTACACATAATAGATTTATTTCTTTATTACTTAGGAAACGTTATTTGGTGACCATTTATCCATTTTGGTAACCGTTTAGATTTTTTTGGTAGTAAAATAGGTACTTTTTTGGGTGATATTTAAACACAACCCATTTTTAGGGTTCCGTAGTCAACAAGGAACCCTTATAGTTTCGCCATGTCCGTCCGTCCGTCCGTCCGTCCGTCCGTCTGTCCGCAGTTTAACTCAGAGACGCACAGTACTAGAGAGCTGTAATTTGGTGTAAATATACGAATTTGTTGTGCCAAAAAAGTGGTAAAATAAAATTTCGTAAAATATTTTTTTTATGGTACCTCCTGTACTTACACGTAAAGTGAGATTTTTTTTTTCTCACGTACCCCTTAGTGTGGGGTATCATTAAATAGGTCTTTAAAAAATATTGGGAGTTTCCATTAACAATTTTTTGATAAAAAAATTAGTTTGTGAAATATTAAGCTTTAAAGTGCTAAATTTTGCTCGACTCGAGTGTCCCCCCCCTCTACCAGCTAAACGGTTGTGTTTAGGGGTGTGAAAAAATTCACAACAGTAGTATATATAACGAATTTGAAAAGAAAATTATCATGACTAAGTAGGCTTTACAACTTTACGAGTAATAGTCGACCAACTTGTAAAATGTACTTGGAAAACATTTTTCTTAAACAAAATGTATCGGAAAACATGCTCTTCAACTGCAAATGTAAGTTTGTCAACTTTATTTTTACAGCTTTATTAGGTATGTTTTTACGGTATGTTTTTTGGGGATAGGTAGGTTTTTATCGTCAACTATTTTTAACTAACTTCAAAAAAGGAAGAGGTTCTAAATTCGTCGTAATCTTTTTATTTATGTATTTTCCCCGCTTTCTCAAAGACTCGTGGACCGATTTTTAAAAATTAAATTCAGTTTAGTTAGTTCGCATAATAATATTTTGATGGGCAACTACGGAACCCTACACTGTGCGTGGCCCGACACGCACTTGGCCGGTTTTTTTTATACTTTCGTTATTATTCACTTTCCAGACTTTTCATTTATTTTTCAAAAATATTCCTGTCGTTACTGTTTTCAGATATCAAGGTCATTCTCAACGTGACACGCAAGTTTACGGCGCTACTGGCAGTGATCTCGACTTGCTCTTCCCGGAAAGAATCAGACATAAGAATGTTGGGGTGAGTCTAACACTATTAATAGTCCATGAGAGCACTACAAAATTAATCTTTGTGATTTTATCGTAAACTTGTTCGCAATATCACAAAAGATTTCTGTTCACAGATAGTTTGGTATCAGCCTGTAATGATATTATTAGTCTAGGGACTTTACTCATAGCGCAACGCGATATCGAATTGCATCGACGATATCGGTCAGATATCACACAAGCGTCCGGCCGAAGAAAATGTATGGACAATCGCTAATGTTTGCTAATGGAGTCGCACGGATTGATGATATCGCTCACAGATCTCCTCGATATCGAATTGCATGTACGTTCTAATGAAAATGCAGATGATTCTCTGTTCAAAATTCGATTGCGCAACTACTCGTCACGGACGATATCTCTGTCTTTGGTTTGCAGCGCCTTTATGTCGTAGTAGTACGGTCGATTTTTGAAGTTCACGGTCGAATTGCATGGCAATACTTCATTAGTAAATATACGTGCGACTAATCGGCAATCGACTCGATATCGCACAAATCGCGTCGCGTCGCATAGCGCCATGAGTAAAGTCCTTTAAAAAAACATCCAGATTCCGTGTTCGAAACAAAACGAAACATTTTAAGTGAAGCCACTTTTTTGTAAATGTGTGAGTGAGCGCCACGCACACATTTAAATGTTTTCCTTGGAGATGTTCACTTGTTTTATGTAGGAACCGACAGACGCGGGAAATTTTTACCACGTTCTTTTGGCAGTTGCCTACTATCAATCTGGATATTTTTTATTTAAGTATTTATTATTAGTATTGTTTACACCAGGGCCATACTAACGGGAAATGCCGTTAATTATCGCCTTCATTGACATTTATACGAACATGAAAAGATTATTGGCTTGAATACTCGTTATGCTGACGTCATCGGCGCGTACTACGTCAGTTTTTCTCACAAAAATATGCGACACACGTCATCGTAATTGTCGTACACAACACGACGTAACTCTCCGATACCACTTCTGTATCGATTTACACTGTACTGACTTGACTGCGATAGTCGCCTGGACACCAAAGTCATAAGGTATCCATGACTTGTGCGTCGTGTTGTGTACAAAGGGACAAGCAAACAAGAATTCACACCAAATTCCAACTTTTTGGCAACTCGTATATCATGCCATTACCAAATCTTATAAAAAAATAGATATCTAAATAAAATAAAATAAAACACTTTCTTTTGCAGGACTTCACACCCTCGCCGACTGATTCAGCAATAATGAACGGACGTGTATCTAATGGAGATGTTCGGCGACCTAGTATTAGCGTTCACTCTAAAAACAAGAACTGGTATTCGCATCTGTGTAACAGATGGCTGTCGTTGGTCGGGGTGAGAATCTTAATACTATTTATTAGTTTAACATAACTGAATTATTGTTTATACAGCTGGAGTGTTGTGCTGCAGTTGTGGAATATTAAAAAAAAAACTGTTTTTAATGTCATTTCGCTTTTCAATCTAGAGGAGGTTGTGTGCTGCTTAACCGGAATATCCTGTGGCCTTGAATCTAAGGGACTTTTCGCATGGCGCGATGCGACGCAATACGACGCGATTCGAACGAATTCCAACTACAAATGAAAATCAACCTTACCACAATGACATAAGTCATAAAACACGTTGTTATCTATGGTTAGATGAGAAACAAAACACGATGGCCATGACAACGTCAAGTCAATCGAATTGCATCTTTATTTCTTAGCGGCAAGGTTGATTTTCACTTGTAGATGGAATTCGTTCGAATCGCGCCATGAGTAAAGTCCCTAAGGCCTCCAGCCAGAGGTTGCCTAGTGACTGTGTTAAACAGCCCTGTTGGTCTACAGAAGTTCCAATGAGGGAAGGAGATAGCGCTAGATGACTTGTATATCTCTATCTCTTTCCCTCACTGGACTTACTCTGGCTTTAAAACATCATGGTAGGCCACCTAGAAGTATTTGAACTGCTTGTGCGCTTCCGTGTATTAGAAGACTGTAGTTTGCTATGCAGTCGCAGCTTCCAGCAGTTGATACTAATTCATCATCATCAGCCTATAATGTTCCCACTGCTGGGACACAGGCCTCTTCTCTTTGAGAGGGAGTGGGCCATAAACCACCACGCGGGCCCAGTGCGGGTTGGCAGATACTAATTGCTTTAAGCTTAAGCAGTCCGTGGTGTACGGCCGGCTTTAGGCCACGAATTGAAACTGACATTGTCTTTGTTAATTTCAGGTAGCAATAAAGTTGTTGCTCATGTTCCTCGTACACTGGGGATATGCTCTCGGCTGCCTCAGTATCTTGTGGCTGTTCTGGCTTTACATTGGCGCGGCAAACCCCGCACTCAAGCCCGGCCGCGCTTCGGAGTTCCGCTTCTTCCATTGGCTGAAGATTTCTTTCCTACAATTAATTGGGTAAGCTCTTTTTTACTCGACTGATAAGTTATAGGCTTTTACGATACATTGCTGAATTTTTCAAGGGCGCGTGGATGACCAAATCCGTAACAAATCTATTGATGCAGTTTTAATTTTCACCAAAATCTGTCTCCTCCTGAGTCTTGGGCTTGGCCATCTATGCCTTTTTCTTTCCTGAAGTATTAAAATTCTTTATGTTTTCTCTTCAGGAAACGGCCCTTAGAATATGAACAATTGGTTGTGACACCTGTGCATGGAGACATATCTGTAGAACAAGAAAGATTGAATGATGACAACGAAGACTTCGCGTCGCGTCGGCGGTACCACCAGTCGACTGCGCTGCAAAGCCATCTCGTCAGTGTCGACAGTTAATTATGTCCAGTGAATTATGACAACATTATTACTTTGACCAAATTAACTTTAATTATAAATCGTAATTTGCTTCATGACATACCATATAAGAATGAGCAAATACTTCACATTACCACTAGGCTATTAAACTTGTTAGCTTGTATTGAAAAGCTTCTGCAAATCCAAGAATTCCAACCCGATTTTTAAGTCACACGGGCCACCGGCCACAGCTACAAAACGACGCCACTTTCGTCTAGTTTTTATACATTTTATATGGACTCGTCGCTCACGGTTGACGACGGTGGACGCCACACGCTACAAATCGTCGCTGCGGAAAACTACAATGCAATCTTTGTGGTTGTGGCCAGTGTGGGAGACCTTACATCGGGTAATTAATTGCTTACTGCAGTCACAAATATCAGAGAAATGGTACAGTCTGCTATAAAAACGTCATTTTTCATGTTTTATTATGCAATTTTATACGAGGATTAAAAGACTGCTGGTCTGTCTTAGATTAGAGATCTAAATGAAGCTGCAAACGAAACAGTGCATACAGTGAAGCTCAAAAATCAGTCAGAGCTAGTTAGAAGAGATACAATATGGTAATTTTTAAGATAAGACTTCAAGGTAAAATCCGAAACTATAAGTAAGATGTAGGTAAATCAAAGAACGACAACTTCTAATTTGGAGGAATGTTACTGCTTAGCTGTTTGGACCGAACATCAAATCTGTTTTTTAATGTCATATCACAGTAATTGTGACTAAATGCAATGCTCATATAGCTAAAGAAGAACAAATGCTACCAACACGTATAATGTGGCGAATGAAAGGAAATTGCTATATTTGGATAATCTCCATACCTTCATCTGTCCTAACAAAAATCACATACTAATCACTGCTGACTTCTTCAATCTTACTTAGGGCTCATGTACACGACGCCGCCGCCGCGCCGCCGCCGCTCCGCCACCGCGCCTCTAGGCTGTGTACACAGTCGCTACCGCGCCGCCGCCGCTCCGCCACCGCTCCGCTGCCGCGCCGCCGCCGCGCCGCCTCCGCGCCGCCGCGCCGCCGCCGCGCCGTCGCCGCGCTGGCACCGCGAATCCAATTCGCTAGTGTTTTATTTATTTGAAAAAGGAGGTTTCTCATTTCGGACATAATGTTTTTTTTAATGTTTATTCGCGGATAACTTCTTTGTTCATGAACCGGTTTTGATGATTCTTTTTTTGTTGGAAAGAAGATATTTCTAACTATTTAGCTCCACTCGATTTCGCTGGTCTTCCATCATCAAACCCTAATCTCCATATCATGGGACCGCCTTTGAAATACCTTCTTTCCAACAAAAAAAGAATCATCAAAACCGATTCATAAACGAAGAAGTTATCCTTGAATTATCAAAAAAAAAAACATTATATGGCCGCAATGAGACATCTCCTTTGTTAGATAAATAAAACACTAGCGAATGGCAACGCGGTGGCGGCGCGGAGGCGCCGCGGCGGCGGAGCGGCAGCGGAGCGGCGGCGGCGCGGTAGCGACCGTATACACAGCCTAGAGGCGCGGTAGCGGCGCGGCGGCGGCGCGGCGGCGGCGTCGTGTACATGAGCGCTTATTGTGTATACTTAGTAGGACTAATTCTGTGATCTTTTTCTTTTGCATTTATATTTCGACTACAAATTTTAATATTTAAGTTAAAAGAGAACGCAGAAATAATACGACAATTTAACACTTGCTTTATTTTTAAAACACGCTTCTGATAACACTGACAGTAACACAAAATAATAATTATTATTATAAACAAAAACTATATGGGAAAACTTAGCCTACATTAGACTACATACAAATTAAAGGAATTCATTCATTTATATTTCAAAATGTTGGGTTCTATCTTGATAATAAAAGAAATAAACAATCTGGGCTACGAAGGAATAAGTAACAAGGTTATAAGTATCTCAAAATTACTGTTACTTATATATCAACACTGGTGGCTGTAACTCCGTCTTTTTACAAAGCCTAAAAGAAAAAATAGTTTTCACACTCTCCGTCATTAAAATTCAGTAATATCAACTAACTCACTAGTTCATTTTATTTAACTATGTTTTTATGTACACTTATTTAATGTGAAGTTGAGATAAAGATCTCAACAACTCGCTAGAAGTAGACCTGCGACAACAGCGCCACTTATAGATGACCCCAAATAAAATACCTATAAAAATGTAATTCCGTTAGTAAGCGGTCAAGTCGTTTCGGAGATGATTTACGCACACAGCGTCACCATTTCATTTGTGACAAGTCTATGGCACCATAAATATACATTTCAATACATATTTTAAACCACCTGTTTCAATAACGACATTAATAAATAAAAATCTAACAACTAATTTATGGCGTATTGACTGATCTTTAATTAAATAATTAAATGTACTTTCTTATTTATGTATGATTGTCTCTGCTAAAGGGATTGTATTAAGAATTAATGTTATTAATTATATTTTATATTTCATGCATATATTTTGTAAGATAAATTAAAAACGAATTAGTCTTTTTAAATGTAATAAAATAATATTTTCGTATTAAAAACTAATAGTTTTTTTTTCAACCTAAACCGGAAACTTGCAAGGAATTGCTCCAGTTGAATATTGAGGCATGCATGCCACAACCTTTCAACACATGGCCGTACAAGCCATAGTCTGTGGCCATCTGGCCATAGTTGCTAACATGGTCTGTGATAGTTGCCATCGCTCCACATAATCACCAATTCTCGTCACACGGCACCATTCTCGTCATTTATTTCGTCGTTTATTTTCGGAATTGGCCATCAGCCTCGACGACATGCTGTTGACAAACACAGTATTGGGCAGATGGAGCGAGTAATGGGTAGCTCACCTTTCGATTAGGAACCAGCCAGGCCCGTATGCCTGCCGAGTTCGTGGAAGGAACTAGCTTTTTAACCGACTTCAAAAAAAGGGGGAGGTTCTGAATTCGGTCGGTATTTTTTTATTACATGTACACCGAGTACTCCCGAGGTTTCTAGTCCGATTAGTGTGATTCTTTTTTTGTTCGATGCAGTGACATGCCATTTGGTCCCATAAAAAAGTACTTGCGTATGGTAATCATCATCTTATGTAGCTGAGCTGATGATGGAAGACTTCTCAGTAAGAAATAGGCATCGACTGACTTCACATAATTATCTCCGTAAGTACAAGTCCGATTTGGGGTGCTATGACAGGAAACCTCCACGTGCGCCCGTGGACTGGAGTTCCTTCTCGGATACGTCCGGGGGGAAGACCAGTTTTTCGGGCCGGTGCACCCTGGGATTTGGGCAAAAACTCTTCCTGAGGCACTGTGTGCCTAAGTGGTCTCTTTGCCCGTATGCGAATAGCCTGTCTTGTGGATGCTCCAACGCGTGTCCCTCTGATCAGCAGAGGGCACAGCGGCGGAGCGGGCTTGCGGACGGTGAGTGATGGGTAGCTCGCCGTCCGACCAAGGACCAAGCCCGGGTCGGTGGCGCATCGTGTTTCGCGCCAAATGCCTGCTGGGTTCGCGGGTTTTTTCTTAACCCAGGTTACCGTGGCCCCGGAACGTAAAGGGCATAGGAAGGAACACGGATGGATTTTAGTCAGTAAGAGTCTGACAGTCCCTTCCGCCCCACCCAGGGCGGGAGGACTCATGTGATGATTTTACCACCTAAAAAAAAAAAGTACAAGTCCGATTTAAGTAGGTACTTTATTATTTTTTTGTTGTATCAGGAATCGTTCACCTTAGGGAATGCAAATTTCATCAAAATCGGCTCAGTAGTTTTTGAGATAGGCAATTTTAGCACGTGTAAGAAAATGATGTATTTGACAAGAATTTGTGTTGAATATTTAAATTTTAAAGTACACCTTGGCCAGAACGGGTTGAAACGGAACTAAAATTTTTATTTCTGACAGCGTTTTAAAATCTATGATATTAGATGTAAACAAAGACCGCAGGTTTGTTAGATTTATTATTGTGCCATAAAACTAACGTAATAAGTGAAAGAAAATAAAATAAAATCATTCCAAGTGCTGGTAGCGCGAAGACAGTGGCGACTTCCGGTTCTCTACATTTTTATGTCAAGCTGTAAACATATCCAAGTAGCCTAAATCAATAAAAATGCTCATAAAGTGAAAAATACTGAACCAAATTTGATATAAAAAATTATGGGACCACACTGCAAGTATACTATAAAGACCTAAAAAAAAAGGTCCTTTTTTTTAGGTCCATGTTTGTAGTGTAAATAATTATATTTAGCTTTTAGTTTTATGGCACAATAATAAATCTAACAAACCTGCGTCTTTGTTTACATCAAATATCAATTTTAAGGTGATTGCGTCGATGTAGCCCGCGAAATTCGAATATTTTTATGGTATGGAAATTTGAATTTCGCTTAAAACGTTGTCAGCAAACAAAAAGATTAGTTCCGTTTCAAGACGTTCTGGCCAAGCTGTAAGTGTTTTATTTTTACATAATTATATTAAATTGTTGAGCATGAATGATCCGCCTGACCCGGGGGGCGTACCTAGTCCCCCCGGCAGGCAGTTACGTCACCATAATATCAAATGAATCGGGTATCGGCCCCGACTTACGAGTTGTAGGTCGTGGGTTCGAATCCCGGCAGGCGCATTACTTTGTGTAATTTATTTCATCACCACTGCTCTCAAAACGGTGAAGGAAAACATCGTGAGGAAACCGGCATGTCCTAGAACCAAAAATTCGAAGACATGTGACATCCACCAATCCGCACTGGGCCCGCGTGGTGGATTATGGCCCACCCCCTCTCACAGAGAGGAGGCCTGTGTCCCAGCAGTGGGAACATTAATAGGCTGATGATGATGATGATGGAGACATGCGTAGTATCTCTATTGTAGTTTGGATGAAGACCGATGGAAAGTAAACTAAAAAAGTAAACTGCGTTAAGCGGATGCCCGCGCGGTTCTATACAAAAACGCTTCATCGCGGGGATCCGCTTTTATAGAAATTCAAAATAGACAGGGTTGCTACGTGCACGACCACAACGCCCTCCTCGATTTTCAAGATTTTATCGACAAACTGTGCTTTAGTCGTGTTTAGTTCCGAATTTAGGCACGCGTCAAAAGATTCGTATTCATTCAATCAAGTTTATTCGTATCTATGGCATGCTACATATAAGTAATCTGTGATCTATGGTTTTCTCCATTGTTCCAGGCAGGCATCCTGTCCATATTTGACAGATTGATAAAAAACGAAAACACACTATCAATAATTTTGTGTGTATTTGAGATATTTAGAATCAAATTACGTTGTTTCTCATAACTTGATATAGTAAATTGAAGTGATTGTAGTATATCATTCTATAATGGCTGATGATTTAAGAAATTATAAATTACAACTTCAACAGGTAAGTTTAAATATTTTATCGATTATTGTTTGCCATGAGAAAACCCAATACTCATGTGGTATTTATATTTTTCTTAGGTCGAAGCAGCGTTGCTCACTGATGCAGAGAATGAGGAGTTGCTGAAACTAAAGGCCGACTTGGAGGAAGTAATAGAGTTGACACAAGATCTTATAAAAACTCAAGATGGTGACTCCAAAGTGTCCAATATTCATGGTTCTAGTAATGATCATGATGTTACAGCGTCCCTGTTGGCGGCCGAGGAAGAGGAAAGCGCCAGCAAATACCTTTCAAATTGGCAAGTTGGAGAGAGATGCCTGGCTAAATGGAGATCAGATGGACAGTGAGTTGAATACCTTTGTTTGATAAACAGAGCCTCAGCTGTCGTTTTTTATTCAAATGATAAGGAACATTTGCTTAGTATCCTAATGAAAAGTCAATAGACCAACAGTTTGAAGACTTGCTATGTTGTAGCCCTAAGATATTGGCTAGAGACTTTCATTTATTTAATTTTGTTGTAATTAGAAGTAGGCTGTTTTAGTGTCATAATATTCAAATGGTACTTCACACCAGATAGTCTATGTTTTTGTGTATTGGTAGAGTATTACTAAAAATTATTATTAAGATAAAAAGGATATTTTGTATTCTTTCTTTTTATACTTGCAGTAATTGCTAATTACCTAATGAGAAATTTCAGTGAGAAATACAAAATATTAGTTGCTTAAAACCAGTTAGGCATGTTGTGTAAATATTCATCCCAACCATGAAACACCTCCTTGTTTATATTTCGCGAGTATTTTCCTCTTATTCATTATATATCTGAAATATCCAACATACATTGAAATACATACACATGAGTGACTGGATTTTAATAATAAAAATATTGGGCATAGTGAGATCAGGCAAAGAGGTGCAGCTTTAAACTATCTGTTTTCCTGCTAATGTGAAACTCATATGTTAAAAACAGCAATCATAACAATATAATCTAAGATTTCCTTTGTCCGTATAATAAAATACCTAATATGTTTTTTCTACAATAAGCCATCACACAGGTTCTGCAAAATAATTTGTCTGAAATGGTAATGAATCAACTAAAACAAAATCCCTCTTACAGATTTTATGAAGGTCTCATCGAAGATGTTTCAGAGGATAGTTTGAAAGTAAAGTTTGATGGCTATGCAACTGCAGAAGTGGTTTCTATTAATGATGTGAAGATCATACCTGGATCACTGAAGAGACCTCACAGTGGTGATGAGGGCAAGTGAGTATTACAACATTTCTCATTGGTTCACCTAAATAATATGCATGCTATAGCACAAACTATTTTTTACTCGCAACTTCATGAAGTTTCTGGGCCTGTACACACTACTACTTTACTTGCTAAATAAAGCATTGTGTGAAACTTGCATAACATGCATGATGAAATTAAAAACCAGCTTCCTAATTGTGGATTGTAGTTTTTTAGTACACCCTTGTTCCAGTAATTTTTTACTTCAATGTTAAATAGGAAAACCTATAGCTGTCAACTAGGCACATTTTACTATATCTAACCTGAGAGCATCAGACCCATGTCGAGAGACGAAGCGTGAGTGCAATAAATCAAAAGCAAAGCATTTTTTCGAATGTTTGGCGTCTCATAATGAGAGTTAGAAACGATAAAGTAGGTTAAAGCATATTATTATTATTTCAGATCTGGTAAAGGCTACAACAGGGAGTATCTCAAAAAGAAAAAACAAAAGAAACAACAGAGATTTAAACAAATCGAAGAGGAAAGGGAAAGTGAAAAGAACAAATGGCTCAATTTTCACACTAAAGCGTCAAAAAAACCTGGCGTACGAACAAAGAGCATATTTGCTTCACCAGACAATTTGACTGGAAGAGTTGGCATAGGGACATGTGGAATTTCAGGAAAACCCATGACAGATTACACACCGGGAGAAAAGTGGAAGAAAGGTGGATAATACATTCTGAAAATGTAACATAACATAGGCATATTTTATCCAAAACATTTTTTTTGTAATTCATAGATATAAGTAAAATCAAAATTTGTGACTTATTGTACAAAAAGTGGAAGTTTCAGTTATACAAATACATATTTGATATTGTCAACATACTGTATTTCTGCTAATTACATACAGCTGTTAAACTACATTTATTTTTCCTTATCTGTTATCTTTGCTACTTAACTTTAAATTCAGAAAGAAAGTAGAGATTTAAGGCTGCTGGCACTTTGTTGTAGTAATTTGTTATTATTTTGTAAATGTGCCCCCCATGAAGATTGCGATGTAGTCTTTAATGGTTGTTTCTAAATCTGAATACACTAATTTATGTAGTAAAGTTGTGATCTATAAGAATGTTTTTATTTAGCTGGACGCTGTTCTAGATCATAACCATAATGAAAGGATTTTCAACTTGGTTCCCTCAAGATTATTATGGCACTTACATAAATGAGGCCAGTAGAGCCTTCTTTTAGGGCCGCCGCACACGGGCCACTAAACGCCCGCGCCGCCACACGCCACATACGCGATTCGCCGCACCCCTCTCTCTTACCTCAGTAATGCATTGGTTATAAAAAGTAGCAGCCAACGACCGCAAGGTGTCGACCACCGGCCTCAAATGGCTGTCGCGCGCTTCAGCTACTCTGTAGCCGCTTCTAGCTCGTCCTGGCGGCGTTTGGGGCTGTCGCGAGTGGCTCGTGTGCGACACTTAGTACCAAAATATTCATGCCTCATCTGGGCTAATCTCTTAAACGAGGTCTTATCTGACGTTTAATCTGCCAACACCCCCACCCATCATCATGGTCTCGTTTCAAATGGCTAATGTCACTTGCTCAAATTGATGACACAGGCCTCCTCTCCGTGAGATCTCACGGAGAGGAGGCCTGTGTCCCAGCAGTGGGAACATTATAGGCTGATGATGATAAACTCTACGTACAATGTGGATTTCTTCATGATTCCGGGATCAAATAGCTACCGTGACCCCGGAACGTAAAGGGCTAACGAAGGACACCGTGGAATTTAGTCAGTACAAGTCTGACAGTATGGGGTGGGAGGACTCATTTTACCGCGCTAAAAAAAAGCCTGGCGCAAGTGGGCCCTAGACACTAATACATAATTAGTTTTCAACATATTTGCTCGAAAAATGCATTTACGAAGCCTGTATACATTGTTCGAAAGTTAAAAATTACGCACCATACAACATACAACGGAGCGTGCGGTAAAATAGGTACTCTCACCTAAGTACCTTAGTACTAGTTACAGTACTTTACCGCACGCTCCGTTGTATAGCACCGTGCGTTTTCTTTACGGTTTTTTTTTTATTTCCATTAAAAATAAAAGAATTCCGCCAAAGAGTTTCACGTTCTGAGAATAAACAGCCTGACTGATCGAACCTCCTTGGAAGCGCTTTTGCTCAATACGTTGTCTCACTTTAATACCTACGAGTAAATGAGACGAAAGATGTAGTTCTAATTTCCACCACGTGCATGTGGCGCCATTTGCGAATTCGCGCCATTTTCATATTTTAGGAACTTCAAAAATTGTTGCGACTTTTCTAAAGTTAATTAAAGTTTTTTTAATTACATATTGTACTGTTTTCTCGCAAATGTGTTGAAAAACATTGTATGACACACGTGCAGAAATTGGTATTTACAAACTCGTGACTAAAGCGCTATATTCACGATCCAGCACGGCTGTACAGCAGCTCAAGGTCGCGTTGCTGGACGTAGCAAAAGCGCTGTATTCACGATCCAGCACGGCTGTACGTCAGCTCAAGGTCGCGTTGCTGGACAAGCCTTGACGTACGTCAAGCCTATTCACGATGTTTTTGCTACGTCCAGCAACGCGACCTTGAGCTGCTGTACAGCCGTGCTGGATCGTGAATATAGCGCTTATGGTAAGCCCTCGGCTTCGCCTCGGGTTTACATTCGTCTACTCGTTCGTAAATACCAACTTACCGCACTAGTATCATAATAGTTATTTATGATACTAGTGCGGTAAGTTGGTATTTACAAACGAGTATTTAAATACCAACTTACCGCACTAGTATCATAATAGTTATTTATGATACTAGTGCGGTAAGTTGGTATTTACAAACGAGTAGACGAATGTAAACCCGAGGCGAAGCCGAGGGCTTACCATAGTCACGAGTTTGTAAATACCAATTTCTGCACGTGTGTCATACAATGTTTTTCAACACATTTGCGAGAAAACAGTACAACAGTAGAAATGTCGCAACAATTTTGGAAGTTCCTAAAATATGAAAATGGCGCGAATTTGCAAATGGCGCCACATGCACGTGGCGGAAATTAGAACTACATCTTTCGTCTCATTTACTCGTAGGTATTAAAGTGAGACAACGTATTGAGCAAAAGCGCTTCCAAGGAGGTTCGATCAGTCAGGCTGTTTATTCTCAGAACGTGAAACTCTTTGGTGGAATTCTTTTTTCTTTTTAATGGAAATTTAAAAAAAAAACCGTAAAGAAAACGCACGGTGCTATACAATGGAGCGTGCGGTAAAGTAGGTACTTAGGTGAGAGTACCTATTTTACCGCACGCTCCGTTGTATGGTGCGTAATTTTTAACTTTCGAACAATGTGTACAGGCTTCGTAAATGCATTTTTCGAGCAAATGTGTTGAAATAGTTATTTATGATACTAGTGCGGTAAGTTGGTATTTACGAACGAGTAGACGAATGTAAACCCGAGGCGAAGCCGAGGGCTTACCATAGTCACGAGTTTGTAAATACCAACTTACCGCACTAGTATCATAAATAACTATTACACACTATTACATTATAACTGGCACTTTTGATTATTTTTAAGGCTCTAGAAACAACAGCACAACTACTCCAATTTATGTATGAACGGTCAAACAAATGGCAAATCCCAAATGGATGGAACAGTTCGGGTAGTGGCCGAGCGGTCGATTCCTGCACTGAGTGTAGCGAGTTCGAATCCGTACAAAAACTATATAATCCGTACAATAAAAGAAGAATTTTCTAAATCGGTCCAGCGTCTTTGAGTACGTATTTGGGCATGGGAATTTATAACAACAATAACCCTGGGGTCTTCAAGTCAAGATTTAAGTTACTTCTAGGGAAGCGAGTTTCACCGTCGACCACATCTTCGCTTACCATCAGGCGAGATAGTGGTCAAACGCGAACCTAATTATAAAAAAAAAGTAGCTCCATACAAAAGATTGCCCTAGGATCCTTGGGGACAATTGAAACACCTCACAAATATAGGCTGTCCCGTAAAAAGTACACCAAAAAGTATACCTCCTCTGTTTTGAAGATTGTTATAAAAGTCATCAAATAAGTCCTCCCGCCCAGGGCAGGGCGGGAGGGACTGTCAGACTCGTACTGACTAAAATCCCGGTGTCCTTCAATAGCCGTTTACGTTCCGGGTTCACGGTAATAATTCATTAGTGCCCATTTAATAAAAATATTTATTTTTGCCGACGAATGTATACCTTTATAATATGACCTTTTCTCAATATCCATCAAATCGAAGTCATATTTATTTATTTTATTTTATTTACCCGTAGTATCATATACATGCTTGAAATGATCTCTAGACATGCAGTCATGCACCTAATACTACGAGTAGGAAGTACACCCAATTTTCGTGTATTCCCGTTCGTCCACTCGACTTCGTCCCACTAGTGGGACGAACGGGAATTCGTTATTTATTTTCCAGATGGTCCCATTAAATTTTTAAGTGGACGAATGGGAATAATTTATTAATTCTTTTTTGTAGTTCTATTGGTCCCACTAACTAATATAAGACCGGTGGTTTTAATTGGTAAAAAAATCAAATTTGGAATAAAAATCCGTCATTTCAATCACAGTAAAAATCACAGAATCAACTTTGCGATTTATAAAAATAAAAATAAATTTATAAGAAAAAATTTATAGCCCTTGTCGAGAACGAAGTGGAGTAAAGGACAACCAAACTACGAAACAACGAATAAACATATTTCTGCACAAATCTTTTTAGTGGGACGAATAGCACTAATCGAAGAACATATTCCCGTTCGTCCCCTCTTGAATTACGAGTGGGACGATCGGGAACAAATTAAATATTATTTTTGTAAATTCCCGTTCGTCCCACTAGTGGGACGAAGTCGAGTGGACGAACGGGAATACACCACAATTTTGGCAGGTAATACAAAGAGAATATAGGTACCTACTACTTGTAGCGGTGAAGGTAATCCCCGACCCTGGCTTAGGCTATACCGCTCCTTGCCTCCCATAGGAATCATATAAAGCGACTATGGGGAAATCAGGTCGTATGGCTTTTTATAATGGGTTCCTGCCTACAACCAGAGGCGGCCTTACCCATTGCGAGGCCCCGGGCGGCAAGTCTTTGCGAGGCCCCTTGCCCTTTATAAGTATGTGATGCGAAAATACGTTTGGTTGTCATGTTTGTGGACAAATGCTAAAGTTAAACAAATGTAATTTGAGTTTTAAAACATTCTACAGTTCATATAGGAACTTTGAACATCCGTATTTGCGTAAAACGGAGTAGTTCTGATTTTTGCAGACCTTAGTATGCCTTTTTGGCGATTATAACCTTAAAGTCTTAGTTTACTATGAAAGTTAAGCATGACGTTTTTTTGAAGAAGAATTACTACAATTACTAAAATGGTTTCTGTAAACCCAAAAGCTTCCGAGTTAGCACTTTTTAAAAGTATTTGAAATCCGATAATTTCACCCCGGGCAGGGCAGGAGGGACTGTCAGACTTGTACCGACTAAAATCCACGGTGTCCTTCAATAGCCCTTTATGTTCCGGGGTCATGGTGAGGAAATAAATCCCGCGACCCCGGAAGGATTTGGCCCTTTGAGAGGAGACCCCGTCATTTTTGCTGACGCTCTTTTCAGGCGCGCGTGGGACACAACGCGCCGTCGACCCAGGCATGGTCCATGGTCGGGCAGCGAGTTGCCCTTTACTCGCTGCTCGCATGCCCGCGCCTACTGTGGCCGGAGATCGTCTGCCGACGACCGACGCCGGGCGGGGCCGGGCGTCTTCCACTGTGGTTGGGGCGGAGGGAGGACGCTGTCCTACTCTCTCACGGCCCGCCTCCTCCTTCACGAGCATTACTGCTTCGTAGAAGGAGGCGACCGCTTCCCACTCCGTCTCGCCCCGCAGCATGGCCGCAACCAATGCCGGGAGTGGTCTCCGCCTATCACCACCGTGAGGACACATCTGCGCTCTGCTCAAGCGGGGCAGTCTTGCACCGTATGCTCTACTCAGTAGAGCACACAGTAGAGTCTACTGTGTCCTCCGGGCGATCTTCACAGTGGTGACACCCGGGCGTTTCTTCCCTCCCTATCAGACACATGAACCTCCGGAAACTTCCGTCGAGCTCAACTCTGAAACTACTGGGTCTACAGATATAAATCGGTTCTCATATTGTAGCAAAAGGCATCTTTGAAACCGTTCTGAGAAGTTATTATCAACAACTAGTCCTTTACGGTCATAAACGCAAAATTTTCAAAAAAGAACGAAATTTTCGAGGTTTTTTTTTATTTTTTTTACAAAGTAGCGTTCGGTTATTGAGGTCTCAAACTTTGATTATTCATTGGGCCCAGTAGCGTAGCTAGGCGCGGGCTTAGCGGACCCTAGCTAGCCTCGCACATGATGGGGCCTCGCGCGTAGAGATTTAATAAAATAAAATTGACAACGGCAATCTCAACTTTGTTACCACTCAGCAAAGCAGTATAATTTAACTTCTACTACTATTTCTAATTGAGAAGAGATAGAGCCAAAGCTGGTGGCGCCTACGATCATTTTTATGTCAAGCAATTCCGCTTCTAGCGCGAGGAGCCGTATTTGCATGATAACTTGTTTACTTTTTATTTCTAACTGTAAACAGAAAGAAGCAAAGAGGCCTCGCAAAGCGACCCACACGACGTGCTTAAAAAAAAGAAATCCGAATCAAAGAAATCAGAAATCCGTGCGATATTTTTCATCCTATCAAAGAAAAGGGCCTCGCAAATGCGTCTTGCCCCCTCCAAGATTCGGTCTCGCTACGTCACTGATTGGGCCAACATCATAAACAATTCTGAACTACCGGATTTAACATAAACTAGCCGTACGTTCAGGCAACAAAATTATTGGACTAAATAAATATTTACAAAATAAACCAACTCTGAGATGATAAATTAAAAAAATAGATATGTATGATAGGTTTGATTTTTTCTAAAACTAAAATCTTATTTAATTATGATGTTATTACGATTGAATTGATACTAATTAATTAATTAATAAAAACCAAAAGTTTTTGATGAATATATTTTCTTTTGCTCGCTTTGTTGCGCGAGGCCCCCTGCAAGCGCGAGGCCCCGGCCGGGTGCCCTATTTGCCCGCCCCTAAGGCCGCCACTGCCTACAACACCCCTATGACGAAGTTATTACACAGCTAGCTTTCGCATGTGGCTTTGTTCGCAACCAAACTTGAGGCTGCATCGGCGAATAGCACTCTGGGGTGGAGTTTCACAATAATCTATTCTTGGACACATGAAACTTTAGATTCGTTAATTGATTTTTACACAGTAAGTACCTAGTAGATAGTTGTGCTCTGTGCTGCACCTGAGGACACAAGTTGAACAAGCAAAATAAGAGGTAGAGGTTAAGGTTTTGCCCAACCTAGCCGCCGAACCATTCGATTTGTCGGTAGGAGACACTCGTGGTACCACCGCTTCAGAACTAATGTTAATCTCGTTCACATTGTAGTCTGATCTTCTTGTTGATTTGTAAAATACGAGTATACCAGTGAAAGTTCATGCAATTTCATATTTTTGTCTTAAACGTCATAATACCTGATTAATGAGTACCTCTCGCAGACCATTTGTTTCTAGAGTTAAGACAAACCTTGAAACCTCTGACTGAATTGTCATTTATGATTATAGTTCTCGAACAGGCCATATCCATTATCCATCCCAAGCAATGCTATACCTACTCGACAGATAGGCAAAGCAGTAGCAAGCATCCTTTTGTCATCGCGCAGAAGTAGGGGAGCGCGCCTGAGGAACACTCGCCCACTGGCTTGATTCGTTTCTGGAGGATAGGGCGGTAGATGAGTCCCCAGTCCCCACAGAGTCCTGATGTGATCCGCTAGTTGCTGTTGAAGTTTGGCAGTGTACTTCAGGCATTTTTAAAGAAGAACGAAATTTTAAATCACGAGTTTAAAGGGCCGCACATTATGTTATTTTCCAATAAAACTAGTGATACTGTTTTGGTAAATAAAGTTAATTTTAAAATCTTTATCAAGTAAGTTGTAGTGTAATAATGTTAATAAGACTGTTTCGTGTCTGTAGGTATGGCACAGTGCTGTACCACCCAACTACCGAAGCAGGGACAGCACGTAAAGGTAATACTTGCCTACCTTAGCTGCATGAAACATCGGGGCCCCCCTTAAAGGTTCAACGCCTGCCGGGGTCGCGGGACTGACGCATCAGGTAACCGTGACTCTGGAACGTAAAGGGCTATTGAAGGATCAACGTGGGTTTAATCAGTACACGTCGTCCCAACAGTAGGTATGGGGTAGGAGGACATGTGATGATGTTACGATGATGAAAAAAATTTACATGAAACATTCATACTTGCCTACTTGGCGTAGATAAAGTCAGATCTGTTTTACTTTTACTCCCTTTACTTTTTCGACAAAGAACCTCACTTACCCAAGGCGCGTTATTGCTAGTCCGTACTAAGTGGTGCGTGTTGAAAAATCAAAAAACTTTTCTCCTCCGGGATACTTAGACAACAAACTGTATCTTCGGAAAAACAGATGGAATAAGTTAAAGTTTTACAAGTATCTAAATATTAGGACAGTTTTTGTTGAATATAGTATAGCCTATTATATTCTATGGTATCATTTTCCAACCCCTGCCAAAGCCTCATATCGTATATGTCTCATTAAACTAAAGGATATCACCAACTAATCTTATGTCCGTAAGTGATAAAGAATACCTAAGGAACGCCCGAAACTTTGGCTAAAGCTAAGGGTTTCTGCCTTGGATAGTAGTATCTAGTAGCTTAGATGAATAGCAAATTTTCAAATGAATCCTAGCGTAGAGAGAGCCGGGTCGACGGCGCGTTGTGTCCCACGCGCGCCTCTTAGAGCATCAACATACTGACGGGGCCCGGGGACAAAGCCTCCCGACCATATAGGGCTGGAGTGACCCCGGAACATAAAGGGCTACTGAAGGACACCGTGGATTTTAGTCAGTAAAAGTCTGACAGTAGGGGTGGGAGGACTCATTTGATGTTTTTACCCAACAGGCAATACTGATCCATCCACCCTTTGTGCTCCTACTGGCTTACTCAGTAGTCTATGCTGCATCCTAGCTCCTGACGCAGCATCCCGAACCCATACCGACACTCTCACCTTCTCCTCTATCCAGCATGCCAGTCGTATCCTAACCAATCACATCTCTTGCACATGTATATCGTGTATTAAATCTAATATGTAAATCATCATCCTATCTAATACATAATCTAATATGTAAATCATATCCTAGCCTTTTCCCAACTATATTGGGGTCGGCTTTCAGTCAACCAGATGCAGCTGAATATCATTATTTACATGGAGTGACTGCCTGCCAGACCTCCACACCGTAACTGGGTAATGCGATACCCCATTTTTAGGGTTCCGTAGTCAACAAGGAACCCTTATAGTTTCGCCATGTCCGTCCGTCCGTCCGTCCGTCTGTCCGCAGTTTAGCTCAGAGACGCACAGTACTAGAGAGCTGTAATTTGGTGTAAATATACGGATTTGTTGTGCCGAAAAAGTGGTAAAATAAAATGTCGAAAAATATTTTTTTTTAGGGTACCTCCAGTACTTACACGTAAAGTGAGGATTTTTTTTTTCTCGCGTACCCCTTAGTGTGGGGTATCATTAAATAGGCCTCTAAAAAATAATGATAGTTTCCATTAACAATTTTTTTATAAAAAAATTCGTTTGTGATTGTGAATCAATATTAAGCTTTAAAGTGCTAAATTTTGCTCGATTCGAGTGTCCCCCCCCTCTACCAGCCAAAGTTATGTTTGGGGGTGTGAAAAAATTCACAATAGTAGTACATATAACGAAATTTAAAAGAAAATTATCATGACTAAGTAGGCTTTACAACTTTACGAGTAATAGTCGACCAACTTATAAAATGTACTTGATATCATATTTTCTTAAACAAAATGTATCGGAGACAACTGCAAATGTAAGTTTGTCAACTTTATTTTTACAGCTTTTTTATGTATGTTTTTACGGTATGTTTTTTGGGGATAGGTAGGTTTTTATCGTCAACTATTTTTAACTAAATTCAAAAAAAGGAGGAGGTTCTAAATTCGTTGTAATCTTTTTTCTTATGTATTTTCCCCGATTTCTCAAAGACTCCTGGACCGATTTTGAAAATTCTTCTTTTTAAAATTAAATTCAGCGAATCAGTTTAGTTAGTTCGCATAAGTATTTTGATGGGCAACTACGGAACCCTACACTGTGCGTGGCCCGACACGCACTTGGCCGGTTTTTTTTTTTTTTTAGCGTGGTAAAATCATCAAATGAGTCCTCCAACCCCGGGCAGGGCGGGAGGGACTGTCAGACTTCTACTGACTAAAATCCACGGTGTCCTTCATAGCCTGTTATGTTCCGGGGTACGGTAAGGGAATAATCCCGCGACCCCGGCAGGCTTTGGCCCTCTGAGAGGGGGGCCCCGTCATTATGCTGACGCTCTTTGAGGCGCGCGTGGGACACGACGCGCCGTCGACCCGGGCATGGTCCTTGGTCGGGCAGCGAGTTGCCCTTTACTCGCTGCCCGCATGCCCGCGCCTACGGTGGCCGGAGATCGTCTCGCGACGTCCGTCGCCGTGGGCGTCCTACACCGCGGTTGGGGCGGAGGGAGGACTCTGTCCTCTCTCGCTCGCGGCGCGCCTCCACCTTCGCGAGCATTACTGCTTCGCAGAAGGAGGCGACCGCTTCCCACTCCGTCTCGCCCCGCAGCATGGCCGGAACCAATGCCGGGCGCGAGAGGTCTCCGCCTATCGCAGCCGTAAGGACACGTCGGTGCACAGCCCAAGCTGGGCAGTCCTGCACCGTATGCTCCACCGTGTCCTCCGGGCGATCTTCGCAGTGATGACACCCAGACGTTTCCTCCTTCCGCATTAGACACAGGTACCTCCCGAAGCACCCGTGCCCGGTGAGGACCTGCGTCAGGCGGAAGGTAAGGACGCCATGACTTCTCTCCAACCACTCCTCAAAGAGGGGTCTTACCGCCGCAATTGCGGCGTGCCCGAATGCGATACCCCATGATATGACTAATTGTCAGACTTTTTAGAGCTTCTGACTTACAGACCTGTTGGTTTGGTGGTTTATGACCCTGACTGCTATGCCGGAGGTCGTGGGTTCGACTCCCACCCATGACAAATGTTTGTGTAATGATCATCACGATCATTTGTTCTGTGTCTGGGTGTAATTTATTTATACTATTTATGTATTTAGAAATATATAAGCATGTTTATCAGTTATCTAGTCGATACCCATAACACAAGCTCTGCTTAGCTTGGGATTAGATGGCGTTGTGTGATAGTTGTGGAATATTATTATTAATTACTAGCGGCCCGTCTCGGCTTCGCACGGGTTGACATGATCATTTTCGTCTTCTAAAACCTGGCGCTGATGGTTACAAACACAACAAAAATAGAAGTGGCCGAATCGGTCCAGCCGTTTCCGAGTTATGAGCTTAGCAACACATTTAGCGATCCGTTTTTATATTAAAAGAAGAAGATAGAAGAGATAGATTTACTAAAAAATCAACCACAGATGGTGTTATTTGCCGATGATACATCGTTAATTTTTAAGATAGATAGACGTGCACAAAATCTAGACACTGTTAATGACTGTATTTCTAAGGTTCAAAATTGGTTCACTGTTAATAATTTAGTTCTTAATGAAAAGAAAACAAAATGTATTAGATTCACTTTGCCAAATGTTAGAAGTAGCGATTGCGACATTTTATTGAATGGAGAAAAATTGGATTTTACTAATCAGACAGTTTTCTTAGGAATCACGTTAGACGATAAACTACAATGGGGCCCCCATATAGCATCTTTAGCGGGGCGACTCAGCTCAGCCGCTTATGCTGTTAGAAAGATAAGACAGTTAACTGACGTCGAAACTGCGCGTTTGGTTTACTTCAGCTACTTTCACAGCATTATGTCTTATGGTATTTTACTGTGGGGCCGGGCAGCTGACATTGAATCCATTTTTGTTTTGCAAAAGAGAGCCGTCAGAGCAATTTACAAACTATGTCGCCGCGAATCTCTTAGAGAACTATTTAAAAAGATTAACATAATGACAGTGCCTTGTCAATTTATTTATGAAAATATAATGTATGTTAGGAAAAATCTTCATCTTTTTAATAAAATAAGTGATAGACATAATTTTAATACTAGAAATAAAGATAAAATTGATCAACCTTATTATAGATTGTCCAAAGTCCAAAAATCTTTTATGGGGTTCTGTGTTAAATGTTATAATAAAATACCTAGCGAAATTTTAACTCTAAATGAAAGAAAGTTTAAAAGTCACATAAAAAATACACTTAGTAAACAAGCATATTATAAATTAGAAGATTATATCCAAGATAAAAATGTTTGGAAACATGCCGGTCCTGCTCCATAGTACAATGTAGGGCTTAAGCAGAATCAAGCTGGTTGATATTCGAATGCTCACACACTTCTTATATTTGTAAAATAGCTTTGATTGCAATATTTTGTTAAAATGTGAACACCATGTACCTTTTTGATTTTTGTAATTCTTATTATTTAATTATTTTCTTTTATAATTTATTTAGTCTATATTTTCAAGGTACATTGCTTCCACATTATATATTATTTCAAATGATGTTATAAAAATATTGTAACAGATGTTTAAAAAGAGTAAGTATGGAGTTTCTTGCCCATTCTTCTCCATACAACCTACCTTAGCGAATGGGTGTAGAATCAATCCCATCCCATCCCTTTCCTTAATTTTAATATTCGACGTTTGAAAGTGCCTCACTGATGGCCTATTTAAAATAAATGATTTGACTTTGACTTTGACTTTGAGATAGATTATTATTAGGTGACGACTGTCTAAGATCTACATTAATGACTAACAGCCGGGCTTTAATTATTTAGCCACGAGCTGTAATTATTTAATTACCTAATTCTAATATTCAGTAAGTTTTAAAACCTAATAAGGAACCGTTGTGTGAGCGTAACCGGTAAAATGTCCATCTACGTTGAATGTTGGTACGTGGTATGTTCACCTACATTTTATGCTGACTGTACCTACAAGTGTTACGGCATAACACTCGTACGTACTTTAACAATGAACGGAAATGCTCATTCATTTCATAAGTGATGGATAGGAAACCTCTGCTCTACAAATTGCAGTATTTTTCACTGGAAAACAAATCGTGTCCACTGGTCCACCCACTAATGACTAGGTACTTACGCTAACTATACCCGCGCGAGCAACTAAGTAAAAGTTCATACTTAATGTCAGGCATCATTATAGGAACATCTGTATCATATTTATTATAGAGGTACCTTCCCTAACTACGATTTAATATTTCTACATTTAACCCTCGAACACTGATCGCATGATAGCGTGTAAAAAGGTAACGTTAACCCCTCCTTCATTAATATAATTGCTTCGCAGGAGAAACCATAATTAATCGTTAGTTGATTATCCGCAAGTATAGCCGAGTGCAACACAGACTAGGTATGTACCTTTAACTAATAGTTAAATAATACATGGCACGCGCGTAGGTGTTAATGTAAGCAAATCAGTCATGTGCGCCTCATTGTTTACAAATACAAGCCGTAAATTAGTACCACTCCAATCCAAATTGTAACTACGGTATTATATTGCTGTTTTTACATAACGTCTGTAAACAATAACTTCTTACAAACATTACATGATGCCTCTACCTATACCTATAATCCGTGAAGTCGAGTATGCAGACATATGTACCAACCTAATGCTACCTGGTTCCGCTCACGTACTAAAATCCACGGTGTCCTTCAATAGCCCTTCGCGTTCCAGGGCCACAGTATTCGTTAGTCACTGGACCCCAGCTGGCTTTGGCCCTTCAAGGGGCCTCCCGTAATTGCACCGACACTCTTTCAGGCGCGCGTGGAACACAACGCGCCGTCGACCCGGGCATGATCCATGGTCTGACAGCAAGTTGCCCGTTACTCCTTGCCCGCATGCCCGCGCCTACGGTAGCCGGAGATCGTCTTGCAACCGGCGATCGTGCGGTATATTATCCTCGGTCATGGTAGCCGTGATCCTCTGGCATGCGACCTGGGGCCAAACGGGGGCCCCGTAGAGGGCCCTGGACCACAAACACCTTCGTACAGCCTGCGACAGGAGACATTTGGCCCGCTGAGATTGTCCAGGAGTCGCCCAAGAGCGGCTGCTGCCCGGTTCAGCTTTGGGGCCAAACGCATAAAGTGCTCTTTGAAGTTCCACAGGCTGTCGAGGACGAGTCCCAGGTACTTCATCGTCCTCCCAACACTGATGCGAACCCCTCCCAACGTTATGTGAGACTCTGACCGTGGCGCGTTCAGACGGCCATGAAAACACATGGCCTCTGTTTTGTGCAGCGCCTGTTCAAGTCTGTCACGACCGCCTGCGTCGCCAGGTCGGCCCCGCCTGGTGCGACTCTCCCTCCGCCAGGACGAGCTTCTCGTCAGCGTAACATATGCTGACGCCGCCGCCGTCATGGAATTTCGCCACGCAGCACCCCGTCGTAACCGATGTTCCTCAGGAGCGGCTTACTGGGTTTTGTTAAAAATAGCTAATTGCCAGTTAATGTTATTCATTCTTGCACAGCATTCTCTATTTATAAACATTCCCTGGATGAAGACGAAAACAGCACTTACGTGAAATCTTAGTTATGTTAAATATTGAAGGGAAAATCATACCTTTTTGGAGGAGTATATGGACAGGTAGGTAGTTTTCTAAGTATGTAGAAGCTAGTCAAGTTGGTAGGTAGGTACGAGTATGTGTCCGCAACTTATCATTCGGCACAAGTCGTAAAACTCGGAGGAAAGGGTAGTCGTTGTGTTCGCAGATAGTGTATGGGATGGCAATCTAGTACATCGTGCGTTTTATGAACCTTTCACGCGCAATATTTATGGCACGGGTCAAATAGCCAGGCTACATACTGGGGGAAGCTTGTTAAGAGAAGCTGATTGTAAAAAAACTACGCTTACCTACCCAAAACCTAGAAATAGGTACCTACTTATTTAAATAAACAATGTAAGTAACTTTGTTTTTTATTGCATTTTCATAAAAGTCTTAAACACTCGAAGTTAACAATCAACATTAATGGACTTGAGTACCTACCTACTATACAAATAGAAAAACTTAACCCAAATTGATGTACGAGTATTTACCTATTATAATTTTGAATATCCACATAAAGTGACGTCTAAGTAGCCAAGTTTGTGTTACGATCATGATTTTCCTTATTTTTCAATAAAAACACAAGAGAAATATGAAAGGGTATAACGTTACTAAGTAGCTAAGTGCCGTATCCTGAGAAAATGTAGCAACAGCATTCTACATATATACAATTATTCTTAAGTGAATCAGATATTATGTTGTAGCAGTGCCAGTGTCGAAGTTTTAACCTCCCAACTCAACAAATAACACTTTGTAATAAAACGTACATTAACAGTTTTTTTACTATACATAAGGGGGACATAGCATGTAACAAAGAAATCAATATACATATTATTATGGCACCATTATGACCATAGTACTTAGTTACTCGGAGGTAATGACAGCGGGAACATGCAACCTGTGGCGTAATCATGTCTAAACGACAAACAAAAACATGCATGAACATTTAAAAAGTTGCTCAATAAAAAAAGAGCTCATAACTACATCTACGGCAATAGTAGATTAGTAGCCAAGGGCTGTAAGGCATCAAATGTAGCCCGAGATTATTTAGTGTAGTGTAGACTACTCGTATAGTAAAGTTCGAGAGTGCAATTGATGCTTATTGCTTACACCCGAGCTAACTACTCTGCTTTACATCTCGATTGTGAGGAAAGTAGAGAAAAACCGGCTTAACACATTTTTTTAAATTACTTACCGCCCTAGGGCTTTTCTAGCTACATTATTACCCTAGAGCGCTAATTGGTTACCTACAAGCCCCATTTGGGGGTAATAAGGACCATACTTACCGACTATGAGAGATGTAAAAAAAATTAACACGTACCTACTCACATTTTCAAAGACTCCATCTCAATAAAAGTATATTATGTATAGACTTTGTGTGACCATAATTCTACCAACTTCAATTATAATTTTAAAACGCTCATTGAATCATAAAGGGTTTGAAAGCTCCCACGTGCGGCTGAACCCAGTATAATACAATAACGCCACAACCGCTAAATACACACGCTGAGCAAACTGTACCCGACTTGACTCTACGATGTTGTAGATCGATCGCTAACGGCAGTTTTTAAATACGTCTGACGAACTGCTACCTACCGACTTTTATAATTTCAAAATTATGAATTGATTATGAAAATTTTCATTTGTTGCCGAACCTGTCATTCTACCAACTTCAATGCAAACCAGAATATAAAAAAGTACAGTCAAATATTGTAACTCGTAGCCCGCACGTCAGAACGGGGCTGTCCCATGGGGTTTCCCTTGCCCCATTAACACATTTTTGACGCTAACAAACTGCGTACGTTACACATACAATTGTTTACCTTCATTTTTACCGCTTTTTTTGTTTCGTTAGGCATCTCCTCAGATCGACATAAAACGTCTTACAATTGGTTTTTAATTCTTGGTACGACGGCCGTCTCCTTTAAATAAAATATCTACCCGCCTAACTTATTCGCTAGTAACTTTTTATGAAACTGAAGGTGCCTACGTAATCTCGACTTGAATTGAATCACAATATAAAATATGCAGGTCCGAACTGGGTTTTCCGTTTAGGAAAGAATTCACATGCAGGTACGATGACCTGAATCGTCAGAGGTGGCCAACAATTAGAATTAGAGGAGTGCGGGCGGGCGGGTGCGTTGGGCGGGCAGTGCGGTGGCGCGGGTGGCGGCTGGGCGGGTGGCGCGGGCGCGCGGCGCGGCAGTCGGCGCCCGCTCGCGCGTCAGGTGGCCGCGGCCGCTGTGTGATGAGAGGCGCGTACTATGCCGGCGCCGCAGCCCCGCTCCGCCCGCAGGCCGCGCTCGCCGGCCGCCGCCGCCGCGTCAGCCGCGCGCGCCGCGCTGCACACCGCCGTCTACAGCGACCGCAGCGCCGACAACATAACGCACGCTATTACACGTCTCGCGTCTACCGGAATGTAAATATTTATGGATGTCAGTTTTCAGTTGTTTAGATTGGCTGTGAATTTTAAGGTACGTAACTAATGTCTGGTGTTTCGATTTCTGCACGACATTATTTAGACAACGATTGTGTCGATGAAATAGACTAAATGGGTCTATTAAAAAATAAATAAATATAGCATGTCTGTTCAATATCGCATTGTGCTTTGTGCCTTTGTACATAATTGCTGACGATGACTTCGATTTTAATGGCGTTCGGAGTACCCTTCCATAATTGGATCGATAGTTTACCATTAAACGTAGGTAGCAGTATTCGAACAGATTTTTCGCATTACATTACGTGATTAAAATATGACGGCGGCAAGCGAGTGCGCCGCCGCGAACATGCCAAATTGATATTCACAATAACAATTGAAAAGCTTTCCAAGTTAACTTTATTGAATATCAATCAATACCTATTAGCTACACCAGTTGATCTTTTATTATTTTCCAGCTTTTGCATAACTTTCTTCAGATATATTCTCACGCTATGCACAATGTTTTAAAAGTAAAACTTTTTTCTTAATGTTTGAATTTCTTATAATATTATTTATTAATTTTAGAGTTTCAAGTATTGTATCAGTTGTCACCTCCTCGCTACGTCCACGTTGTTACCTCCCATGCATAGTAAAGTTTCCGAGATAGCGACAGGCACAAACAATACATTCGTGACTCCACATAAGTACACACTACAACGCCATGTATTTCTTTCTGTTACACAAACTAAACGTTATATCGACTGCAAACCAACTAATAAAATAAAACATTTTTAAAATAACGTATTTATTGGCATAAAATGTTTAGGTGAAAATGAAATCGACAAGGCGTGTTCGGGTACATGAAGATGCTATACGCCATAGGTAATATATTAACTTAATTTTTATTTTTTTCTAATAGTAGTCCTTGCGTAGCCAAAATAATTCCTCCTACCATTTTATTTATCACACCCGAGTTATTTTTGTCCTTAGCTGAAACATTTTAACTTGAAAATAATTCTTCTTACTTAACATCTAACTAATTTAATTTGCTGTAGTAGTTAGTGTAAATTCCGTTATAAAAATACTTATTAGAAACACTAAACCATGCAAATAACCTTCACAAAGTGTGAAAAATACTAACTATATGCAATTTAAAAATCTAATTCAACCAAACTTTACTGTTGTACATAAATACTATCTGTTCTGAAGCTATCAATCACTTAACCCAATACTTTTTCTCACACAGTGTTTCCACTTCTTAGTTTATAAATAGGTAACTAATATAAATTAATAAATCATCAATAAACTCAAAAGAAAAACAACGTTTGATACTAGAAACTAAACAAATGTCTAGTTGTATATTTTCTTTACAATATTGATCAAACTAACTTTATTCTTAGTAGTACTCACATCTAATAGTAACTCCACACCAAAACGATGCTAATACTGGTAATATCACGGCGGTTATTTCAACGACTTCATTTATTAAATGATTTATTTACGCAAATACTACATAAATTTGTGGCCGTCAAGTATACGTACACAACACTATAATAGGTACATAATTTATCGGCGGGGAGGCTACTATCCTAATAAATATGTATCATGAGGCTTGTTCCACCATTCGCCAAATATTGGGCTTAATTATGGAAATATGTTTTGGCGTTATTAAAGTACTAAATTATCAAGAAAGAAGAATCAACTTCTGGCTTTCCACTGCTGGGTATCGGCCTCTCTAAAACTACACCATAACACCATTTTTACCTTCGACATCTAGCCTGTCCCAGACATCTTTCTCCGTGTAAAATAATAAGTTAATCTATAACATGTGGTTCATATTAGTCGTTGAACGCGATCTCACTCTTGGCATCCAAACAAATCAGACCTTTTGAGCCCTCCACTTTGACTCAAGTTTCACGGTAAAACTAATTAAAGTCAAAATATGATCCGTGAATGACATTAGGGGACTTCATAAGCGAAAGGTCACAAACATATACCTAGAGTAAATGTGTAACACACTTATTATCCCAAGGCAATAAGATTTAATACGGTTTGGCACACGATTTTTTCAAACATAATAAGTAATATGAATAATTTTTGACAAATAAAAAGAAAACTATACAAATATGAATTGAATTTTGATTAAATGTGTGTAACACAACTTTTATTAGGGAGATGGGCTTGAATAATTTAAACTAAAACATGACTTGGGTGCTACGGATAATTTCGTAGCACTCAAAAGTGTGGCTACAAAGCTACAACAAGTGCTACGATGATAATGATAATGACAAATGCAATATAATGGCGTTCTTATCGGATTCACTCTGATTCAATCACACCTACTACGTTAGTCCAGATTTTTTTCAGTTACAGTAACCGTCTCGCCAATATACGTAGCAATTGAAAAAAATCTCATACTACGAGTATTATGCATTTTTTGAAAACATGATAAATATCGTCACAACCGTTACAACAAGAGAAAATCTTTTTTTTTTAAATTTGGGTAAGTGCATATCATTTGGTGCTGGGACATGTCGAAATAAATGTCCTCCAGTTTCCAGTTGCGAATATAGTCTAAACCTTACAGCCTTGAAAAAAAAGACTAGCAGTTTTTATCAGATGGACGAACGAAAGCCCCACTGATTGTATCTTTTTGCGATTACCAATCTGCCTGGCCAGCGCTGTGATTGCCGCATTATCCCCCCAAGATCATTGTGGAAGCGTTTTATGGCCGAGACCCATATCTAGCAGCGGACGTTTATAGGATGCGATTGTAATTTTCAGCGCTTTAATTAAGCAAAATTGAGCGGTTTCTTTAAAAATGAAGCTTTATCGGATTCGATGGTCAAAATGTATACCTGTTTTATATTGGTTGGTATCCAGGGAACCTACATAAAGAGTCAGGATTTAAACAGTACAGTAAAAAAACACGCATCAAATAAAGAATCCCTCCGGGCTTAGGATGTCGATTGAAAATGAATTTCATTGATACGCACGCTCATAATCTTATAAGTCCCTCCCGTAGCATTGAGAAGTTCTTAATATGATTTAAAAAAAGGATATTGCTAAATAACATACCTGATACATAACATAGTTATTGTGATCGCTGTTTGATACAATTTGTTGCTAATTGCCAGTGATAGCAGCTGCCAATCCCACTAACGTTGTACGTGTAAAGCCCCCGTGGGAACGGGCTTATTCGTAAGTGGGCACCGCGCTCTGTACATGACATGTACCTCATAAATATTGGTTACGGGCGACTTAAGTAATAACTAAGAAGGACTCTTTGGGCTATTTGTGGAAGAAGCACTTACATAGACCATAAAATAAATATGCATATAAACTAAACTGGCATTAAATAATTTTCACGTGACGTAGTGTTCGTAGCAATTAGAAAACCATCAATTTTCGCCTCATTATTTCACCACAATTTTATGTTTTGCTTATTGTACATACAAATACATATTCATCTCGTCTCTCATAGATACATCGCCATCATAATGTGTATAATTAACTCATGCAAACGCTGTCTCCAAATTCAATTTGGTGACGAGCGATTTGTCACAGGTATAATTTTGTTGACGTTCCTTCCAACAAGAAGATCGTTTTTTCCGATAAATTAATTTCTTCACGTAAGTAGTGAAGTATGAAACCAAATTGATTTTCCGTACCCAATAATCAACTTCATGGAAATAATATGCTCAATGGCCAATTAAATGAGGGGTTAGCGAAGTTTGTTTCTGACAATATTTCACTTATAAAGGATGCTCTGAGATTGTAGGAATCGTTGAATAGCGACCCGTCACTCGTCAGCACTCCAGAAGTTGCCCATTGGAAAATGACTCTTTCACTGAAAACTTGGCCGTTTCTCAATCAATCGATCCTTCGCCAGTTGAAATATACTGAACTGTTTGAGTGTATATTATGGAATAATCTATTTAAGTGTAATAATTTCAATTCATATTTCTAGTCACAGAATCATGTAAATATAGATTAAAAAAAGAGAGCCGCTTTGGCTAAACCTATCTTACTAACTATAGTTTGCGTGTAGATGTTTCTGATTGATCTGCTAAGTATAACCGTTACGAAACGTAAAAAACATCAAACACTATAATTCAATTATAGGTGGATTCATCAATTACGTAATAATTATTATGTACGAACAGATGGACTGATTGTAAGGAATTGATTTTTATAAGTACCGCTCGTTCTACAAGATTTACTAATGAGTTATGTACGATGTATTCTTGAGCACTGTCTACTTAGTAGTTGTTGGCAAGTGACCTAGATCTCGCCATAAGAGCTTGACCATCTGCAAACAATTACTGCGGGTAAGCACAAGATGCTATTCGATATAATTTATGGATAGTAAAAATAAGATTGGATCAAAACGTGATCCCCGGGGATCGCACGGCGCACGGCCAGTGGCCACGAGGTCATTACAACCATTGAGTCGTGTCTGTTTTATCACTACCTACGCTTTAACTCTGTTCCCTCAAGTATATCGGGAAATAATCTATTATTTCACCTGTCACTATATGTAGTTTCGTTTCGACTAATGATTTATTTTATTGAAGACGTGGTTATAGACAGAATCAATTTGGTGTTGTACAATAAAGCATTTTCCCAAATAAATGTAAGCGCGTCGAGTGGATATAAACACACGCGCTCCGTTGAAGCGGATAATTTTTGCCAATAAATTACATTAACACTTCGAGATGTGTAGAAACTATAATCGAGGTGTAGCAGGAACAGCATGACAGCCACGTTTGCTGGTTTAAGGGTTTTAGCAGAGATGTGTTAAACTCTTGGTTCTAAAAATGCTGTCTTCCTCTCTGTCACACGAATCTCCCTCATTAATAATTAAATTAGTTTTTAAAATGTGAAAACGGTACAACTGCGAATGACTTAATAATTACTTAATTGGAAGCAAATTACACTCTACATTTTGTGGCGAACAAGCTCTAGAGAATGCATGTTTCACATCAATTAACCGAAATTACGTTATTTCTCTTCTCTCGACATACAACATTTATTGTGTCTATCCTGAATTCTATATTTACTCTACTATTAAGACCGTCGAGGTAATCTTTGAAATGTTGGTAATGTAAACGATTGCGCCAATCTTAATGCCCGCTCATAAACAATAACAAAAATGTCAATAAATAACACTCACGCACGTTCTATCGACATCTGCAATAAACTATAACATATGCACGCCATCACTGAAACTCATTTAGCAGCATGGCTAATTTTCACGCCAACGTAATTAACTCGCTAGGTATACACGATATTATATTCATCGCGAGTTGAATTAAGGGCAAAACTTTAACACGGACTTTGATGTCGGCTTAGGTAGGGTTACCGTCTTCTCGTCTTAATGCGTCTTGCTTAAGTATTAGGATGTCACTACAGAAGAGTAGCTGTCACGATAAAGTTTCAATAGATATCCGATTAATATAACATCGATGTAATTAAATCATCAAGGTGCCCATTTATCTACCAATGCGGAACGGTTCACAGTAGCAGGAACCTAAATCTTCGTAAGCACCCACTGAATAAATTTCCTACCATAAAATGTCACGAAAACAGCTTTAACTTAACCCAAAATTGTTTCTAATTTTGTATGCTTCATTTGACATTGAGGTCACGTTATATGTGCCTTCACTACCAAATATTTACACTATACCTTTCCCATGGCGATGAAATAAAAAAAAAAACTCTTTGTACTCGGGGTAGGTGAAGGAATAGTTAATTTAAACATTAGTTGGGATGTGCACAGAAAATCTACATCTGTTAATATTTTCCTTGGTAACATTATTCATTACGTTAAATCAGAAATCGAACGAAAAGCTGTTACAAAGGTCACATAACACGTTGGTTGATTGTCGCAAGAGGTCTCATTGTCATGATTTACGTATTTGTAGTAACTTAGTTAGAATAGATTTTAATTTTAATTGGGTGCGGTATCCCACGCCCACTTTAATAGTTCATTTATATGTGGGTTGAGTATACGATTCCTTTGTTCTTGCTTCATAGGCCTGATTGTGATCGTAAAGCTGTATATTAGTGCCAGTTTTTGTTAGTTATGTCTGCACAGCATAGTTCTATCTGTATGATCCTCTATGAAGTGTAGCGTAAGTGGATAAAATAGAATTATGCAAAAACTTTTATGGAACCAGTATAGAACATTTCAGCATTTTTGCTGAAAAAGTATCCTGCAATATTCAGACGAGAACATATTTTTGTAGAGACAGCTGTGTATTTATACACGTCTGTTACGTTACGCTTCGTAAAGGGTAGTAACTATCCAATTTCATAAAATGAAAACTGACGCGAAGCGGTTGGTCGCTAGAAGTTATACGATGTTTGTGGATAGGACCGTCTGAGCCGTCTCCCGCGGCGCACGGGTGGTGCCAACGAGAAGGCAAGTTTATCGTCGCGATTTCATCGCTTTTCCGCCGTGTTGATAAACTGGCCTGTACGAGCGTTTACTAAGCATACAACAACTTGCGATCGTATGGCTCACTGCTTTAACCAATCGGCATTCATTTTTACTGCACCACAAAATTGAATTTTTAACTTTTCCGTCATAAACGACGAAAAAGTTAAATCTTAAATGTTTTATTAACAACCGCTTTCAGTCAGTTCACCTTCATAATAACGATGCATAATAGGGTAATAAATATTATTGTACTGCTAGTAAGTATATTATTATTATCATTCCATTTATTTGTATGTTAGAAAAGTTAGGTCAGTGTTGTGGTAATTATGTTTAGAGCTATAAAATTACTGTAGGAACGGTTTGCTTAGTTTTGTATTTGTGTTGTACATCGGATGCCGCGGCAGCAGAATTGTTTTGAACAAAGCACTTGGAGTTTCCACGGCACGCGATATTATTGAATTTTATTCTGCAAAAAATATGTTTTGGCTGCAAAGGCAAAATTTGTGTCCGTATTTTTACAGGGATAGGTTTGTGGAAACTGCTCCGATTATTTTCAATTATATTAATAAAACTAACGTGTTATAGCATTGTGAATGAATCGTAATTTAGTCCGAACTTGGATAAAAATTAAATGATACCTAACCTACATACCTAAACATTAAAAAATCCAAGTGTTCGAATTATAGGTAGGTACCATTGTATACGAGAGGGGACTGCAGCCTCTTATGAAAATGAGACTTAAAGGAACCAAGAGAACAAATAGAAGTTACTTATAAATTATGTTTCTTAGGCCCTTCGTCCATTATAAGACTCAAGTTTCCGATACCTTACGACTTCAGTATCCAGGCGACTCTCGCAATAGAAATGCATATACGTTCGTACACAGGCACGCGACGCGCGACGCCAATCGCGCGCTACCCATCTGCTGACATCGCGGCGACTTGAGTTTCCGCGATTTTCAAGATGGCGGAACAATTTATTTACCATTTTTAATTTTATTCACAGAATAAAGGGTTCCGTAGCATATTCTTGAATCATTTTTGGAAAGTCATTATTTTAAAACGATAGAAAAATATTTACAATCCTCTATCAAATCATAATTTTGTATGCAGTTTTATTAAAAAGTTGGGAGAGATGGTTTTTTTTTCTATTTTATTGAATATTTTTTTAAATTATGTTATAGTATTTGGATTTGGATTAATGTTAGGTTCCCAGGAAATTAACTGTGAAGGACGGACTGTCACACGTTTGATCTTATAAAGATTCCGTTTTTTTTTGAACCTTCGGAACCCTAAAATATATACTTTGATCGTCACAGTCATGTGTCAGCCATTTTATAAATTCATATTCTTGACCACCCATCATGACCTTTTGACGCGGCGCTAGTGTCTATGTCGTTACATCAAATTGCATTATAAAAATTTAGTACCTCGAATTTTCCGCGGGTCATGAGTAGTGGCGAAACTCTAGTATCGGAAACTTGCGTCGCCTCGTGTACGAAGGCTCGTACACGAGGCGACGCAAGTTTCCGATACCTTACGATTTGGGTTTCCAGGCGACTATCGCAATACAAATCTATAGAGGCTCGTACACAGGTCGCGTCGCCGACATGCGTCGCCGACTCTAGTCGCTCGCTACTCATCTATCAAGATCGCCGATACCCAAGTCTTCGCGATTTTTAACCGACGAAAAATTTGTATCTATTATTTTAAAATGTATTATTAAAGTATCTGAGGTAGAAAAATATCCTTGTTTGTATCATTACAATTAATAATAATAATTGTACAATCTTACGTTTATGTATTTTGATAATATTTACTTATTTTAGTTCCATATGTGTAACTAGATGGCGTTGTTAGTTTTTCTGAATCGCGATATGGTTTCGTTACCACCAAAAGTATATAAGGACCTAAAATTCATTGATTAAGACCCTTGCAAAGCCAGCCCGCGCGCTGAGCCTTAGCTATAAAACTAGTCCTATAAATAATCAACTAAGATCCAGCCTGTCCCTTGCTGCCCTCCCAGCGACACCCTAAGCCGAGGTCCGTACCCCAAAGGGGGTGCCCTTAGCGTGTGGTCGCTTAGTTTATTAACTAAGTTTGTTGCCCTGGCTGGAGGCCTTAAATTCTTAAGGCATCCACAGAAAAGTCCGGTTAAGCAGTACACAACCTATTAGAGGTTGACCTGCGAGATGCCATACACAAAAAAAAAAAAAAAAAAAAAAAAAATTGATTAAATTGTCTTCGTTCAAACAAGTAAACGCTGGTCCACGACTATCACACAACGCCATCTCGTCCCAAGCTAAGCAGAGCTTGTGGTATGGGTAATAGACAACTGATAAACATACTTATATATTTCTAAATACATAAATATAATAGATAAATTAGGGGAGGCCTATGTTCAGCAGTGGACGTCCTCCGGCTGTTGATGATGATGATGATGATGATGAATAGATAAATTACACCCAGACACAGAACAAATGATCGTGCTCATCAAACAAACATTAATTTGTCCTGGGTGGGAATCGAACCCACGTCCTCCGGCATAGCAGTCAGGGTCACTAACGACTAGACCAACAGGCTTGTCAAATTCAAAAGAATATTCTAATAGATAATAAGCATGGAATAAGCTTTTTTTTTAAGTGGTAAAATAATCATATTAAATGAGTCCTTCCACCCCGGGCAGGGCGGGAGGGACTGTCAGACCCGTACTAACTAAAAACCACGGTGTCCTTCAATAGAACCTCACAAAACGATAGCGCGATCTAACTCGACCATCTATCGAGCATTGTGTCAAACTTTTTGCACTTTTATAAATTATTATGGTTTCGTTACAAACATTACTACTTTAACCCAGCTTCGTCATGTACTTGCACATACGACAAAAATAAAGTAATTAAGAAAACGAAAACATTAAAAAAACCTATTCAAATCTGTAATTTGAAACCACGGTCATCATCATAGCAGTAAGCGTTAGCGTTCCAGTGCAAATAAAAGAAAACTATAAAAAAAACCTAGAAAAAAAATGAATAAACCTCTAAAAAACAACTGAAACACGAAAAAAGAAAAATTCTATGTTTACCTGGGGATTGAACCCATGGTCACCACCTTGGAAGTCAAAGCTTGAACAAATCGAGCTACCTTGTAGCCGGTTGGCGCGGCGAAATTATGAACCATATTCTTTCTAGATTGATTTTTTCCTCTATACGCGCCAATTTTTAATTCCAAAAATTTGAAAAAGGAATGCGCTCGTCATTTTTAAAATAGTAGCATTTTAATTTATGTTATAAGATGAACATTTTGTGTTTTGTACAATGTATTATTAAGGTTGAATATAGAATGGTGGCCGAATAGACGATTTGAGTCTTACGACTCGAGTCGCCGCTGTGTACGGACCGTGCGCGACTGGAGTCGCGCGACTTAGGTATGCGACTGGAGTATCGGATACCGGAGTTTCCTAATGGACGAAGGGCCTTAGAAGTACATAGTTTGTGGAATTTTTTTTTCTTGCACCGTTTTGATGTATCGACCGTGCAAGATACACTAGCTATGCGGCCAAACAGCCTGATAAACTAATGAAAATCGTTCAAAATCTGCGTTTTTTGTGGCGTTCTCAACGGAAAAACCGAGTACAAAGTTTCCGATTAGTACATATAATCTAAATCTAGTAAAAAAAGCAAGGGTGTTATGAACTGCATTAAAGAACCAAAAAGCGGTACACACCGCAATAAGAGTCACATTTCGAGCAAATGTTTTGATAATGTTTCTTTTTCCCTTTACTAAGTTTGTACATCGCACGACACTATATGATACTTTTGACATGAGTTTGTAAAACCCCTCTGTGGTAACCACATGAAATATTATTATGTACTTATACATGCTGCATAAATCATGTCTATACCGCAACACCTCTGGAATTTGACCCTTTATCAGGAAACTACTGAGATTATGCAGGACTCCTTATTAAGTTGTAAAGATGCCTAAACGCTTTCCACCACGCTACACGCTTGATTGCTTACATTGTTCAAGTTCTCTTTTGGTCGGGCTTCTGCGATTGTAAAAACCAACTGGTTTTTCTGTACTTCTGCTTGTTCCATTTCGCTCCAAAGCTTCTACTCGCGCCTAACAGCTTTCGGCGTCTTATCCAATTCTAAGGTTGCCCATTTTGATAAAACCGCTATCCCTCGCACCCTTTCGTAATAAACTAACATAGGTTCCTTTATCCTATTATTGCGATCACCAAAGCATGGTATTAAGTTTTGCATATTCACTGCCTATGATTCCCACAAAGTGTGATGAAATGGTTTTATTTAAGTATGCATGTATAATAAGTATAATCCCACATTTTCCAGAAAAAAAAAATGAGAATTAGCAAAATATAGGATTGTATTACAAATATATTACCAGTGGTAAATCCAGCATTTACCACTGGTAATCCTGGGGGAACACAGTTATAATAAATTACCGACGAATAAATTATTTAAACTGCAGTGATTTTAGCCCACAATTTTATTAATACAAATATCTGAGAAACTCATTGAGTAGTAAAAAGGAATAAGGGCATTAATAGACCGACCTTACTGCGGAAATTTTGAGCTGCACGTTTGCAGTTGCAATGCAATAGACTACAGAAACTAAAAGGCCTTGCCATTGCAGCATTTCGTCTAAGGCCAGTAGAGTCGGTCTGTTAGTATCCTAACATTTAATTGCGATTGATTCACATTCCATTTTAGTCAGGTGTGATGTGGCTTGGTTTAAATTCGGTTCCTTATGCAAAACCGGAAAACTTTTTTAATGCTATTTACATGTTAGATGAAGTGTGAAAGGCTGAAACTGCGTTAACGCAAAAGCCCGCGCCCGCTATACAAAAGTGCTCGTAGCGGTGCCCCGCGCTGTGCTATGATCATTTTGAAAATTCGTTTTTGTTTGTGGTAAGTAATTTACACAAACAAGCAAAATAGCCATGTGTCCTCACATATTCAGAATTAACACGGAGCGCCACAGTTAGGTAGAGCGAAGAGTGGCCGCGCGGGGGCACTCGCGGGATCCCGTTTAACGCAGTTTCAGGGCTGATGTGGCTCGGTTGAGCGTAGTTGCGGTGTCGTTGGTTGCAGTGAAAGTAAGAGTGGCGGCGACCGGCTGGCGACGCCGCGGATGTCGCTTCTTGGCAAACCGCTCAGCTACCGCGCCACGCGACGCGACGCGCGTTACCGCCGCCTACAGTCCAAGTTCTACAATTTCCTCGAACGGCCTCGAGGTGTGAAGGCTGTTCTTTATCATATGATCGTGTAAGTCCTACCCATTGTCGAGCGACATTCCATAAACGACCGAAATCTAAAATGTTTGATAAATGTACAGTTTAAGCGTGAGAAATTTTAAGATGATTTTAATACCATTTTCAGAATATTGTATTCAATTTTGATCGAAAATTTACAAATACAAAACGTTGCTTGTTGAAAATAAATAATTTTATCAGGATCGCTCGGGGTTACCTGCGAGCGATATAGACTGATTTGAAAAAAAAACGGATATTCAGCAGCTAATATCAATATTTTACTAGCATCAATCATAGGAGAACAAACAAATGACAGTGTATCGCCTTGTTTACACCGCGGCACCCGACACCCGACAGCTGAGTGTCCCATATGTACTATTTATCACCCGCCCATGCCTGTCTTCAATTCGATGAGTCTATTTACACGCATGAATGTTAGTTTTATCAACACGGCATGTGTTCACTTTACGCCATCTAATAATAAATATTTACAGTAAAAAAATAAACTTAACAAGATGCTGTTTATTAATTTTCTAACAAAAACAATATTTAAGTATACGAACGAGTTGAATACGAATTTAGGTGTTTTGCAACAGCTAAATGGCAAATTGATATGTTATCACTGATAACATATTTAAACACTAGCTGTGCCCGCAACTTCGTTCGCGTGGATGTCGGACTTTGACAATGTATTTCTTAGTGCGAACCGCTTTATTTTCACCTTGTTTTTTATAAATCATAATCGTTTTCATTTATACCCTATTATTATTAGAATTTATTTTAATTTTTCAAGAACATTTGATATGTTTGTGATAAACGCCCTTTGTCGTTGCATCCCATTCCATCCCGCTCCATCCCGCTCCATCCTACTCCATCCCACACCATCCCACTTCATCCCACTCCATCCCACTTTATCCCACTATATCCCACTCCATACCACTCCATCCCACTCCATCCCACTCAGTCACACTCAGTCCCACTCCATCCCACTTTATCCCACTCAGTGCCACTCCATCCCACTTTATCCCACTCCATCCCACTCCATCCCACTCCATCTCACTCCATCCCACTCAGTCCCACTCCATCTCACTCCATCCCACTCAGTCCCACCTCGATCCCACTCCATCCCCTTCCATACCACTCCACCCCACTCCATCCCACTCCATCCCACTCCATCCGATTCCATCCCACTCCATCCCGCTCCATCCGGCTCCATCCCGCTCCATCTCACTCCAACCCACTTTATCCCACTCCATACCACTCCCTCCCACTACACCCCACTGCATCTCACTACATCCCACTCCATCTCACGCCATCCCACTCAGTCCCACTCCATCCCAATCCATCCCATTCCATACCACTCCATCCCACTCCATCCCGCTCGATCCCGCTCCATCCCACTCCATCTCACTCCATCCCACTCAGTCCCACTCCATCCCATTCCATACCACTCCGTCCCACTCCATCCTATTCCATCCCACTCCATCCCACTCCATCCCATTCCATCCCATTCCAGCCCACTCCATCCCGCTCCATCCCGCTCCACCCCGCTCCATCCCGATCCATCCGGCTCCATCTCACTTTATCCCACTCCATCCCACTCCCTCCCACTTTATCCCACTCGATCCTACTCCAAACCTCTCCACTCCAGTCCACACCATATATTTGAATATGTAGTTTTTTTATTCCAAGCTAGATCGCGCTACTGAAGTACTGCGCGTCTCGGTGTAAACTGACCGTTATTTTACTTCTGGTACACTTTGAATTCAAATATCTTTTGATAGACTGATCCGATTTCAATGAAACAAAAACTAAATGTTACTTCAAGTTACGGTCAGTCGTTGTGTATTAAAGTTATCTGCATAACTTTCGTACATTTTACGTGATGCCCGAACAAATAAACATACAAACAGACAAACAGACATAAAGACATACAGACAAACAGACAAAAATTCTAAAAACGCTAGAAATGGGTTCTATTGGTTGTCCTTTAACACGCTGGCTATATTTTTTGAGTTTTTTTTTAATGTACAAAAATTATTTTTCTACAGTTTTATTATATGTATAGATAATATACAGTTAAATAAAGATTGATTTAGCTTGTTAACCAGGAACATGCAGTTGGGTTTTAAGAGAAACTGGATCCGGTCTGGACTTTTTGTCTCGGTAGTAGAGAAAAGAAGTAAATGAACAAAGACATAAATAATGAGCACTAAATCTTCAAGAGGCATTATTTTTGTGAGTGGTTAAAAAAAATCTGATTAACATTTGTGTTATCTGTCACCGTGACTTAATGGGTATTAGTTATACACAAACGCGGTTTTCCTAGAATAAGTAAAATACAGGTAAAATACAATAACCATACTTTAAAAAAAAGGTTGCACTCCAGGAGTGCCGGTAGAAGTGAAAACTTTTTTGTTACTATGTTTTATTGAAGTGAAAACTTCTTTAGCGGCGTTGTACACTTTTTCTGTAATGGGTAAAAAATTTAAAACTCGCGTCAGGGTCACGTGACCAAAACTCGCGTCAGGGTCACGTGACCCTGATCGAAAATGAGTAAGACGTCATTCAAATTAAAAATAAAACATAGTAACAAAAAAGTTTTCACTTCTACCGGCACTCCTGGAGTGCAACCTTTTTTTTTTTTAATTTGAATGACGCCTTACTCATTTTCGATCAGGGTCACGTGACCCTGACGCGAGTTTTGGTCACGTGACCCTGACGCGAGTTTTAAATTTTTTACCCATTACAGAAAAAGTGTACAACGCCGCTAAAGAAGTTTTCACTTCAAAAAGGTTGCACTCCAGGAGTGCCGGTAGAAGTGAAAACTTTTTTGTTACTATGTTTTATTTTTAATTTGAATGACGTCTTACTCATTTTCGATCAGGGTCACGTGACCCTGACGCGAGTTTTGGTCACGTGACCCTGACGCGAGTTTTAAATTTTTTACCCATTACAGAAAAAGTGTACAACGCCGCTAAAGAAGTTTTCACTTCAACAAGTATTTTATGCCAGCAATGTTGCCATGAACCATCAGCTTTATATTTATATTAGAAGTGGAAGCTATTTGTGAAAGTTGTCCTTATTTTCAAATTATTGTTCATTAGTTCAAGGTTTATTGTTACGACCTCACATTTTCCCCCTAGCAGTATTTTTACAGTAATGAAGGTTTTGCCCCTAGGGTAGCTATCGATATAATTATATAATCTACTCACTTAACACTATTAGTGGCTGTACAGTTTAATACACAGAATTTTTTGAAGTATATTGGCTGAAGACAATGCGATCATAGGTATTTTAATAGCGTATTTAAGTGTGCAGTTTAGCCAACAAGTTTAGACATCATAGACCTGTGGGTTTATGATGTCTACTATCTACTTATTAACGACTTACGAAAATTTTGGGAAGAGATGGTACTAAAATCATTTAAGACTGTAAATTATTCCTTAAAATAACTCACGTTTAACAAGTACATGCTAGCTATTATATCGGCTTAGACTTCCTGAACGATTGTTTTGAGAACAAGAAACACTACCTTATTAATAGATTCGGCATCTTTCCATGTAATCACATTCATGCAGTTACACATCACAGCTGCGAATTAAATCGTCCGAGTTAAATAGGAACATTCGTAATTCAATTCGACAATCAACTAACATATTCAGTGTCGAAATTCGATTACAACATCAGAATCTGATAGCTTTGCCAGCAATCCGGCGCTCCATACACCTACATGTGAGTTAAGTTCACAGTTCTCGTATAAAGCTCATATTTTCTCTGTCCAGGTTTCTGATGGTGTTCATGTGTTTATCGCTGTCAGTTTTCTCAACAATTGAAGAGTACGAAGCAAAAGCAGGAATTGTCCTTTTCTATATGGAGACAGTAGTTGTAATTTGGTTCGCCATCGAATTCTTTTTAAGGTAAGTGAACTTTTAATTAAATATTTATAAGCTTTTGACTAAACGCGATTAATATAGTGGATTGCGAAAGTTGGCAACAAAATCAAAAGTTTGAATCGTGCTGTACGCAAGTTCTGTTCAATACTCCAAACGGGGCACAAAGAGCTGCCAATCTCAAGTTTCAATTCCGCTATCGTTTTACAGCGGCTGTGTGTTGTTTGAGCGATACACACAGCAAACAACACTCTCATAGATAAGTTCTGAGAGCTTTGCGCGTGAAGTAGGTAATTCGTCACTCAATGTAGACGGATTACTCTGCCTACAGTGGGCCCAGTCCATTAGTTTCTTTTGTTTTATTTATTTTATCTATCTATCAAGCACAAGTGTACACGGGTGAGCTGCAGAATGACAGTGACACGTCAATGAGCTCCGTATTAACGCTGTTTTTCTTTGTATTTAGTTACTTGCTACGAAAAGAAAAGTAATTCAAAGATAGAACAATTAGGTACATGCCTATCTTAGAGTTACTTTTCTTTACGTATTCTCCTACTTTAACGAATCCATTTTTTTTTTCAATAGTACTGACATTATGCTTACATTATCTGACTGTATCTTCAATTTTACTGTACGAGTATAATCAACCTGTTTACCGCAATTTAAATTGTTTTTGTTTTTGGGTTTTTTAATCGTCCAATCGGACCACGTAACAATGAAAACGATGTTATGGTAAATTTCTAAAATCTTAGACCTATGACAAACTACCACAAATAGTAGTTGTGCGAAACGAACATAATGCGCATACTTTTTTCATTTTGCTCTTCAACAGTGAGTAGATACACTATTACATTTTTGTATACAGCCATACCTACAACCTTACCATAATTTCATAATTCTTAATTAACCATAAAACCTTAAGAAGTGTCCCATCACTTGAAAAGAGCACCAAATGCACTATATTATTATTTTTGCGTAAACTCAAAAACAAACAATGAGAAGAAGAGGAAAAAAAAATCTAAAGAAAAAAAAAAACTAACAATTGAAAATAACTTACTGACACTTAGATTAAAATTACAATAAAAATATATACTCTACAACTCAAAAACATACAAATAAATAATAATAAATAGAACGAACTTAATTGGAAATACATACCTTAGATTAATTGCGACAACAGGTGGAAGATAGATGATGACGAATTGTGTTTCTGATAATTTATCCGTTTCCGTAGGTTATGGTCGTCAGGATGCAGGTCCCGGTATCAAGGCTCAATAGGGCGCCTCAAGTTCTTGAGGCGACCGTTTTGTATAATAGGTAAGTCAAATAGTTAAGTTATCATCAATTTCTTAGCCAAATAAACATAAATGAAATAAACAGCACATTTTTCTTTACATAATTTAATAAATAAGAAAAAGCATTACTATCCTCGAAATAAAATTATAAGTAAGTGGGTAAAATTAATCAAAACGGAATATACCTACCGAATCAAAACATAAAAGCTTCACAAATATCATTACAGACGGTAATGTGGAGGCATTTATAGTAACTAGGTGTCCTCTGGGAGTTCTCAATCTGATATACACATTATAGTCAGTGGTTGAAATGAATATATTATATTCATTCATAAATGTGCCACATAAATATAATTTCAAAATTTGAAGCAAAACACGACAGGCAAGCTCTGTTTTGGATATATCATAATATGATATATAATATGATATTATATCCAAAACAGAGCTTGCCTGTCGTGTAATGCTTCAAATATTTGAATCAAAACACGACAGGCAAGCTCTGTTTTGGATATATCATAATATGATATATAATATGATATTATATCCAAAACAGAGCTTGCCTGTCGTGTAATGCTTCAAATATTTGAAATTATATTTATGTGGCACATTTTGATGTTCAGATTGTGCGAACACTATTTTTCATTTTGTTTACACTACTTAAAAGTACTCCAGTGGCGTGTATAAAAAGACAAACAATACCCCAGAGAAAACTTAAGGTACCAGTATGAAATAAACAAACATGGCACACAAACAACAAAACAGAAGTAACACAATTTCCAACGACCTCTAAGAATCGTCAAAGAAAATGTCTAGAGAATGCCAAACAAATATCATAAAGGAAAGGAGTTCAAAAAAATACCCTAGTTCTACGTTCTATGTTCTCGTACCTACTTTCATCTTCAACATTTCCAAGTGAAAGTCACGTTTTGTCTATAAACCGTGACGAAGTGACCCTATTCCAGGTGCGAGCAATCCGCTATGACCTTCGCATTTTCGGCTTGCGCTCCCTTGACACCAGTTTCGTGCGACCGCTTTGCGCTCTCTGGGGAGCGGGCCGCGCGAGACCGGCCCTTGCCACACATAGCCGCACGATATTGCTGCCCACGATAATAAAACGAACACTGCCATCGTCCCCCAATTATGTATTAATGTTGCAGCAACATTCGCGTGGTAAACCATTGCCGCACGCTTCAAATCATTTCAAATATAAAATTAAAAACATGATTTCTGTTGCAGAGCCAATTAACGAAGACTTGGCCTTTGATAAATTTATGGAGGCTTAATTGTCAATCTTAATATTATAAAAGGCGAAGCCACTTTACTCAAAAACTTGATAGGGTTCGGTACACGTAACCAACGCCCCCAATATTAAATAAACTTTTGATACGAAAGATCTTTTCTGGATTCTGCCAATTTATTATTTGAACAAAGGAAAAAAGGGTCCAAGTGCTTTGTTGTTCTAAGAATACTCAATTTGTTGCTTACTAAGTAATTACCCCTTTTTTGTACATATAAGAAGGTAGACACGAAGTGGGATACCTCTCGGCTCTGTATAAATATTAAAGCACTCTCTGTCCAGCATTTCTTTATTAGATTTTTTCTTTTATGGAATTTATGTGCCAATTATAAAATGTTTAAGGCATGTTGTAGTTTTGGTACATTATTGAGATTTGCCTCCAAAAGTATTCTGAAAAATGTCGTCACATCGTACAAATAGGTATCCAAAGTTTAGTATTGCATTCGAGGTAGCATTGCATTTTGAATGGTTTTGAAGTCGAAAGGTGTTAAACATATATAACAAAAGCTGTGAACTTTTGTTGTAGTGTAACACCTTACGGCTATACCAAACAACGTTCTTCAACGATTTATTTTCCCGCTGCAGGGCAACGCATCGTCCATCTCTATCTCTATCAATAGATATCTTGATCCATATCGTCACCAAGACCAGCTTTTCTTAGACTTAGCACGACATCGATGCCTGTCTTCAGGGATCCGATATGTGATTCTGGCTTGGAAACATATTTCAATGAATGTTTGAAAAATGGCTTGCATTACTCGTTGCATGAAGTGTAGGACTAATTCCAACAAAATTAAGAAAATGAAATTTAAACAATTATTTAATCAATCAGCACGTGTTGAACACAGATGTGACCACAATACTGGCATCTGTGGTGGTGCTGGGCATGGGGTCGTCGGGGCAGGTGTTCGCTGCGTCTGCCCTACGCGGACTGCGGTTCTTCCAAATCCTGCGCATGGTGCGCATGGACCGACGCGGCGGCACCTGGAAACTGCTCGGCTCTGTCGTCTACGCACATCGACAGGTAATTCATTAACCCACACGATAACATCATGATAACAAATAGCTTACATTCATTCCCTCGCTATAATGACAGGTCACAGAACACACAAAGAGATAATGGAGTGACTCACTGAATAACAATGAAAAATGACATCGCTTTGTCGAATAACACTGTGGGTATAATAAAATTAGATTGGCCACTTTCTGTATCAATTGTTCTCCCCTGAACGCAAATCTTTCTTATTTTATGTCATAATGTGAGAACGGGCGATGCGATGGCATAATTCGACGAGACTGTTTGTCTCGGTTTTATGCCGCATTTCGTAGTGCGAAGGCATTGTGCTCTGGCTTTATGGAATACGAAATGAGCAACTGGAAGTAAAAGTTTGCATCGCTATTGCTAAAATCATCTAACCAAAATACGGAGAATGAATCTAGGCACAAACCACTGTTACACAAAACTCTGTAGGCTCAGCTCTAGGTATGATGAAAGTCACCCGCTGGGCTCACAGTCCACTCATCAATACTTGTAATCTAATAGAATTGGTTCTGGCCGGAATCGGACTATATGAGTATCTCACAGCAAATCAGATCTCTATGTGCATTGTTTTAAGGTAGACTGTTGAAAAACTGCTGAAGCTAGCTAGGAATGAAGATATTTTTCATTCCAAAGAGACGTGAAAAATCGAATGTCGTAATAATCAACTCCGTCTGCGTCGCTTCGAATGACAACAAAAACATAAAATAAAATGTTAGTCAATATAGGAGATCTATAGAGCAATCCACTAAAGCACGAAAAGTGAAGCTATTAAGTGACTATAGTTGTATGTATGTAGGCAGCAGTTCTTTGTGTAAGCGGAACGTTTTTCAAGAAATTTGCATAGCTAGGCCACGACCGACTGCGGAAAAACGAACGGAACCGTAATCTAGTCTGCTCGCCGTACAATAGGTTACATTTATAAGTTCCTGACGAAGGTAGGGCGATACACGACCTCGACACATGTTGTGCGCAGGTTTCAGGACCAACACAAATATAGGGGATTATACCGGTATTTTTGTATTATTATCCCACTGGTGCCCTTTTTGTTTTACTTTACCTAACTTTGTTTCGATTTCCAAACAAATAACAATGGGAATATTTAAAATTAAACATGAGAAATATTATGATGTAGCATATTTTTAATGTTGTTGGGATTAAATTCACTGACATGTAATTTGCCCCAAATACTGTGTACCCTCGTATATTTCTGAATGGGTCTCTTTTTGATTTATTATCTTTATTTTGCTCGCATTGCTAGCTGGCAAAAACTGGGAACCACTTTGAACCGAGTGACTCAGGAGAGCTCGCTCAAGTCCATACCGAACACCACTAAAACAAATCTAGATTTTTACACTTGTTTGTTGTCACACCAAACACTTTTTTCATCACATCTTAACTTGCTTTACAGGTAGTTTTGTTGTATGTTAACATTTGTTTTTATTAATTTTATCATCAATTCAGTGCATGCATTAATAGATTTTTTATATCTCCGAAAAACCTATTAAGTTTCTCACACAAAACTCAACTCTATAAACACTTCATATATACTCGTAAACACTTTGATCTAAAGTGTGTTTTAAAAATTTACATGACAGAATGTCAAGCAGCCCATGCTATCGCTAACCTTCAGCGAGTGCCTTTCCCCTCTGACGAATTTCACGACATGTTTCATTATGATACGCGTCTGATATCAACAATTTAATTTTGCTAATACTCACAACTCCGTACGTTTAACGGGATTTCCTTACTTCATTCATGCAAAATACATTCGTTATCAATTTAGGATATACATCTACATATATTATGAAGCTTGACGGTTCACTCATCAATCTTATCATAAAAGCTAAGCTGTCGGGATTGATAATAATCATAAAAGTCGTAAACAAATAAACTTTGCTAAGTTTATCGAAGTACCAATTAAAATCAGATTAACATCCGCGTAAATCTCCAAACAAAAATATACTTTGTAAGATTTATGCATACATCTGCGCGAGCGTAATTACTTTTGATTATAAGAACACCATTGCCGATATTCTTCTACGCGCGAGTAACAAACTGTTTTCCTATTGGCGAGTAATCGTTAATAGATTTCAGTGCGGAGCACTTTTATATGAATCTACGTAACGGGTATTTAACGAGATACTAATGAGCTCCAGTGATCCAGACCCTAAATGTAAATAAACATAATGTAAGGAAGAGCATAAAAGTGCCGACATGATTTTATTGCACATATTTGATCTTAACAACTTACTTTAGTAAAAGAGTTCTGCTAGACATTAAACATTTTATGTTTCCTCAGCATTCCATTACGAGAGCGGGGTAATACAGTTCGTACAACTCAGTGCAGAAACATGCGCTTATTACATACATGTTATTTGATCTCTTTCACGTTCCGTTATATAAATTGCCGTTGTATTCATATTCTGCAATAAAATTAACTTATTTGGAAAAACATAAATAAGTAGTGTTTTTTTTTGAATAACGCAAACAAATGCTTTGATTTTCACAATTTACAATTTGTTTATAACAAATTACACATTACACTATTTACAAACTAGCAATAAAATAAAAAACCTAATATCGAATGAAAAAAATGTTCGTTCAGGAATCTTGTCAGTTGTTACAGTAAGCTTACCCAGTTATTTTGCAGAAACTTGATTCATAATTATAGACCTTATTGCCCCTTCCATATATCTGATGAGTCTGATTCTACGAATAACTTTGCTACTATTAAAGTTTAATGCCACAGCCATAATAGCGACATTGAACGACATACGAGTACGTATGATGCATGTCGATGTGGCGTCATGATGATCGTTAAACTCATGGAGTCGTGGGAAATTCATACAACACTATGAAACTAGTGTAAAAATAACTATACTGAGAAGGTAAATAATGATGGTTCAGATTCCCTTCAATAAACATTGCCGAGTACTATGGCGGGTTATTTTTGGATAGATATTCATTCCGTCAGATTTTAATTTAATCGGTTTTTCGTTTCGACAGATTTTTATTTCGCCAATAACTTGGAGTGATATATTTAGTTCAAGTAATCTATTTGTCAAGGGTTTTTATTTTAATTCAAGACAATATAATTAGATATTTAAACAAATTTAAGTGGTAACTTTGTAACTATTAGGATCCGCATGTATGAAAAGTGTTATTTCCTATGTATTGGGAAATAGTAGCTAATTTTCAGATTATTGTAACTGTTTAAAAACAGAGCATACCATACATACATGGAATGAATCTGTTTCGTTTTTAAGCGATTTATTGTTTACTGAGCCAACCCAACCCAACATACATAATTAATATCAGTTTGTACGTAAATGCACGAAACCAAACGATTTTCCCATGAGAATCAAATTTTCGCTTCTCCCACATTCATGCATATTTCATAAATGTACGGCGGTTACAAATATGGCGCACCTCACCTTTTTACCTTACCTTTGAAAGGTCATCAATATTATGCTCGATTGCTTTCTTGCACTGATTATGTTGTCAGCTTGTCATTTACCTACTAGTAGAATTATTAATGTTGGTTATTAAAAAAATTAAAAAAAAATAATTATATATTAGTCTAAACACACAAACATACCGAGGTGGACTTAATGCGATAGGCATTTTCTACCACTCAACATAATGAGTGTTGTTAGAAAGGTTTCTTTTTTAAGGGTTCTACAATCAAACTCAGTGCTAGCCGAAGGAAACCTATTTCTAGCTTAAGCCTACATCATTAGTCTGCCGTCTCAGGGTTGCATTAGTTTACCACAATAGTAATTAAGTATTCAGTTGAAATTCACGAACACATGTTACTATGTCTTCTTTCCCCTGAAAATTAATTATAGTTTTAGTGGACCGAATTCTAAGACTTGGCTAGTTTTTTCTCTAAGTTGCTTTTCCATTAGGTAAGTCTTGCATACAAGTATGATGACACATTCTTGAAAAAGCCTACTTGCAGTTTGTATGCAGCGTTGTTCAAGTTGCATACTATCTGCAACTTGCGTACAAGTAACTTGTATAATATAAACGCGGCCTTATGCTTGATAACTTTGATTATAAGCATTTTTCCAACCACCGGTCTCTATCTAACCGCATGCAGCTCATAGCACCAGTTTTCATAGCAGTACACTTATATTACTTAGAAGCACATTACATTAACTGAATGTAAAACATGTAGATCCTGAGCTTAACATACATCGAACGTGTTTCTGGAACGAGGAAAATCACAAAAGCTTCACTCGAGTTCGTCTCTCGTTACTCTTCGTCAGACATGGTATCCGTCAATTTAAATACATTCGAGTTAATAAACCAAAGTGAAAAAGAAAGTCGAAAAGTTGAGCGTTAAGCCGGATAACGCTAAAGAGAAGAACGATGTAAATTAAACCCCCACTCTTTTTTTATTTACGAGTATTTTTCTCGTCGCAAAATGATCCCCTAGCGAAATGATATTTCAACGACGTCAAAGCTAAATGTTTTGCACGAGTGCCTCTTTTATTCATTTAATAAACAATTTTTAATATAAGATTGTTTTTTAATTTTTAATATAATATATATATCGACTATCTTATCTACAAAAACAGTGATATTTTAATAATGTTCCAGATATTGAATCACATTTTAAAAAACTTAATAAAGTGTATGGTATTAGCAAAACTACCTACCTAAGTTCTTAAAGACCACTCACATATTATGTTTTACAATAGTAATAAATGTTAAAGTCATTTTATTTATCCCACTTTCTCCGTTAAGTTGCACTGAGTCCTACTACTTTATTTATTTCATACTTTGAAAACTTTATACATATACCTATTATGTATTAAGCAAATACAGAGTATTCATATATCGCGTATTACCATAGATAGTTAACTTCATAGTTAATACATATAATTTAATAATTACAAGCTTTTATTTATCACACTTAAAAAAAAATTCATGTCTGCTACGAAGTCGTAGCAAGCAAGCCGGCCCGTGTTCGTAGCGCCTGCTCGTAGCCGTCGTAGCAATTGTAGCGATCGTAGCAAGCGCGTAGAGGCTCCGTAGAACATGACGAGATTTTCAAATAATATGCAGTTGTTTCACTATCGACCCAGTTTTAATATAACGTCTATTTTATCTGACAATATTTTTTATGGGAAATTATATTTTACGAATATTATTAGAAAAAAACGTTTTATAAAAAAAGGCTGAATAAAAATATCCCGCCCCTCAAACTTGTGTTAACAAACTTAGGCCGGCCGGACCTGCTCACCGTAGGTAATTAAAGTGATGTTAGAGCTTTGCTGAGTAAGCATTGCCGGCGCTGGTCGCAATTTCCTCCGCGCAAGTAGTACGTGTGGAGTCAGGCGGCGCGCTGAGTATCTACTCACAATCACTTCAGGTTAAAGTTGCATGATCACAATGCAGAGCAAATAAACCGGAGCAACTGGCGCGTTTCTCGCTGCTCCTACAATATTGACTTTTCGAACGATTCGTTCTAAAGTAAACTCAAACGGCGTCTGATTTCAATGCGGGTAATAATTTAATATCTGGATATCAGGTTTAATGCGGATGACTTTTATTCGGCTGTTTACGTCATGAATAGTTTATATGTGTGCGGAGTTACCCGCGGGGATGCGCCGCTCGCGCTATATTTTAGTGTAAGTAACAATTTCAGCCGCAAATTTTCGCCTTTCTGATTTTATAGCTGTAGAGGTATGCGGCTGTGGAAGTAGATAAAATATTTGGTTTTATTTCCAATTTGTTTTCATCATAAAATTGACTTAAGTACTACTCCATAAAATCTTCAGACTACACGTATTAATTTAGCGGAAAATATTTCTACGGAGAATAATATCACAATGTGCTTAGTCAGCGAGGGTACGCCCGCGCCGCGCCGGGCCGATGGAAATTTGTAACAGCCACGTCAGATTAATGAACAAAAGCTTTTGTTATTTAAGATTGACTAAGTTGGTCAACATTTTTACTCGGTCTATTGTGACTAATATCTTGTCACAAACAACAATTTGTGCTCGTTTTGTAAATGAAGCGTCTGGGCTTATACATCGCACAAAAAAGTACATAAAGTTAGATACTTTTTACTTAGGCTGCGCAGAGCAACCAATGGAATTGAGATTAGACCTAGAAACATGACATAAAAGCAAATACGAGTAGTACTCGAAACACCATACGGAAGGTCGATATGCTCGGTATTTAGAATTCCTCATTTTTCGCATCCCCTTCTGACACCGGCCGGCACAATGGCACATTCTTCGTGTACATATTTTACGTGCTCCAGAATTTCTTCAAAGACGTGCAAATTTCTCGTAATACCTTCGCCGAAAAGCAAGTGATAAATATTTTGGATATGTTTTAGTTTGTGCTAAAACGGCCACTTCCTAGCATGTTGCGCGCGATCTGCAGATCTAATCACAACACTCCTACACTATGCAGGTAATGGGTGCGCACTAGAGCCAGAAAAGTTCAACCAAGATTTTCTAGTACAATGTAATATTAAAGTAAATGTTTTCGCAACCTCGGATCCTCGAAAATGTACAATAGATTCCCACTCCCAGCCGGACTTTACAAGCTTAATCCTGAAACATTGATGACCTCCAGACCTTTTGAAGTTTTACAAACTTGAAAGGAGATTTGACAAATAACAGTGATAACCCTTAAAATAACCAACCTTATACCCCAGTACTTAAAAAGACGCTTAAAACCAACAACCCCACCTCAAAAGAACTTTGGTTTGTATAAACTCTCAAGAAAAAATCAGATGAAGATAATTGTGATGGAAGCCCATCTCAGTTCAAGAACCCTTCTGAGGGTAATGGCGGCTTTCGGCTAAATGAACACTCATTTCATAATTAAAAACCTTGAATTAGTTCGAGTTACTAAATTGCTGAAATCATTAGAACAGTGATATCAATAACTTAGCGAACGGAATGGTATCTTTGACCCATGACCTTTACTACGAACGTCTGCGAAAGACATTACTATGTAGCTACGATGTTCGTAGCATCGTTGCGCTACGACTAGCCCTGCTACGTCACGCTACGCTCCTTCAACCACTGCTGTTAAAAATGTAATTCGTTTTTTCACGAGTAATTTATTACAGTCTACAGAAGAAGTAATTGCTAACACTTGTAATAGTATATTTTTGTTCCAGGAATTAATAACTACACTGTACATTGGGTTCCTCGGGCTGATATTCGCCTCGTTTTTGGTGTACTTAGCTGAGAAAGACGTCGCGGACACAAAGTTCAAAAATTTCGCCGAAGCGTTGTGGTGGGGTGTCGTAAGTGTTCCACTTCATACTCGCATCAAAGGGACTAAATAATTACATTTTGAAAAGGAACCTTTGATCCTTTGATCTTACATGTTATTAAATTCAAAGATTCGGTTTTTTTTTCTGTTTATTCATATTCTGTTCTCGTAGTAGTAGCTCCGTAATTAAAATGTCAAGGTTTTTGCAATTTGCAACTCAGCGTTTAACAAGACATTTTTTTTAATAAAATTAAAATAATTATTATGAAAACGATGTAAAGTATTTTCCAGTCTAGTTTTTACCTACATGATTTCTAACTTTATTATTGATTTTTTAACAACAGGTACGGTTTTATGAAATGCACGGCACCTGTTTCATGAATTATTCATAAGATTCTAGCGAATTTGAACTAACAGAGAAGAAAAAAATACCACTATAAATGATGAGAATATACTATCTGAATATAATATAATTTATAGAAGAGGTATATCTTTTCTTCAAAGTTATTTTAGTATGTAATTGATATATTTTTTTATAAAATCAAAGCTTGCAATAATATGTGATGTAAAAGCTTCTGTGTTAAGTGGTGTGGGTGTTCTAGATCACGCTGTGCACGGTGGGGTACGGCGACATGGTGCCGCAGACCTGGCAGGGAAAGTTCATCGCCTCCTTCTGCGCGCTGCTGGGCATCTCCTTCTTCGCGCTGCCCGCCGTGAGATCTACTTATATTGTCTAATAGAATATAAGAAGCCTGTAGAATACCCTAATCAAATCTGATTGTCATAACAGAAAAAAAACATTCAATTAATTTATTAAGCAAATTTTCTCATGTGTTCAATATACTCTTTCTACGGTAGTAAAAACGTGTCATTGACATATTATTCAACAATTTCCTTGTATAAGTATTTTTTGTGAACAGGGAATACTCGGTTCGGGTTTTGCGCTCAAAGTTCAGCAGCAACAACGCCAAAAACACATGATTCGTCGGCGGCAGCCCGCCGCTACCCTCATCCAGGCTCTGTGGCGGTGCTACGCCGCCGACGAGCACTCCATGAGTATCGCCACGTGGAAGATACATCAAGTGCCCCTCCCCAGTCCACAAGCCAGGTAATGGTAATAGTTGTTGGCCTCCGCTCACTTTTATTAGCTTTTCGTAGTTGCTGTTACGTGTTTCCATGAACTTAACGCACACGCAGTCGCACACGCTATTATTACTTTTTCCTGATACTTTTACCTCACCAGTACAAACCAGTAAAAAAAGAAACCAAACAGTAAATCTGAATTTCTTCTACGATAACCTCGTATATTCAGACACGTCCCCAGCTGCCATAAACCGTGCTGAAGGCAAACTTAACAGTGAATGACGAGTGTGTGTATATTTGACAGCCGAGTGATGAGTGCGTCGTTCAAGAACAATGCGTCGTTTGTGTCGCGGCTGCCGACCATCCGCCGCCACAAGAGCACCTCCCTGCACTCGCCGGCGCCGCACTCCAAGCCCGCGCACAGATACGATGTCAATGCCAGCGCTGAAAATCTCGGTAAGATTATTTGCATCATATTTATAATTTCATTCTCTTCCCTTAAGTTTGAAAACAGACTTACCTACATTATAATCAATGACAAAGACTCTAAATTTTTCAAAATATTTTAATGACCTTTTTGCTATTCTACGATTATATCTAGGTACCTACATTTTAACATACATAATCATAATCGCGATAAACAAAACTTTTTTCACTTCATTAATGAGCCACACGGAAAACCTTTACTAGGCACCGCACGATCTCACTCATTATCATTAGAATCAACACACAGCATGGGTGAAGATAAAAAGAGTATAAATTAATCACTGAAATAAGATAAACGATCGATGCAGACAATTTCAAATGGCATAAACAAGATTATAAAATTAGCAACAAGAATCCAATTGGCTGTAACGATGAGACAATAAACAACACGAAAGAAAGACAACAAAGAAGAGGCATCAATCGAACAAGATACCGCATTGGCTAATACGAACAGATCGCTTCACCAATAAGACAAGTTGGGAATAAAAAACAATTGAATACATAACAAAATGTTCGCCGCCACATCCATCATGTACATACTACAAGCCATTAGCGTGGTGCACTCGAATCGCAACTTTTTTCAATAGCTAACACAACAAAAAGGACAAATATTCATCAACACTGTAGATTGACGAGCCGCTTTAATTAGCGCACTGTTGTGCAGTGTGTGTGACGTGTGAAGAGTTTAGTGGAATGGAGTGTGATGTCATTTATTGCCCTGTTCCGTAGATAATCATACGTCGGGAGGGGACCGTGCGTGTTGTCTACTACATTGTTGGAAAAGCTGCTTTAAAGGTTCTGTTATAAATATTTTAGACGGCACTATGGCATGACAATATTACAGTCGATAAACTTCCGCTGCGTTTCTTGTTGATTCTTATTAGTAACTTTCCAGAATATGTGAATACACGAAAAGCGAAAATGTTGACGTAGCTTTCAGCCCGGACTAAATGTCAACTTCCGGTGATAATGGCTACGTCTCTTAGCTCCAGACACGATTGCTGACATCCTACTTACCTTCTACTTCTTTCTATTATTTTTCACTTTTTTGGAATCAAAATGCACCCGCGTAGATTAAAATATCGCTTCGAAACTTTACAGTACTTACTTGTACTCGTATCGCATCAGAAGCTTTATATACCTACATTTGACGGAGTGGCTTCTAAATAACAATTGCTTCCGCGTATTTTAACTGCTAAAGTTAGAGAAATGAAAACATGAAATGTTAATTTGGTTAATTTGTACCTCGTGCAAGAGTTGCGTTCATTAGTATCATAGATCGCGGTTCACACAATGAATTTCCAGACTATACAAGCGACCTCATGTTACTGGAATGGCTTCCTTAAGAGCTTGTAATTTTAAGTTCGGTTACATATCTTAAATAAATAATAACTAAGTATTTACACTGCTTTGCATTTTTTATTATGCATGCCAGATAGTTCATAGGAATTCTGTAAAATATTTATAGGTATTTTATCATCACAATATCTTAAGTATGTGGGTGATGATGTTTTGAGGCGATCTCAATAGGTAAAAAAATGGGGGATACATTTTTCCTGTCCGGTTTACAAGTGTAGACATATTGCAGACTTGTTTTTGTCGACATCCGCCTGTCTTCTCTTGTCACGATTTCAAACATTTATCTTCATATCAATTTAATAATAATGTACCTTTCTCTATTTAAATATAGCTTATGATATTTTCCTGGGCACTAAATGGTATCTAGAGCTACTAGATCTTATGGAAAATACATGAAGTAACTTTACAAAAAAAAAGGATTCACGATGATGCTTTAAAACGAATGACATCGGTTTTTGTGATCTTTTTTACAAACCAGTCTAATTTTATATTTTCTAACCTTTACGATATACAAAACAAAGAAATTGTCTGGTAATATTATTCTCAAGTATTTACTTCGCTAGGTTAGTAAGAAGAAGAAGTTAGGTTTAAATGTAAATCTTATTAAAGGATTTGCCTAATCATAATTCTGTTAGTAACGAAACAAAAGTGGATAAACATACTTTTCAGACTTTGCGGGCTCCAAAGCCATTTCTGCCAAGAAAGCTTTTACCTGCTTATAACCATTTTTAAGTCTACTAACGAACTTTGTGGCATTTTGCTTTCTACTTCTGAACTATTAGTAAAGGAACTGCTCTTGTTGATATGCAAAGTTTCATTGGGCTCATCCATCAAAAATTTCTTAGTATTACCTAATGGATTTGTTTCCGATTGATAGCAATATTTAAACAAAAGTAGACATCTCGTTGACTACAGGCACAACTCTGGCTTTCCCTCCGGTGAATACCATGAGCGATTATGTATATTGGTACCTACATATTTAACATATATGTATATTGATTCCTATCCTATATTTTCAGTGTTCTTTAAGTAAAATAAAAATGTAATGTTCTCATTCAAAGGGCACTTAAGAAGACGTGAACAGTGTCAGCAACTAAAACATTCTGACGTGTTTGTGTTACTTGGGAAGTTAATTCGTAATAAAACTTAGATACCTAACCCCTCGTGGCCGTTCCGTGATCACAAAAACATGGAACGCCTTGAGTGTAAGTAAACAACTTTTGCTGTCATAAAAACAGTCAGTTTCTGTATTTCCATTCCCCCTACACATTCCCGCACGTTTTGTTTGTCAAAGTTATACATAGAGAAGTAGCACTTATTTACATATCAATATTCAAACCCCAGTCATATGACAAATATCAGTCCTTTATATTACATACCGTGCCTGTTGAATTGTACAGACACGGAATATAACTCAGGGTTATTTTTAATGTACACCTTATAATTTTCCGAACCTAGATATGATACAATAGAAATACTTAAAGCAGCTATAAAAGATTGATCGTTTCCGCCTTAAACCATTCGAAAAATCTTAAATAGAAAAGACAGTTAAAATACATTACGTTAAAATTACAACCCCCATGACCAGACCAATAAGTGATTAAAACATATACAAAACACCACTACAGGTACTCGTAGTTAGTCGATTTAGTTCGGCAGCAACTAATATGAAGTGACGTGCTCATAACCGTCAATCACAAGTTCGGGGTTCCGTAGCTGCGTACAGTTATAATAATGAGTAATTTGGAATATTACTGAATGTAGGTATATGATTAAGGTACAATGAGCTACATTCATAAAGCGTTTGCACATTAGTCGGAAAGAGACGAAGAACGGATCAATAGTTTGCCCGAGACATTAAATGGCAACCGCTGCAATGACCTCATTATTTGGATGTTTCTTTGATGCAGCTTTAACTATTAAAAAAATATTAAGACAACACTCAATCTTACTGAGTTAAATAGTAGATCATATGAATATTTGTGACATTCGTATTATCCTAATGCATGTATGAAATTTATCACACCAGTCAGTATATCGCTGTACTGGTGCTCAGTAGGTACAACCACTAATGACAAGGCTCCTCTTCAAAGAAGGTATAAAAGGATTCCCCATCCAAGACGTTTTCCACAACCCTGTAATATAGGACAAGATGAAAGACGAATCCTACTTAGCATAAACTCGACAGTGCGCGAAAAAATCGTTTATAAGATTTTATATAAGACCATTTTATAATAAGTAGTTGACGTTTTAAAAAGAAGGACTAGTATAAAGCACTAAACAACATACCTAATAATTTTCTAAAATGTATATAATCTCAAAGTAATTAACATAAATAGGGATAATTACATTTTCTAGTTAGAAAACTTGAGTACGTACTATCTGTACCTATACTACATTCTAAGTCTCTTATAAATATTACAGATGTTACCCTAAGAAATTATAGAACACAAATTAAAATAAGATAATGATTATTCGTACGTAGCATCAGAAATGCATTACGTTTTATTATTGTTAACTAAGGAGACGTGCCCTTTCTTAGGTTGTTTGGATGAGATCCTTAGGATTGTTAACAATTTCAATGTGATGATAAATTGCATAACGTGTTATATTTAAACAATATCAAGCGTAAGCTAAGAATACAACCGTTCAATATTGACCCATCAGCTTTTACATCACAAAAACACAGCAGGCAGGCGGTTTAATGTTTATAGCAAGGACAAGGAAGTCTGATGGTTGAGGGCGTAGATACGCAGTAATTTCCCACAATCAATCACTGGAGCGTTGTACATGAGATATGGTAATTTATTACAAGAACATGTTGGGGGCTACAGTGACACAGGCTGCAGGGGTAGGCGACGCAGGGCTCTGGGGGAGGTAGCTCAGGTAGATAAGAGTGGGAGCAGTTTTGAAGTGAGCGTGTGTGTGGGTCGACAGGCGCGGCGGCGGGCCGCCCGGCGCGCGCGCCGCCCGCCCCCGCGGCGCACAGCGAGGACTCGCTCGCAGAGACACCGCTCTCCAAGATAAACTCCGATGGTAAGAAGTGGACAAGCAACATAAATATCTACAAATAGCTGTATTTTGTATTAGAAAATACCGTTGTCTGTTGACATGCTCTTCCTGTCGCTTTCGAGTAGATTAACATTTCTTCACTAGGTGTATATACATAATTATGTAGTGTATGTGATTTGATGATATTGTGTGCATTTGAAACATATTCACTACTTTCCGACACCTAGATTATTGAGTAATGTATCACTAAAGTTTCCACCTAGATCTGATATTCTGTACAATATGTAAACTAATTAAATCGCTATTTACACGCGCTTTATATACGTAATATGTATTTAGATATTATCGCCTTTGGAAACTATGTATTTGATATATAAAAAGTAAATTCAACTCTATCGGATGCTCCTGTTCCAGTTAGATATGTGTACCTACACTACATCCTCAACAATGGTCATGAATGTATTTATTTAGCCATTTTATGTAGTTATGTAGCCCATTGCATTAAAAAACATTTACTGGCACACACCTTGTTTATTCGACTTATTCCTGTACAGTGTTGTAACATAAATGTCGCATAGTTCAATTGTTGTTAAACGTAATATTTGTAACAATACGTTTACTTTAAACATTAGATGTTAATATATAAGCATACAGCATGCTTCGAAGATCTTCCTGAGCACAATAACGCATGCTACAATATGGAAATGCAATGTGTGGACTGTGAACGTGAAAATTCAAAAACCATTAATTTCTACAATAATAAATCTGTTCTAATCATAACCTCTACTTTCCTCCTTGTGAGCAATACATACTGCGTGCACGCGGCAGAACCTTTAGTCGTTCATTACATTAACCCATTTATGTTATATAAGGACTACTTATGTACGTTACTTGGAATCGACAAACAAATAAAATATCCTTTTATCCGTATTATCTTAATCTGTTTGGCCTTCGTGCCTAGACAGCATAATATAAACCATGAAGACTCAACGGTACCATGAGAAAAATGCGGCAACATTATCTCGAATACTATTTATTTTATTTTCACAGTTTGAGAAACAGGGATGGCTGTATTACTCGTATCAAAGCAAATCTAACCTATTAACTCTCTAACCCAGACTTCAGCTTGTATATTATTGTTAAGCGACGACGACAATTCATTTAAATCTTCACTGTTTCTTTCAATTAATGAGAATTGATGACCTTTTTTTTCTTAAAACAGTGCGCTCCTGTACTATAATTCAGGTTTCGAATTGTAAATTATTATGTAAGGAAAAATAATATGAATTTTACACACATCAAAGAAAATTAGTTAATAATTTTTAAATTTGTGGAAAAATAATTGAGTTGTTTTGTATTCTAAATCAATGTTTTTAAATAAAGAATCTAAAAATAAGTAATCATCAAAGATTAAGTTATCCCTAACTTTTTTTGACGTGTGTAGGTATAATCGACAAAGTTGAATCATGATCCATTTTGACAATAAATCATTTGAATCCGTCAGATTTACAAAGATCAAAGTCGTTACCATGGATATGAATGTTTACGCGAATGCGGACCTAATTGTATTTGAAAGTGTAAGGAAATAAGGGTGGGTCATGATTCAACTTTGTCGAATACACCGTGAACAGACACAACTAAGCGTCAAAAAATTTTTGACAGCACGCGACTGTTGGTACAGATGCTGAACAATTTACTAATCCGCTGAATGTGGCGGAGGCGGGTTCGATTCCCGCACGAAAAACATTTGTATTTGAATGATGTACAAATCCCAACGGTTAAACATGTTTAAAATTTTATTTAAGCACAAAATTCAATAGAATTTTGACATTAAATAAAATTTTAAACATGTTTAACTTTTGGTAAAAGTCGCCCTAAGAGTTTGTTTGTGTGTAATGCGAGTGTCATGAGTTTAAATGTTATGGAACCCACGATACGGAAATTTTTAGGTTTCCCAGTTCCAGGTCCCCAGTTTGTTTAACAAAACAGCATTCCACATTTAAAGGCGCATTAAAAATGATTCAACATTAAACAGATTTAGATTGACTTAAATATCACTCAGATTCTGAGTTCAAAACGCTTAATGTTTTTGTCTCTGTTATCTGTAAATAGTCGAATTTAACACTAGCTAAGCCGCTCTCAAAAACTGATATTTATAAGACCTATATATATAGGAGAAGCATTTACTAACTTTGGTGCGTATATTTATTTGCTTTTTACCTACATACTGTGTTTCTGTGACTTTTACTTCCTCCCACGTTGATATTGATTACGAAATCAGTCATAAAATTTGTTCCATGTATCGCGTAATTTTCTTGGGATGAGCTCGTGTTGTAGTAGATATCTACACTATTTATTCTCATAACTCTTTCACGAAGACTGAATTATTTGAGTACACGACGGTACCTACATATATACGTTCATAGTTGGACGTGGGATAAGCTATGCTCAAGGGCTTTCGTTCTCGAGACAAGGGAGAGTTCCTCGTTTTTCTTCAAAGCTAAATCCTAACGACCGCTGCGAGTATTATTTTTGTGTGATGAGTATTTTATAATCCATGTGTCATAACATTTTGTTCAGACGTGTTTTTTCAACTCAAATTTCATCGAGCAGTCACTCTGTCTTCAGGAACTAGGAATTTATATTTGATGTGTCTTGTCATAAAGTACATCGGGTTTCTTTTGTGCACTGAGCATGTTCAGGTGCACGGTGTCGCACCGAAAGAGATCACTTCTTCTTCTTTCCGTGTCAATGAACTCAAAAGATATCCGTCCAGTATGCAGCTAACAATAATACAGCAATATCGTTTGAATGCTGGAATGTGGAGGTGTTTGGGCAGAATGGGTAGTAAAGACGTTCGACCACATCCTGCAAAGGGGCTCCAAACTGGCATTGTATTTTGTAGATCTATAATTTTCGCGGTTATAAATATGAACACGTCCTTACCCAATATAAATGTGCCTCACCACGAAGCTCAAGTAAATGTGTTTACATTAGAAAAAAGTTTGTTTGCTCCTGATTCTTACGTAGGTACAATTTTGCCCTAGTTTAGGAATTAGAGCACATAATAAGGTACAAAATAAACTCGCATAGGTATGTGTAGAACCTGTCGATAACATCATACCATTTTTAGATATTAATTTTATTTTGACACCTTTCAGGTTGATATTAATCATTTATTATTTTTGACCTGATTTTTATGAGCGTTCATAATTTATGGTGACTTAATCAATAACCACACGCCAGTCTTCACATCTTGTACGTACATGACTCGCGAGAAAACATCACATAGAAGAAAGTTTATTTTTACTTCTGTACGATAAATAACATAACATAACTCTTGACAATTGGCCAAGACACTATCAGGGTGAAGATTGTTTATCGTGTTTTATTTCTTATTATTCAACTACTACATAGTTTTTAGGCCAAGTTCCACTAGCCCCGTTAGATTTCAATAATGAACACCCTTCAATGCGTGACATTGCCGACGAACTGACAAATAATAAATATATATTTTGTATGTAGGGTACACAAATAGTGTTACTTATCCATTAGACACAGTACATGCAGCGCTGCGTAGCTAGGACCCAGTTAACAGTGAAGTAGAGCGCACAAGTAACACAGGCTGTGTTCTCCCGTTGAACATAATTTGATTTCCTTCGATATCGTAGGAGGGAATGGCTTGCGAACGGCTTCGTTTTTATGACAGCTGATAACAAACTAAATGAGCTTGCTATTTAGTGTAGTCGTCGCCATCTGCCTTCATTAATTCGTATACTTACAGCCTACAAGTAATGTCAAATTTATGTATTTTAAATCACCTCCTAATAATTTGCGCTCGATAAATCAAAATATATATTAACAGGAAAAACTTAAAGATCTTTGGAGCTGTGTGATAAAACAACGTACACTCTAATAAAGCAATTAACGATATAAGAAAAGAAATTAATTAAAAGTAATGTTATTTTCTTCCAAAGAATTTATGTGTCTGTGTTGTTTTATGACATGATTGACCGTTAGTGTTGACCGAAGCTCTGTGTTACAGGGCAATGCCGGTTGATATTAAAGTCTACGACATAAAACAATATTTTAGGCCTGATTGCTCGACGACGGGGGGCGGATTCTACTAATGAAATCAAAATCATTGGACTTTAGAATAAAATTGTATGCTAGACTGAAACCGCCATCCACATTTAATCTGTTGTTACATCAGATGTATATAAACGAATTCATTAACGCGAAACGTTCAACCTGTTCCTAATCAGTTAAAAAATAATATTAACATTGTGGTACAACCCTAGTGATAACTCACAAGCCCAGCAGAAAGTGTAAGCCACATTGCGATCGCCTCGCTGGGCCGCTAGTGGCGCTAGTACATGCCGTGTGTTCATATACAGCGTGTGGTCAATTATGCGGCTCACCAATTTACTACTCTCTGATGTCGTGAGGAGCGTATAACGTATAACGTTGCTACTCAATTAATTGGGTACCCGTTTCCCTACAAATTGTAATTAAGGTTTTCCTTTTGATGTAATATCAATTATTATAATAAAACAAGAACATGTAATTGACTACTTCAATAACTAAAACAATTTATCTAAAATCATTCATTTAAACAATGTATCATTATATTTAGAAAAAAACAGCTGATGTAAAAGTCTGTTGAATGAAAAAACCATGTCTAAATAAGCTTTAACATTGTTGCCGTAAACACATCCCGCTTCGAATGGCAGTCACCGCAGAGTTTCACTTGACACACTTGTGTAACGCGAGCTTTTTGTGCAGACGAGGACGAGGAGCCCCGCTGTGTGACGCTGACGCCGCGACACAAAGCTGCCATTCGATTCATAAGAAAGGTACGTAAACTGATATTTTTTTATATAACATTACGTATATTGTATTCAATGAAATATTAATCAGGTAATACTAGCAGCGTGTTCATAAATAATACAAATTAATGATCACATACCTACGTCCGTAAATTAACCTAGAGACAAACGAAATTCGTCGACTATTTTTAATATCATTTTAGTTCAAGGTCCACAATATCTGGCGCTGCAGAAAATAACTACACATTCACAATGCTCTCAACAAGCTAATATTATTTTTATGATAAAAACAAAAAGCTATTTTTTCCTAGACTTTTCCTCTTTCGACGTCTCGTCTGTAAGCGACTAATGGCGGCTATTATAAATTCATGGCCAATTCGAAACTCCCAATTCAATCTCACAAAGTTCGTAAACATGACACTTTCAACGACAAGGGCACATTATAGAATGAGATGATCACATTTAAAATGCTCTTGATTTTACTGATAATGTTTATGATATCATTAAAGCTATTGTCAAACAGACAGGCGTAGGCGTGGCGAACGCGAAGCGAGGCGTTTTTGTTTATAATGTATGAAATTGTTTGAAGCCAGTCACATATAGACTATCGGATCGCTTTCGGTTTTCTATGTGACTGGATTCAAACAATTCCATTCATTACAAATAATTCATTGCATTCGCTTCGCCTGTCTGTTTGACGATAGCTTAAGTCATATTTAAAAAGTACATTCGTTAATTCAAATTAACAGCTCCATTATATACATGTAGGTACTACCGTACATTGCATTCTTATTCCAGCCCTTAAAAGTATACATGTATACGCACATGTATACTTTTTATTCTACTATAAAATCATAATTTAGAAAGATGTTTCTCAGTTTTTGAAACTAATTAGTTTCATCCTACAATTAATTTCTCCATTTAAACATCCAAGATAGCGAAAGTTTAATTGAAATCTGAGAATAAATCCGGACTTTAGCTAGCGAGAGTTTTGTGAAAATGTGATAAATAACAATTCGTAACTTACTGACTTTACATTCTGACAGATGAAGTATTTTGTGGCCCGACGTAAGTTTAAAGAAGCGCTAAAGCCTTACGACGTCAAGGACGTAATTGAACAGTATTCCGCGGGCCACGTGGACCTGCTGGGCCGGGTGAAAAACGTCCAGACTAGGTACTGCAGCCAACCCACTGCCAGCGAACCCACCACACCATGCACCATCATTAACTTTCTACATACCTACTTTACTTTTCGACTGGACTGTGTACCGACTGTGTCTTGTAATCTTCGTAGTCAAAGTTAATACCTTTATACTACCTCCGTAGTTAGTATGTGCAACGCTATACATAATGCATAAGTACCGTACATTACCTGGCTGCCTCGAAATCGCTAAAATTCTTTTTTCTTACCACTTAAAAGAACACATGTATTACCAGTGTATGTTATTCGTTTGAGTGATAAAACATTTTCTTACGTAATTATTAAGCTCATGAAAGTCCTTGGTGCCCGTTTTATTTTAATTTATTACATGTAAACAGCTTAAATATCAATAAAAGGTTCAAGTATAGGTTGGTTGCCTTCTTCGATTCGTTCTCATGTTACTTGAATGTAGTACAGAAGCGCTTTCGACTTCTCCTCTTAAAATGGCCTGTGGTAAAGTATAATACATTTAAATTGTAGCGATTTTGAAGTGGTCTTCACACTGAAAACTTCAAATGAAAACAGCTCCCTACCTCTTAGTCTAGATGCCTGTAATGTTATGTCAAGATGAACACCAAATCGGTGAGCCATAATAGTCAACTTCAAGGAATTTTTCAGTGATTGAACTGACAAAAAGTAAAGTTAAAACTAAACATTTTAACTGTTTAATCAACAGGTAGATTTAATTAACAAATAGTTGCTCGGTACCAAAGCCTACTGCATGACCGCCTAAATGAATTAAGGTAGGCTTCATTGATTCTTGATAAATATTCCTAAAATAATCGAATAGTTTTTCTCTATCCGTAACAAGTAGGTACCTACTAACCAGCGACTAAGTATATAAATGATAAATAAAACTTGTTAGTAACATAGGACTAGGCACTATGAATCATTGTTTGTACCTACGTAAACCTACTCGTCACCTACTACGAAGAGACATATATCCACATCTCAAGCATTACAAGTAAGGTTGGAGCTTTAATCGTGTTCACTGACTTGATAATAATGATTTAAGCTTTATGTCGTCGTAACAGATGTAGACATAAGTCAACCAACTGGATAATTATTATTTGCAATAGGATTCCAATAGAACAATTTATATTTCGAGATTTAAATTCAACTTGAACCCAACACCAATACTGTTAGATTGGTAACATAATTTTCTTTGAACTGTTCAAAGTTAATGAATACTATTAAAGGTCGAACCTTATTAGGATCCACGTTCCTGTATGAATGTGTAAGACAAGTGATCATTATAAACCTAAGTCAGACGTTCTCTCATAAGCATAACAACCCGGATTTTTATTTAACGCAAACCTAACATTTGCAACTTTAGCTATCAGGATGTTTTATTTTGGTGTAGCTCAAGTATTTTGTCGCACGCAAGAGATTTAGAGAAGCATTGAAACCGTACGACGTCAAAGATGTGATAGAGCAATACTCTTCGGGACACGCGGACCTGCTCAACAGGACCAAGAACCTGCAGTACAGGTGAGCCGAGGGGACGCGTGCGCACTCGCACTATCGTCGGTGGCCGCCGCTTCATTCACTGATCATCATCAGCTCGACCGCCTCCTTGTACAGCCACTCGCTAAGCCAACTTGTCCGAATGCCGAAGGCACGGCTGCGCAGTCACAAGACATTCCTCCCTTACTAACATGAACACCCATCCATGTAGGTAGGTATGCCACGACTCATCAGGAAATGTCATGTTTTACATTATGATGTAATCCTTTACCTTCGTGGTTTGGATTTATGATTATTATTATTTTTCTGTATCTGCATTGTATGATCACATCCTTGTTTATATGTTGTAAGTAGATTTATTGTAAAAATTCGGTTAGATTAATTTATGTAACTTAAAGTAAGTTTTTTTCATTGGTTTTGATGTTCAAGTTTTTTTTTTATATTGTTTTGTAATACAATACAATGATAAAATTAATATTAGTGTAAGTAACTAGTAACAAATATTTATTTTTAAACAGGTAGTAAGAAACCACGTAGGCGGTTTCCAGTACTTTTTTAATAAGTTAATAATTGTGTTGTTCAATAGAAGTTTACAGTCTTAACTGCGTAGTTTCAACCTGAGAAATAGATATTTCAAAGTCTGATAGGATTTAAAATTTAATATCCAGTTAGTCAGATGGCTGTTCTGTCCCATCGGACTATGAAAGTAATGGAATAGATAGTGCACCTGAAACGCACGTGGCTAATGTGCGTGAGATTGATTACCGGGACCGAAAACGGTCTGGAGTACTATAGTTATTGTGAAATATAATCATTGTTATCGTATCACTTGTTTAGGAAATCCAAACTATAAGTAAAAATTAAGCAAGAAAGTCTCGTTGTCTCCTATATATATGTTATTGTGTGCAACACTACTTCGTTGCGTTACTAAATAAGTAGGTACCTACCTACCTAACATGAATATTGAAAGAAAACTATGTTGATTTACATAGCTTAACTTACTGGTTTGCATGCTAAATTATAATTTAAGTACTTTAAATAAACGCGAAATAACAAGTTCCTCAGCGTTAAAGATCACTCATTCGAATATTATGCATGAAAATGTTAATTTTTTGATGTTATTTGAAACTACAATTACGCATGCACTGATAAATATTTGCATAAATACTTTCATTTCTGCACATTCTTAATTATTTCAACAAGTTTCCTTGTAAAGGCGTGAACCTTAGTACCATACCGCGCTGGGTGACATGTGACCATCGGATCGTATTCTGCAGCCGCTCCGTCATACCCTTCTGATATACCGGGAATAAGGGAAAGCCCTCCACCAACTTTCAGAGCTTGCTCAGTAGACGAAACTGAACAACATTCCACATTTTTTTTTTTCAGGAAATGAACAAGTAAACAGCCTCACCATAGAAAATTATAAACTTGATTGGACAGTTTGTATGGGAAGCTGATTTTTTTTCAGGAAATGAAAAAAAATTGTGGACTATTGTTCAGTTTCGTCTACTGAGCAAGCTCTGAAAGTTTGCGGAGGGCTGTCCCTTACACCCATAAAGAAGAATGGCTGTTCCCATGTTAAGAAATAAATACGGTCTCTCGATTGTTCTGAACAGAATTTCCACGTCACCTACTGATAATGTCAATAAAGAATATGTAGATTGTGAGCTTTCACTACAGACTAGTCGGCGGCTGCTGTTATTGAACGATCCAAAATACCTAAGGATTTCTATTTGAGTATTCGATACGTGGCCTTTTTTCTTAGCAATAGCGCTTTATGGGCTTACTCCTACTTGTTTTAAATGTGTCTGTTAGAAAGCTTGTAGCATTTTCTGCAATTCCACTTCATGTTAAAAAGTTTGTTAATTGTGACGTTAGGATGCAAGCAGTTTATTTTCACTAGCTTTGCCACTTCATTCGTATTTTACACATAGATTTTAGATTTTTTACACTGTGTCATTAAGTTTATTGGCCTAAACCTGTATTCCGTGAGGAGGGTAAAATAATGATTACTTAGCAATTTCTTTTAATTAATTGAAGCCGCGCACTCTTCAAGTTGAAAATTGAAGCAGGCCCTAGAGAGGAAGAAAGTATTGATCTTACCCATTTTTTGAAGTTAGCAAAATTCGAGAGTTGTTATGATTGGCGAGTCAGACAAGTACTTTAAATAATGTTTGTATCCAGATTAACTAACTCATTTTTGCCACTATTGAATGTTTTGATAAAGTTGGTAGAACAATATTTTCAGAACTCCTGGCCCTGGTTCAACTTTCCGCCTTATTATTTAACTCCCTTCGCAGAAGAAAATTTCAGAACTTTTAGATGTACTGAAAATCTTGTCATTGAATAATTTATGTTTAATTTTTGATAACGGTCTTGTTGTCGTCGTTCTAATAGAATGGTGTATTTTGCAATGTTATAGTGCTTGTTTCCCGTTAGAAATTAGATACTGCATATAAAATAGCTTATATACCCGCGTGACGTGACCACCGTAGAAAAAAAATACAAAACACAGATTAAAGTTTAAAAAAAAAAACTGTGACATGATATCAACAATGAATAAAAAAAAGAAAAATCACTGTTCATAGAAGGTGGTGATGCTGCGCATTCTAAAGTCGAAACAACTGCTTAAATCATAAAAAAACGTTTATGTTTTTGTTCTCTAGTCAAATCATCGCTAGTCTACTAATAAAACTCAGATCAAAGAAATAGGCAGATAGAGCGCTCAGAACACGCGAGTGGGTCCACCAAAGTTAATACAAAATCAAAATCGAATACTAAGTCGTGACAATACCAAGCTACGCGTCGTACCAAGCTGCGCGTCGTTGTTGTTTTTTGCCAAAATATGCCGTCTTGTGTCTTAAAAGTTGTTCTCAAAAACAAAGAAAACATTATTGAATGTAATTCTATTTGATTTTGTATTAACTATGGTGGAGACGCTCGCGTGTTCTGAGGGTTCTATCTGCCTATTTCTTTCATCTGAGTAATAAAATATATTTCGATTCCTTCTCTAGTAAAATGGATTCCACTAACTACATATTTCACAAACATTTAAGTATATCTTAAACATCAGTAATTCTGTACTAGAATATGAAAGAAGTGAGCAAAGTTTGTCACTGCACCCGGGGACACGGTAATTTATAAATTCTGTATTTATACATAGATACTGTACCCGGGGCCAGCTCAAGTTGCACATCTTTGTCATCTGGTACATAAGGTGATTTTTACCTGGTAAGAGTAAATTCTATGAGACAACGTTGACTGACATCAAAGGACTACAATGACATAGGCGAGATAGTGGTCAAATGCGATACAATACTTAGTTAAAAAAGTATCAAAATTCTTCATAAATATTGATTTCATCATCAGTCGTTTTATACGACACTCCTCCTCTGGGGTCTACCCCTGTGCACAGATCACAATCTCGCTTCAAACCATTGTGTGCATTGTCAAACTTTGGCCATTCTTAAAAATGCATTTGTTATGAGTCATTTTTCTCTTTAAACGAGATAGTATAGTATAATATTATACGAGTATATAGCTTCAAATTCTACGATCTTGAATAAAAGTAGGTAAATGTTTCTTATTAATTGTAAAATGAGTATTTATTTACCTTTTTTTTTAATATGTCAACAGATTAGACCAAATACTTGGGAAACAAGGATCAAAAGCTAAAGATGTCTACGCATCAAAAATCAGCCTAGCTTCCAGAGTAGTTAAAATTGAAAGACAAGTAAGTTCAACTTTAGCAAGACACAAGTTTCAATAAGTCACAGATATTTCATTATACACATCCGCCAAATAACCATACTGAATAATACAACACAAGCTTTAATATCACTTACTGTTAAGCATGAATATCACTTCTGATGACTTCATCACGCTCACGTCGAGTCGTCCTGTTCCATGCCCCCTCCGACCCGAGCCAGCCCGCGATGCTGGAGCCTGTTATTTTAATTTCGTCCTTTAATATCCTTTAGATGCAGCCTGCCCCTTACCGTCCTCCCTCAGCAACGCCCTGAGCCGCTTATTTCTTAATTCAATCCTTTTAAATCCCCTGCCATGAGGCCTTAAATTCAAGGCAATACTGGATTATCCTCAAAACTCCGGTTAATTAGTACACAACCTCCTCTAGGCTGACCTATGAGAAGCCACTAACAATGAAGAAAACTTAAATTTGCATTTTTATTGACCGACCTTCGTAAAAGTCAAGTCATTCATCACATAAACATCTTTGAATTAGACTGCAATAAGAAGTGGTCATGCATTTATGGACTTCATCTAGGTATTAAAATACTTAATACTACAGCGAATAAAAAATTGTTTCAGGTAGATGATATAGAAAGTAAGTTGGATCATTTGTTAGAAATGTATAAGGAAGACAGAGGGTCTTCACGAAGACTATTAGGAGGTGCTTCTAGCGGAGCAGGAGAAGGGTCAGGGGGGGCGCCGAGTGAGGGGGGGCTGGTGGTGCGGCACCGGCCGGCGTTGGCCGACAAGCAGTGCTCGGAGCCGAACTCGCCGGTGTCGCGCACCTTCGAGCCCGCCGTGCCGCCGCTGGCGCCGGCCGCTCCGCCGCTGCTGCCCTACAAGCGGCCCATGAACCGGGGCTACTCCGACCTCGGCAGCAGATTCGTCAAAAAAAAAGTTATAGTAAAGTACGAATCTTCTATATGAGGTTTTGTACCGACAAAATGTCAGTTTGAGTCGGTTTTTTTATATTTTTTTGTAATTTTGCATTATATTCTCAAACTTGGGTTTCTTTAACTAAATATTATTGTACAGTGGTGTTCATGAGTTTAGTAGGTACTTGAATAGAAATCTCTACGCTTACACTAATCTGTTTGATAAAAGTGAGTACTTACTTAAAAATTAAAGAGAAGTTGAATTGTTTGGAAGCGAGTCGTTTCCACGTTTGTTTTTTTTTTAAATCAATTCATCATTAGTCCGAATAAAAAATCGAAAGAAAAATACAAGTTATTTATTTAAATGTTCTTTTCTTATTTTATTGTTCCTAAACATGAACCATGCGGTAAAGAAATCTTATTATTTGATCATGCTGACTAACAGCCTTTTATTGGACAAATACTGTGGATAGGATGGTTAGGAGATGTGAAAGAATAGGGCAGGCTTGTTAGCGAGCCAAGTGGTAGGCCGGCGCTTATTAATGAGGCGCATCTGACGTCACAGGGTGAACGAATATGAAACAAGTGGTTTCATACCAACGACACATTTTGCAGAATCGTTTGACTCCCTTTCATTTTAACCGCTCGCCGTGATCTGCGCGCTAATGGGTTTGCATCAACGAAAGCTGTTTCAGAACTAACGTAAACGTGAATGTTGACTTTCGCACGAGTGGACATCAAACTAATAAAGTGATAACCAAACAAACGTCACAGTTCACACAGAGAATGTCCCGAGGAAACGTCACCGGGATACAATAAGTAATACCTAATTTAAAACAATTCATCGTAACAAATGCGAAATTAACTTTGCATGGAAATTCGTGTCGAGATTGACAACTGAAGATCGTTGAGTCGACATTTATTACCATTCTAGATATCGCCCGCCGTTGGGCTAAGTATATCGAGTATCAAAGGTTTGCTTCCTTTCACCAGTAGATAGATTTTATTTGATAAAATAATGCTTTTAACACTACATTTACACAAAAATCAATCATTGATTGAAATCCGAAAAATAAAATATTTGCTGGTGCTGCACCGCGTGTTCACTGCAACACAGACATGCCTTAGCTAGCTTGCTACTGAACTTATGAACACTTCTGTACCCACTTATGAATAGTTACGTGTTTCTTGTATCTAATCTTGTCAATGTCGCTGAAGTGTAGATGCATAGCTGAATAATAAATGTTAACAGGACAGCAAGTACAAGTCGCAACGGTGATTCCCCAAGAGACGATGAAGTAGTAATAGTAGTGCCGGACCGAGAGGTCACTCCGCCCCGCCTCGTCACCGACAGCTCAGGTATCTATGTCACCTACCTAGCACCTAATCATGTACATACTGGAACATTAGCTTAACTCACTGCCCACACAACCCTTAACTGAATAACATACAAACCTTGCCTACGAGCTATGAGTCCTAAACCGTCACAAATTAACAGATTAGTAGAAATTGTTAAGAGCATACTGCCTTTTTTTTCATTAAGACTAAGCAACACCTAAATAAATAATGTAATATTGCTTTCACTGTTTCAATTTCAACTCTTCGTACTGTGCCGTGCGTTAAAAATCCAGCAGTGAGCTCTCGTTTAGGTGTTGCTTTTCCGTTTTTAATGCATTGTTAAATACTGGCTGTAGTTGAACAAGTTGAGATGCTCTAACCAATGTCTATACATATTTCACGCGCTATACCCACTGACAGTCGCTCCGTAGCCACACTCGTGTTAATAGAACAATGTAGTTAATGTGATGCTAACTTAACCAATTACACGTCGTTGCCATAGGTATAAATATGCGAATATTACAAAATTGCAGCATCTTATGAAGATTATTCGTCGTCGACTTCTCTCTGACTGATGACTTGGGAGAGCCCCGTAGTAAACGGCCGCCGCCGGCTGAGTGAGTGCTACACGCTACCCCTATCGATGTGTGGAATGTTTATGATTTACTAGTGTCTCTCTGTGTCCTCCTAGTCCCGCCTACAACTTACTCCTACCACATGAATGTACTAATGAAGGTGTCGTAGCTTTAGAATTATATCTTTATCTGATCTTATTTTTTGTCTGGACATCAACAACTCATTTAATACTTTTTGTAAAGAACCATATTTTAAACACATACGTCTCTATATTTAAAATTCTCCAAACAAAGGTTTTGTCTCCGAATATATCAAATATTTATATCAGCTCATATAAATGTTCCCATAAAAAAGTATCTCAGCTATTTATTACTATTCACAAAATCACCGTTATGAATGTTACGATCTGTTCTTATATTATAATATGTCGATATAGATATTATGTTTCGTCATTTTACAAACGTATTTATCAATTTGCAATGGCTCGCTGTTTCATGAAAATCCTAAAACGAATTGTAAGTTGTCTCGTCATGTTGTAATACCTACATACTTATCAACACATGAGGATTTGAAGCAATTTACAAAATTTCGCGGTAATGTTTAATAGTAGTTCAATTAAATTGAATCAATAATAATGGCGTTAAGCTGTACAAGTATTTTAACAAAAATAGTTAGGTATCTACATGGAATCGTAAAGTAATACAAGAAAAGCTTGGTTCACCGTCGACCACATCCTCACTTTTACCATCAGGCGAAATAGTGGACAAACGCGAGCCTAAAGATGAATAAATACAAATACTTAAAACAAAATAGAATTTTGGCCAAACAAGATTGAGATTAATGTTATGATAGCACACACAAGATGTCTGTTTAATATAAATTATACTCATTAACTTCCTATACATTCGTTTTATACGTTTTTTATTTCATTTAATTTACAACACCTGCCATCAATTTCAGCATGTGTCTGTAATGTAGAACTTATCTTTTATACGTATTTATTATTTAGATTGCATAACTCCCTATATTTAAATATTACATTATTGTGTATCGAATGTTAAATGTGGTAAGGGTAACATATAATAATTGTTATTATAAGCTTCCTATTTCATTAGCCCAACAGCTTATTTACACTTACTTTTTTTACGGCAATTCTTATTTCCGAATGATTTTGTCATTTAAGAACAATCTCCATTTCAGTTTCACTAGATGCAGATCTAGTGCCTAGTTATTCAACGACATGCGGAATTGTGGAGCTATTTATTTAAAACGATACCTCTGTAACAAAAATAAAACGCTAAACATTTTAACGAACATTAAATCTCATCCTGACAGACACCTTAAGCTAGCGATGGGTAGCTAGAGCCATAACTAGCCAAATACCGGCTATGAACAAAATAGCCACGGCTATAACCGTCAACACGATAGCTAGCTATCGGCTACTGGTAGCTTAGATAACTGACAGGTTATGACATATCAGTAGCCGCGTAGCCGCTCGTAGCCGCGTAGTCGCTCGTAGCCGCGTAGCCGCCACAGAGTATAGCTAACTGCTACGTTTTGTAACCGTCCGGGTATTCGGTAGCCGCGTACCGAGAGTAGCCAAAATTACCGATAGCTGTGTGCGCGCTCACTGCGCTACGCGTGTGCGATCTTCATTCGTATCTTTTTCTCACAATATTCACAAAACAGATTAGACAAAGAGAGAGCATTAATTAGGAAGATGGTTAATTGCCGTCAGGTTTAAAATAAATAAAAAATTGATAGTTTGTATTTTGGTTATGTTACCTCTGAGAAGAAATCATTTCTTGTCATGATTACGAAATAAAATGAAATTAATTATTAAATGAAATCTTTTACCATCCAGACTTTGTTGGCGCGGCGAGGATCAAATTCAGATCGGGCAGTTTGCGTTATTTGAGTCCTACCTAGCTACACCGACGCCGCTAGTTACTAAACGCTATTGTTCAATAGCCAAGTAGCTAAATACCTGGCTAGTTAGCTGGTTATTACACCACAAATAGCCGGTTAGCTAAGCTATTGAAATTTCGGCTAGTTACCCATCTCTGCCTCGAGCCTTGGAGGTGCCTGTAGCGACATCCTTGTTCAGGATTTACTTCTGCTTGTCCCTTGTTTCACAAATGTATGGCACTGCTACCATACCATACCAACCCATCTCTGCATTTACTTAAAGCAATCTGAAAGTTAACAAGGACACTAAAACCTCTTCCATCGAATTCGCTGGTTTAGACCTAAAGAGTTAAGGAAAATAATTGAAAAAACTTATTTCAGAAAATTTTAACGTAGGTATGATTGCAGAAGTTTGCGCGAGCGCAGAAACAGAGCCGAGATCGATGAGTTCGGGGTCGGCGTCGTGGTGTGAGGGCGACGCCGCCGACGAGCGAGGGTACGGCTCCGGCGACTCGCTGGCCGAGGACGCCGCGCTGCTGGGCGGCGCCGCGCACGCACAGCATGCCGTGCAGGCCCGCGCCATGCGCAACCCGCGCCGTGACGTCGCCGTTGACCTGCATCTGCTGCGACCTGACGTCTGAGACTCTACATACTTTCAGATCGCCCGAAGGCTTTGGCTTTCCATCAAACTATTTAATCGCCACCGTGTATACCTGTTACGACCAATGGCTGTAAATAATACGTCGTCCGCACAATGTTGACGTGACACAACACTGTCCATTCACATAATTTCCTTATTGATAGGTGCTTGTAATGAGAAAATGAGCAATCATTAATTAGATAAAACGAGTAGATATATTTATAGTCGATAAGGTATCTTGTGCAACTCCAATAAATAAAATATACAACGAGTTGATGTTGTGATAATCACTTCCACTCGATTATGATTACCCAAAGACCAAGGACTCGTTAAGCGAGGACCTAAGTAGGTACCTAATATTTATTATTACGCTTACATTATTTAATTCATTATTGCTTTAAAAGATTGAGATTTACCAATAAATAAATTGAAGTCTTTACTTTATAAAAATACCATATTAGTTAAGGTGTACATATTTTTGTAATAAGTTGTTTAATAATTACTATAGATAATTATATAATATTGTATAGTTATTTAAGAAGTATTATAGCAGTGAACGAAAACCGAATAAATTAACAATCCTGAAAGCTAGATGAGCTAAATATTATAAATGCCTAAAACTAACAGTTTATACCTACTAAGTACCTAGCCTTTTATAAGTGAAACATCCAGGATTAGTATGACATTTGCAAATAATGTAGGTATTATTTATGAATTATAATATTGTTTCTATACGAATAGGTAACTTTAAAATGTAACATAAATTGACAAAGAAACTGTGATAGACATTCAGTTTTCCCATCGCTGGACAAAGCAGGCTGTAACACTATACAGAACAGATTCCGGTAGTAAGTAGCTACAAGGCAATAATATTTATGTACAGATTGACTACCGGTGCATACCGTATCTATCTATTATTTTATTTATCACTAAAGTCCTGTTCTTGAACCAATTTTGAAATTTTGGACATGTTTCTTAATAAAAGCAGGGTAAACTATTGCCTGTAAATCAAAATAAATAATTATTAAGATTATAAATATTGGTATATATGTATTTAAAACATTCATGTTTATAACTGTGTATCAGACGTTAAAATGTCAGGACTGATGCTGTATGCACAATAATATTGTCAGCAGAAATCATCATCTCGGCCTAGCCCTAGTCTAATAAATAAACCTAGTTTCAACTAGGTACTTATGTACTTACTCGGCAATTATTTCTTATTATTCTATATCTATATACATCGAAGAAGGCTTCCACTTTATTCAAATGCGGCTTTATCAATAAAAGGATCCGTGCAGGAAATAAACACATTTTGTTCAATTTTGTTATTATTTTGCGAAAAATAAAAGTGATTGACCCATATTGGTGCAAAACCGTCCGTACTGTCACAGCACTTGTGTTAGTAGGTAGGTCCTTAAATCTCATTTCAGGATTGGTTTATCTACGTAAATTTTTTCTCCAACTTCAACACACTTGCTCAAAAATTTTACACTAATTGCATAGCTTTTAGATTGACAATGCGGTGTATTATTATTATGTGCTATGCTAGCTAGTGTGTGAGGCTAGCCGGTTTTTTTTTGTGGAATCGAAATAAATTGTTTTTTTAAATTAAGAATAATAAACATTATATTATTTCTTCATTTATTTATTTTTTATTATATAATGGGAACAGGTGCTGAAATATCGGAAATTCAAAATTTAAAATAAATTAAACTAATTTAAGTTTTCCCCTATTAAAATATTATTATTGCTTTAAATTAAAAGAATTAGCTTTTCTTTCAAGTTAATCCGACTGTTCACGACTTACCCCGTAGATTGATTTGGCCATAGTGAAAATTAAAATAGGCCCTAATCCTCCATGCAAGGTGGTCATTGGATTTTTAAATTCAATTGTTTTTCATTAATCGTAATCCTGAACCTGTACCTACGCATTTTTTTTTAGCCAGTTTTGTTTTAATGTCTAATTTGAGGTAACGTCACTTGCCCTTGAATGAGAGCCTACGCTCTCGACAACTCTAGGCTCTAAGGTGCACTTTTTAAGCTACGTTGCATGCGACAATACGCACTGAGCTCCGCTGCACGCGCTGCCCGCCCGCCCTTCACCTTAGTGAATTTGCGACCTAAACCTTTAGGTACCACTGTACTTCCTACACCTGTGCGTATACGTCTCAGCATACGTATCTCCATACGACAACTGGGCAGAGCCCACTAGTTTTAGAGGTAGGAATGCAGGCAGTGTAGAACTTAGGCTGATTTCAAAATGTCATCCAATTCACTGAATACGATCCACCCAAACTGAAATTTTCTCGATAGGTAACCAAGATACCTTGACAAAAAGATTAATATGTAAAGCTGATTCATAATCTTCATCCTGACAATCTTCGTTCTAACTGTAGGTAAGATAGTCAGCTTCCAGAAATAAAGACGAGGTCGTTGTCTCTGATAGTCCCAGTCGCAACTATTTCTGAAGGACTTATAAATGTCTTATCTCACGGCTTCAGCAAATATTTACATACGAGATTTATTTACGAGAAAAACCTCTGAACCTTGATATAACCATAGATGTACATATTTACCTATTTTCTAAAGAACAGGTGCTTTGTTAGTACGAAAATGAAAAATGTTGAAACGCAAGTGCAATCACAATGTAATTTTTTTCTAAAATGAGTCAATTTCCTGTACGGCCCTATCACAAATACCATCAGAATACGATTTTAAATCACTGTTCAAAAGGACATTTGTAGGCGAGATAAATTCATCAGTTCAGTAAAATAATAAATACAATGGGACCTACTATTGCCTAACTGTTAGATCTATAAATTGTGATATGTTTATGAATTATAACTTACCTAAGTCAATTTACACTGTATATAAATCAAAATAATGACTATTATTGGCAATATAATGTATATTTATGTATATTACTGTGAACGTTCAGGCGACAATACTTAAATACCCAACATAAAACAATCGATAAAGCAGTTTGCAACCAAGATAAAGGTTATTTAGACTAACCTAATTGTTTTCTGTCTAGACCGGTCTCCGAAGCGTATGCCACATTCCAGACGGTAAGTGCCCAAACAACATGACGAAGTTATTATCAGACCAGTCTGAGATACAATGATGTATTTATGCTAGTCAGCCGGCTATGTCATTAGTTTCTGCTAATAACTCGATTGAGCCTAGCTTTAAAATGAATTAAACTGAAGTTAACTTTCGATGAATAAACTTTAACTGTCAATAACTCTTTATAACCTCCCGAATATCAGATATTTGTTTGGATTTTCACAGTAATATACAAATAAATAGCAGGAAAACTTGTTGCCGGGATATGGCCTAATCACATTTACCTTAAAATCCCGAACATGTCTAGACTTAAAGCACGTACTAACCCTTCGCTTGTCAAATACAATGATCGAAACCGATATAATCGTTTTAATCGATACAAGTAGCAACAATCCAGCACAAATAAATTCATCACAACATTTGAGCTCTATGTTTTTTATTCCATTAGGCTAGGTAGCCACGCTTTTACCAGGTTCTACAAGGAGGAAATGCCACATCAATTTCGCTCTCTATGAAAACATTTTGTTTCCACGACAACGTTGCAGTGACTGCTACTTTATGCAACGGCTAAACAAGTGCAAGAAAATTATGGTAAGTGAGGATACAGAGGCCTTTTTTATCCTGTTAAAATCGTTTCCCACCCAGGGCGGGGCAGTGATCCTTCAATAGCTCTTTGCGTTTCAGAGTCACGGTCACGGACCCCGGCAGGCAGGACTCAGATTAGAAGCCTTATCACAATTATTTTTCTGTATTTCACCTTACAGCGTCATTGCAGTATTTAGGTACCTACTGCGTTTTTGTGTGGAAATTGAAAACGCGCCTCTGTGTCCGAACAAAAAACATTTTTCTTCCACCAAATTATAATAACGTCAAAGTTCCCATTTACTTTACCTCACAAAAATGTTACAAGTAGTCATGCTAGGAGTTAGGACTTCACTGCACTTTTTACTTTTCGTAAAAGTTTATTCCCCAGCAAAATAGCCTATATACTAATTACTAACAGTTCTATCGTTCTAAGTCTCCATAGAAATTGGAAGTGATTACTAGCTTTCTGTCCGGCTTTAGCAGGGGGCAGCAATAAATCCTTTATCTAAGCATGATATGAACATCGCCGGTAGCACTACAAATAGTACTTATGAATGAAAAACTCAAAGATGAAAAATTTTAGGAAGAGTGATTATTCGGATTACATATCGTTAGGAAGTTCATTTTCGGGTAAAGAACTTTAGGTGAGCCAATGGACCCAACTGCTGTACTGCGTGTGGCAAGGTCGATTCCCGCCGCACAGAACAAATTAATTTTTGTTTTACGAGCACACAAACGACCAGCAGAAAATCCTAAAGAGGGGCAAAATAAATAACTAGATATTTTCAAAATAAGGCTGTTAGGTTTTAAGTTCTCCTTCAACATTATCAAAGCTTTTGCGCGGGAAAAAAAGAAAATTAACGTAAAACTATTTTTCATTCTATTATTTTATTTATTCGGAAGTGCATTGAAAACCGCCGTTCGATACACGTGGGGATTTGTTACTGCACTTCTCGGCTTATCTTATCACCCTCGCCGCTCGCGCTGGTCAGTGACTATCAAGTTAGCCAATAGCTCTGCAAATTACTAAAAAAGTCTATGGCATTTTAAAATTAAGTTGGCAACACTTGCCAGTGACGTTGACCACAGACTAGATGACGTTGACGCATAGCCAGCGTTGCCAGACCGAACCAAAAAGTACGGTTTTCCGTACTATTCGTCATACAATCGTACCACAACCGTACCTTGGCTATACCGTGCCTTTTTCGTACCTTTTCTATACCTACTTGTGATTAATTTTTCACTACTAAGGTAAAAAACAACTAATAAAACTAAAACTAATAGGAAATAATGAGACTCGTACTTTTTTCAACTTTCTGACATATTTCATACCAAAACATGGGCACAAATTATAATGGAATTTTCTTAGTTCCTAAAACATTATATTTCATTTTTTTTGACAAACACCTTGTTTTTCTGTAGAATATGAGTAGACTATAGCATTTTTCAAAATTCTAGCGAAACCGTACGGGTCGGAATTGTTCTGCAAGAACTAGATCAGATTTTTTTCTTCGACTTCATTCTATAATTGATTTACAAATGAATTTTTTCAATATTGGTAATCGATAATAATGTTCTACTTCACCATGTCCCTTTGAATATTCGATCCCATATCGCTTTTTTTCGAACCTATGATCACAGACAGTCAATTTGAAGAAGAAAAAAAACTGATCTAGTTCTTGCAGAAGTATCCTGACCCAACCGTACCTAGAAGTTAAAAACCGTACCTTTTCAGAAAGCCAACCGTACCTTTTTGGGAAATCACACTGGCAACACTGCGCATAGCGTTGACGTTGTCAGTTTGTCACTGATTTTGACATCGCATTCAGCATTCATTCCGTATTTTTATTCTGTGCATTCAATCAATAGTGTTTTTTGGTCAAATGTTTGTTGCCGAATATTGTTAATTTTGTGTTCACGTTTATCTCAAAAATAATAAGTGTTTAATTGCGTGATTATTAAAATAACTTTATTAATTTTAATATTAAGCATACCGTGTGGCAATATGCCTAATCAATATGAAGAAGAGCGTACATGGGAAGGTCAAAATCACAGTCAATATGAAGTATGTGTATTTTCTCTAATCTTTTGTTTTATATTATATTTTCAAATAATTAATACAAACTAAATAGCTACACGGAAATATTTAAAAGGACTTGTTTGGAATTATAATTTTATTCTACTGTTTTTATTGTACTATTTTCACTGTAACCATGCTACTTGTTGTGTGTGTGTCTCATTAAAGTAATATTATTAAATGGATGTTAATAGCATTTAAATAAGATAGCCAGTACTTATACAGATTTATTGTGTACACAGTAGTTCACAACACCTAATAAATTCATAAATAATTATTCATTATGTTTATTGTTAAAATACTTGTCATGAATAAGATTAAATATTCTTAAATTATTTATCTGTAATTTAGGAAGAAGGTATGGATGACATTATTGAAAATCCGGAAGAAGTATTACATGAATGTCTAGAAAAATTTAAAACACCAGATTATATTATGGAACCAGGAATATTTGGCCAACTGAAGCGATACTTTCAAGCTGGAGGCAATCCAGAGCAAGTTATTGAACAGTTATCTATGAATTACAATGCTGTTGCCCAAATGGCTAATTTACTAGCAGAATGGCTAATACTTGGAGGTTAGTATGAAACCATAAGTACCAATATAGTACATCCTATCCTATTAAACACCTTGCAATGTCCTGATTAAATGATCAGGCTTATTAATTTTTCAACTCATTAAATTTTAAGATATAAAGGTTCCGGATACCTCAAGGACCTGGAACTTAAAAATTGCAATTTTGCTTATTCTCAGCCATATTTGCATTTTTATGTTTAGGGATACTTGAATTGTATTGGACAAGTTTTCAGCATGCCTGAAACACTTATCTCAAAATTACATGTAGCTCTCAGGCCCTCTCAAAGTATTCATTTATTTGATTATGTATTTAAATGTCTTCTAAATTTACAGGGGTGAAAGTGACAGACGTACAAAAAATGGTTGAAACCCATTTAAAGGATATGATTTTAAAAACATTTGATCCTAAAAAAGCTGACACTATATTTACAGAGGAGGGCGAAGTAAGTTTAGTCATCTGTTTAACATATCAACTTGTGTTTTAAACAGCTTGTGCTACAAAACATTTCAATTTTATTTTTAGACTCCAGCTTGGTTGACAGAAATGATTGAGCATCCAACTTGGCGATCTTTAATTTATAGATTAGCAGAAGAATATCCTGATTGTCTTATGCTTAACTTTACAATTAAGGTAAGATGTAAATCAATGTAACATTTCTTTCATTTGAAGTCTGTGGTGTAGTGTAAACATTTCTAATTATTTGCAGTTTGACTGATTTAAATGAATCTTAACTATTTTAGATAATTATTCTGTAAACTTAACAATTTTTTTCTTTCCGAATTTTTTACTAGGATGTAAAGATGCAATTCGACTGTCTTACTTCCTCATAGTAAGTTACAGACATAGAAACGCAAACACAAACACCCAGAGCCAGAACAAGTATTTGTTTTGCAACCTACAAGTACACGAAGTATTTGGTCCTTGCAACGATCAATCACGCGCAGTCTATCAAATAAGGATTTTCTCTTCTAGTTTTAGTGACACAAATTCGTCGAATTGCATCGTATATTGTAATGAGTAACAGCGCTAAGTCTTTCTAGTCCAAAATCACTTTGTAGAGAACAGAGAAATAAAATATTTAGTTTTGTACAACAACTTTTGGATAGTTCTGCACTTCTGATCCTAAACCAACCACTTGAATAACAATGATTCCAGTTGATATCAGATGCTGGATTTCAAGGAGAAATTACAAGCATATCTACAGCAGCACAGCAAATTGAAGTATTTTCGAGGGTTCTCAAATCGGCTATTGTCGGATTTTTGCAAAGTTCTGATGATTGGCAAAATAGTGTCAATGAATGTGCGGTATGTAGCATTTTCTTTTGACCAAACTCATGATTCAAAAAAATGTGGACAGACTACAATAAATTTTCTAACTTACCACACCATAATATCTTTATGACTTTAAAAAAAATAACAGTAAAATGTGGTCAATTTATTTGAGCATACAAGGCCTTCCCTTATTCTGCTGTATAAGATGGGTCACAATGAAGGGCAGGGCTTGTATTCTTTCTGTTCATTGTGATAGTGATTCCTATCATTATTTCAAATTAGCTGCAATCAGAACACAGTCCTGAGTCCACTATGTAACAATATTTGTAATACTACAGAAAATGGTCTGCCATGGTGCCCACACATATGTGTACAGTCAAGTCATTGTACATATACTTTCTCAAGAGCCAAGAGGAGGTGCTATCATGAAAAGACTAAGCCAAGAAATAACGCGTTGTGCTCAACAAAGGTAGGTACCTATTGAAATATAGAATCAGCATACAGCTTTCTTTCTTCATAAAAATCAAAAGACATATTCTTATGGAATAGTTTAATTTTTATTTTTGAAAAGTCATGTTTTCCTACTATGCAAAGGCATCGTTCACACCAAACGTATTGTCCGCCGCTGATTGTGAGCACGTGTTACGCAGTTTATTGTTTTTCAATATATATTTAACTTCTTGTTCACACCGAGCCGATTATACGCAATCCGACCGACTATACGAACAGTGAGTATATTTACAGTCGGCGGCGGACAATACGTTTGGTGTGAACGATGCCTTATAGTGTAGGTAATTGATTTCCGGATCGATGACTCTATATCTATCATAAAAGCTGAATAGTTTGTTTGATTGAGCGCGCTAATCTCAGAATTTACTGGTTAGAAATGAAAAATCTTTTGTGTTTGATAGTCCAATTAACAAGGCAGGCTAAAGACTATAAATAACATTACACTACGACCAAAAACAAATGAGTAGCGGGTGTGAAACCGCGGGCATCAGCAAGTCTACTTATAAGGCTACTCATTGAGTAATATTTTACATAATTAACTTAATGGTTAATACTGACCGGTTAAAAAACTAAAATGGCCGCCATTCGTAGGGTGCTGGGTTAAGATTTTGAGGGAATTTGTCGATCAAAATAAAGATAAGATACCTATCCGGTATCGGTACCTAACCTAATCTACCTAAACCTAAGGGTTCGTTGTTCTTATTTGAATTTTGAATGAGAAAATCATATTTTGATTACCATAATTGCGCACTGTGCACACAGTCAATCCGAAGTTAATTTCGTTAATCGTTAGTAAAAGAGTTAATACGAACTACTACGAACATGAACCAACAAAATCCCTTTATTTCCATCTGCCACCTTCGAGCTTGCCACTGGGATGGTGGGTGGCTTGGTCAATGTACCAGTACCTACATCTGCCCCCTTTCTTATAGTACAAGAGTATATTTGCATTTCTAATTGGACATTATCAGTAGATAATAGAAGGAACCACCAACCCGATCGAAGATCGAAGGTGCCGGATGGGAATAAACGGGTATGACTAGATGTACCGAATGTTGTACACCTGTAGTTCTCCTGACCCTAAAATGTAACCGCGGTCATTCTATTAGTGATTAGCCGTCGCCGTCGGCAGGAGAGATATTACAGTTCGTTTGTTCTCATGCCCCACCTTCAAGCTTGCTACCGGGGTGGTGGTTGATTCCAATTTCTACTGATAATACGAAATGCGAATACACCCTCTAATATTATAACGAAGGGTGCAGATGAATTAAAGTAGGTACTGATACATTGACTACTAGGGTGGTAAATGCCACCTATTGGTGCCAACCACCACGCCGGTGGCAAGCCCGAAGGTGGCAGATGGGAATAAAGGACAAAATCTAGGGTACTTATTTATAATTCCATTGACATTGTTGTTGCAGTGGACATGATGTAACTCCTATCACATTAGCCCTTACATCAGGCGAATCCTGGCGCAATGCTCGCACAGCACTGGCAGCCATGTTGTCACGCGGTGCGCTCAACCCCGCTGATATTTCAGTATTATTTAGAGCTTACACGCAACCAGAACCACCGCCAGTGCATTTATTAAGAATTCCTCAGTTTTTGGGTATGTTACTTTGCATTTCAAACAATCTTGGTCCAGTTTCCATTAACATAAATGAAGGCACAGATTAATTTATTTTATACTAGAGCATAGTCGAAGCGTCACAAAATAATGTACATAATTATTTCTTATGCTATAAAAGCGGCACGTGCAGTCGACGGAATAAGCACGTCAAAGCGCGACAAACGCTGATTGGTTCCGTCCTTTTTTTTGGTATGGTCAAATCATCAAATGAGTCCTCCTACCCAAGGCAGGGCAGGAGGGACAGTCAGACTTGACCTGACTTAAATCCACGGTGTCCTTCAATACCCCTTTACGTTTTCGTTCTACTTCGCTTAATTAGATTTGACGCTTTCATTTGTGTCACCCTGAATATTCTGATTCTGAACCTTGGCTGGTTTTTTACCTTACTGGTATTTTCAATTCCAGAACTCCTGGTTGACGCATTGTTTAAATTAGGAAGCAAATTAAATCCGGAACATAAATCAAAATACATGTATTTATTGGCGTATGCTGCAAGTGTGTGCGAAGGGCTCACTCCCGGCAGACCGGTCAAGGATGAATTAAAGGCTACAGTGCAGGCTATTGAAAAAGTGCATGCTGTATGTTGTAGTTCTGCTAGTTCCAGTGAACTGATAGCGGAACTGCCTACATTGTATCATTGCATAAGGTAATACTTGAATTAGATCCTCTATCATTTGGCAAATCGCTTTTATAAAATTTAATGGAGAATAATATGCATTGTAACATGTTCATACTTTCAGATTTCCTGTCGTTGGAATGGGCGTCCTAGTTTGGGTAGAATGTGTTGTGACTGAACCTTCATACTTCAAGTTGTGCACAGAACATTGCCCGGTACATTTGGCTCTCCTAGATGAAGTTGCATCATGTCACCAATTACTGCATCACAGGCTCCTGAGATTGCTTGTGCAATTATTTGAATCTCCACAAGATGAATTAGAAATTCTAGTTCAGGTATATTCTTGTATAATATGTCTCTTCCTTTTTAATCAACATAACACATTAATACAGCGTTTCCCAACCTTTTTCAGCCACGGACCCCTAGGGAATCAAGCATGGTTTTCACGGACCCCCTTAATAATAATTTAATTGTAATCTCCAATCAGATTTGAGTTGTCATCTGTTTTTGTATTTGCTTTTTGTATACACGCACTTATTGACTGGCCTCTTGGTCTAGTGGTTAGTGACCCTGACTGCTATGCCGGAGGTCGTGGGTTCGATTCCCACCCAGGACAAATGTTTGTGTGATGAGCACGATCATTTGTTCTGTGTCTGGGTGTAATTTATCTATAATATGTATGTATTTAGAAATATATAAGTATGTTTATCAGTTGTCTAGTACCCATAACACAAGCTCTGCTTAGCATGGGACTAGATGGCGTTGTGTGATAGTAGTGGAATATTATTATTATTTTATTATTATTTCACTCACATCATTCATTGAGTCTCGCTCACCGCACGTTCGCTTTGCTTGCTAAGAGTAGCGATTACGAGACATTAGCATTTAAGTATGGTTCAGAGATGACACCGCGGACCCCCATACACATACTCGCGGACCCCCAGGGGTCCGCGGACCACAGGTTGGGAAACACTGCATTAATATAAATAAAAACTATTTCGTTTCAGTTGGAATTGAAAAAAATGTTACTGGATAGGATGGTGAACTTACTAAGCCGAGGATGTGTTGTTCCTGTCCTGCGCTACATAAAGGGGTGCTGGCAGCGCGATGATACCGATATTTCTTTAATTCGTTACTTCATTACAGAGGTAAGTTACTGGAAGTTTTTTGTTCACAAGCACGTAGCTTAATCCAGAATTTTTGTAATTTAAAACATTTAGTAGGGGAGGCGAGGATGCTAAATTTGCAGTTACTCGAGCGTCATAGTGACCTACTGGATTTGAAAGTTATGTTCTAAAACTAAAAAGTTTATGACAACTTTTCTATTTTAGTGGGGGGGAGAGCTGCGTGTAAACAGTTTTAAGACTGTAAAAAAAAACCAGTTGTACAGAAGTACTCGAACGCGTCAGCCATTTATAGTGTAAACGCGCTTTATATTTCTGATAACCATTATATATTCATCTGACGATTAACTCGAGGGGGCTGTCTGTGTCAAGCGGTTGATAATTCAAAAAAAAAAGTTGCTCGAGTAACTTTTTTTTTTCAGACTTTTTTTTTTTTTGTCAGATATTCAAAGTGTTTGTAAAGTAAATCCTAAAAAGTGACGTATATGTCTGACGATTTGGATGTGGCACAAAGTAATAATTAATATTTGTATTTGTAAAAAATGATTTATGCCTTTGTTGTTGACATCACGGACAAAATTCTTTGAGTCGCATATAAATAAGTCTCTCTTAGATTTTTCCAAGAACGTTCAGAAAACCGATAGGATGGTAACTCATAGTCTCAGACTTGGGCTTGCCTGGCTTAGAGATACCGATAACAGTGGCTTTGACGTATTTGGTGCACTTCACATATGGTACACTTCGCAACTGGTGCACTTCTCAATTTTAAGATGAGTGGAGATTTGGAAAAATTGGCTTAAACACACACACATAGTTTTTCGCAAATCTTATGAACTAATTCAAGTACTTGCGTATGGGAATCATCATCTCATGAAGCTGAGCTGATAGTACAACTCTTCTAGTAAGGAGTCGGCATCGACTAATTTAAAATTATGTTTGTGTTCCATATCTCCGGAACTACAAGTCCGGTTTAAGTAATTCTTTTTTATGTTGTACTAGGAATTGTTCAACTTATGGAATACTGTAAGTTTCATCTAACTCGGTTCAGTAGTTTTTGAGATAGGGAAGGAATGAAAGAGATGTTAACGATGTTATTACCGGTGCTACGGATTACAAAATTCTAGAGCACATGTTAGAAAACCCATAACAGTGGCCTCTTTCTATGCCTGGGGAAAGATATTATCACGCAGGACGCTATAGAAGATGGCGAACATTAAATCACGACCGATAGTTGCGAACTAACTAGACATTCACCTTTTCTCCACGATTCTATCGACATCGCCCTCTCTCTCTCTCTCTTTCCTCTATGGATAACTTCACTTATTATTCAACAGATTATTCATTCTCCATGATTCTAACAGTATTACCTTCTATTAAAAAAAAATGAAACGCGGTCGAGTATTTCGAAATTACGTTTTTCTTACAACTTCAGTACTCGCTCAATTCCTAACACCACGCTCAAATTGTCAGATTATTGAGATATACACTCTTCTTGAACATAATTAATCTACCTTTTCTTAATCTGACGCGCTCGAGTATTTCTGCGGATCGATTTTTTTTTACTAATCTGACGGGTTCCCTCCCATACACCCCACCCTATGAAGGGTTGATACTTGGTACAGGTACATTAAAGGGTGCAAGGATTATCCTTTATAATAATCTGACACGCTCGAGTCACTGCAAAAATCCCTTCCTGGGCTCCCCTACCAATTCAATGCGGTTACAACAATAGCCCTTCAGAGTCAAATGCCGGTTGCTAATGATTGGCTCCTATGACATGAGACTGAACTATAACAGCCGAAATGATTATGTCATCTTAATTTTGTATTTTTCGACAACAGGTTTTAGATGCAATAGCACCACCATATACACCAGAGTTTGTCCAGTTAGTCCTACCAATGGTAGAGAATGAAGAAATTACTGGAACAATGAGAGCAGAAGGAGAGAATGATCCAGTTTCTGAATTCATAGGTAACAATTTATTTATTAAAAAATATATTTTACATGGTATCTTTTGTTATTCTGTTTTTGTTTACATGCAATATTTTCTTTTTTCCAGTTCACTGCAAGGCGCATTATGTTGGACCATAATTTTTTATTATAATGAAATAAAATAACTATAACATGAAAAACGATGTTTTTTTTATACTATTCACATTAACTTCCCCTTGCAGATTTCCTTTCATAATATCTCTTTAAAGCTTCTTCAAAAACTGTTCCAACAGTTCTCTTCTTCCAAATATCAATTTTTTCTTTAGGTTGTTCAATATGATTTTCTGGATTTTCATTTGATTCTTGTTGATCTTGTTTGAGCTTTTTGTCCTTTTCTGGTGGACTATCAGTATCTCTGTCTATGCTCTTACTTTTCACTTCTTTTACTTTCTCAGTTTTACCATCCTCATTTTCGTCACTAGACTCGTCTATTGAAAAATCAGAATCTGCATCAATGTTATCTTGCTTATACTTTTTAGCCATTCTAATATCGTCTAGATTCACGCGATTAATTTCTTCATCAGTGTCCTCTATTTCTCCTTCAGATAGACGTGCCCTATCTGATGATTTTCTCTTCCTATAATTTCTTTTCTTTTGTGTCTCAGCAGAATCAGGAGGGGTTTTTTCTTTAGATGAATCAATCTTTTCCTTTTCTGGCAATTCACGTTTTATTTCTTCTTCTTTTCCTAACTTCTGTTCATACAGGTGACGGTAGAAACCACCTAAGGATTAAAAGGAAAAGTGTTTAACTATGATTAAGTATACTACAATTACTGTCTTTTTGCATGCATAGGATATCAGAAAACAATTCGAAATTTTTCGCCGTTTCCACCGTCCACGACTAAACTGTTCCATATTCTTAGTGAGAATTCAGTTGGTGCATTAAGAGTGCATTCAACAAGGCACTTGATGTGCAGCGTCAACATTTTTGTAGAGGATCTGATGTTAAGACACAGACAAAAACAGATCCTTCTCACCTGCATAACGCCTGGATGATTGACCACAAAATGAAATTTAAAAAATACTGGTTAACGTTTTAACCGCCAACGTCGGTAAATAAAAAAAATAAAATTTTTCGGGGCCCTTTCGTCAGAGTTGGATATATCCGACTAAAATACCACAACTCATTTAATGTGCTTTTAGTATTTTACATCCGTCTTTGTTAAAGGTATTTGATTTTCGATCTTTTTTTTTTTACTGTGCCTGGTGCGGGGGGCACGACAATTGATATGAAGTCGGGAGGTTAAAATCAATAGATCTTAAATAAATTAATATAAAAAAATACTCAAACAATAAACTCTAATCTTAATAAAATAATAAATGTATATGTTTAGAAATAAAATTACCTAAAATAAATATTATAATAAAAACAATTCATAAGTTATCTGTTTTTATGTTTAAAGGTTAATTCACCAATATATTGGTGAATTAACCTTATACTAGGTCTGCATGGCAAAATATATGGGCCACTCTTTAAAGATGCAACTTACAACGAACATGTGATTCAGCATTGAGAATGCAGAGAGATTGTAGTAAAGAGCAGTTACCTAAATCCTTTTGTTTTGTGACATCTCCAATATTTTCCAAATACTCTTCACGTTTTTCTTTCTCTTCTTCTAAGCGCATTTCCTCCAATTTCTTTTTATAAGCTGATGTCACAAATACTTCTTTATCCTGGAATTCATCACCTTCCTTTTCCCGTTCCTTCTGTACCTATAAAATTTTTCAAAACATTATATTCTGTTACAACACCCATCTAGTCCCAAGCTAAGCAAGAGCTTGTGTTAAGGGTACTAGACAACTGATAAACATACTTATATATTTCTAAATACATAAATATTATAGATAATTTCACCCAGACAGACAGAACAAAATGACCATGCTCATTACACAAACATTTGTCCTGGGGTGGGAATCGAACCGACATCCCACCTTCGGCATAGCAGTCAGGGTCACTAACCACTAGACCAACAGGCATGTCAAAAGAAGAAAGACAGCACTATACAAAATAATTGTTATATTATTTAAGACTTGCCATGATTTAGTTAAAAGATTTTATTTCTGTCAGATGTGGAAAAATCTGGATTCCCAGTAAAATCTTAGCTTGGCTGGCCACACTCTTGCGTGTCTAGATAACTCCATTAACTTATATCTATTAAGGCATAGGTCATTACTGAATGCAAATACAAATAACACCATAACATTACTAAAGTTTGAGTGAGTGCCAGCTTACTGTACAACTCATTGGAAAACATAAATATCATACAATAAAACCTTTATAATTATGTTACTAACTTGTCTTTCAATACGGCGCTCATTCTCAATTTTTCGTTTGTTGGCTGCTTTCATCAAATTTTCTATGTACTGTGGTTTTTGTTCTTTTGTCTTAACCTTTACTTTTTCCTTTTTGCTTGCCATTTCTTCATATATTTCATCATATTGATAAACTGTTGGGTCTTCTGTCAGAGCTTTTTCTTGTGTTATTTTCGCCTACAAAACAAAACTTTATAAAGAATTTCAGGAAGGCGACAATATAGAAACACTATTGGAACTGGGAAATATAACTTGAGTATGAATTCTCAAGAAAGATATTGTACCTGTCTTGTTGTAATATCACTGGGTCGAAGCAAAGCTGGTTTTTTCTTTGACTCCTCTTCTGAATCGGAATCATTTCCAAATACATTCCTCGAGGCCTGGAATGTCGGTTTTTGTTTACCCTTATCAGACAATATAAGACCATATCTGTAACACAAGTCAAATAATTTAAAGAATATTGATATTTTAGTCTTGATATATATAGAATATTGATATTTTAATGTTGATAAACACTGATGTTAACATACTTTTTACTCGACATCTTGTACTCTTTTAGCCGTTACACCAAACTCAGTGAAACTCAGCAATGTGGATGAGCTGCCGCAAGATGTATATTTGATAGGTATCAATAGCTATGCAGGACAGACAACAACATATAAACTCTAAAATAGTATTTTATACACAAAACAGCAGACATGAAACCATGAAACATGTGAAACATGGGCAAACATGGGCATGGGCATGCGTCGGTGTCAATGTGTCAATGCCACAGTCAATGCTACTGTCAATGAGAATGACAGATCTCAGGTTTTTTTTTTTTTTTTGACACGCATCTCGCAGGTCAACCTTTAAAGGTAAACGCAGACTTAGCCGCACCGCAGTCTCCGCAGTCCCCGCATTACGAATTCCTTGTATGAAGTTCTCTGAAACCTCGCACACTCATCCGCATCGCAGTCGCCGCAGAAGCGGTAAGAAAACGATGAATGCGGAGACTGCGCAGCGGCTAGGTCTGCGGTCACCTTTTGTTTGAAGTTCTATGAAACCTCGCACACTCACCCGCATCGCAGTAGCCGCACAGACAGAAGCGGTAAGAAAACGAGGAGTGTGCGAAGTTCCATAGAACTTCATACAAAGAATTCGTAATGCGGAGACTGCGGTGCGGCTAGGTCTGCGTTCACCTTAATGGTGAACGCACATTTAGCCGCACCGCAGTCTCCGCAGTCTGTTCTCTTACCCAATTCTTTGTATGAAGTTCTATGATCCCTCGCACACCGCATCGCAAATTCAAAGAATTCGGTAAGAAAACAGACTGCGGAGACTGCGGTGCGGCTAAATGTGCGTTCACCATTAGTCTGTGCTTGAACGGGCCACGGGGTGCTTGATGACAGTCTGACAGATATGGATTGTTTTTGTTTGGTGTTTTCATGGATCGGACAAAGATTGCGATGAAATGGAATCCAAACGGAATAAACCAAAAAATAATAAATTTCCGGAAAGTGTACTAGCATTTTATGTAAAAGTATATTTTAAACAAAAAGGGAAATCTGAGACTAAGGTACCTAGCAATTTATTTTTTTAATAATTTCAGGTCAAATTATTTACTATATAAACTGCTACAATAAAGTCGAAGCGATGTTTGATCAGTTTGTTGTGTTCTGATCTGAGACCAATTTAATTCATCAGCACTGCACTGTTCCCAGTGGACACATTATCCACTGGGTCGTCTTTGGTCCCACAAAATAAAATAAGCCGAATTAATAAAGTATAAATCTAATGCGAGTTTTCCTTGGAAAGTGTACTTTTTTTCTCGACGAAGAAGAGGAAGAGACGCCCCCCCCCCCTTGAGAATTAGGCAACCACTAGCTATGATGCATTCGAATATTATTTAATGCTAAGTCAAGTGTTGCTTTAAAATAAGGATGTCTTGGTTTTGTCTCTATTAAATCACACCTTATGTTTTCTCCCATTGTTTCACAAATCCACAAGTCTTTATTGTATTTGTGTATTTATTCCAAATGGCCCACATTACATGATTTAAAGTAACATTGAAATGTCTATAATTATTTTTAATTATAACCATCCATTATCATACAAACACATGTGCCGGTGCCAGTGCCTTCATTCGTTTGACTTATAAATTTTTAGTAGTTCTTAGTGTTGGTATAAATCATGTAATGTGGACCATTTGGAATTGGTTCAAAAAACCGGTTTTAAACGCCCAAATGGTCGGTTCAACATTGCGCCTGATAAATAGCATTACCTTAGCATCCAATTTAAGTATTTTGAAGAAAGAAAGAAAAAACGTTTATTTGGGTAACCGCGGTGGTACACACAATATAAACAAATAAATGAACACAGAGAGAAAAAAAAAACAAAAGTTTAAAACATTACGCATACAACATTAGGCCCAACACAAGTATTATTTATAACTTAATGGGGCTGCCTCAATTTTATATGTAAAAGTGATCATTTGAAACCCAATAAATTATTATATATTATATTATATTATTATTCTATACTAATATTATAAAGAGGTAAAATTGTTTGTAAGTTTGTAAGTTTGTATGTAGGGGGTAATCTCCGGAAGTAATGAACCGATTTTAAAAATTGTTTCACTGGTAGATAGCTACATTATCCGTGAGTGCTATAGGCTATAAATTATAAAGATGTCACGCATATTAGCCGAAATATCTCAATTTTTGTTTAGCCGGGCGGTAAAAAATTGCTCTTCCAAACACAGTTATTAGCATGCGCTGCCTTAACAGTTGTATACAGGGTGTTTGGTCCATCGTGTGCCAAATTGAAATGGTCGATAGACGGGGTCATCTGCTATCCTTTCAGACCTCTTAACACCCCTCATGCCCTGTGGATTTTTTTTTAATCGACTTTTTATTGTTTTACTAAAAAAGGCCCAAATTTTACATTCAAATGCAATTATCTTTTTAAATATAGGTCGTAGACTCTGGATTTTAATTTTATTTAGATGTGTATTGCTTAACCGCCCGATCCCCAACGGCACGTTTTTGTGCCACCAAAACAAAAACCGATATTAATCCTTTTTTTTGGAAAAATAAGTCATAAAATCGATTAGTATTTAGTGGAAAAACATTTTCCTCGGGGGCTCGAGAGGTGAGTACTTTTAAATACAAAATTAGTGACATTAGTCACCTAGTTTTGTTTTAATTCACTCGCAAAGGTAAAACATAAATTAAAGCTGTACATGTTACAGCTGTTTATATGGCTACAGAAAAAAAACCAGAAGCGACCGGGATCTTCCAACTCCCTCATTAATTCTCCAGTCTATCCCCTTGCTAATGATGTGCCACATGCCATAAAAATCTTTTAACAACTTTGTGAATACACTAGAATTGTGAATCGAGTCACCCAAGGCTGATATTCCAAATTATTATTTTTTTGCTTTTTTGATACCTGACAAACCTTTAAATCTTATCTCATTCATATAAGGTAAATTTGTCTCGTATCTGTATGTTTTTGTGGGGTTTACTTAAAAAAAATATTGCATTTTTAACGTTTATTTCATAATTGTTACAAATCCTGCTCGAATTGTTGGCCTTTGTTGCGAATGCAGGCCCGACATCTATTTCGACAGTTGTTGTACGAAGTCGTATTTCCTCCTTAGGGTCCGTTCACACAGACCGGCTCGGAGAGGAGAGCAGATTCTTATCACGTTGAAAACTGAGTTTTTGATATTTGTAGTAAGGTTTATTTTTGCATGTGCACTGCTTTTGTCATCAAGAATGCTTGAACTTGAAATAATAAGAGGAGCTGATCGTGCAGGCGTTTGGCTTCGATTGCGTGCTCTTTCTCGCTCGCGTAGCCGATCGGCTCCGATTACGTGCTCTTTCTCGCCCGCGCATCCGATCGGTTCCAATTGCGTCCGCGCTTGTCCACGCCGACCGCCATTTTGATAGCATAATAAATAGTGTTACGTCGATCGAATTGCGAGACCTATCTATGAGGTTCTCGAAAGTTCCACAAGGTTCTCGACAATTCTACTCAAGTTCGGTCTGGAAGTTTCTAGAAAGTTCTACCCTGTTCTAGATGTTTCGAGATGGTTCTGGAATGTTCCAGAAGGTATGGGACTATGTCGAAGTCTATGGATGTTTCCAGAACATTCGACCACCTTCTAGAAACATCTAGTGGGTCTGGCCGGGGTATATAAAGGGCGTCCATCGTCGACCTGAGTCAGTCTAGTTTTGACTACGATCGAGGCGACTCGAAGTGAAATACAAGCGATATCTAGTGAGTTCTACGTGTGATTAAGAGTGTGTATAAGTGTTAAAGTGTTGAGTAGTGTTTTGTGATTGTTTTAATTTGTGATTTGTCTGTGAATAAAGTTGTATTTGGTTTTAATTGGTGTAATTAATTTATCCCAATACCCAGCTCGTAACATTTGGTGTCAGAAGTGAGGGATATAATGCCAATTTTACCAAAGGACGACACGGACGGTATCCGTACCAGGAGTCAGCGCCAGCAAGACATGGACCAAAGGCGGTTTGGAGGTTCCCCGATACAGACGCCGGGTGGTGCTCAGCCTACGACGGAACCAGCCGCCGGTCCATCTGCAGTCTCTTCAGCACCCGCGGTTCCAGACTTGTCTGCGCTTATGGTGCTGCTGCAGGAGCAGGCCCGGCGCCAAGAAGAACAGGCACGCCTGCTGCAAGAACAGCTAGAGAAGGATAAAGAGGAGCAGGCTCGCCGCCAGGAGGAGCAGACCCGCCTGTTACAAAAGCAGCTTCAGGAAGATAAAGAGGAGCAGGCCCGTCGCCAAGAGGAGCAGGCTCGTCGCCAAGAGGAGCAGATGTACCTGATCAAGGACCTGCACTCGACATTTGGCAAGGAGCTCAAAGTGGTTAAAGAGCAAGTCAATCAGCACGAGAACCGCATCTCTGAAGCTGAGGTCCAAATTGCCGGGGTGAAGAAGGCTTTGGGTGAACTTCGGTCTGGAGACGGGGTTGTGTGTCCAGTGATTGCTGCACCTTCGGCACGAGGGTTTAAGGTGCCGCCGTTCGACGGAACATCTTCATGGTCGGCTTACAGGATGCAGTTTGAGGCCGTTATGAAGGCGAATGGGTGGACGAAAGAGCAAGCAATGACCGCGCTCACCTTAGGCCTACGAGACCAGGCCCTGACCGTACTTGAGGCTCTTGGCAAGGATGTGACTTACGATCAGCTGCTGGAAGCGTTGGAATCCAGGTACGGCGACGCGCACTTGGAGCACGTATTTCGCGCTAAGCTAAAGGATCGTGTTCAACGTAGTGCTGAGAGCCTACAGCAGTGGGCCCTGGAAATTGAAAAGATGGTCCGAAAGGCATACCAGTCTGCTCCTGCCCTGATCAATGGTAATCTCGTACAGGCATTCGTCGACGGAATACGTGACTTGGAAGTCAGAGCCGCCGTAAGACTTGGGCATCACGAAACATTAAAGGACGCCTTGGCTCATGCGTTGGAAGTAGAAGCAGTGAGGCAAGATCATCGCACGCATCGCGTCAGAGAAGTAGTAGAATCACCTGTACGCGACCGACCACAAGGGTATAGTCCCAGGTGCTATACTTGTGGGGAAAAAGGTCATCTTCGGTCCAGCTGTCCCAAGCGAAATACACAAAGAGAAGATCAATGCCAGCAGGGAAGAGGGGCCGATAAGACTGCCCAGCAACAGCAGGGAAACGAGTAAACGCCAGGACTGAGGGGCGGGTGCTGGCTGGTATGGAAAGAGCCCCGAGGATCTCGATCTCACAGGCCCATGACGGAAACAGCCTGATCATCAAAGGCGAAGTCAACGGAAAACCATGCAAATTGACACTCGATACAGGAGCTTCTCACACGGTCGTCAATTCAAACCTAGCAAGTCGGTTCCTTGGGGACTTCTTCAACAACCACGACCGCATACAATTACTGACAGCTACCGGTCAGCACATAACCGTCCGAGGCAAGAAGGAGGTGAAGTTAAAACTAGGTCATAAGGCGTATTGGCATAATGTCATCGTGGCCGACATAGTAGACGATTGCATCTTAGGCTTGGACTTCATGCGGAAATATCGTTGTGAGATCGATGTTGATCGAGGAGTGTTGAAATGTGGTAAAGAAGAGATCTTTATGGAAAGTACACCGTCAGAAAAAGTGCTTCGCTTGAAATTTGACGTGTCAACACTTTTGGAAAACTGCGATCTAACTGTAGTAGAAATGGATAAGGCTAAGAAAACGTTACTCCAGTATGCCGACATGTTCTCTACAGATGATGCTGACATAGGGAGAACAGGGCTGGTTCAGCACAAAATTAACACTGGCAATGAGTTACCAATCCGACAACGACCAAGAAGGGTGCCGGTTGCTCGCGAAAAGGAAGTGAAGGAGATGATTGAGCGCATGGTGAAGAACAGTTTTATAGAGCCTTCATCTAGTCCGTGGTGTTCTCCTGTGGTCCTAGTGAAGAAAAAGGACGGCAACACGCGGTTTTGTGTGGACTATCGACGGTTAAACGACGTCACGAAAAAAGACAGTTACCCACTACCTAGGATCGATGACACGTTGGATACGCTGACAGGAATGAGGTGGTTCACAACGTTAGACCTGAAAAGCGGCTACTGGCAAGTGGAAATAGACCCTAAAGACAAGGAGAAAACTGCATTTACCACAGGAAAGGGCCTATGGCAGTTTAAAGTCATGCCATTTGGATTGTGCAATGCTCCTGCGACATTTGAAAGGTTGATGGAGCAAGTACTTGCTGGATTGATCGGAGACGCATGTCTTGTCTATTTGGATGACATCATCATCGTGGGCCGAACATTTGAAGACCACCTTCAAAACCTAACTAAAGTGCTGTCGAAAATCCGAGGGGCAAATCTCAAGTTAAGTCCGGAAAAGTGTTCATTTTTCAGGAGACAAGTGAACTTTTTAGGACACATAGTTTCGGAGGAAGGTGTTCAGACAGACCCGGAGAAAATCGTCGCTGTCAAGGAATGGCCAGTTCCGAAAGACAAGACGGAGGTCAGAGCATTTTTAGGTTTATGCTCCTACTATCGACGGTTTGTCAAGAATTTTGCTGATATTGCAAAACCTCTACACAAACTTACTGAGGAGAAGCAACAATTCTGTTGGGACGAGAACTGTGACATCGCATTCCAGGAATTAAAGAAACGTCTGTGCAATTCACCTATTCTTGACTATCCTGACACTGAAAATGACTTCATAGTTGACACAGACGCAAGTAATACTGGAATTGGTGGGGTGTTGTCTCAACGGAAAGGAAATCAGGAAGTTGTTATAGCTTACTACAGCAAATCTCTATCGAAACCAGAAAGAAATTACTGCGTTACGAGAAGGGAATTACTTGCCGTAGTAAAGACTTTGCAGCACTTCAGTAAGTATCTGCTGGGACGAAAATTCTTATTGCGAACGGACCATGCCGCATTAAAGTGGCTATTGCAATTCAAGAATCCAGAGGGACAGGTGGCGAGGTGGATTGAGCTACTACAAGAGTTTGACTTCGTAACTGAACATCGCAGTGGGAGGGCACATGGTAACGCAGATGCACTGTCTAGAAGACCTTGCCATGAAGACTGTAAGCACTGCAACAGGCAAGAGGCCAAGGAGGTAGTGCCTGTTAGAATGCTAAGAACGGATCTCAGTAACGAATGGAAGGAAACCTTACAGCATGCTCAGCAAAATGACGCAGACATTAAACCAATTTTCGACTGGATTAAAGCTGGTGCTCCTAAACCCAAGTGGAGTGATGTAGCTGCGATGAGTTCCATCACTAAGAGTTATTGGGCGCAATGGAACAGCTTGGTTATCCAGGAAGGAGTCTTGTGCCGTAAATGGGAAAACGCTCGAGGAGACAACTGTCACTTACAAATGGTTGTCCCCAGAGCCAAAGTACCGGATGTGTTGCGGCTCTACCACGACGGATGTTCAGGTGGACATATGGGTGTAAAAAGGACCCTACTGAAAATACGTGAGCGATTTTACTGGATCCATTGTCGTGAAGATGTGGAGGACTGGTGTCGGAAATGTACCAGTTGTGCGGCTGTGAAGGGACCCCAGACACGCAGCAGAGGTGCTTTGCAGATATACAACGTTGGAGCCCCGTGGGAACGGATAGCACTAGACGTGGCAGGACCATTTCCAGAAAGTGAAAACGGGAACAAGTACTTCATGGTTGTCATGGATTACTTCACAAAGTGGCCAGAAGTCTTCGCCATTCCTAACCAGGAAGCTACAACAGTCGCAGATAAATTGGTTCAGGAGGTCTTCTGTCGTTTTGGAGTACCCTTGGAAATACACAGCGACCAAGGAAGGAATTTTGAATCACAAGTATTCCAGGAGACTTGTCGGCTGATGGGTACTCACAAGACTAGAACGACTTCCTACCATCCACAATCTGATGGAATGGTGGAGCGGTTCAATCAAACGCTGGAGAGATACCTGGCCAAGGTTGTGGAAAGCAGGCAAAGAGATTGGGATAAGCACATACAGCCATTTCTTCTGTCATACCGTAGTGCAGTTCACGAAAGTACAGCTGTGACACCAGCCTTCGCGAACTTTGGAAGGGAATTACGGTTGCCTGCTGATCTCATCACCGGAACCCCTCCTGATACTCCATGCAGTGTAACCGATTATGCAAATGACTTGCGTAACAAGTTGAACGATGTATATGAGCATATCAGACAATCCGGCCAACAAATGTCTGAAAAGATGAAGACCCGATACGACCGGAAGACAAACAATAGAGGTTTCGACGAGGGGTCACTTGTGTGGTTGCATAACCCAGTGCGTAGCAAAGGGAAGTCTCCTAAATTACAAGCAAAATGGGATGGGCCATACCGAGTCGTGACCAGGATTAACGACGTCACCTACCGGATACAAAAGGGTCTACGTGGCGCGCCCAAGATTGTCCATGTTGACCGTTTGGCGCGATACAACGGGACTAACGATGCTCGGGACGAGCATGTCTAAGGAGGGGGCAGTGTTACGTCGATCGAATTGCGAGACCTATCTATGAGGTTCTCGAAAGTTCCACAAGGTTCTCGACAATTCTACTCAAGTTCGGTCTGGAAGTTTCTAGAAAGTTCTACCCTGTTCTAGATGTTTCGAGATGGTTCTGGAATGTTCCAGAAGGTATGGGACTATGTCGAAGTCTATGGATGTTTCCAGAACATTCGACCACCTTCTAGAAACATCTAGTGGGTCTGGCCGGGGTATATAAAGGGCGTCCATCGTCGACCTGAGTCAGTCTAGTTTTGACTACGATCGAGGCGACTCGAAGTGAAATACAAGCGATATCTAGTGAGTTCTACGTGTGATTAAGAGTGTGTATAAGTGTTAAAGTGTTGAGTAGTGTTTTGTGATTGTTTTAATTTGTGATTTGTCTGTGAATAAAGTTGTATTTGGTTTTAATTGGTGTAATTAATTTATCCCAATACCCAGCTCGTAACAATAGTGTATCTATCTGGCTCCGAGCGCATCCGACTGGCTCCAGCGCATCCGATCGGCTCAGAGCGCATCTGACGGGCTGCGAGCGATTTCGACCGGCTGCGAGCGCATCCGACCGGCTCCGAGCGCATCCACTTTCTGGTCGCTTCCAGCCGGTCTATGTGAAATAGTTGGCGGCTCCGCTCCGACCAACTCCAAGTGCATACGATCCGGTCTGTGTGAAAAGAAAAATGCGCGCCGATGCTCTCCGAGCCGGTCTGTGTGAACGGACCCTTAGTGGTATTGAATGCCGCTTCCATGCGTTGGACTAGTACCTCCCTAGTTGGAACGTCCGTTGCGTACCTATACCAGCCCTTTGGAACGTCCCTAGACATAAAGTGTAACGAAGTTAGACTCCAGGTCTAACGTGGCGGCCATGGGCCCATGGAATAGGGCCATCGCATCCAATCCACGCATTGTGGAATACATTGTTAACATATTTCCTCACAGTCAAACGCCAATGTCGTTGAGCTCCTTGTGTTCTGAGTCGAGCTACACGATTACCGACAAATGCTTGCACTGACTGGACAGGTCCACTCAAATCTGTGTTGCTCTTTCCTCAAAAGACCATCTCAGACACCCGCATGGTCCTCGTATGACCTGAACAAAACAATGTCTGGACTTTAAAAGAGACTGTGACCTCTGAGTTTGTTTCGGCTGTTTCTTCTCAGAGTAGTCAGGTACGAAACACCGGCCCCATCTAGCTTTAAAAATATTGATGACGTGTAAAAGTGTTTTTTATAACCAACTTGCAAAATAAATATCATTTATCATTTAATGCGCAGAACAGCATTTTGAAATACCATGGGCAAACATTCATTAAATACGGGCACATCATCATAAATGTTAAAAATGCATTTTTTTTACACGTAAATCCCATTTAAACATAGAGGTACGAGACAGATTTTTTTAAGATAAGATTCATAGGTTTGTCAGGTATCATTTAAGCAAAAAAAATGTTTAAAATCATAATTTTGCATATCTGCCTTAGGGCACTCGATTCACAATTCTAGCGAATTCACAAAGTTGTTAAAAGATTTTTATGGCATGTGGCACATCATTAGCAAGGGGATAGACTGGAGAATTAATGAGGGAGTTGGAAGATCCCAGTCGCTTCTGGTTTTTTTTCTGGAGCCATATAAACAGCTGTAACATTTACAGCTTTAATTTATGTTTTACCTTTGCGAGTGAATTAAAAACAAACTAGGTGACTAATGTCGCTAATTTTGTATTTAAAAGTACTCCTAAACAATACACATCTAAATAAATTTAAAATCCAGAGTCTACGACCGATATTTAAAAAGAAAATTGCATTTGAATGTAAAATTTGGGCCTTTTTTAGTAAAACAATAAAAAGTCCATTAAAAAAAAATCCACAGGGCATGAGGGGTGTTAAGAGGTCTGAAAGGATAGCAGATGACCCCTTCTATCGACCATTTCAATTTGGCACACGATGGACCAAACACCCTGTATAATTGAAAACAATGTATTGCAAAAATGTCCGCTTTGAATAGTTCTACAATAAAGTCCGCGAAACCATATTTTTATCTTTTATATTTTAGCAGATATAGCAGCTTTTATGAGTTAAAAAAAGTTATATTCGATGTACTTGCCTTTGGACGATTTTTTACACAACAAAACACTAAACCTTATCGAAAAAAATATTATTATGATCACAATAACATCATAGAGATATGATTTTCACAAAAAAGTATGTCAATTGGTTAAATAGTTTCGAAGATAACATGAAATTACTAAATCGCAAAATGCCGCCGTCCATTCACGAACCGCGTTAGAACACGTGTACGCTTTGTACGGAGTTACGGACGTTTTATCTATTTACCTATAGATGGCGTTGTGCAATTACGTATTAACAAAACCCTCCTTTTGGCAGACAGGAAAAAAAATCATAGCACTAAGTACTGGGGTGCTATGTCAGGAAACCTCCACGTGCGCCCGTGAACTGGAGTTCCCTCTCGGATACGTCCGGGGAGAAGACCAGTTTTTCGGGGCGGTGCACCCTGGGATGCGGGCAAAAACTCTTCCTTAAGCACTGTGTGCCTAAGGGGTCTCTTTGCCCGTATGCGAATAGCCTGTCATGTGGACGCTCCAACGCGTGTCCCTCTGATTAGCAGAGTGCACAGCGGCGGAGCGGGCTTGCGGACGGTGAGTAATGGGTAGCTCGCCGTCCGACCAAGGACCAAGCCCGGGTCGGTGGCGCGTCGTGTTTCGCGCCAAATGCCTGCTGGGGTCGCGGGTTTTTTCTTAACCCAGGATACCGTGGCCCCGGAACGTAAAGGGTAAAGGAAGGAACACGGGTAGATTTTAGTCAGTACCTAAGAGTCTGACAGTCCCTTCCGCCCCACCCAGGGCGGGAGGACTCATTTGATAACTTTACCACATAAAAAAAGCTCTAAGTACTAACCGAACCACACTCATAATTTCATCACAAGTTAAAATATTAATGCCCAACGAAGTGGGCACGGGTCAGCTAGTATCTACATAAAATTATAACATTGTGTGTCCCACGGCTACGTCAAATGGGTCCAGTTCAGCGAAATGTCGAGTAGCTAGTACTCGACGCTGGTTTTCAACTGGACCTGGACAATGACGTGACGGACGCAAAGCAGTCTTAGAACATCCAAACGTGATTTGTGTGTGTTTATGAAATGTATAAATACCTACTTGTATTAACATAAAACATTAATATTAATACACTTACAAAATATTGTGAAAATAAATAAAATTAAATATACCTACAACATAATAAATAAAGGGTAGTAAATAAAATGAACCAAAAAACATAAACAAATATAGGACAGATACAGGACGATAACACTATAATGATTTAACAAAAAGAACCAGTTTCGCACGTTGCCAGACTTCTTGTTTACGTGCCTAAACTCAGCTAGGCCTTCAAATGCGTTCATTACGCAACAGATCTCGCACGCATAAGCACTGGACGTAAAATATGCAGACTGTTGTTTTTGTGATTATTTTGTCTCATACGATGCATGTAGTCATGTTTTAACAAACATCAGGCTATTTAAATGTTTTTACGGAATTCTATTCTGGAATATAATTTATTTATAAGTATTAAAATTGGATGCAAAATTTGAAACACGTTGAAATATGGGAGGTAAGTCAATATTTTTTTATAGATTATTTAGTTAAATGTACTAATTTCATGTTTCCGCTGGTAAAACAAAGTACATGGGGACTAATTTGTTTTTGTTTTTTTGCCCTCTTGCAGTTTAGCTGGAGATGTCAACCTTTACAAAATCGAGAACCGCCCATGGTCAAACTTGATCAACGGTGAAAAGAAAGGTGGCAATGGTAGCTGTTACACCGTTCGTTCCAGTGGCATGCAAGCAGGTCAGACACATTAGGTAAGTCAAAAGAATCGGTGTAGCAATGCATACTTTTATCTACTAGGTAAGTCAGAGATAAGCGGTTGTTATAGCGCGTTTTTTTTTTTTGCAGATCTACCACAACGCTATGGAACGAAGCGGCCGCCGGCCAGGCAGGAGCAGCTGCGAGCACCTGATATGAACACTCCTGCAAATCATCGAATGAGATATACAGCTGCTGCGTATGGACAAGTGAGACCTACTGGAATTGGCGGGGTGACCTTAGTTATTTATATATTCACTAACCATTACATAAAATTATACACAGCAGCATGCTCGATTTAATTAAGTGTGTGGCTAGGCAAGTGCTTCAGATAATCGAGACATTCAGTGTGACCATGTCCAGTTTACGCTGTTCTTCCACTAAATACTGCCGCAACTGTCTTCTAAATGAGCCTATGGTGTTAGTTGATCTGATCGGTGGTGGCAGATTATTCCATATTTTGGAAGCTGCATACCGAAAGCTCCCTCTGAAAGCCGCTGTGTTGTGTGTCTGAGTCGAAAGTTGTTGCGAGCATTGCCTCCTTTCACACTCTCGCCTACTTGCTATCCAGCTTAGCTTAATTTGCTGTATAGGTAATCCGGTTTTTTATATTTAACAACACCGAAAAGTAGGCACGCTAGGTGAAGTTTACGCCTGGACTTCATTTTTAGTATAAAATGTTTATTTAGATAGGGCGTAACATGACTTCTGCGAGGAATATTGTAGCAGAACCGAGCGCACGCGTTTTGTACCCTTTGTATGAGCCTATCTGTACGCGCCAGCAGGCGCGGGCCGTAAACAGTATCGGCGTAGTTCAACTTAGATAAAACTAAAGTTTCAATGAGTTGTTCCCGCAGTGATTCGGATAAATAGGGCCTCATCTTGTATAAAATTTTTAGGCGGTAGAAACAATTCCTTACTGACTCTGCTACATGTTTCTCAAACCGAAGGTCATTGTCCATGGTAAGTCCTAGATTTCGCGCCTCGTATACTCGCTCGATTGGCTCCCCCATAAGTTTTAAGTCAAAAGTCATAGGCAGTCGAGCTAGCTTTTGTTTAGTGCCAAATACCACATATTTAGTTTTCGTGGGGTTTAGCGACAGGCAGTTCTTTTCAGACCAGACAGCGATTCGTTCGAGATCTTCGTTGAGATCCTTTATAGCGTTATGGTACTCTTCTGGCCTAAACGAGATGTATAATTGGACATCGTCAGCGTATATATGATACTTGCAACTCTGAATGCATGTTGTTATGTCCGCAAAAAACAAACTAAAGAGATTGGGACCCAAAATGGTGCCCTGCGGGACTCCTCTTTCCACGGGAAGAGGAGCAGATCTAAGAGTTTTGCCGTCACTCAAGCGGAGGTCAACTAATTGTTCCCTTTTACTTAAATAGCTACGAAACCATTGCAAAGCTTGGGGGTCAAAGCCGTAATAATTAAGCTTCGACAATAATAGCGGAATGTTAATTGCGTCAAATGCCCTGGAAAAATCGAGCAGGACCAGTAATGTGCACATTCCCTTGTCTTGAGCAGTTAATATGTTGTCAGTAATGTCTAACAAAGCAGTAGAAGTACCGCGCTGTTTTCTGAATCCTGATTGAAGATCAGGTAGAATATTATTTTGTTCAAGAAAAACTGTAAGCTGTCGACTGACAATTTTTTCTAGTACTTTAGACAGACATGGTAGTATACTAATGGGACGTAAATCTTTCAAACTAGATGGATTTGAATTTTTTGGCAATGGCCTGATCGAGGCAATCTTCCACTGATCGGGGAACGTAGACGTCGCAATCGAACGATTTATAATGTCTGTTATAACATTTAATGTATGCGGCAATGTCATGTTAATCATGTCTAAAGTAATGTTATCAATGCCTTCAGCGTTACTTTTCAGACCAGATATTATGCGTAAGACCTCGTTTTGTTCCACCTGAGTAATTTGGAAGGTGGCTTCACTATGTTTGTGGTTATCGTAATAGTTAATAAGCGACGGGCATGCCACAGGATTCCCAGGAACAATTAAAAAATTTTTGTTAATCAAGTCTGGATCTGTAAAATGCGACGGAAGGTCTTGTCTGGTACTAAACGGTAAAACGGTGGATTTCAAATTTTTCCAAAGTAATTTAGGGTTATGTATTTTATTATTAATATTTAGTTTGAAATATGCAATTTTTTCCCGATACAATGCGCCAGTAACCAAGTGTTTTAAATCTTTGTAATATCTTTTCTTGGAATCGGATTTTAATCGCCTGTAACTACTTAGCGCTTTGTCGCGTAAACGCATCATAAGCTTGACCGTATCTGTTATCCACGGGTAAGATTTTTCCTTTATAGTGCACATTTTTATAGGCGCGTGAACATCGAACAGGGAAATTAATTGAGTGTTGAGGGCATGTACCATATCATTTGGGGAGTCAAGCGAGGAAATATGTCCGAGGTTTAGCGATGATAAGTCTAAGTTGAATATTTCGTTGCACACATTTTTGAGAGGTCGGTATTTTACAACGTGTGGCTTAGGCTTTTCCCTTTTAATGTTGAACTCGCCGATTACAATAGAATGACCGTTGATTGAACCGACAGATTCAACCGCTGTGTATCTCGGTCGAAGGTCGGTACATAAAAGATCGATAAGAGTTTCACTAGATGCTGTAAAATGAGTAGGGCTTGTAACCAACTGTGTAAGGCTAAGACAATTTAGAAACTCATTAATGTTTTTAGTTTTAGTTGCGTTTGTGTCTAGCAGATTAACATTGAAATCACCAAGTAGTATGTGATGGTCACAGTCCCCCAACGAACTCATAAAATCCGTTATAGCATCGAGAAAGAGAGCAAGGTCAAGCCAGGGGGGGCGGTAAGCGGTTCCTATGGCAATTTTTCTGCTGTTCAGAGAGAGCGTCAGCCACATTTGCTCGACCGATTCGAACCTAGGATCGGCCGTGGCAGGACACGTGCGCGCTCTCAGTCCTTGTCGCAAATAAAATCCAACGCCCCCGCCCCGGCCCGCGCAAACGTTCGCTGAGCGCGGCGTGTGACGTAGACAGTAACCCGGTACCACAGGCGCGCGCCCCTCCTCGCCGTGACGGAGCCAGGTCTCGTTAATGGCCATAACATCTACGCAGAGCCTCTCCATCGCACCAATAAAGTCATCATGACCAGTACCCAAAGAACCAGCGTTTAAGAAACCAACCTTAAGATACTTATCTCCTTTAGTCGTCATTTTAATTGTAAATAATAAATTCCGTCAAGCAAATTCAATACTATCAGTCGCATCTTATTTTCATGTAAAATTATTCCATACTAGCAGACCCGTGCCCACTTCGTTGGGCATTAATATTGTAACTTGTGATGAAGTTATGAGTGTGGTTCGGTTAGTACTTAGTGCTATGATTTATTTTCCGACTGCCAAAAGGAGGGTTTTGTTTTTATTGTATACTGACTGTGACTGCCCGCTGTCTTTCTGTTGCTAGGCGCTGCGCATGTTCAGCGCAAGATTCCCGAGCGATTGCGATATTCATATTCTTTGGTTAGCGAGCCGCTGCGATCGCTTAGCGCTCGACTTCCTATCCCTTGTTGCAGAGACATGCTGCCTTAAATCACTGAGACGCTGCGCACGTTCAGCGCTAGATTCCCGACCATCTGCGATGTTCTCCAGCTTTGGTAATTGGTTCGCGAGCCGCTGTGAACGCTCGGACCTGGATTCCCCAGCACGTGCTTGCGAAATATTTTATCTATTCCTCGAGAGGCGCTGATGATTTTCAAGAGCAGACTCTTCCGTACGGCGTACTCGATCTGCTCTTGTCTGGAATGTCTAACCGTCTGACGGGAAAGTTGTTTTAAACAATCACTGAAACTTTCCGATAATATCTCAAAAACAGAAACAGCTTCGAACTCGAAGAATGAGAACGAAGTAGTACCTATTTGAGTTATAAGAAACCGAGCAACCAAAACAATTTTAAGACCAACACGTTATTATAGGTAAATATGTAGATAAAACGTCCGTACAAAGCGTGTTCTAATGCGGTCCGTGAATGGACGGGACGGCGGCATTTTGCGATTTAGTAATTTTATGATAACTTCGAAACTATTTAACCAATTGACACACTATTTCGGGAAAATCGTATCTCTATGATGTTATTGTGATCATAATAATATTTTTTTCGATAAGGTTTAATGTTTTGATATGTAAAAAATCGTTCAAAGGCAAGTACATCGAAAATAACTTTTTTAACTCATAAAAGCTGCTATAACTGCTAAAATATAAAAGATAAAAATATGGTGTCGCGGACTTTATTGTAGAACTATTCAAAGCGGACATTTTTGCCGAACATTGTTTTCAATTATACACAACTGTTAAGGCAGCGCATGCTAATAACTGTGTTGGAAGAGCAATTTTTTTCCGCCGGGCTAGACAAAAATTGAGATATTTCGGCTAATATGCATGATATCTTTATAATTTATAGCCTATAGCACTCACGGATAATGTAGCTTTCTACCAGTGAAACAATTTCTAAAATCGGTTCATTACTTCCGGAGATTACCCCCTACATACAAACTTACAAACATACAAACTTACAAACAAATGTTACCTCTTTATAATATTAGTATAGATTTCAATGTAAATTCGTAGTCCCAGTATAGTATAGAAAGAAACAAATATATTAAAGCGCGATAAACAAACAATAGATATAAAATGAGTAATAGTTGTGTATTGAGTAGATGTCGGTAATTATGAATGGTGTTAAAAAACTGGTTTGCGCGTCGACTGTGCGATGTGACCGTGAGACACACACATGCTAATATAAAAAGTATTACATAATAAAATAGTAACGGTGGAATTGTTCTTACCGAGAGGTCTTCGGTCTCGATTACATTATCATAATGAACCAATAGCTTCATTTGAAAAGAACTACAGATAATTGGAAAATAACAATAAATATAAAGAAAATAAAAGTAAGTACAAACAAACATTAGATCAATTTTAGGACGCACTATTTGCGTTGTTACCCGCCGCGGGGCCGAAAACGCGCAGTATGTCAGCCTCACAGTGGATGTGGCAAACTGCATCGCCGGGCTTGTACCGGGCGAGGATACGGCCACGTTTAGCCCACACAAACTGCCAACCGAGGCGACTGCCTGCCTCACGAGCGCTCCGAAACAAGTCTCGGTTCGCTTTCGTAAGGCGCTCGTTGACGTAAAACCTCATCGCTGGGCCCGGCAAATCGAGATCCGCTGTGGTCATGCCGCGGCGCACTCGCGCGCTCTCCAGCAGCTGGTCCCGTAGGTCGCGACGTGCGAGGCGTACTATGAGGAAGCGCGGGCGGGTCTCCACCGGCGCCTCTGCCTGCGTCGCGTTGATGCGCCTGCCGCCAACTCGCTCGGCGCTCACGATATCCCGCGCCTTCAGCTTGACGCCCATTTTTGCAGCCACCAGTATCGCGGTGTGTGTTGGGTTGTCGCCGCTGACCTCTGGTATGTTAGATATTTGGATATCATTACCAAGCAGTTCTTGGTAACGGTCATTAATTTCCCTACGCAACTGCGATATTACATCGTTCGTCTCAGATGATACCAAAGGCTGAGATTGTTGATTTTCCAGTACTGCTACTCTCTCCTCCAGCTTGCTCATCCTGTCGTTGGTCATGTTCAGCGATGATTTCAGCTCAGACAAATCAACGTGGAGCTGCTGGAATTCGCTTCGCACCAGCTTCAAAAACTCCTCTTTGAAATGAGCAAGTTCGGCCCTGAGAATGTCCAGATTGAGCTCTTGAGTTACATCCAGGGCTGTGCTATTCATAGGACTGGTGTCCATCCGATTGCCGAGGACTTCTTCACTACTAGCTAGTGCTGGAGAGGGTGTTCCAACTCGACTGTCCCTGACCAGGCCCTTCATACACCCTTGACAGTGCCAAGAAGTCGCTATTGGGCCAGTAGCCTTCATTCCTGCACACACCCGATGGTAACAAGATTGGCACTTGCTGCAACTCACAGCCTCGGCGGATGACAAGAACTTGCCACAACAACCACACTTAGCCATGGTGACTACTTGTTAGTACACGAATCAAATAACAGATGGCGCTGATTGTAGGGAGACAGTTATGGCAGGTAACGCGGAGTTTATGGTGTATAGAAACACCATAGGCTGCTATATAATTTCCGAGTAAGGGTGTGCACACACTGAAGTCACGGAACAGTTTGTTTATTACTTAACACTACAAAAATGTTACTTTTTGTTAGGTTTCGGGTATTTGTTTACTAGTTAAGTATCGAAAAACACTGTTTTCATTTATTTGTAAGTAACACAGCTTTTAAAACACTGAATAATAATGTCACTTGTAAATTTAACTTTTAAATGTACTTTCACAATAAACTTATTGGTAAAGAACGTATATATTTTTATTTACAAACGAGAAGTACACAGAGAGCTTATGGCTGTTTGACATCCGTGACGTCACTCACGCATATTATTTTGTTCCAGTTTACAAATATTTTGGTTGAAGCAACAAAAACTTGGCTGTCTTTAACAGAAGAACAAAAACAAAAGGTTTCTGAATCATACAAGGAAGAAGAGCGTAAATATAAACTACATTGTTTTGATCAGTTGAAAAATGCAGAACCATTTATGAAAGTTAAGGAATCAACTGGGTAAAGAAAATATTCACTTTAGTTTAAATTATGATGAATATAATCAATATTAAAAAATAGGCATAAACAAAATAAAGTTATCTGCACTATGAAGATTTATTGGATCTTACCATACCTACATTTTGGGTCAAATGATATTGAACTCTTAAGACATCTACTCTGAATTGTCTTCTTTATTTTCATCTAGTTTATAATTAAAATTAATAATTGCAGAACAAAAAATGTGAACTTGAACATCAGCAGTTCAGTGATTCAAGAACCTGAAGTACCTGGAGAAGTAAGTTTACAAACAGAGACAGAACATACAAATGAAATAGTAAATGATGAAGATATGAATTTAAGTGATGATGAAGAACTTAAGTAAGTCTTTTTGAATTGCATTTTCAGTAAAAGAAAGTTTTTTATAGCTTCATATTCATTATCAGTATGTAGCACAGGGTTCTGATAGAAATACTGCCATGAGGTATGCTACTCTCAGATGAGATGACCAACTTTTTTTTTTAAACTGCTTGCATACCTTTCTACTTTTGACAAAGCTTTTTCAAATAGTTATCAGAAATAAAAGTCAATAAATTTCATGTTTGCAGTGAGCCTGAGTATAATCAGGAGGAACCCAGTGAATCTGTAATGGAGCCAGTACAAAATACTAATGAAGAGACACCCAGGACATTTCTGGTGGAGCCATTACCTCCCACTTTAAAGTAAGTTTTAAGCAGCAAACTAAAATATAAACCCTAATTATGCTTAAGGATAAGACTGGACTCAAAATTCGTCATGGCCCTTGCAACTAGTAGGTAACCGGAAATTATTACACCAAGAATTTTATTCATCAAAAGATACGGTTTTTGAAAAAAAAAGGGCTTTACCCATTTTACGTAAACAGCAGGACAGGACAGGAACTGTCAGACTTGTACTGACAAAAATCTACGGTGTCCTTCAATAGCCCTTACGTTCCTGGGCCACTGTTACCCGATAGTCCCGCGACACCGGCAGTTGCGCGAGCCCGACGCGGGTCGATCCGGGCTTGGTCCCTGATCGGACAGCGCGACGCCCATTACTCGCCTTCCGCATGCTCGCGCCTACTCTCGCCGGAAATCGTCCCGGGACGTCCGGGGTAAGAGGTCGCCGCCTATAACCTCCGTGAGGAAACAGCGGTGCTCTGCCCAAGCTGCCACCTTTTCCTCCGGCGATCCTCGCAGTGGTGACACCCAGGCGTTTCTTCCTTCCCTATCTGACACAGGAACCTCTCGGAACTTTCGTGTCCGGTGAGGACCTGCGTCAAGCGGAAGGTGAGGACGCCGTGGCGCCTATCTCCGCTCCTCTTCAATGGTGCAATAATTTCCTCGTTTCTCCGCTCCGCCAGATCGCTCCGGCATCAATGGACACTTGGACAGGCAGCCTTACCGCCGCAATTTTCCATTTATTGTAAACAATATAAAATATCTGGTTGACCGAGCTTCACTCGGTTTTTAAAATGTCTATATCTTGGGATCCGGGCTTTTCTCGAACCTGGGACCTTGATAAATCGATTCCTTGAGCCGAAAAACCCCTAATCTGTAACTTTCATGAAAATCCTTGGAGCCGTTTCCGAGATCCTGATTACCGTCAACTGTGGCATCTTTACTTTCCGTGGGTTTCTTTACCTACGCATACCCTATACTAGTTCAACTTAATTTTTGTTTTGTCTGTGGCAGTTTATGACATTTTGCACATTTTGGTAGATTCTGTAATAAATTGTGGTAACCCAAAAAGTTTTTTAACCTAGAAACTTCGTTATCTGTCAAAATAAACTGTTTTTTTGTTGTATGCGGTCAATTTCGTACGCAGCGTCTTCGCATAAAGATTGGTGTTTCCTACAGTAAATGCAAGTGCAGGTAAGTGGCGTACATTAAATATTATTTGGTATATTGTCATGAAGATATATCGCAGTGATTAAATCCTAAGAATCTTCTATTTCCTGAGTTATTAGAAAAGGTAATGTTATTTGAGGTAAGGTAAAGTTACCAAACTCAGCATGAAGGCAACTTTACCTATGAATAGGGTTGTCAAATTTAACTTGTATAACTAATTTGGTTTTAAGTGGGAAGGAAACCTTTTAAAATTTCGTTTAGCTGTTCAGAGCACTAACTTTATTATTCGTTCATGAAATATTGTGATGTGATATAAGTTGATAACAAATTTGGCTGATATCGTATTTCAGATGTTATATTGAAGATGCCTCCAAAACGTAGCGTCAAACAAAGAAATTGACGACGTTTGGGAGCGTGAACTTAAAAAAAAATAATCTGAAGAAATGCTATTGTTGGCTGTTTATTCGTCAAGAAACTAAAAAGAACTTCCTAGAAAGCTGAGAAGCAATTTGGCATGCTATAAATATACATTACGCTAAGTATTTAATTTTTTGACTTTAAAATAAAAGTTTATTATTAAAAAACTAAAAAAAAAATGTTGGTTTCTTTTTCGACAACCCTGATGACATGCGGCCGTTTCTTTGATCATTTTGAATTTCTGTGGGCAACTTTACCCAGGTATTGGTAGTGGTTACTCAAACGAAGATTGTAACTTCAAAATAATATACATCACTTTTTTTATCGCCTGGACATTTGGTAACTTTACATTGCATGCACTTTGGAACACACATTCAATAAAAACTGTACGGTAGGTAAAGTTGCCAAAATTGTGTCAATTTTACCTAGCTCATATTCTTGGTCTTTACTGCGATTCCATGTGAGATTTAGTATAATTCGTTGGTTCAACGAAAAGAGACACATATTTTTTACAAAATAAATCAATTAAAGTTTAAATATCTAGCTCCATGTTGTGGTAAATTGATAAAAATGTAAAAAATACGGTAAAGTTGCCACAGTTGAGGTATATATGTATAAATATACAAGAATATATTAGATAGATATATATTATATTAGATAGATAAAAATATTTCTACATTATTTCAGGACTAGCAAAGACTTATTTTGTATGCTAAATCCAGCGGGCGGAGCTGAAAGCGTATCATGGACAGCATTAACACCATTTGAAAAGAACCAATACAGACGTGCAGTTTGTTTATTGAAAACGGATTACATTACCAAATATAGAGAATATTTAGAGAGTTTGACCTCAAGAGAACTATTCGACTATTATAATAAAACATTGTTTTGACTAAATATTCAATTTTTTTAACGCCTACATCGTATATACAGGGTGGAATTTTGTAATACCACCTGAAGGAAAAGTACTCTTAATACTGCAGATAGAAAATTTTACTTAAAGGAAACATTCCTTTATTTGTGAATAGAAAGCAAACTGCATTCAAAGATTTTCAAAAATTCTCTTCTCCCACACCCGGGAATCGAACCATTTTTTGTGAATAATTAAATTAATTTAAGATTTCCTGGTTTTCCTTTCATTTAATTTATCATGTTTGTTAGAGAGATTTCATCCTTATAATTGACCCTAACGATCGATACAATAAAAGTACAGGGTATAATTTTTTTTATTTTCAGATTTTAGCCCGTTAATTCCCGGGTGGAGAAGACAATTTTCCAAAATCTTAGAATGCAGTTTGCATTTTATTCAAAAATAAAGGAATGTTTCCTTTGAGTAAAATTTTCTATCTGCAGTATTAAGAGTACTTTCCCTCCAGGTGGCATTACAAAATTCCACCCTGTATAACCACCTTTTTTGTTAAATAATAACCATATTACCAAAAAAATATTTTTTGCTAGCTTTTTCTCCCATCGGCAATATTTGCGTCAAGGAACTTACTGTTTCATATGGGGTCTAGTTTGGCTCCCAAAATACTGCGTTCCATGCCTTGCTGGCAAACCGCGAGTGTGGACTTCTGAAGATTTGTAAGACACAAGTTTGTACACCGTTCGTGAGGATGGGGAGGATGAAAACGTTCATGAGTTTCCGCTTTTGCGACAAAAGAAGTTCTCTCTTCATCAGGTCTTTATCTTGTCTCACCTAGAATAAGACTATTTAAAGATGGCGTTTTGTGCTGTCGGTCATAAGTTTGGTGTTTGTTATGTTCATTTCCCGTCAGAACTCGCGGCTTGCAGCGTTGCGTTAAGCTGTTAAAGCATCTGCCCTAGCTCAGAAGCAGAAAAGGAGAACAAGACTATGTCATCGGGGTGAACGCTTCTCGCTCCAGCTAGCCCCAAGCGTTTTGAAGACCTCTTCTTGGATGGGTGTGAAATTTAGGCGAAAGTGGATCTTGAAATGCAAAGCTTATGTTAATAAAATAGAGTAGGTACCTACCTACCTTGTTGGTTCACAAATTATTCAACGTCGAAATCCTTTTCAAAATGTTGTCTCTAATTTGTTTTCAAACTTACGAAAAGTTGATGAAAATAAAAATCCTTGATCAAATAAATTACATAATTTATTAGTAAAATTCAATTCCTATTCTAAAATATCTATTGCCTACTACTACGAGTTTAACAGTAGGTACCTATTTAAACAGTAATACGTACCTATTTATTCAATTTAAAAAAAAATATCACTAGATTTCGAGTGAGAAACAATCTACGAACTAGGGTACCTATTTAAGATTTATTATACTTAGTAAATCCAACTGTGAAAGATCTTTTCCCAGCAATGAAATAATACAGGGAGGGACTTTTTAGACAGTCGTGTTAATATAATATCAACTAGGTACTTACATTTAAATAATAACACGACTAGTAATATATGAAATAATAATTAAAACTTACATTTTTGATACTGTTTTGATACCAACAAGTCAAATTAAATTAGGTAGGTAGCCAAACTACACACTTTTTTATATTAGATACTTATTACATAATGGTAATAGGTTAGGTATGTGGCCATGTGGGGGTATTAAAACATTGATTAAAATTAATTAACCAAGTTTTTGTATCTATATTGTACCCTTCAGTTATAAAGTTTAAATGATTGGGTTAGGTATATAATTTGACCCTATAACTAAGATAATTATGCATGTGCCATTAAAATATATGAATTATTGGAGGATCTATTTTCCACAAATAAGTCCAATAGCCATTCCGGCTACAAACGAAGCCAGGAAGACATGAGATTCGGTAGCACGGTAGTGATCTCCTTGCGTAATGTTGTTAACCCAGCGTTTAGCTTTAACTTCCTTTTTCTTCAACAGGTCTTCAGCTTTATCCAGTTTACGGTCCACAAATCTCTCAACCTTAAAAAAAAACATTTACCTAATGTAGTCACTGAAACACATTTTAGCACTCTTCAAAAGATAATTAATAGATGATGATTGCAGATGTTGCATAAACATGTAAAAATGTTTGTAATCAGCATCATCGTATCAGCCCTATGACATCCTCTGCTGGACATGTGCTTCTCCCATGTTTGTAACATCATAATTATAAATTCCATTACCAAATGATTTCAACCGAAAAACCCATTTAAAATCTGCGTTAGGTGAAACTCAAACAGCGACATTAATCTATAAATACATATAAATAAAATTAGAGTGTCTGTTTGTAATATTGAAAGCACCGCTTTTTTTCTACTTGCATATGAATATATATACGGTACATAGGTACACCAAAACAACATTTTTAATCTGGAATAAATAAGTATCCTTCAGTTAACTTTTGTAAGGCACTGCAGTAATAACACATAGATAACATCATGAAATGTTTTACATCTGTTACAGTCAATCATATGGATAAATACCTAGCTATGCATCACTGCACTTTGGTGATATTATAATAATAATTCATATCCTACTACTATTATAAAGGCGAAAGTTTGTAAGTATGGATGTATGGATGTTTGTTACTCTTTCACGCAAAAACCACTGAACGGATTTGGCTAAAATTTGGTACACAGATAGTTTATAACCTGGATTAACACATAGGATAGCTTTTATCCCGATTTTATGTTCCCGTGGGATAATTTTCGAGTTGTAGCGGGTGAAGCCGCTGGCAACAGCTAGTATTATTATAAATACACGATCAATTTTCCAACTGGGCGTGAATGGTAATACGAAACTACTATGAGGAATATCAAAGAATACTTAAAGGTGTCCCGAGGCCGATTTTGATGAAAAATAAAGCTGTATCATTGGATTATTGAAAAAATAAGCAATATTTCTGGCTAGAAATAGAACTTGATATCGGGAAATAAATAAACTGAACTGAAATTATTGAACCTCCGGATTGAGTCGCAAATAAGGATCAAATTCTGAGAATTACCTTACTGAAATAATGTGAACTTTGAGAGAAATTGTGTTGGAATTATTGGTTAACCCATTCGTTGCGGCAGACGCCTATCGGCGTCTTTTTATTTCATATTCAGGTGCGGAGGACGCCTATCGGCGTTTTTTTACAATTCTTTATATCTTGGCAAAAACCAGCCTAAAAAGTAAAATTTTGCAATAGATGCTATTTTTTTTTTTGAATGCACAAAGTATTGCTCACAGTTTCCGGATTTTTAACTATAAAAAAAAATGCGAAATCCTTTCTAGGTGCTGAAGACGCCTATGGGCGTTTTCCAGGATTTAACAACCTAGGATTCTTAATATATTTTGTGAATTATTACTTTTCTATAATAAAGGTATTTTTAGCGAACACTTACATCGCATAATTTTTATTTCCTATTTTGCATTGGTTTTACGAGTTAGGTATGACTTTTAATGACATAAAATTGTGTAGGGTATATTTACATAAGTATAAATTCAATAAAACTTAATAAGACTTTACCGATAACAACACTGAACTGAACTGAAGTCTTACCGATGTGGAATTTAGTTCCAATTTTTCTCTTAGCTAATCCCGAACCGGTCAGTACACAGATTAAAGTTAACCTTTATAATTTGAAGTTAAGGTTCACTTTCGTTTGAAAAGTAGGTAGTTTGCACTAAATGACGGTTAATATTTTTTTAATACAGTTGCTCAAAAAGTGGCGTATTGCAGGGACGTATAGCGTGCGGGATGTGAATACACACCATTGCTTTTTTTTAACCCATTCGTTGCGGCAGACGCCTATCGGCGTCTTTTTATTTCATATTCAGGTGCGGAGGACGCCTATCGGCGTTTTTTTACAATTCTTTATATCTTGGCAAAAACCAGCCTAAAAAGTAAAATTTTGCAATAGATGCTATTTTTTTTTTTTGAATGCACAAAGTATTGCTCACAGTTTCCGGATTTTTAACTATAAAAAAAAATGCGAAATCCTTTCTAGGTGCTGAAGACGCCTATGGGCGTTTTCCAGGATTTAACAACCTAGGATTCTTAATATATTTTGTGAATTATTACTTTTCTATAATAAAGGTATTTTTAGCGAACACTTACATCGCATAATTTTTATTTCCTATTTTGCATTGGTTTTACGAGTTAGGTATGACTTTTAATGACATAAAATTGTGTAGGGTATATTTACATAAGTATAAATTCAATAAAACTTAATAAGACTTTACCGATAACAACACTGAACTGAACTGAAGTCTTACCGATGTGGAATTTAGTTCCAATTTTTCTCTTAGCTAATCCCGAACCGGTCAGTACACAGATTAAAGTTAACCTTTATAATTTGAAGTTAAGGTTCACTTTCGTTTGAAAAGTAGGTAGTTTGCACTAAATGACGGTTAATATTTTTTTAATACAGTTGCTCAAAAAGTGGCGTATTGCAGGGACGTATAGCGTGCGGGATGTGAATACACACCATTGCTTTTTTTTAATTCCCGAACTCGTGCGTTCTCTTTCCCAACTTTCAAAATAATGTTTTATTATTATAGTTGTGGAATATATTAATGTCTATTTAAAAATAAAAACCAACCATGAAGTTTTTGTGATTCATACAAATAAGTATATTTCTAAAAAGAAGCTATTAATTTATTTCAATATCAGATTTAATGATTTAGTTGAATAATAAATAGTGGTATTGTAAAAGTAAGAAAATGTTTACCACCTCTGATATTAACCTTTTGTTTTTTTTGTTTTAACGTAAGAATTATTAATCATTTTGAAAAGTGCTGAAAACGCCCATCGGCGTTTTATATTATCCATTTGAGGTGCTGAGGACGCCCATCGGCGTCATAGACGAAAACCGCCCCGCACCTGACATATTATAAAGTTATTTTTCTCTGCCGCAATGAATGGGTTAATAGTGTCAAATACCTACCTAATCGTATTCTTCAACTTTTTGTTCGGAAGCGGAAGAGCCGTAGTCACTCTTGGCTTTGCTTTGTAAGTAGCGGTACCGAGCTTCCTTATCCTAATTGAATGATTGTTGGAATACTTAGTTGGAATATCTATTAACAATGAGGGATTTTCTTTTTATGGTTTCCCTAGTCAATGGATAGATGGCGCTGAACTTGATATGTTACTGCAATGAACGAACGTCACGTCATTTTTTTATTTTTTTCACTTGGATGTAATTTTGAGATCGTAAAACAAAAAGTACATGTCATGTCATTGTCAGTCACATCACATCACACAAATGGCATTTTGAAAATAAGGAAAAAGAAAAAAATATTCATTTACCAGTCTTTTTAATTTATGAGTTTTCCACGCCAGAAAGAAAATGTCCCAAGAGAAAAAGAAGAGAAGTCTGTGCCTCGTGGATTTGTGCAAAAATGAAGGCATACATCTTTTTCCTAGAGTAACATCGTCAGTTCAACGCCATCTATAGAGTCCTTGGAAACTACTTTTTTTTTAACTCCAAAAAGAAAACCTCTCATTAACATTAGTTAATAGATATTCCAACTTGACTTGACAATTTAATGCAGTTCATTGATTACAATGAACGAGTTCGAGACTTGCGGCACTCCGACTCTGACTGTTCTGCGCTGAGGATTCATTCATGGACTGCTCTTTCGAATAGTCATAAGGTTGTTACGTTGTTAAGTAATTCCATTCGAACGGTCAGTCGACTTTCCGACACTCAAACCTATGACTCTCGAAATAAAGTTACACACCCGGTACCTACTGATAAAGTTATAGTCAAATGATCATCTACACGTCACTATATGAACAAGACAATTATTATGAACACAAGGCTATTTTGACACTTGTACTAGGTTTAACCATGGTTTATCATTGTAAGTAAAAGTGTGGTAATTGTAAATATTTTTCGTAGATAGAGTATTATAAAGATTAGCTGTCGTAAAGTTGACTGTAAACGCGTACTATTTAACGTAGCTAGGTTGTGCAGTATCGCGATTATTAGTTTTAGTGCAATTTGATTGAATAAGAAAGTATAAGTACTACCGAGCTCAAGGTCAAGCTGCTGAAGTTGTCCGACTAAATTAAGGAAATGTACAGGGTCAAATTGAAATGGCTAGAGAAACGCCGCTGACGTGAGAGAAATCGGGGAATTCCCACTGTCCCCATAAATGTGCCCCTAAAATTGGAGACAGCAGAAGTTGAATTAAATGATAAAAAATATATGCGATCTCTTTTCATGAAAGTATATTCGGCAAGAAAATATACAGGTTTTACACCTATTATGCTTCATTTGTAACCATTTAACCAGGGAATGAAAAAAGGGACATTGAAATAAAAAAGCGTACATTAACAGAGGAACAAGGTTTTCGAGGCTCATTTATTTTTTATTCCGGTACATCATTGAATGGTCAATAACTTTTTAAACGATTAATTTAATTATAGGTAATAATCTCAAATAATTATGTTTTTCCTATAACATCTACGTTTACTACTCATGTCATAATGTGAGATTAGGAAGTAAAGTGGTGGTACACACATGTCCGGAATGGCTTGATTGGCGTAATAATATTATGTGGGTATAATCAGCGTCAGAATCAGTGCCTCGGAAAGCACGTAAAGCCGTTGGTCCCGGCTGTCATTTGTAGATCTTTGACAGTCGTTACTGTTAGTCAGAAGCTCTAAAGTCTGACAACCAGTCTTACCATGGGGTATTGTATTACCCAGTTACTGGGTTGTGGAGGTCCGACAGGCAGTCGCTCCATGTAAAATACTGATATCCAGCTGAATCTGGTTTGACTGGAAGCCGACCCCAATATAGTTGGGAAAAGGCTAGGCAGATGATGATGGGTATAATCAGCGTGTGTTTCTTAATGTCGCATAATAAGTACCTATGTAATTAGCTTGTTCCTTTACAGTAAAGTTGCTACTGAACCTTTACTATACCTGCAGCACTAGACCAAGTCATCTAAACTGACTAGCACCTAAGCGCGGATTAAACACAAGTTTGGTTAAATGCCACTCGGTACAATATCGTGTGATTGTGGCGAGATAACGCGTTTTTCAAGCGATAGAAGATTAACAGAATTTTCCGAACATTATAAGCCGAAGATACCAAAATGAGTGTTGTAATTGTTTTAGTTAAGTACTGCCAAATCGAACAAGTGTGTAAAACCCTTCAAAAAAACAGCATCTTACTTCTATTCTAATGTTGAATGCTTTTATTTAGGGTGTCAATTCGAGTATATTGCAAAATTATAAAAAAAAAAAAACAAATAAGTACAAACTTTAAGACTTAATCAAATTAATCACAAAGGAGGAGTATATAAAATATACAAAAATAACTATGAAAACTCACATTCTATTTTTTTAATAAAATCATGATGAAGCAATACCAAAAAAGAATCCTCCAGTAAACCCTGCTGAGTAATAGGTATTATTTTTGACAAATAACAATACCTGTAACAAATAAACTGCATTTGAAATACCTGTATACTGACTTCTAATCCCTAAATCATATTTTAAAGTAGGTAGGTAGCTATAATATAAATCGAGGAGATTGTATTGAATTTCTAAGAGCCTGAATTAGATTATACTAACAGTATCTGAATAAAGAGCCTACTGACATATCACTCGGTGTTAGTGGTTGTATGTAAATTTGAAATTGATAAGATTACTCAGGAGAATTTAGTTTGAAATGAATCTTAATTTTCACGTAAAATACATTCATTCATTTATCCCATGAAAGTGAATAGCATGTGAGGACAAAAAGACACATGCAAATAGAATTAATGGTGTTGAAACTAACATAGTAGGTAGGTACTTTTTTTTTAGTGCGGTAAAATCATCAAATGAGTACTCCCATCCCTACCCTGGCAGGCTTTGGCCCTCATAGTAGGTACCTAGTGTAAATTTGATGAATTGAGGAATTACGAGTATAATTATGATAAGGATTTATGCCCCTCTGCATATCATGTCCCATAATGTTACAGTTTAAAATAAGATATAGGTAGTGACAAAAAGAGAATATGTTGAGTTGGTATTGTCATGTTGAATGAATTAGTGAAAGGCAACTAAGTAACAAAAATGACCTCAACTGCAAGGCTGTGTAAATTGAAGTGTCAAAAGAGAACTCTAGAATTACAACAACTGATCAAATTGGTTGAGTTGTTCAAAATGGATTGATGCCTAAATAAAAAGCTATGATCACATTTGTTAATCGAGCTAGTAGTGAATATGCATGTAATGTTAAATATTTTTGGTGAAACTAAACTCAATGTCAATCTCAATTACTATTATTCTCACAGTGACGAAACAATACATGTGTTAAAGAAACACTTCAATTTGTTGAAATGATTTACATTTTACTAAACATAAATAATTGTGTATTATGTAATAATGTATGGAAGTTGGTGATTAATGATGTCACAATATGGCCATCTCAGTCATGAACATTTGAAGTGTAGTAGAAAATTGTAGCTGTTGTTTTTAATGATAGAAGAGTTTAGTATTTTTTTGAGTGACATTCAGTATATTTATTTTATAATAACTTTCTTGTATTTTTTATCTCATCATCATCAGCCTATGTTCTCACTGCTGGGACACAGGCCTCCTCTCTGTGAGAGGGAGTGGGCCATAAACTACCATGCAAGCCCAGTGGCGGTTGGTAGATTTCACATATCTTCGATTGTTTAAAACTTTATCTATAAGTTCAGCCCTAACATAAGACATACAAGGAAACTTTCTGTCCCTATGCAAGTCATTCTAAGAACCGGCCAAGGGACAAGTAGGTATCCTACAAAAACTCCTTCACTTTTGTTCTGTATTCTCACCCACCCACTCTGCTGTCAACTGTCAACACGCGTAGATACGCTGTTAGATAATTAGCGATTTTGTGCGTTAAACGATAAGTGTAATGCTCAGAAACATAGTGAAAATGAACTTTATAGTGTGAAAACTGTGAAAAACTGTTTGTGGACTAAAACTTTTAGTGATTCAAACAAAAATCAGTGATCAAATTACGAAACAATCATCAGAAATTTTAAGTTTTTTCCATCCACCCACAATTTTTTAATATTTTTTGAAATGTCATCTGACGTTTGGAAAAGTGTTGCCATAGTAATAATTTAAATCTCCACCATAATGAGTCCAAATAAAAATCTCACACAACAAGTATTCCATCCAGGATTGTTTATTAGAACAAGATCTTCTATGTCGGAAAGCAGCGCCGACAGACAAAAGACTGACAATGCCAATCCTTTCAATGGAACTGAACCAGCGAATCTTAACCAAACCAATCTGCCTAGTACAAGCAAAGAGATACCAAGTACCCCACGTAACCCATCAGCGCCCTGGCAAAGAGTACCCATACAGACACAAAAAAGAAATCGATCACCCGATGAGACGGATTCAAATAAAATCTCTGCTAAAAGAATTCAGTCAAGAGAGCAAGAACTGAATAAACATAGAGGAATAAACACTAAAAACATTCAAGAACCTGCTTCACCAGAATTAAACACAAGCAACAGTTTCTCATTGTTAAATGTAGAGGAACCGACCCAGATTCCCACTGAGTCCAACAAAACTCGAAAACCATCCAAACCTCCACCAATCATGCTCTATGGCATTGATGACCTAGAGAAATTAACAGATTTCCTTGAAGAAGTGGTTAAAAAAACTGACTACACATACAAAGTGGTTACTAAAAACCAGTTAATTATCTCGACAAGCTCTGTTGAAACTTATAAACAACTGATAGAACATATTAGAGCAAAAGGTCTCATTGGTCACACTTTCACCCAAAAAGATGAAAAGTGCATGAGAATTGTCATTAAACACCTGCACTTCAGCACTCCCAAAGATGCTATAGTACGAGCAATAGAAGAAACTGGCAATAAAGTTAAAGGCGAAATAGTAACTGCACGCGCAAATGGGACAAAAGAGCCGTTAAATACGTTCTTTGTCAACCTGTTTCCTCACGAAAACAACAGAAAGGTTAAAGATATCAAATATATATATCATCAAAAAATCAAAATAGAAGACCCGAAAAGGAAAAACACTGTTGTACAATGCACACGATGTCAACAGTATGGACATACTAAAAATAATTGTATGCGACCCTACAGATGTGTCAAGTGTGCTGGTGAACACAAAACGACGGCATGTACTATTGACAGAAATACTCCTGCAGTATGTACCTTGTGCTCCGGAAGCCATCCTGCTAGCTATAAAGGGTGCCAAGTCTACAAAGAAATTGCTGCTCGAAAATGGGGCAATAGACAAAAACAAAAGAAATCACTAGCAAAAGTCACATCAAACATGGAGACATGTGAAGAGGTAGACCTTGAAAAACCTAACCCTAATTGGAATCAAGATAATGTAAAACAATATCCAAACATAGACAATAAATCATACAGCGAAGCTGTTAAAAGCACTCAGACTTCAGGGGGTACTACTCGAAAAAGTCTAAACAACAGTGACCGCACAGGGTCACAGAGAACACTTTCCAACAAAAAGGAAAAAGACAACAATTGGATTGAAGAAAACCATAGCTTGATAGACCTCATTATTAAACAGACTGAAAGGATAGACCAACTGATATCTCAAATGAGCACAATAATGAACCTGATCATGACACTCATAAGTAAACAACAACCATGACCTCTCTACGTATAGCCACCTGGAACATAAACGGCTTAGCACCAAATAAGACAGAACTAGAAGTACTCTTAAAAATTAATAAAGTGGATATTGCCTTAATATCCGAAACTCACCTCAATGATCGCAAACTATTTAATATGAATAACTATTGTGTATACTGCACCAACCACCCTGACAATACTTCTCACGGTGGGACTGCTGTTATTATAAAAAACAATATAAAACACCACCTACACTCCGAGTTCAAAGAAAATTGGCTTCAAGCAACAACAGTCACCATAGACGAGAGAATTGGCCCTTTAAACGTAAGTGCAGTATACTGTCCACCAAACCACAAAGTCAAATTTGATATGTTTAACAGATATTTCAACACCTTGGGCCACCGGTACATAGCTGGCGGAGACTGGAATTGCAAACATACCTGTTGGGGATCTCGACTCATCACAACCAGAGGACGTGAGCTGAAAAAGAGTGTCGACACTCACAGGCAAAACCTATTGTCTACTGGCGAACCAACTTACTGGCCAACTGACACCAATAGAACACCCGATCTTCTTGACTTTTTTATAGTCAAGGGAATGTCAGATATCAACTTTAGTGTAGAGTCGTCATTTGACGCACTTTCTGATCATTCCCCAGTTATTGCCACGTTTAGTGTTTCGCCAATTCGGAGAGAGTCAAAACTAACACTTTGCAATATAAAAACTGATTGGGATTCCTTTGCGGACTACCTAGAAGAAGAAGTTGATTTAAAAATAAAACTTAAAACTGAAGAAGACATAGATTCTGCCACATTCTACATTACCAACCTCATCCAAACAGCAGCTTGGCGTGCTACCCCAACGCTGAACACTTTAGTGAGTAAAAATAATGTACCACTAGAAATAAGACATAAACTTGAGTCCAAACGAAGATTGCGGAGACAGTTTCATTTGACCAGAACTGAAGAAGCCAGAAAACAGTTTAATAAAGCAGCAAGAGAACTGAAAGAACTTATCCATGAAAGCCAAAACACTATGTTTCAAGATAAGCTCTCTAATCTATCCGCTCACAAACAGGATAATTATTCTTTGTGGAAGATTACCAAAAACTTCAAAAGACCACACAATTTCATACCTCCGCTTAAGCAACCAACCGGTTCTTGGGCCAGAAAAGCAAGTGAGAAGGCCGAACTTTTTGCACAACACCTTTCTGCGGTTTTCACTCCAAATGAGTCGTCGATGGCGGACTTTGAAGCAGAAGTTGACGACTATCTTAATAGTGACCAACAACTATCACCTCCGCTTAAACTGGTTACACCGAGAGAACTGATGCGAACGATAAGAAATCTGGAGAACAATAAAAGTCCTGGATATGATCTCATCACAGGTGAAATTCTCAAGCACTTGCCCAGAAAAGTTATAGTATTTATTACAATGTTGTTTAATGCTGTCTTCAGAGTTCATTACTACCCAAAAATGTGGAAGATATCACAAATATGTATGATACCTAAGGCGGGGAAACCACCAACCGAACCAAGCTCTTACAGACCTATAAGTCTTCTTCCAATAATCTCGAAGGTCTTTGAGAAAATATTTTCACGTAGACTGAAACCAGCTCTGATCGAAAATGGCATAATACCAGATCACCAATTTGGATTCCGAGAAAAACACGCAACTGTAGAACAAGTACATAGAGTGGTCCACAAAATCAGACAGTCGTTAGAAAACAAAGAATATTGTTCTGCAGTGTTCCTGGACATCCAACAGGCGTTCGACAGAGTGTGGCACAAAGGTCTTTTGTACAAAATCAAATCTTTACTACCCAACTCCTTTTATATGATACTGAAATCTTATTTAGACCAGAGAAAATTCCAAGTTAAGTATGACGAAGAATTATCTAATCTATACGAAATGAAAGCATCAGTCCCACAAGGCTCGGTGCTAGGACCCGTGCTCTACTCTATCTATACTGCAGATTTGCCCAATACTGATGGTGTGACTACAGCGACCTACGCAGATGACACTGCATGTCTTACGAGTGACCAAGATCCAACACAGGCATCACAAAAATTACAAGTCCATTTGAATAAGATTGAACTATGGCTGAAAAAATGGAGAATACGCCCTAACGTAACTAAGTCAGTACAAGTGACTTTCAGTCTTCGAATTGGCGATTGTGCCCCAGTCTACATGGAAAATAAACCACTACCAACCAGTAACACAGTAAAATATCTTGGACTACACCTGGACAAAAGACTAACCTGGGCCAATCACATTAAGGCCAAAAAAAAGGCAGCTACCTTTGAAATGAAAAGTTTATCTTGGCTTCTAGGGCGAAATTCAAAATTATCACTACGCAACAAATTACTTGTCTACAAAGTAATAGTAAAACCAATCTGGACTTACGGAATAGAACTCTGGGGATCTGCCAGCAACTCCAACATAGAAATTTTGCAACGGTTCCAAAATGTATCACTTAGAACAATCTCTAGTGCTCCCTGGTTCGTCAGAAACACAGAAATTCACGAGCACCTAAATATGCCAACAGTGAAAGAAGAACTATGTGAAAAATGCAAATCATATAAAGAAAGACTAAAGAAACACAGTAATGTCTTAGCCAAGAACCTTCTGAATAGACAAGAGGATACAGTCCGCTTAAAGAGATGGCAAATCCTGAACTTGGATCAGAGACTATGAAAACTTAAAATCACAACAACAAACCATAATTATAATGTGAATGCTCGATGGATCATCACAAAAACTATCTCGAACTAAGACCTCATCTGATTATGGCTATAAAGCCGATGGCAGATCAAAAGAGAAAACAAAAAAAAAAAAAAAAAAATTCTCACCCACCCATAAACTTTAAATGGCAATGAGTCAGGCATACACAATGCAAGAAATGAGAAACAAGGCAGAATTTTGTAGACTTCTATAAATTACAATTATTATAATTCTATAAACATTTGTATTTTTAGATATAGTTGTTCATGAATGTGACCTAAAACTGGGTGTCTAAAATGATCACATTTTTTTTATTTAATTTTTAAAAGCAGAGAGAGGCCTATACCCAGCAGTGGGTGAAGACGGGCTGCAGATGATGATGATGAATTTTAAAAAGGCATATACCAAAAAAAAGTGCATTGATAAATAAACAGGTTAAGGGAACTTACTTTTTCAATCCAGTCAGGAGATTTTCCAGTTGCTTCCTTTTCAATCTTGTCACTGATTTTATCAACTTTCTTGTTGATTTTATCCCAATTGATATCAATATATCCTTTTTGGCTGGCAATATGTAATAGTATAACACTTCCACCCAAACCAATAGCAGCTACTTTTCCAATCTTCATGGAAAGAAAGCCAGTTATCCTGAAAATATTATTATTATCTATGATGTCAACATAATCAAATATGAAAAAACGAGACGAGGATTAGATCATAATCATGTGAATCATAACAAAAAGTCAGGCCGATATTCGGAGTTGGTACTACGTCAAAACCATTTGAACAAACTTTGTGAGCGAAAAAAGGAACATCAATCACATAAGTATTTATAAGTTCAATAAAATAAAACGAATTAGAACAAGAGACGACTTACCATCCTGACGTAGTTCCTAAAATTAACTGCTTTGTTGCTGATGTTTTTCCAATATCTGCTATCGCTTTTTCAATAAAATTCTTGGCATCATCTACAATTTTCTTTGCATCTTCAGATGCGTCTTCTTTACCAGGCCTTGCCATTGCTGTAAATTGTAGTTCGAATCAGCAAATTCTTAATTCTTTGTCTCAATGCAGGCACTGCAGCAAACAGAAAAATATGTCAAGTCTTGGTCAAGTCAATCAAGCAAAGATGTCAGATCAGGGCTGCGTTTAAATCCATTATCCAGTTTAATTTTATACTGACTAAATGTTAAATAGCCCGTTTAAGTACACCGAGAGGTGAAAAATTATACCAATTAAAATTTAATCTGCCCCGTTTACGGTCGTCCGCTGGTCTATGTTTTTGCTGAAAGGAATAAAATTTTGCGACCTTTTTACCACGCAAAATTTTATCCTGCTGTCAGATTGACATTAAGTTTTGTTGTTTTGCTAGATTCTCGCCGTAAAAACGAATATTATTTTTATTTTAGATTATTGGTGGATTATGGATTTGTATTAAACCGGCAAATTGATTATTTGTTCAATAAACTGAGCTGTCAATTGAATTTGACAACTAACATTGACAGAAACTTACGACTCCGTTCAGCGAACCCTCGCTAGTTTAATTTTTTTCCGGCGAAATACCGCAGAAGGATTTAAACGCACCCCAGACGTCATGACGTCAGTAAGTGGACCACAGACCAAATAGGGCTAGGGCTTAGATTATATACCTCTAGATGTAGCCACCGCGTGGCCGCACATGAGACAGCACTATAAAACTTCAATGTTACCATTACGGAAACTTTTCCCTAAATATTACCAAAAAAGTGAGGGTGTTTCGTTGTAACAACTAATGAAAATAACACGCACATGAAACGAGAATGTTTTTTATTAGATGAATATGAAGTTTACTATTTAGTTCAAAGTAATCTGGTGAACAAACTATTTATTTTATTCAATTAGATTTATTTAACTACTTGCTGTTTTTATTACAGAGTTTAGGGAAAAATTGATTGTAAGTTATGGCAACACCACAAATTTAGGTTATGTGGAAAGAAAAATAAACGATATCACTAGAATTACGCCTAATTTCATCGAAAGCCATGGCATTATATAAACACGAATGTATTTCTTCAATCAGTGCACAATAACTGTTAACATTTGCATACTTACGAGTGAAAAGTAACATTTTCATCTTCTATTCTTTCGGTGCCGCTTTTGCAGTCTAAAATACTGCACCCTCTCATTATATAGCACACAAAATGCACTAAACACAAACTATTGGAGTATATTTCTCGTTCATACACTGAAACTATTACTTTAATTGCCGAAATCATTCTAAAAACATAAAAAAAAAAAAGGTTGCACTCCAGGAGTGCCGGTAGAAGTGAAAACTTTTTTGTTACTATGTTTTATTTTTAATTTGAATGACGTCTTACTCATTTTCGATCAGGGTCACGTGACCCTGACGCGAGTTTTGGTCACGTGACCCTGACGCGAGTTTTAAATTTTTTACCCATTACAGAAAAAGTGTACAACGCCGCTAAAGAAGTTTTCACTTCAAAAATGATTCACTTCGAGTTCTCAGTGACAGTGGCAGACTTTTGTTTGGCTAACTTTTCAAAGTTCGCCACGCAAAAACCGGCACGTCGGTTGAGACAGAGCATATTGTGTTTTGTCTCAATTTTCTCACTAATTTCGTATATATGCTTCTCACTTCCACACTTCCCTTCAGTCTCATGGCTCCATCTAGAGGTATATAATCTAAGGGCTAGGGAGTGGACCACAGACTAAGTAGAGAGTGAGTGGACTGTGGAGTGGAACGGGAGTGGAGAGTGGACGTCAGTTACATGGAGATATAATTATATGGAGCGAAGAGTTGCACCTTTAAAACCGTGCCTTACTACCCGACTACGGCAAAGCCAAAAGGAGGGTTATGATTTTGACCGGTATGTATGTATGGTTGTTTGTTCCCTCATAACTTCTAAACTACTTCTTCAGTCAGTCTCAGTTTTCCGCTGGTTATAGTGTAGGTGACGTGTCACCAAATCCAATATGGCGCCCTCTGAGGGATGTAAAGTCGTAACCCAAAAATTACGTAAATTTTCGCACAAGTATCGACATGGGTATCAAATTAAAGGGCTTGATGTGCACATTTGAAATACATATATATATATATATACATTATATAGCTTTTAATAGCTGCTTTGAGTGTTTATGCAAAAAATACGCATTTCGTACTACTATAAGTAAGTACCTACTATCTGTAACACTATAATAATAATAATATTATCCGCAAAATACTATAACATGTTGTGTCCTTTCATTCATTTCAAGGTCACCGATTTGAGATCGTTTTTCTAGTAAGAAGCACTTGCTCCCTTTATATTTATCTCCATGTCGTTCATCACCGTCATTTATGTCACCAACTGACTGACAGTCACTTTCTGTCAGAGAGCTGTCACCAGCGTTGCCAGACCGTACCAAAAAGTACGGTTTTCCGTACTATTCGTCATATAATCGTACCACAACCGTACCTTGGCTAGACCGTACCTTTTTCGTACCTTTTCTATACCTACTTGTGATTTATTTTTCACTACAAAGGTAAACACCACTAATAAAACTAAAACTAAAGGAAAATAATGAGACTCGTACTTTTTTCAACTTTCTGACTGTTTTGATACTAAAATAATGGGCCCAAATTACATAAATGGAATTTCCTTAGTTCCTAAAATCTTCCTAGTTCAGCGTGTTGTGCTGGCGCTGCTGCTGCAGGTGCTGAAAACTCCAAGCGGCGCAAATACATTGGCTTAGCTAGTAGCTATGTGTTTGAGCCGTTTGGGGTTGAAACTCTAGGACCATGGGGCCCGAGTGCCCATAACGTTTTTAAGGATATTGCCAGGCGTTTAGTCGACTCTTCAGGTGACCAGAGGGCTGGCTTATTCCTAGGCCAACGAATCAGCATTGCCATACAACGTGGCAATGCTGCCAGCGTTCTGGGCACCGTTCCCGTTGACAGCGATGTGGATGAATTCTTTGACGCCCTTTGAATATTTCTATTGTTATTATTTGTACATATATATTATTACTAGTTAGTTTTTCAAAGTTATATAAATGTAAATTGCATATTATTAAAACCAGGGCGAAGTTCCTAAAACATTTTATTTCACTTTTTTTGACAAACACCTTGTTTTTTCTGTAGAGTATGAGTAGACTGTAGCATTTTTCAAAATTCTAGCGAAACCGTACGGGTCGGAATTCTTCTGCAAGAACTAGATCAGTTTTTTTTTCTTTGAGTTCATTCTATAATTGATTTACAAATGAATTTTGTTCAATATTGGCAATCGGTAATAATGTTCTACTTCACCGGATCCCTTTGAATATTCGATTCCATATCGCTTTTTTTAGGGTTCCGTAGTCAACAAGGAATCCTTATAGTTTTGCCATGTCCGTTCGTCCGTCCGTCCGTCCGTCTGTCCGCAGTTTAGCTCAGAGACGCACAGTACTAGAGAGCTGTAATTTGGTGTAAATATACGGATTTGTTGTGCCGAAAAAGTGGTAAAATAAAATCTCGTAAAATATTTTTTTTTAGGGTACCTCCTGTACACGTAAAGTAGGAATGTTTTTTTTCTTTCCCGCGTACCCCTTAGTGTGGGGTATCATTAAATAGGTCTTTAAAAAAGAATGTGAGTTTCCATTTACAATTTTTTGATAAAAAAATTCGTTTGTGAAATATTAAGCTTTAAAGTGCTTAATTTTGCTCGACTCGAGTGTCATGTCATTATAACGAAATTCAAAAGAAAATTATCATGATTAAGTAGGCTTTACAACTTTACGAGTAATAGTCGACCAACTTATAAAATGTACTTGGATATCATATTTTCTTAAACAAAATGTATCGGAGAACATGCTCTTCAACTGCAAATGTAAGTTTGTCAACTTTATTTTACAGCTTTTATAGGTATGTTTTTACGGTATGTTTTTTGGGGATAGGTAGGTTTTTGTCGTCAACTATTTTTAACTAACTTCAAAAAAAGGAGGAGGTTCTAAATTCGCCGTAATCTTTTTTTTAATGTATTATCGACGATTTCTCAAAGACTCCTGGACCGATTTTGAAAATTCTTCTTTTTAAAATTAAATTCAGCGAATCAGTTTAGTTAGTTCGCATAAGTATTTTGATGGGCAACTACGGAACCCTACACTGTGCGTGGCCCGACACGCACTTGGCCGTTATTTTTTCAACCTATGATCACAGACAGCCAACTCGAAGAACAAAAAAAAGTGATCTAGTTCTTGCAGAAGTATCCTGACCCAACCGTACCTTGAAGTTAAAAACCGTACCTTTTCAGAGCGCCAACCGTACCTTTTTGGAAAATGATACTGGCAACGCTGGCTGTCACTTCAGCACTTGTGTCCTGTCAAATATTGTTTATTTTAAAAAATAAATTAATTGCAAGTTTTCTCAATCTAATAATGAAAGTTGTATAACCGAATTATTAATATTGTTGTTGGTATAAAAGCACATTGACGTAACTAAATACCTAACTGAGCAAAAATATGTGAACTCTTTGAATAAACTTTGCTTAGCAAATTCTTAGAGAAACTCTTCTTCGTGTAGATCATTTTTTAAAGACGAGAGACTATTGTTTAAATAAATATGCCAGTTCTTCGGTTGAATATGCTCCAACCTTATAAATATAAGAGAACAAATATATGTCGCAATTTTCTTTACTTTGTTTTCAGGCAAAAAAGTAGTTTAAGGTTATGGGTAAGACTATATTTAATAAAATCCTTATTACTATTCATATTTCTGTCTTGAACCGTTAAATATGATCACTTTGTTATTAAAAGATAGCTAGCTCTGACTCATAGGCAGCTTTGAAAGTAAATAATTTTGTTAATACATTATTCTAAAGCACAAAAGCTTGATCTATGCTTAGAAACTTGCTGGACGGTTAAAGAGGATAGTTAGAATTATCCCACTGTAAAAACACCATGGTTTTAACCAATGCCCTAACCATTTTTCCTATAAAAAAAATGATTTTAATGCAATTTTTTTCGAAATATTACTCATAATTTATTTTGAATTAAGTCTACATTATAGTAGATTTTTTTTATTCTGGCTTAAAATCTGCTATGTTAAATATGTCTTTTTGAATTAAATTATTCTTAATTACACACAGGAAAAAGATATAAGCACTAAAATCAAGCTAAATATAGAAAAACATTGGGCAAATGATGTTGTGAAAACATCAGTAAGCAGTTGTGACAGAAAACCATATTATGTGCTGCCCATGTTTCCATACCCTTCGGGGAATTTACATATAGGACATGTTCGTGTTTATTCTATATCAGATACTATAGCAAGATTTGAAAAACTGAATGGAATGAATTCTATACACCCAATAGGGTGGGATGCCTTTGGTCTACCAGCAGAAAATGCAGCTATAGAACGAAATATCCCACCTCAAAACTGGACAAAATCAAACATAAATTCAATGAAAATTCAGTTACAACAATTGGGCTTCAATTTTGATTGGAATAGAGAATTCTCCACCTGTGATCCTAATTATTACAAATGGACTCAATATATATTCTTAAAGCTGTTTGAAAAAGGTTTAGCTTATCAAAGTAAGGTAAGATCATGTTAAGCATTATTAATGTTAACTAGAATTGATTTCAAAAGCACCTAACAGTAAATACAATTGGGGACTCAATTCTGAAAAGAATAGAAAACATCGGTATCATTAAGGTATCTCTTTGTGGTTTGTCTTTTTAACTGTGAACACCCTCAACATGTTTTTCACATTGATAAAGTAAATCTCTCTCTGTTTTATAACAATTCACCTGTGAACCTTACTGTTGAACCGGATGCAGTTGGCAACTACTTATCTAACTTTCTCAACCCAGTGTGTTACAACTGTCATAGATCTACAAATGGATAAATGGAGTAATCTCGCTTCAATAGGATACCCATAAACATCCTTTATTATTCACCTGTGCTGTGTGTGCATGTTATTTGCTACAAGCTCCACTATTACACATAGTTGAAAATTCGACTGTAGGCTGAAGTTGCCGTCATCAAGACCTTTTCCCTTCACGGTGGCGTATGCTGTGTGGAATCCAGATCACTTCCACAATGGTGGTACTTTACCGTGACATCTCGCCCAATCTTGTGCAAGTACTCGCCAAAGCAACCGTGTCAAATCGGTCATCACCTGAGTGAGCCTGTAAGAGATGCACTCCACTCTTTGCATCCAAGCTTCGAAGAGCTGCAAGACGGCTTCGACAACACGCTTGCGCGAGATCATAGACCTTTGTGTCCATATCCGCTAGGATATCCAGAGGCGGAAAACGTGGCAGGAGAATTGCCGCTTCAAATGTCCATTCGGTGTCCTTGCATCGCGAATGGCCATCCTCCACTGGGGCCTGTTTATTTTAGTCCTGCAGCGACGGACGCCTAACAGCCTACCTGACCGGCGCGGCGCCCCATACAGGACTTTGGAAAACACTGAAGACCTATGTACCACCAGTAACTTGAGTACCTGCAGTGTTGAATAGTTAAATGGTTTTATTTTTCAGGCGCAAGTAAACTGGGATCCAGTAGATAAGACTGTTCTGGCTGATGAACAAGTTGATGATCTTGGCTGTTCATGGCGATCCGGTGTTAAAGTTGAAAAGAAATATCTCACTCAGTGGTTTATAAAAACTACGAAGTTTGCCAAAGACTTGTATGATGGACTCGACAATGAAGGTTTGGAGAATTGGAAAGATATTATTAATTTACAAAAACATTGGATCGGTGAGTGTGATGGGGTTGTTGTAACATTTAAAATGAAAGTTAATAATGAAATTAAAACATTTGATGTTTGGACCTCTGAGCCATATAAATTTATACATGGTGATTTCTTAACTATGAGCTCTAGTCATCCATTAGTTCAAGAACTAAATGGCCATGAAAATGTTGTTCTAACAAGTTACAATCCAATATCCGATCGTGAATTACCTGTTTATATAAATGATACCATTGATTACCCTGTGGGCAGAGATGTGTTTATTGCATGCTCTCAGATTAATAAGGATGATATCGATATAGAGAGCGAGAATAGAAAGGCAATTGAAGTGGCGCTAAGCAAAAATGTGGGAGGGCATTTTGTAAGCTCTAAACTCAAGGACTGGCTTATATCCAGGCAGAGGTACTGGGGAACACCTATTCCAATAATCCATTGCAATAATTGTGGGGCAGTTCCTGTGCCTTATGAGAGCCTTCCTGTAGAGCTGCCTCAAATTAATTCTTTTAAGTCAGGTATCGAAACATTAGAAAAAATAGAGGACTGGGTTAACTGTAAATGCCCTAAATGTCAATCCAATGCTAAAAGAGAGACTGATACTATGGATACATTTGTTGACTCCTCATGGTATTATTATCGATTTTTGGATCCAAACAATGAAGAAATGCCATTTTCAAAAGAAAATATTCATAATCACATGCCAGTTGACATATATGTTGGGGGCAAGGAACATGCTGTATTGCATTTATATTATGCTAGATTTATGAGCTATTTCTTGCATTCACTTGGATGGACACCTACAAAAGAACCATTTAAAAAACTAGTAGTACAAGGAATGGTTATGGGACAATCATATAAATTAAAAAGTTCTGGAAAATACATTACACCAGAACAGGTAGAAAAAGTTGGAAAAGAGTATAAAGACAAAACCACAGGAGAGACTGTGCTCAGCCAATGGGAAAAGATGAGCAAGTCTAAACATAATGGTGAAAATCCTGAAAGGTTGCTTGCAACATATGGATGTGACACTACTCGGCTGCTGATTCTGGCTGATGTTCCTCCAGCGACACCAAGGCGATGGAGTGATGCAAGTAAGTGCTTACGTTTTAAGTACAATCGCCAGCACCTAACCAGTCAAATTTCTTTGTTCTTTTTCAACATTTAGTCACCCAATGATGAGCGTAGGTCTCTTCCAAATATTTCTACTTCCGGCTGTTTTGTATTATGACTATCTTCCAGCCACTTAAATTAATTTCTTCTTTAATAGATGTTAAACTTTATCGTAAAATAAACATGTTCCTTTGGGAGAGGTTTAAAATTCTAAAACTCAATGGTGCTTAACATTACGGAGTAACATACATAGGAGACTTTACACTTACCTTTACCTTGCTCTCCCAATCATCTAAACGCTTGGGCTTATTTCCTAATCGTATTTATGTTCGCGACTACATTTACATTTAATTTTCTTAAAAGTATTTTTATATTGTTAAAGCTTTACCTGGCGTGTTAAATTGGCAACACCGGTTATGGATGACCATGAGAGAGTTTTTGCAGCATCGGAATAATATTCCCGTTCAAAATACTTTGACTCCTGAACAATTCAATAAGTATGAACACAAAATATGGGATTCTAGAAACTTTTTAATTGCTAACACAACATACCATTTTAAATACACTCAAAAACTAAGTGTTGGGATTTCAAGACTACAGAGTTTAACTAGCGTGCTAAGGGTAAGCTTATTAGTTTAACTTTTTGACTGCATGGCAAGTTTATATTTTATGTATAATAATACAGTATTATAAAAGCAGGTTCATTCCTAGAGCAAATGGTCCAGAGCTGCAGACTACTACCTGAGTTAGCTTTTCAATGAAGAGCGTAATGGTGCGTCCAGATCTGGCGAATGCGCCGCTCGCGAGTCGCTTGCGACCTACACGCGTGTTGCTCGCTTGCGGTTACAGCCTGTATTTGGTGCGCCACTCAAGTGCAACCCTATAGCAAGGCTCGAGAGGTGTGCGCATGCAGCGCGTGCGCAAATACGCGTGAATTATGATCCTTAAGGTCACAGCTCATTAGAGCCATCAGGCACCCACCGCTCCGCCTCGCCTCCTGCGGCTAGTTTTCTTTATATGGACTTGTATGGGTATGCGCTCACTATATCAACTCTATAGCGTCAATGGATCGCCTCGATCGTAAGGCCTACACGGGCGGACGGCGGGTAGGCCACTCGGTCTCGCTACTCGCATGCTTGTCTTAACTGCGCATTTACCAAGGCGGCGTCCACCCCACTTGTCGACAACGAGAGGACGCCGTGCGACGAGGCGGTGCGGGTTGGGTGCCAGGTGGCTCTAATGTGACCTTTACTTGTGGGTGAGGGAACTGAGGGACGTGCAACGCGGGCGGCACCCGTGAACCTCTTACGGCACTCGAATACGGCACATAGATTACGCGCGCGCCGCACGCGTAGGAGCTGCGTACGATCATGAAATGTACGCGTGCAGACTGCAAGCGGCGCATTCACCAGGCTGGACGCACCATAACCTTCGTATTAAAAGTCTTATATTTTATTGAATGAGTTATAGTTAATTTTTAAAAAACATTAAGTATTTCAAATTATTCTTTTTGATTATAGAACAGGATACCACCAGAGGTAATAGCCAAAAGCAAGGAATTTGAAAAAGCCTTAGCAGTGTTAATAATAATGCTGTCGCCAGTGACTCCGCACTTCTGTTCTGAGCTTTGGGCGGGGTTCCAGTCTGCACCACACCGGCTGTGTGAAACATCTAAATTAATCGATTGGGAGAAGGGTGTCCTTGAACAGACATGGCCAAAAGTAGATGAGCAGTATGAATTGTCATTTTTATGTAAAGTAAGTACCAAATCAAACTTTGGCCAAATTAAAACGTTTCCCGCATATTTGCAGATTTCTACAGACAACGTTTGTGATTTTATAACAACCTTGTCTGGGTTTCAATTATTAGGAAATCACTCAACTAGTCACACCTATTGAATAGTTGATTGATTTCCCAATCATTGACACTATCGAAGCGCGTACATATGTCTCGACAAAGAACACAAGTGTAAGTGTTTAGAGCTTAATTTCGATAGTTTCAACTGAACGTCTTCTGACGTCGATTTATGGAGCCCTTAGGGTCAGGGTATACATTGAAATCTTATGCGTGTTACGGGTCATAAATAATAAGAAGAGTAAGGAGAGCAATTCGGATATCGTGTAAACTGTAAGTGGACACGACATCTCTCAATAAAAGGAATGTTTGTATTTAACTTTTATTTCACTACTTTCAAATCAATATGACCTACCACAGTCGTTGAGGTACAATTTTCACACGTTTGTGCATCCATAATAATCTCTAAAGGTCGTCGCACATTTATTAGCACCGCAGGTGCCGTACGCGCTATCAACATCCGAATATTAAAGGAAGGTTGCGGTGCGTACGCGCGTACGATGCTTATAAATATGCGATCACCTTAGCATGATACAAAACGCCTTGATAAAAAAAAACTCCATTGTTTCAGGTTGACGGAGCAGACAGATGTGAACTTAAAGTAAAGGCGAGCGATCTCTTAAACCTTAGCCACGAAAAGGCATTACAAATGATGTTGAACGAAGAACCAGTCAAAAAGAGACTTAAAAATGACATTCATAAGACGAAATTTGAACTGTTCCCGCATTGTCGTGCAATATTACATATTTACCCGAAAAGGAAGGTGAAACCAGTTGAAGCAGTGGAAACTGTTGTAGACACTTAGTTTTTCCATAATAGTTTAATGATTGCTGTTGAACAAAATAAATAAATTAAGCAAAAATCTGTATACTCAATCATGTAAAATCATGAGTGTACACTGTACAGATGCCTGCACATCAACCTACTCCAATATGTCATCTTTACTAATTGAAATTGAACCTTCCACTAATGTGATTAAGCTGTAAATCTTTTAAAGCAATTTGACAGATTGCGGTAGTTTGGTGATCTGGTATCTGTACAGTACATCAGCCGCCACAATCATGTAGATGAATGAAAAAACTACACGCACAATAAATACTAAACACTTGAAAGTCGCTGAACTAGTAGAATTCATTTCACTTTCTACCCAGTATTGCATGTATATTATTCTAGTATTTTTAAAATTTTGTTTAATGTACTGACTGCTTGCACATCAACCTTTTCCAACCTGCCTTCAAATTTAAAAAAAAAATCTTAAATACATTTCCAACTTTATTACAAAACGAGAAGGTTCATGTTCGATTGACAAATTGAGATAGGTTGACGTGCTGGGGATGGGGTTACACTTAGCTGCGTTCTATACAGGATCCAGCATATGGCTACCCTAATCGTTAATACATTTTCAACTTTATCTCAAAGCTATTATATATTCTGTGCTCAAAGGAAGAAAGTTCATGTTCTTTGGAAAAATTTGACAGATTCAGGTTGGTTGTCATGTACATTTTTAATATCAAGTATGGCCATTTTGGAACAAAATCTTAAATCTCCAGCCCAGCCAAACCGGTTTATAGAGACACATCCAAATATCGAAATTAAAAAATAGTAGGTACTCTTGTTACAAACGGCAGACATAGCGTTTTGAGACCTGGAAATATGTACCTACCTATGTATCTAATATATAATTATAGTTAAGTTAAACAGTAGAACCGTTAGGACTCCTGAACACGATGCCGCCACCGCACCGCCGCCGCATCGCCACCGTGCCGCCATCATTCGCTAGTGTTTGCATGATTAATAATAAAAGTACTCTGTGTGTTTGATTTTGCGACCGCGGCGCGTGGGCGGATTGGCGGCGGCGGTGGCGTGGCGGAAAGGAGACCTTACACTTTTCTTTAATTGTGTCTTATTTATTTGTATGCTGTTCCCTAAGTTATAAAACTGTTTCATATAAAAACATTTGAGCCAAAACTTATCATCATAATTGTTAAATTAACTTAAATAATTAATTTACATAATGTGCTATCTTGTGCTTCTCGCGTTCTTTCCTCGAAATATTTCGTCCTTGTACATTCTGATGTTTGCAGCTGAATCCTAAAAATAAAATGATGATAAATACAATAAATTAGTTTCGCCATCAGCTTTAAATATAATCGAACATAAGCTATCGCTTATTTACACAAAACAGTTTATTTTGTACTGCATAATTAGTTTAATTAGCGATTGTCGTTATCGATATACTTCTGTGGTCTATATTATATTAATTAATGGGCCTCTTTTCATATTAAAAAAGCGAGAACGCTGAATTTTTTGTTTTTCGTTACATTCTAGTTTAATAACATAACACACTGGATGTTTTTCGTCACTAAAAGTAAAGTCACAACCACCTTAATATTTTTAATTTTGAAAAGTCTCGTATTTCAAATCATTATGAAATATGCCGTGCTAAGTTGCATTCGAATCCACGAATAAGGTTTTAGAATATTATTGCTAAACTCGTAAACAGATCGGTGCTCGTGACTATACTCATAATTATGAAATTGACAGGGTCATGCATGCGTCACATTTCTTCTTTTCATAAATAATGTAACTTTGTCCTCACGATTGAATCAGCCATCCTGACGGCTTATCCAGTATCTTGACCCAGTGTCACTGGAATAATGTTAACGTGTTTCAGTCCAATACAGCATTTAGTATCCAGCGCTGGATCGGAATAGAGCACGTTCCTATTTTTCAATTCAGCGACACTGGATCCAGCTACTGGATCAATGTAAATTAGAATCACCCTTTCATACAGTGATAACTTAACTAATACTTAAACACCGTTACCTTTCTCGCTTCCCGCCACTCTAAATTGCGAAGTCGACTCAATCCTTTAAGATTTCTGTCGAGTATTTTTAGGAACTCGGCTCTTGTTATTTTTGGTGTCTCGGTGGTACCATTATTTGATGGATCTGGAGTTGTAGTCACGACCTGTGTTTTATTTCAAAATATTAACATAATATAATCTTTTTGATGGTACCTTCCATATTACCGTGCCATAACGTCCTCCACTTAACAATATTCCCAATGATCACTTCGTGAATTTCCAGCAACTGCGTAAAGGCGATCCCTCACCAGGAGCATTCGAGTGTAATGTAACATTATTATAGATTCGACTTTGAGCATCACATTACAATACTACTTAGGTACTACTCGTCAGCATTCGCGTACATTTAGTATGGATTTGATACAAGTTGCTCATTGCGATGCTCGATTGTCTTCCCTCACCAATGAAAATGTTCGAATCTATAACGTTACATTACAGGTGAATACTCGCGGTGAGGGAGCGCCTTTAGCAATTTTTCTAATATTCATAGTAAAAAAAAAGTAAGTCCACAAGCCCACAAGCAGAATTGCATGGCATTGGTCACATACCTTTCTGCGGGTCTAAAACCGCCACTTTAACAATCTTGGTACCAATGTTATTGTAATGGTAACGAAAATACGATAAAATTCGGAAAGTGGAATGTTCTACTAGTATATTCTATTATTCAAGCAATGGAATAGATAATTGATAAAACTCTTTTGTAAAATTGTAAAACAACAAAATTTTAAGAGTAGAGCTTTTGAGTAGCAGTTTTACACTCGCTGAAATAGACGTACTTGTAGCATGTTCTGCCTCACTCACCTTTGCTACCCAAATTTTAAATGAATACAATTTATTTAAAATTGCTTAACATGACCAAATACTTTCACTACGTCGTACAAGAAAGGGATAAGTCCTACAAATTGTTTTTCGCTGTTTGTAGAAAGTATGGCATTTTTTATCAGCTTGCACAGTTCAGGAAAAAAAAGTTCTAATGACGTTGCTGGAAATTCAAGAAGTGAATCAATAGGAATATAGCTAACTGACCGTTTTAGACCCGCTGTGCATAATTAACCAATTAAAAGAGATTTAAATACATACATAGATCATAGGTACCTCATCATCCACAGACTGACTTCACCTATTGCTAGGCTTAGTACTCTACAGAATTAAAAAAAAAACACCTGTTCGAAAGAAACCTGATATTGGTTACCTGAGGACACCGACTTTGCTAACTTTGCTTGTCCAACCTGCCCGAGAGCGAGTTCAACCTTTTGATTAGGCACCGAGCCAAATCGGTAACGCACATGAAAACATTTTGACTCGATGTCATTGACTAACTCGGTTAATCGATTTCAAATGATGTAAGTTGATAGTTAATGAAGGTTCTAGTTTGTATTTCAATGATGCAATGGCCAACTACATGATTTAAAATCATTACCATAATTATTACAACAAGTAAAGATAAACCTGAATTATTAACAAATGGATCATTAAATTGCAGGTTCTTTATTAAGGTGATTGCGTCGATGTAGCCCGCGAAATTCAAATATTTTTATGTTTTTTGCAATTTGCAGGCCAGTGACACGTTGTAACTTTATAAATATTTGTGTTGCGCAAATAACAAGTATAATTTTAAATATAAAAATTGACAAAAAATTCGCTCCATCAGCTCTCACATAGAAAAGGTGCATTGTAGTTAGATTTCGGAGATTTTAACATGATGCACCTTTTCTATGTGAGAGCTGATGGAGCGAGTTTTTTGATATTTTTTATATTTAAAATTATACTTGTTATTTGCGCAACACAAATATTTATAAAGTTACAACATGTCACTGGCCTGCAAATTGCAAAAAACGTAAAAAAATTTGAATTTCGCGGGCTGGTTGGAGCATCCCCCTTAAGCAGCTTAATGACACTTGTTTTGTTGTTCTGGTTTTAAGCGTGAAAAATATCCAAACATTTTACCACGTAATGTGACGTCACACTAAAGGTGTAGACGGCAGCTGGTACGTGGGTCTACGCTGTATAGTCGTTGAGTCTACGTTTTCATGGCAAAACTATGCGGCGGCGCCAGTGGCGGCACAGCGCATTGAGATGCGTGTACTGCGTTGTCCACATGTAGCGGACTACAGCTTGGCCAGAACGGGTTGAAACGGAACTAATTTTTTTATTTCTGACAGCGTTTTAAAATCTTTGATATTTGATGTAAACAAAGACCGCAGGTTTGTTAGATTTATCATTGTGCCATAAAACTAACGTAAAAAGTAAAAAAAAATTAAAATAAAATCATTCAAAGTGCTGGTAGCGCGAAGACAGTGGCGACTTCCGGTTTTCTACATTTTTATGTTAAGCTGTAGCTACGTTGAGCTGCGTGTTCAACGTAGTACGACTAAAGGCTGGAGCAGACCTAATGCGTATGCGTAGACGCGTAAACGTGTGCGTACCACTGAGTTGTAATGTATGGAACTTTAGAAGACAGGACACACCGCAGGACGTCCATGCACGTCTACGTTATGCAAGGGTGTGGCATTTGGTCAGCTCCAGCCTTTATTTGAACAAGCCGCGCGTGTACTGATGACGTCATCATATACTTGAATTTTTCAGCTGGGCGTGGATGGCTATTTCCGAAGCTGAGGAATATCGAAAGATACTGATAAAAGGACTCTTGAGGCCGTTTTTATTTTTCCAAAACTGCATCATTAGATTTTAGAAAAATCAATAATCCTGGCCAGATATTGTCCCGCTGATTTTGGGAAAAAATCACTCCCTGTATTATTACACCGTTCGATAGAGTCGCTAATAAGGATAAATTTTTGGGAAGTCATGATTTATGCTGTACAACATGGTTTTCATTTCAAATTTTTATAATCACTTCCCGGTCAAAATGAAATTATTCTAATTAGAAGTTAATGATATTTTTTTCAAAAAGTAGCTAGTTCCTGTAGTTTCCCAATTATATTATTACTTTTCAGGATTGTATCCATATGAGTCAGGAATATTGAGTTTTCAAAAATCCATTATCGCACTTTATTTAATTTTCATCAAAATTGGCCTCGATACTCCTTTGAGCATTTTTCGATTACCTCGTAGTTTTGGATTTGGTCATCCACACCTAGTTGAAAAATTCACCCTGTATATTTTCTGGCAAAGGAAAGTTCCCTGTCTGTGGGCCGTGGTAGGACAGCGCCTACAAAAATACCTTTAGGTACCTATAGCTACATTACCTAAGTATTTATTTGTAAAAGTTGATTAGGTAACTTACAAAATACTAGAATTAAAATGAATACCTACTTTAATGATATTCATTTAGTAGAGCTCTAAATGAACAAAAGAATCAAGAACAGATTGCTTTGTTGGTGGATTAAAGGGTTTATTCCATTCTACGGCGGTGGAACTAAGTAATGGGGTTTTTTTCTCAATAGTCCTGTGATCTGTGATATTAGATGTATTACAAAATAGTAAATTAATGACAGTCTCTATTCCCACTTGTTCTATTGCACAATCCGTCAGTTATGTTCTAAGAAATGTACAAGTAATTTAAAAATTGTTCTAATTCTATCACAAAATTGATGTCCATTATGTGTAAGAGTGTTTCGTTATGAGCGATCCAGTTTAGGCTGTGGGAAAGAGATGGCGCTAGACGACTTGTATAGCTCTGTCTCTTTCCCACAGCCTAAACTGGATCACGGTAAGGCTCGTGGTAGTTAGGACCCCCGATGGGATACCTAGGTATTCCATTACCTTTATATTTGCTGACATGACTGTTTTTGTCATATTTACAAAGTTGAAGTATTACTCACGTTGTCATCGGCAAATTGATTGTTTACTAATTCAGATATTTGATTGTATGCGCTTTTGGTGTCGTTGATTTGCTGCAAAAAAGATACTGATTAGGTAAATAAAAACAATACTTTGAGTAAATACTTAAATTTTACTTCCTGAGATTACACCACACTAGGAATGTCTCCTGTGTCGTGGACTCGTGGGTGCGTGCGTTTACAAACATAATTACAAACGCCCAGACCCGGAACAACTAAGTAGGTGTTCCGGGAAATATTTTTATGATCAAAATGATCATAAAATATATTTTGTTCCGTGCGGGAATTGAACCCACTACACGCAGCAGTGCAACAGTCCAATCGCTCATGTAGGCACTGCCGTTAAATTCTGGATAATATGTAAAAAGTCACCGTTTACCTACTTTGGACCTTGACCTGAATGGACAGAATAATTCTTATGTCACAAATTCTCATTTTAATCACAGCAGCATCGATGAATAATTTATTGATTGAAGCACAGCAATCTTCAGGGGATATCTACCGGCACGCACGGGTCTTAACCGCTCGGCGACAGAGTGGGGATCGCATTGCGTATCGGTCACTAACCACTATCTGGCAAAACGCTGTGACCCAATCATTCACTTTTGAGCAGGTGAAGGTCAGCACTCGAGATCCGTGCCGCTTACTGCACCACCTACCTTATTAATTATACAACACGTACCTACCTCTAATATGACGTGAAAAATTGTTCCAAAAAATCCCCATTTTGGAGCTGTTGCTATGTGTCTGCCGGCTCTAATCGAACTCTGCCTAGTAGCTCGATCTTTTTCTATTATATCATCTGCTGAGCTGGGCTGAAAAAAATACAGAATAGGTGTATTGCTCTTGATAAATGTTATAAATAATTCGAGGACTGTAATACGTGCCTCATTTCGATCGCTAAACATAAAAAAAAACATTCTTCTTCGAATCCTTTCAAGGTCATCATATCGTAATACATTTGAGTTCGGCGCAGCGTGTCTACGTACCATTCTATAACTCATGTCATCACCTGAACAGTCACTTCTTTTCTAACCACCATCCACGCATGAATGTTTCTTTAGTCTTCCTTTACTCATTTTATAACAGTCACTCACTCGTCCACAGATCTGACAACATTGTCCCCAATCCCCCACATCACTTGTCCATACTACTGTTACAACCTATTAAATAACATCGTCAAATATTTTGTCCTCTGAGCAGTTTCTTAATTAATTTAATTTGACCCTGAATACCTTTTGTATTGTCAGAGGCGTCTCTAGCCCTTGTCGCGCCCGTGTGCAACTAGTACTCTGGCGCCCTCTAGTCTTGGAGGAGAAGGGTCAAAATGCAAGACTAACAGTTTTCCATTTTAACCCTTCCTCCCGTCTTATTTTCAAACGAAAATTAATTCGGATGAAAATGGTGCAATTTTAAATTATATTATGTCGGGAAGCAAAAAGTTTTTTAGGAAGGAAGGGGTTAAGCGGCAATTACAATGTCCTTTTTCAGGATCTGATATTCAGGATGTAATTTAGGATAAGAAAAGTCGCCAAAGCACTTACAGCTTGGCCAGAACATCTTGAAACGGAACTAATCTTTTTGTTTGCTGAACAACGCGTTGTCAGCAAACGTTGCAACGTTTTAAATTATTTGATATTTGATGTAAACAAAGAAAGCATGTTTTTTAGATTTATTATTGTGCCATAAAACTAACGTAATAGGTAAGTAAAAAAAAAACATTCAAAGTGCTGGTAGCGAGAGCATTGTGGTGACTTCCGGTTTTCTACTCTAATTTGCCAAGCTGTACCAAATTGTGTCTTAATTAGAATGCTACTCATCCTAACTGCGTTTACACTGCCCTGAATTCAGGACGTCTTGAATATCGGATCCTTAAATCGGACAATGTAATTGCCGCTATACAGATTAAATTTTTCAACTGGGCGTGGATAATATCCGAAACTGAAAACGTTGAAAGGAGTTTCGAGGTCGATTTTGACGAAAACTAGAAATGCATCATTGTATTTAAGAAAAATCAATAATACTAGCCAGGAATTGAACCCGCTGATTTTGGAAGAAAAATAACACCCTGCGGTTATTACACTATCACTCCAGTACATACCTACTCTAAAATGTAGAACAATTTTGTGTTAAGATTTTCAAGGTACAATTTTTTTTTTGTGTGAATTATACTTGTTGTGATTTTCTTTACCATTTGACTTTTTCTGGCTTCTTATTTTATTTGCTCATGACCTCCACATTGTCCGTGTCATTTTTACAACAGCCAGAACATTTTTCATTTTAACCCTTAATTTGGCAAGACCAAAAAAGTTGTAGTAGAAAGTTGGCATTAATAATTATATTGTGTTAATATGCATTCAAACCTTACGGGAAAAATAATAAAAAAAATATTACATGAAGGGTTTCCTGAAAACACAACGTTAAGTATACTCAACAAAATCCTATGGCTAAAGAATTACTTTATACATAGTATTATATTATATATAAATAAAAAAAGGTTCACATGCAGTATTTTTATGTAGTAAGAAATTTTCACTTAGTTAACAATATAATTAACCATTAGTTTTGGCATAAATTTCGTCAAACAGATTGTAAGAAATGAAATCGATGAAATAATTGAATTAGTTCTTTCTATTGGGACCCTAGAGCTTGCGAACGCTTCTGGATCTACTTCAGCACAATGAAGGACACTTCCATGAGACCATTTAAACTTAATTACATGTTTTTCTTGGGTACAGGGGTTATCTGGATCATGCTTAGTGGAGTGGAGTGGAGATAGAATACAGCCTTCTGTCTCCAACGATTTGCTAGAAGCTGTAGTACGTGTTGGTAGTGGCGCAAAAGCCAAGATTTGTGTAAATTGTAGAGGAGAATCACTTGCCTAACTGAAAATGTATCATTTCATTTGAAAAAGTGCTAGAACTGTCATTTCAATAAGTCTCACCATGCAGACTTGTTGAGCATACTCTACATAACAAGATTACTCACCATCGAATTTTGTTGAGTATACTTAACAATCAAGTTCACTGACTCCTCGTGTTCTTATTCAGGTGAAAAATGGATTTGTAATATTTTTAATGTATTGATTACCCAATAAATAAATAGAAATAAGCAAAATATGTACCAAAACTAGACCAAAACCCAACAAAAATAAATATTTACCTTTATGGGTCACAGATGACGTTGTCTCGTTGTCTTTTCTGGTTCTCTATTGTCAAGTAAAATATTGACAGGCCGATAGAAACCTTTTCCTACTATAATTAACTATCATTGAAGTATTCCTAGCCTATAAAATTTGAAACCACAGAAGAAAAAATGACATCTAGATTTTTTCAAATTTTATGTTGAGTATACTTAACTGTACCAAATTAAGGGTTAAGGACAAAACCACTTTTCACGATGTGACATTGTTTTCTGGTGTACTTATTGCGCGTCTTAATGCCCCAGTGAGACTAGTATTAGGGGGTTATTCTTGGTATAGTTGTATTCGTAGTTGTAATTAGATGGCTTATTTATACTCAAAAGTATTTTCCCATTAATTTACAATGATTAGAAAAACATTTTAGAGGCTATCGTTTCAGTTTCTGGAGACGTCGCAAATATTAGACAGGGCGCCTGTGAAATATGGCTATTTTGGTTGTAAATAATATTGAAGTGAAATAAAAACCATATAAACATTGGTTCATACATAAAATAAACACTTACACAAAATACACATAAAGAGTAAACTTCGGAAAAAACAGTCGCGCGTGTTCTCGCGCGCTCTACTATTATAGAATTTAGTTTTCGAGTGAAATTACCAACAAACGCGGTCGTGCAGGTCGCTGCTGAGATGCTTATAGTAATCAATAGTTACTAAAAAGTTACTAATACTATGAGTGGGGGCTCTAAAACACATAACTTACGTTAAAATTCCACGAAATGCATGTGTGTTCTACAAAAGTAGAACGAGCGACTAACGGAGTGCTATTCTACATATAGTGTTGCTAATAAGGAACAATTTCTGGGAAGTAATCATATACGGAAACTTAAGGAAATAGCAGATTTTTATGCTTTGCTTCTGCGCATTACACGAGCGCAGGGTCTTTGGGAGCGCCGGCATCGACGCCTATTTGGTGGTGTCGTATTAGAGGGCGCTCGGCGCCCCCCTAAACCCGGCGCCCGCGTGCACCGCACACCCTGCACTATAGGTAAAGACGCCTCTGTGTATTGTTCATATCTGACAGAACTTCCGCCGCGTATTATCGGTCGCGTAACCGCGTAACGCCAGAACTACCTTTAGGTACTATTATTATATATTCTGTGCCAGAACAGACAAATGTACCTATAGAAAACACTTGACCGTACACACTCAACCGATGATACGTTAGTGTTTCAAAGAACATTCGATGATACGCTCGACGGATGTTCCGTCAGATATATTCATGAACCTTCCCAAAATGTACGGCTCAGATACTTACTGGCTGTGCACTGCAACAGGGTGATATAATAGCGACGAATACAATCGTGACTAGGACGTAATGCTGCACTCCAGACGCCATGGCTCTAATCCCTCGGCTTTGCCGTACCTGTATAAATTCATTAAAAAAAACAAATGAGTAATATTACGCATTAGCGCCTACGTCAAGAATCGTAATGTTTTTAGGAAAGAAAAACGTTTAACAATGAAATTAAAAATTCGACTTTGTCGGGCACGGGCGGCGCGGCGGTGCCGGTGGGTGGTCTGATTCAGAATAAAGTAGGTTTGAATCCTGCTTGCAGTCGTATTTTTGTTCCCTAGACAATCTTAGTTTACAATATTTTAATTTACAAGATAACTATGGTTTTACCATCATACATTTTTAAGTAACCGAGTATTATGAATCAGCTGTGTCATACTCCTCACATTATGCATTTTATTGCAGAGAACACCTCTATCCAACCCCTCTTTTAATTTTTACTTAAACATTACGCTTGTAATGAAACAAGCGTATTGTTTTAAAAGTAAAAATTAAAAGAAATACCATTCATTTGGTAGTGATTCGGTAATTCTTGTTTACACAAGTAGAACATGCCGATTTCATCACTATGTTTTGCTTCATCGTTTTGAGCGCAGTATAGTGATGAAATTTTAACGAAGTAGTGCGCCTGCCTAAATTCGAACCCACGTGTGCATCGAAATGGTGGGTTCAGTCTTCAGAGTTAGCGCAAGGTGTGGACAGTGTTGGCAACGGCCTCACACGCCCACAACCAAATAAAAAAGTAATCGGTCAAGTGCATGCCGGAACGCACAAAGTAAAGGGTTCAAAATGTTCTCCCATTCATCTCTAACTTTAAGAAAATATGATAACCATAAGTTCTTAATTACCTACATTTTATATGTGACGTTAACTATGTATAAGATTCCCTTTTAACCGACTTCAAAAAGGAGGAGGTTCTCAATTCGGTCAATATAATAATTTTACGTGGTTAAATCATCAAGAGTCCTCCCATCCAGGACAGGACGGGAGTGACTGTCAGACTTGGTACTGATTAAATCCACGGTATCCTTCAATAGCCCTTTATAACCGGGGCCACGGTTACTCGATAGTTCCCCGCTACCCTACTAGCAGGTTAAGAAACATGTCTGCGTCATAGAAATCGGACCTTAGCATCCTTGGAATATCCGATGTATGTACATCTAGATACAAAAAAAACGGGGAATTTAACTAACTCCTTTGAAGTCGGATAAATTATAAAATGTCAAAATTGATCAATTACAGCCTGATCTTTTTGTGTAATAGTTATTTGTGCAACAAGAGAGCAAAGTCGTTTTTTGCTGCGAGTGCTGATTTTGAATCTTGAGCAAGCGAAGGATTCAAGGATTGAATCACGAGCGTAGCGAGTGATTCTAAAGTTGAATCCTGAGTGTAGCGAGAGATTCAAAGGCACGAGATACAAAAAACTTTGCTCTCGTGTAACACACATAACTTTTCACTTCAGCAGCGAGAACACTTTAGGAGATAAAATAATAAATAGGAATAGATTAAAATAACTTTTTTTTTAAAGTAGCTTTCAACAATAAGTAAATACTCCGCACTGTAGATAATCGTCTCGTCTGTGATATATCTAAAAAATAAGATAGCAACACCGTCTCCGAAAAACTGCTTGCGCCCTTTGTTAAGTCTCCATTCATTGAAGACATGGTATGGTTTCAGATATTTAGTTAGAGTTAGGAAATTTAATTCTGCATTAATAATTTGTTGTTTTAAATGGTTATGTTAAAATAAGTACTGTTCTCGTCGCTAGTTTTACGCATTTTTTTTTTTTAACTTATTCAACTCTTTACGCCAGCCATGAAATTTTATTCCCGCTCTTTTATTTTTAAATTAAGGCGTGTTCGGAAATAGCATCCATAATATTATAATATTCAAAATATTTATTAATAAATTGAAACTAGAAATAAATATTTACAGTAAATGCTTATTTTCATTTAAATACAGCAATAAGTTAAAAATTCAATAAAATACATTCGAAGACATTATTATCTTTTTGCATTTCTTTGGTTAGTAGGTACAAATTTCCGAACGTGTTTGTCTTTGAGACCAAATTCAAAATCGGAACTTCGAAAGGGCTGGTGTTTGTCTCTCTCTCTTTCTATTGGCGGGAAAGAGATAGAGTGTTAATGTTTCGAATTGTATGATTAACTCAAGGCTGAATATGATATTCGCGGCTTTTTTTAAAACAAAAATTAAAAAGCTACTTTGTCTCACTAGTGTGCAAAATTGCATTTTGCTCACTGATTTCAGGCAGCAAAACCTACATGTTTGAGCTACTGAAGTGAAAAGGATTTTTATAAGTTTACAATATTACATTTTTGGGTATAAAAATTCTGGAGCGACACGGTCCACCCTGTACCCCTCCTTTCCTACGCCCATGGTCAAAACCGTCAAGACTAATCAAATGGGTCCACACTCGATGCGCGTTGCATCGTTTCATTACCCAGCAAGGTATACAACGTGTAACGCAAAACCTCTGGTGGGGTAACTCAGCCCATGTTACTGAACAATGGTTGTTCTAAGATCTAAGTCTATTGGATATTAAAAAACTTGAGAGGTGTCAAGGGACACCCGGATGGAACAAAGTTACTGTATACACTCAACAAAAAGAATCGTCGCGACTCCACTCCAGTCCGGTCCTGTCAGGTCCGGTCCAGTCCAGTCCTGTCCGTTCCGGTCCGGTCCGATCTGGTCCTGTCCGGTCCGGTCCGGTCCAGTCCACTCCACTCCACTCCACTCCAGTCCATTCCATTCCATGGTAATAAACACGGGTAATGTATTCCTTTTGCGTCGCGCAGTCGGAAAAAGTGTCGTGACAACTTTTAAGAATTTTTTCCGTCCAGCCCCCTTTCATAACGCGCGATAAGGAACTTCGTTCCAAAAAAAAAAAGATTTTTCATACTGATGGGCCCGATCAATTTCTCATTATGAATGAAAAACCATTTCTTTTTTGTGAATTTCCAAGTCTTAGAACAAACATTGTTCAGTAACATGGGCTGAGTTACCCCACGAGAGGTTTTGCGCATTTAACGTTACACGTTGTACAGTTCATAATGACCACCTTCCAGGTGTAGCTTGATCAGGTTTTCCACCCTATACCTACCTACTCTATTTTCTGTAATAGTATTGTATACTGTTTTAAGTTTTATCGGTATATGCCGTTCACTTCCACGATCTTGGATAGAATGTATAGTTACGCATAGGTATAAAGCGACGCGACATTTACTTATGCTTGCGAAAATTACCTCCGTCGTCATTACGATGCGATGCGATGTCGCAAAATACCTGCTTGCCTGCCTACTGTGGTTAAGCGTTGCGATTGCGACTGTCTGGGGTTATCTCTAAATATTCTTTTATAAGTCACGAATCTTCAGAATTATAGTTCCAGAATACTAGGGCATTTACTGCTACGAAATTCTTATACATACTAATAGGATAAGTTTTTCAACCGGGCGTGATTGGCTCTAGCCTAAACTATGAGGAATATCAAAAAACGTATAAAGAAGTCTCGAGGCCGATTTTGATGAAAACTAAAACTGTATCATTGGATTTTAGAAAAATCTTAAATACTGGCCAGGAATCATACCCGCCGATTTTAGAAAAAATCACACCCAGTATTATTACATCATTCGATAGTGTTGCTACTATGGATCAAATTCTGGGGAGTACATTTACGGAAAACTTAAGCTTTTTTACCTCAGGCGCGCGATTACATCCAACTCTCCCGGAACAGTTTATCATTACAGCGCCTTTATGTCATAGTGGTAAAGACGATTTTCGATTGTAAATGATTATAAACACCAGTGTGCGGTTGACCTATCGTGTTGCGTACGAGGCTGTCGAGGTCTCACCACTCTCAGCACAGCCAAGCAAGGATACAATATGAATGTTTTTTATTTATTCGTTTCATTCGTTTCCACACTAAGGTCATATTAACATTTTAAGTGACGGTAAGTATAGTACCGAAATACGAACGAAAGGAAATGCCAACGTCAGTTTTTGCATTGAAATCAAATTGAAATAATAAATACATAGGTACGTAATTGAACATTACACTGGACATAATATACATAATTATTTCGGTGAAAACTATAAGAATTTAGAAATAAAAAGTACACGCTTAGTAGCAGTTGAAAATCTATGTAGGTTATAGGTAGGTATTTATTTATTTTTTGTCCTATGTTTTAAAACGAATTGAAAAATAATGACACCTATCCATCAAGCCGATTATTATCTATTATGTACTGTAGCATAAACATACTATACCTTTATTCTGTGACTAAACTACCAAGGACCTACCTCTAAGTTGATGAGGTGTTGGGTACCGTGCTGTGATGGTGCACCATCAGATCGGTTACCGTTATAATTACTTCCCAGAATTTGATCCCTATTAGCTACACTATCCAATGGTGTAATAATACAGGGTGTGTTTTTTTTTCCAAAATCGATATCGAATCGGTTCGATAGGTATCGGCCAGAGTTATTGATTTTTTAATCGGCCTGGAGAATCCTTTCTACGTTTTTTGATATTCCTCATAGTTTCCGTTATACAGGGTGTTTCTTTTAAATTGGCCAAAAGGGAGAAAAGTAAAAAGGGTCTTTAGGAACCTTTAGTTCTTTTTTGATCTTGACAATTTCGGCGTTTTTTATTTTTTGGTCGTGTGAGTTGCCCACAGAAAATAAATAGAAACACTCTGTATATAGCCATCCACGCCCAGTTGAAAAAAATCAACCTGTATACTGTCAGCTTGGCTGGCTGCGGGTATCGTTAATCGGCAATTTATTTAAATGTAAGTTGTGGATATTTATATTTGCCATTTGATTATTATAGTTATTCTATCTACTACTAAACATCTTAGGGCCAATTGTTTGATGATTGTTGAAATTCCATACATTTTTAACCATTTGTTTAATAAAAATCTTCGGGAATTTAACTAATAGTTTTTTTTTTTTTGTTGGGGCACTTGGTGCCTTTATCGGTTTTAGGGTGGCGCAAACCGCGTAACTTCATACCAGATCGTAAGTTGCACAAAACCTCGAGAAAATATGAAAAGCTCTGTTTTTTACTATTAAAGGTTGGTACCTTAGAACACACACACACACACACACACATCATAAATAAAGGCACTTAATAAGGTATCACATTATTACACAAAGATAACTTTGTCAAGAAATTAAACAGTTAAGGGATCTACTTAATATCACTTTAGAATTAACACATTATTACCAATAAGATGTCGGACGGCGTTAGTCCAAGCGATTGCGCTCCGGCTGCGCGAAGCAAGTCGACGAGTGCACTGTATAACACGGTGTCCACACTAAGCGTGCGAAGCCCGCGCCAGCACAAGCACCATCGGTGCCAAGGCCACTGCTGGCGCTGATTGCGAAGCGGTTATTCGTTATGTCAGTTTGTGTTCTACTTATGCAATTGCTTACTAACATTACGGTGCAGTTCGATGGCCCGGCGGTGATTCTTCACTAACATTGTATTTGTGTTATGATTGGCCTTATTGTCTGTATTATGTTTATGATTAATTTAATTTAATTTTATGGTTAATAACGTTTTTATGTATCTACTATGCAGTTATGCAGCCACGTTAGGGGGGGTGAAGGTGAACAAATCATGAACCCCATAATGATAATTACGGTAACTAGAAAATGACGATTAATTAGCTTAAAAATACTTTATACCATTTAATTGTCCAGTTTAATATTTAAATTAACTTCGGAAATAAATCTTAATATTCAATTTTATCTTTGAAAAAAAAAACTCTACGAGCAGAAACTGCACAATTTTTTTTGAAGTTGGTTTTATTTTCCAAAGTTTTTTATTTTACCTAGTGTAACAAGCGTTATATGTAATTACTAGCTGTGCCCGCGACTTCGTTCGCGTGGATAACGGAATTTGACAACGTATTTTTTTGTGCGAAGCGGTTAATTCTCGCCAGGTTTTTTATAAATCATATCGTTTTCATATAAACCCTATATTTAGAATTTATTTAGATTTTTCAAGAATATTTGACGTGTTTGTAATAAACGCCCTCTGTCGTTCAAAGGCAGTACTATTCAATTGCTACTGGATTAGAGCACATATTCTATGTCATTCCATCCCATTCCATACCACTCCATCCCACTCCTTCCCACTCCACTCCGCTCCATCCCACTCCATCCCACTCCATCCCACTCCACCCCTTTCCATCCCACTCCGAACCACTCCAGCCTGCTACATCTCTCACCATCCTACTCCATACCACTCTATCCCACTCCATCCTACGCCATCCCACTCCATCCTACTCCATCCTACTCCATCCTACTCCATCCCACTCCATCCCACTCCATCCCACTTCATCCCACTCCATCCGACCCCATACCACTCCATCCCATGCCATACCGTTCCATCCCACTCCATACTACTCCATCTCACTCCATCCCACTCCATAGCATTCTATCCCACTCCATCCCACTCCATTCCACTACATCTCACTCCATTCCACCCCATCCTGCTCTATCCCCCTCCATCCCTCTCCAACCCACTCCATCCCGCTCTATTCCACTTCATCCCTCTCCATCCCATTCCATCCTACTCCATCCTGATCCGTCCCACTTCATCCCACTCCATCCCTCTCAATCTCACTGCATCAAAATCCGTCCCACTCCTCTTACTCCACCCCACTCCATCCCACTCCATCCCACTCTAGTCTACTCCATCCAAATCCATCCCATTCCTGCCCGTTCCATCCCACTCCATCCCCCTCCATCCCACTACATGACACTCCATCCCACTCCATTCCACCCCTTCTCACTCCAATTCACTCCATCCCACTCTATCACACTCCGTCCCTCTCCATCCCATTACATCCCACTCCATCCTACTCCATCCCACTTCATCCCACTCCACCCCTCTCAATCTCACTCCATCCCACTCCACCCCTTTCCATCCCACTCCGAACCACTCCAGCCTGCTACATCCCTCTCCATCCTACTCCATACCACTCTCTCCCACTCCATCCTACGCCATCCCACTCCATCCCACTCCATCCTACTCCATCCTACTCCATCCTACTCCATCCTACTCCATCCCACTCCATCCCACTCCAAACCTCTCCATACCACTCCATCCCACTCCATCCCACTTCATCCTACTCCATCCCACTCCATCCGCTTCCATCCCATTCTAGTGTGAGTTAAATAAAAACCTTTTCTTTCTTTCCATTCCATCCCATTCTATTCCATTCCACTCTACTCTATTCTACTCTACTCTACTCTACTCTACTCCAAACCACTCCACTCCAGTCCACACCATATTTGAATAGGTATGTTGTTATTCTATTCCAAGCTAGATCGCGCTACTGAACTGCGAGCTGCGTGTCTCGGTGTAAACTTACCGTAATTTTACTTCTGGAACACTTTAAATTCAAATATCTTTTGATAGACTGATCCGATTTCAATGAAACAAAAACTAAATGTTACTTCAAGTTACGGGCTGTCGTTATGTATTAATAGTACATTACTGCCGCGGCCTATAATGGCTACTTTGCTGGTCGCACTGATGATGGCCGACAGCGCAGCCTAGCGCAGCTCCAGGCCGACACAGCGCGGCACGCATGCACCACTTGATGGACGAGCTGAGATAAAAGCCGAGGCCGTAGGCCGAGGCCTTTAAAGCGAGGACAGCAAGGGCTGCATGATGGCCAAGCTGGAAGGCCTAGAGCGTAGCTAGGCTAGCTGGAGGCAATCATAGCGTGACCAGCGAAGCAGACATAGTGGGCCAAGGCTTGTATAGTGCTTTACTCAAAAATGCAAGTACCTAACCTACATAAAACCAGCAAGTGATTTAAATAAAATATATATTAATTAACTAGTTTAATTAAAATAACAATTATGAAAAATACAGTTACTAAAATTCAACACCGACTTTCCCGGTTTCATATTACTTAATAATAGTTTGCGATAATTTTAATGCGATGTTTGACTGCATTTCATTTATTACTTCATTTACATAAAGCAAAAAAGTCACTAAATAAAAATAAAAAATTCGCTGAACCGCGCTTTTGTTCCTTCTTTGAATTTTTTTTAAAATATGGAATTCAATCTTTTTGTGCCTACCTCTTTAAATACAAACAGCTGTGTTTTAAATAAAATCTTTTTGCATTTGTTTTTTTAAAACGTTGAAACGTCAGAATAGCGGCCGGCAATGTTTTGCCGACCTGTTAGAGCGGCCAGCAAAAACATTGCTGGCCGCTCCTTGAAACAGACCCGCAAAGTCGACTTTGCTCAAACTAGGTTGTCAAAATAATGACCACATTACATGCATTTTTGAGTAAAGTTATCTACATAGCTTTCGTACATTTTACGTGATGCCCGAACAAATAAACATACAAACAGACAAACAGACAAAAATTCTAAAAATGCTAGAAATGGGTTCTATTGGTTGTCCTTTAACACGCTGGCTATATTTTTTGACATTTTTTTTAATGTACAAAAATTATTTTTCTACAGTTTTATTATATGTATAGATATAGATTATGTGTAATTTTGCGTAAACAAAGCAACCGTGGAGTTTAGTCAAAACGAGTCCGTCAGCATGGGTGGGAGGAAGTATTTGATGATTTTACCACAATAAAAAAGGCGTTTGGACTGTTAATAAAAATGCAATAGCTGTTCATCTAGCCTCATTTATTAGCGTACTTGCTTATTCCAAACAGAGATTCAAGAAGTTACTAACTCCATTTTACGATATTTTTTTCTGAGTGTGGATACAGGGTCTTTAAATAATATTGGATCTAATCTTAACACTGATCGCATTAGTGGCATATAACCCCAAGCTGTAGCGAATGTGTTGAGACAGGATTGTCTTTGAACAAAGTGCTCCGGGTCGCTCCAAGATGACCTGAAATAACAATAAGTGTTAATTATACAAAATATTATATTGATTCACGTATCAGATAGAAAATTAATTACTTATATGGATGATGCGTTGCTTTATAACGACGACGTTGCGCTAACTTCAGCGGTGGCCGTCGTGTGAGGTGTGAAGCAAGACAGTTTAGTAGAATATCCTCGCAGTTTCTAGTTCGGCGCACAGCCTGCCGCAGTGCCGGCGCCGCGGCCGCGTACTGCGCCAGCACCGAGCGGTGCACCAGCGCCGCGCCCGGCAGCACCATGGAGTACGAGTCACCCCATTTACTGCTGTAACCCCAAGCTCCCTGTACAAATAACCATAACGTTTAGCGAGGTGAAACCTGTTATAACTACAGTTTGTAGTGCACTCATATTTAATGCCAACCTTTGCCTCGTCCCAGTAGTGAGTTCGAGCCGGATAGCCGACTATGCGCTCTGGAAAGTGTTGCCACACTCGAAAAGCAAAGTCAAGCTCTTCTGCCAGTAGAGGAGCATCACCGTCTAGAGAAAATACAGCAGCCGTTGGAACTGCCCACAGTGGTTGCCACCTAGCTGAAACTCCTTCCCTGAAATGAAGAATGGACGCTTAGTTGGATTTGGAGGATACTACTTAGTACATAAGTACTTAAGTAGGTATATTTACCGACACGAGACTATAAATTTTGTTAACAAATAATATTTAGGATATAGACATTGGACACATTATATCGGATTTATGATAGAATCGATGATAAGGCTTCAGCGAGAACTTACTGCCCAATGGCGGCCCAAATGTTTACGTTCTATTAAAGTCCGGTACTGTAGAAAATGGGGTGAATAAGGAACAAGGGTGAATCGATACAAAAAGTTTAATTTCGAATCAGAATTTCATAATTATTTAGAAAAAAACCGGCCAAGTGCGTGTCGGGCCACGCACAGTGTAGGGTTCCGTAGTTGCCCATCAAAGTAGGTACATAATGCGAACTAACTAAACCGATTCGCTGAATTTAATTTTAAAAAGAAGAATTTTTAAAATCGTGTCCAGGAGTCTTTGAGAAATCGGGTAAAATACATAAGAAAAAAGATTACAACGAATTTAGAACCTCCTCCTTTTTTTGAATTCAGTTAAAAATAGTTGACGATAAAAACCTACCTATCCCCAAAAATCATACCTATAAAAGCTGTAAAAATAAAGTTGACAAACTTTCATTTGCAGTTGTCTCCGAAACATTTTGTTTATGAAAATATGATATCCAAGTACATTTTATAAGTTGGTCGGCTATTACTCGTAAAGTTGTAAAGCCTACTTGGTCATGATAATTTTCTTTTAAACTTCGTTATATATACTACTATTGTGAATTTTTTCACACCCCCAAACATAACCGTTTAGCTGGTAGAGGGGGGGGACACTCGAATCGAGCAAAATTTAGCACTTTAAAGCTTAATATTTCACAAACGAATTTTTTTATCAAAAAATTGTTAATGGAAACTATCATTATTTTTTAAAGGCCTATTTAATGATACCCCACACTAAGGGGTACGCGAGAAAAAAAAATCCTCACTTTACGTGTAAGTACTGGAGGTACCCTAAAAAAAAATATTTTACGAGATTTTATTTTACCACTTTTTTGCCACAACAAATCCGTATATTTACACCAAATTACAGCTCTCTAGTACTGTGCGTCTCTGAGCTAAACTGCGGACAGACGGACGGACGGACGGACGGACGGACGGACATAGCGAAACTATAAGGGTTCCTTGTTGACTACGGAACCCTAAAAATCGGAAAACGTGTTTGTGGCCAGCCTTAATTTCGTATTCAGATTATTATTTTGTTTTTGATCGCATTGTCACTACTTATCTTAGTAGAAACTCTTTATTTAAAAAAATTATAGTTTCTCGTGGCGGCAACTATTGCTTTAAAGGGGTTTGAAGATTTTTGTATTGAGGGTGGCCCTTCAAACCTCTTAGGAGCATTTTCAAATTACCCAGGATAGTGAGTGGTGGCGTCGACTACGAGCACGGGTAACGGATCCCGAATGTCACCAGCTAAGCGCGATAACGACTTTAATGAAGGTGCGGCGCGCTCGCTATCCCACATCAACACGACCTACACATAAAAATATGTTTCAGAAAAATTTTACCATTATTGTGCTCACAGGGTCACTATGGCTAATTCCCATATTACCTTCTCACAGTATTCACTGCTCGCTATGTTGGCGAGTAGCTTATGTAACGCTGGTGATGTAGCTTGAACGTATAATAAAGCTGTATACGTATTTCCCGGCGTAGGCGGAGGCGTTGCCAAAGGCACGGACGGAGCAGGGAGAGGAGACAGTTGGGCAGATGGACAAACTGGGGCTTGAAGAGTGGGGGCCGCAATAGGGAGATGAACTCGGGAATCACCATAAGTTGCCAACGTTCCCAGGGCACCAGGATATGCGTTCCAAATTAATGCTTCTCGTTGTTTCGACAATCTATGTGCCAAAACACGTTCCAATAAAATCTGTAAATTAAATCATAATATTATTTCGATGAACGCTAGAGATACCTAATGGTAATCGCGTAGTCATAAAGGTTTACTAATGGATAGCGCTTTCTGTGAAAAGATTTTAAGAGTCTATCACTTACAAAATGATAGACTTTTAACATCTTTTTTTAAGCATAAAAAAAAATTACAGACTTCAAACATAACCACAGAAAGTGTAAAACAGCGTTTCTTTCGGAAGTTGGTTTTGACTTTTGTTTTTTTTTTCATTGATTTTTGCCGCTGGGCCACCGACTTCCGAATTAAAAGTTAATTTGCACTTTTTGTGTTTTTGAAGTCAGTTTGTTTTTTTTGCACTACCTACCTATTAGTATATGTTCAGGATTAAGGATTTTGCTCAGCTTATACCAGTAGGTAAAACGCTAATAACCTATGGGCTTGTCCAAAAAGGGCCAATTCCGCGCGAATCACGCGCGAGTCGAGGGTCTGGCGTTATGCACGCGATTTACGCGCGTATTTTGAATTCGCGCGATGCTTGTGGACGCGATGTATTCGTGCCTAGTATCTCAATCGCGCGAAACGTTTCGCGACGAATTCGCTTCTTCTGAACAAGGTCTATACTACCATTATTTTGCGTGCCCGAAGCTTATGTTCATTTTAGAAAAATCAATAATCTTTGCCAGGAATTCTGCTGATTTTGGAAAAAAATCACACCCTGTATTATTACAAGATTTCAATTCCTGGCCAGGATTATCGATTTTTCGAAAATCTAATGTTGCAGTTTTAGTTTTCGTCAAAATCGGCCTCGAAACTCTTTTCAATGTTTTTGCAAGTTTTTTGATATTCGTATTTGTCTAGGGGCTCTGGTAACAAAAATAGGTAAAAGTAGGTACTTACACTTAGTTGAGTATATATTTACCTCTATAGTAGTAAATGCAATTTTTTCAATTGAAGAAAAATACTGCTCCCACAGGAATTGCGTCTGTTGCCGTAGAGCAAGAATACGCTCAGGAGGAACTGAGCGGACCAGCTCAGGTACCTAGACAATAATTTTGATTATTATAGATTGAACAGAGAATAAACGCATCATCTATTGTCTATGTGCGAAGTGGGTGGTGGGGAACGGCAAATCGATCGTAGCGCACGACGTGGCAGAAATGTGAATTAATTCTGGGCTGTCATGTGTCAAGTTGCTTTATTTTCAAAGATAACTTATCATCTAGTTGACATGATTTGACAGATGACAAGTCCTGAATAGTTGCGGCCACTAGGGGCGCTGTCATCGCGCACACAACGAATACAGTGCATTTACTTGCAATGTGAATGTTGAGGAATGTTAGTAGAGCATGCGCTCAATGCGTCAATGCGACGCGACATACAGAAAGAAGACCGGTAGACCCCAAGGAAACAAGCGATACATTATGATTGTATGCAGTGTATCTTTTGATGCAATACTTCGCGTGGGATCGTTTTAAAGGGCATCCCGCGGGTGGTTATTAGTCAATCAAGTCTGACAGTCTCGTCCTCCGCTACACCTAGAGCGGGAGGACATCGAATTATTAGTAACTAGCTGTTGCCAGCGGTTTCACCCGCTACAACTCGAAAATTATCCCACGGGAACATAAAATCGGGATAAAAACTATCCTATGTGTTAATCCAGGTTATAAACTATCTGTGTACCAAATTTTAGCCAAATCCGTTCAGTGGTTTTTGCGTGAAAGAGTAACAAACATCCATACATCCATACTTACAAACTTTCGCCTTTATAATAGTAGTAGGATAGGGTAACACTAAAAATCAACATTGCCGCGCCATTAGAAAAGAAGAAGAAACATATAAACATTATAGACCAACAGTATTTTTGTCCATAATGTTATTTTTGTCTTTCGATTATGTAGATAAGGGATTCAATGAATACATAATGTTTTAACTTTTCCTTATTCGTGATGCGGATTTTCTTAGAAAAACCGCGCTCAGACAAACTAGGCGTAACGCGGAACCGAGGATTAAATACCTGCAATAGGAGACGTTCATCTGCCCAAATAACAGCACGGCGCCAATCGATGCGTTCGTCAAAAGGTAACCGCCAACCATTGCTTAATAAAACGGGTATACATCCCGCTGCTAAAGCCTCAAGAAACCGATATGAACCCAAACGCCGTCCTCGTGCCACAAGGCAAAACGTTGAGTTGGCTAATAACTGCTCATAGTCAAATCTGTGAAGGTGAAAATATAAACTTTTAATAATTAAAACTCAATGAGCATCTTTGGGTCTCCTAAAAATAAGTAATATTGATGCGTGATATAAATTACATAAGGAACTGAGGATCTGAGGTTCTGAGGATTTCTATTGACTTAATTATACTTTCTCCGTTTATACGAGAAAGAGCATTTTTTGGTCCTATACCTATTTTGTTTAATAGGTAGCTTAATTGCTTTACTTTTTAAGTAAACTTGGATAAATATTTTTCTGATATTTTTTATGCATTATTAGCTCGTAACAACAATACTCATTACAAGAAATTGTGTGATATATTCACAATTAACCACCGAGGTACGGTCACGCCGCAATCACGGCGATAAGACCTCTCTTTGAAGAGTGGCTGGAGAGGCGCTACGGCGTTACCTTCAGACTACCTCACACGATTGCTTCGGGAGGTTCCTGTGTCGGAACGGTCGGGAAGAAATTACTGGGTGTCATCAATGCGAGCATCGCCCAGGGGACTCGGTGGAGCGTCCTGCTCCACTCACCGACTCACGTTTCAAAGACCTATCATAAATTTGACGGGGGCCACATAGAGTGCCAAAGCTAACGGCACAGTTGGCGCAGGCGGGACAGGCAGGGGAAGACAGCTTCCACCTCACGACCCATAGTCGCGGGACACGCCCGCGGCAACGGACGGACGTCACGAAGTAATTTTCGGCCAATCGTCAGCCGCTTCCAACCGGTCCTATTGTCTTTAGGGGAGGCCTGTTCAGCAGTGGACGTCTTACGATTGATATGATGATGATGATGATGGTGACTCGACGTCCGATCATGGAACATGCCCAGGTCGACGCGACGATCTCAGAACGAGTAGATTTTAATAGATATAATTATAATTGATCATAACATTGAAGATGTAGTGAAGATTGCTTATCGCTTTCTATCTTTCCTGTCGCTAACATCAGAAATTTTAAATAGATTTTCAACTTTAGGCTCTAGGCTATAAAGTTGAAAATTTATTGTGGAGTACCAAGCATTTACAATTATTGTTTGCGAATTGTTGTGACTTGGCTAGGAAGGCAGGACGCCGTGACGCCTATCCAGCCACTCCTCAAAGAGGGGTCTTACCACCGCGATTGCGCCGTGCCCGAAATATTTGTATGACCTACAAGTAGTTGTTCTGGTTCTGGGTATTAGCATATGTGAGTTTCAATGTATAAGTCAACCTAATTACAGCTTTTGCTATTTATGTACTATGACGAAAATCTATTTAAGTTAATTCCTTGAATGAAATGTAATGAATAGCACTTCTTAAATTTTGGAAATATTGACACATCCAAAACTCAATTAACAAATTCAGAAGCGAATCTCAAAGAGAGGCCTGTCCTATACTCACTCATAGGAATATTGTTATGATTTATGTTATAAAGTAATATAGGTAAAAGATTCACTTACTTATCATACTCTCTGTTGTCTTCATCACACCTTTCGTCACGTAAATCCTTCCAAGATTTTCCATGGCGGCAAGTAGTTACGAGAATTAGATGATTACCATCATGTAAATGCCACAATGAATTTCTTGTCTCACTGCCTATACCATGAACATATCTCTTGCCTTTAAAGGCCAACAAATGTCTTCTTGGTGCAGGGAAAGGATTGCTAGTGGCGGCAGGTGGAACACCACCACGCTCTGGATGTTCTTTGTGAAACAATGGCAATGAAATATCAAATTCGTCTCTAAAGAAAGCTTCCGAAGCACTGGCTCTAGCTAAAATGGCCTCTCCTGGGCTAAATCCAATCGCACTTTCAGCATAATCAGGCCAAGTTCCAGCATACAAATTGAATATTAGATGATTTCGTCCATTGTTCCAGTGAGGTAAGCGAGATAGACGTGCTGCCACATCTGGCGCATGCTCAGGAGACAGTGGATCGGCATCTAATGTGTCTATTGCAGGCACAAACAGGCAAGCTTCATTTGGATCTCTAGTGGCATACCGAGATTCTCTGATGACTGATAATACTTTCCGATATGACGCACTTACTGGGCCATCACTGGGATACACGTAAATTTTTGGATCTTTACCACACTTGGAGAAATCGAAGCATGTATCCATTCTACAGGGAATAGTTCCCGTAGTCAATTTTCTATGAGGTTGAGAAGGTAACTCTGACAGCTCTTCTAAAGAAGCGAAACTGGCCAGTTGACTCAGACGGCTGTTTTGAGTCCGCTCTGACTTTAAATGGTATGTACCTAAATAGCAGTATACCAGAACCCCGCAGGTAAAAGAGAGGAGAACAAAACGTTTTTTAGCTTGCATATTTATCACTTGTAATAAAAATACTGCTTAAATATTGATTTTACTAGCCGTTAACATAGCTTTAGTAATTAAATTGGTAATTCTTCATTATTCCTATATTTAACAACGTCGTCTGTTTGCTACGGGTATCACGATTAATTTGCGATCAATCTTTGAATAAAATTTAGAATTCTAAATTTCTAAACCAAAACACAAGATAATTTTTGATGACTTGATACTGACAGCACCTCTGACAGGGGTGCGTTTAAATCCTTCGGCGGTATTTCGCCGGAAAAAAATTAAACTAGCGAGGTTTCGCTGAACGGAGTCATAAGTTTCTGTCAATGTTAGTTGTCAAATTCAATTGACGGCTCAGTTTATTGAACAAAATAATCAATTTGCCGGTTTTAATATAAATCCATAATCCACAAATAATATTTACTCTATAAAATAAAAATAATATTCGTTTTTACGGCGCGAATCGAGCAAAACAACAAAAATTAATGTCAATCTGACAGCAGGATAAAATTTTGCGTGGTAAAAAGGTCGCAAATATTTATTCCATTTAGTAAAAACCTATACCAGCGGACGACCGTAAACGGGGCAGATTAAATTTTAGTTAGCTTCATTTTTCAACTCTCGGTGTGCTTGAACGGGGTGTTTGACATTTAGTCAGTATAAATTTAAACTGGATAAAGGATTTAAACGCAGCCCAGGGCTGCGTTTAAATCCTTTATCCAGGTTAATTTTATACTGACTAAATATCAAACAGCCCGTTTAAGTACACCGAGAGGTGAAAAATTATACCAATAAAAATTTAATCTGCCCCGTTTACAGTCGTCCGCTGGTGTATGTTTTTGCTGAAAGGCATAAATTTTTGCGACCTTTTTAGCACGCAAAATTTTCTCCTGCTGTCAGATTGACATTAAGTTTTGTTGTTTTGCTGCATTCGTGCCGTAAAACGAATATTTTTATTTTAGAGAGTGAATATTATTTATGGATTATGGATTTAATTAATATTACACCGGTAAATTGATTATTTGTTTCAAAAACTGAGCTGTCAATTGAATTTGACAACTAACATTGACAGAAACTTATGACTCCGTTCAGAGAACCCTCGCTAGTTTAATTTTTTTCCGGCGAAATACCGCCGAAGGATTTAAACGCACCCCAGCCCAGCTTGACAGTGACACTTTCAGACAGAGTCCGAGCCACAGATTACCAGCGTTGCCAGACCGTACCAAAAAGTACGGTTTTCCGTACTATTCGTCATACAATCGTACCACAACCGTACCTTGGCTAGACCGTACCTTTTTCGTACCTTTTCTATACTTCTGATTTATTTTTCACTACACAGGTAAATAACAATAAATAAAACTAAAACTTATAGAAAATAATGAGACTCGTACTTTTTTCAACTTTCTGACACATTTGATACTAAAATATGGGCCCAAATTACATAAATGGAATTTTCTTAGTTCCTAAAACATTATATTTCATTTTTTTTTTGACAAATACCTTGTTTTTTCTGTAGAATATGAGTAGACTAGCATTTTTCAAAATTCTAGCAAAACCGTACGGGTCGGAATTCTTCTGCAAGAACTAGATCAGTTTTTATTTTCTTCGAGTTCATTCTATAATTGATTTACAAATAAATTTGTTCAATATTGGCAATCGGTAATAATTTTCTACTTCACCATGTCCCTTTGAATATTCGATTCCATATCGCTTTTTTTCCAACCTATGATTGCGAACAGCCAACTCGAAGAAGAAAAAAAACTGATCTAGTTCTTGCAGAAGTATCCTGACCCAAACCGTACCTTGAAGTTAAAAACCGTACCTTTTCAGAAAGCCAACCGTACCTTTTTGGGAAATCATACTGGCAACGCTGTTATTAAATGTACAAAGATTTACAGTATGGACCATTTACTTAGAGAATGACCGAAGATAAGGGTGCTTGTACATACATGTCGCATGTAACCCGCGCAAGTGCTTCAACATGCTCAAGCTACATGCGCCGTGTAAATGCACCCCGCGGTTAGCTTGATCAAGTAGCTTTCGCATGTTATTCGCGCGGGTGAACCGCAAGCCTGTAACTTTACTTGCTCGAGGCGCACAGACTACTAAGATACGTAGTATCTCTAGTCATACGTAGTATTTCTAGTCTGTGGCTCTGTGCTGTGGTCTATATAGTCTGTGTTCATTTTACACGCTTGTCTTTTTTTCTTGATTTCTTTTCTTGTCAAAGAGTTTCTTGTGTGTGGCTGCATGTGGCTGTGTGCTGTGCTCACTGTTCGTTCCACGTTCGTTCGTCGTTACTTCTTTCCTTGATTTAAAAATCGTTGACGGAATTATTTATCAAGGTAAAGTAAGTTACCGTTTTTAAACTAAGATGTGTAATATATATCCTTACAGGCTTGTAAGAACAAACATTTGGCAGATTTTCGCAAATCCTGTAGATGGACGCCATTTTTCGAAACAATAAAATTTGACTTACCCGGCTCGTGCCGGTGGCATAGTATTGGCGTTTTTCGATAGCTTTTTATAACATTTATACGATTATTCGATGTTGGGTGTTTAGGTAACTTAATCTAGATTATTGTTCTCCTGACTAAGAATAACCTGCCCGACCTGACGCGACGCCGACTTAGGACGTGGCTGTTGCACTCATAAACTCAATCGATTTATATTTCAACAACAATACTAAGATAACAGTAATTTCTTTGCTTTCATATAGCTGAAGGGCCCCGGATACATCTAAATTATGAGTAGGGCCCCATAGCCAGTCGTCTTGAAGATCAAAGTGCGAAATCGATAGATCTGCCTACAAATATCGGTAGTTTTGTTTACAAAACCAGTAGAAAATCATGTCTTAAAATCCAAAGTTTATAATAAAGAACTTAAAACAATTCAACACGCAATAACAACATACTCAAAGCTCTGTACACAATGACTTGTAAAACAATAAGAATAGAATTGGATTTGATAAACAGCATAGCTATTTAACTCACTTTACTGCTTTGGTGGAAACATAGATGTGTATCTGGACTGAGAGCCCTTTTTATTTTAATTGGTGGCTCAACTTGAAACTTATAATATGAATTCAGAGTGTTATTCTTAACACCACTGACCATAACCTTAATCTAGAATGAAAGCTTTAATGAACAAAATATGTCAGGCCCTCATAACAGACGCACTCTTTTAAGTGGCATAGCATAAATCTTAAAATATACAGAATGTTTCTTTTATAATGGCCAAAAGGGAGAAATCCAAATCCATAAGAGATACAGGAAAGCTTTCTTAGGAACCTTTAGATCTTTTTTAATGTTGAAAATTTAGTTTTTTTTTTCATTTTTTGGTCAAGTGTGAGTTATTCACAGAGGTGAGTTAAATTGGCCAAAATTTTATTAGTGCCGTTTGATTCATGTAAGGATCATTTCATTGTATCACAAGAAAGAAATTGGGACGGTGGAAGTTAGTTTCATACATACTGTTTGTACGAAAAAAAAATTGTTTTTGAAGGAAAATATCTGGGCAGTAGAAGTTGATCAAAAGTACAGTAAAGTTTCTTTTAACAGCATATAGTTTCTCAGTAGTAGTCAGTATTTCATTAAATTTGACCCACTTCTGTTCCCTAGACATAAAATCAAAAAATTTTGAAAAAAAATATATTGGTTATTTTGTCATTCATACATTTTGTATGAAAAAATATTTTGAATCATGGCTATCCTATACAATTAGTTCATCCTTTCGATTAAAAATTACAAATTATTGTTCTAAATAAAATTTGAATGAAAAAAATAAGAGTTTCAATCATTTCACATTAGGGCTCTCCCTCACTGCGAGCATTCCCCTGTAATGTAACATTACAGATTCGAACATTCGAAGTCAATAGAGCATCAAATTGCGCACTTTTATGTTACATTACAGGTGAATGCTTGTGGTGAGGGATGCCTTTAGATGTCACAGAAAAAAATGATTTCTACAAATAATTATGATATTAATTTTGTTTTTAATTAAACACATCAACGCTGGTTAATTCAGTCTGAACTAATGTTATATATGTATTGTGTACACTTCAGTTTTCCTAATGAATCAATGTCATCAAATTGATGATCTTGATTTAAAATTTAAAAATCTGGTCAGTCTACTCCACATGTATGTGAAGTACCTACCAGATTTGAATGCTGAAGTCCAGATAGACAGTAATATTAAACAATGATGTACATTTATGTGTACTAAATTCACTTAAGGGGGATGCTCCAACCAGCCCGCGAAATTCATTTTTTTTACGTTTTTTGCAATTTGAAGGCCAGTGACATGTTGTAGCTTTATAAATATATGAGTTGCGGTAATAAAAAGTATAATTTTAAATATAAAAATTATCAAAAAATTCGCTCTATCAGCTCTCACATAGAAAAGGTGCATCATGTTAAAATCTCCGAAATCTAACTACGATGTACCTTTTCTATGTGAGAGCTGATGGGGCGAATTTTTTGATAATTTTTGTATTTATAATTATACTTGTTATTACCGCAACACATATATTTATAAAGTTACAACATGTCACTGGCCTGCAAATTGCAAAAAACGTAAAAAAATAATAATTTCGCGGGCTACATCGAAGCAATCACTTCTACTAGCAAGTTAAAAATAAACAAGCCAATAAACTCAGTTTTCTATCTTTTCTCTCTTTTATGTAATCCTTTGGATGGCTTGGGTTACTCAGTTAATATTTTTATGTTGTAGATGTCATCTCGAGGCAGAGGCTATGGAGGTAGGGGCAGCTATAGTGGTGGCAGAGGGAGTGGCTATAGAGGTTCATACAGGGGAAGTAGCAGCCGAGGTTCTTATGATAGTCGAGGAGGACGTGGTGGTGGTTACTCCTCATACAATAATGAATCACGATATCCTGGTAGCAGTGCAAGTCGTTACAATTCCAGTCGTGACAGGATGGAAGACTCCTATAAAAAAACATACAGATCTGTAAGTATGAGAAAAATATGATAATTACATTGAAATCTCAATAATTTAAGGGTGTATTTTAATGATTGGGAAGAAGTCAAATTGTCATAATATATTAATTTTTTACAACAAATGTTGGAATTGTTTTCCATAAATTAAAAATGAAGAAATACAATCAATCGACACTGTCAGTCTCTGTCAGGACAGTTCTACCTAAGGGTCTTTTTATATTCGCAGATTTTTAGACATTCGCATCCACAAATATTGTGCGAATACGAACGAGTGAAAAAATGCCAAAATTTGCAAGGCTTTCTTCCACACACTTCAATCATTCTGATGTTTTGTCCTCCTCTACATTCATATTTTATTCAGCCGGTCTTTATCACGCCATTCATCAAATTAATCACAAAATATCATAAAAATTACCATAAATGTGTTTCTTTCTGCTTTTCATAAATCGATCGAATTTAATAAATAACTTATTGAAAGTACCTAGACTTTCAATAAGTTATTTATTAAATTCGATCGTTGAAAAGTGTTCTTTTATCAAACATGATTGATTTTAAAAACGGAATATTCGCACTCGCGAATATTGGAATTGAATATTCGCGTCCGCATTCGCGAATGTGAAGAATCGAACATGTAGCATCACTCGTCTACACCACTGCGTCCACACACACGCCATGCATCGATTTTGTTCATCATTAGCAAAAATTTACTCATTGTGGTCTAGAAATTACAACATTGCTTATTTAATATTACTTCATCCTATAATAGCATTTAATTAATTAAGTGTAATTATTATGTATGGGCAGGGCCCCTCAAAGTAGTATTAGACCAGGGCCCCACAAACTTTCGGTCTGCCCCTGGAATGTGAAAAAATGTAATACTTAAGGACAATTTTTGTTTTAGGAAAGTTCTGCTAATTATTCCAACCGTGATTACGGTCGCTCAGGATCTCCAGACAGAAAGCGGATGAGAATTGAGGTCAGTATAATGTGATTACAGATTGTTCTGACTACTATGATGAGTTCTACAAACACTATATAGATAGACCGTACGTCACTCGGAATGTTACCACCTTCACGATACTGCAATCAGCACAGAAAAATTTAGCAAAATGCAAGATTATTTTCTTATTTGCAAATCAACTCAAAAATGTTTGAATCTCCAGTATAAAAAATGGCAATTCCTGTTCAAAGGGCTCCTCTTACCTCTAAAATGAGTGAGTAGACTGCGTATTGGGCTGCCAGGTAAGTCTACTGAAAATTTAGAGGGCAGAGGGATTATCAGAAAGCAAGTTACCATCTTCTGTTACGTTTTGGGCCGCGCTCCGTTTATTATCAAATAAACCATGACGTCGATTTAAACCAGAAAGTGTACTAACAAAGATATAAAATATGCATTGAAACCGTGGGCACACGAATTACAATTTTATTGTATTGTACACACGCCACTGGAAATTCCTACAAGGCTCGGGGCCAACACACCAAGTTCATCTGATGCAAGAATTAACAAAATAACTTTTTAAGGTTAATTTCTCCGGATGAGTAGCCTTAATAAATTTTGGGCCAAATGGATTTTTCCATAAAGACCATTTGACAGGCCAGGGCTTAACTTAGAGATATGAAATGAGGATATGCTGATGACAGTACTTTGTTGGGAATGGGGACCGTATCCCACAGCCCACTTTTGTGTAGCGTGCGATGGGTTTTTCGAAACAGTCGATGCTTCGAGGAGGTCATATTGGATTATGGCTTACTGTCATTTTGAATTTTACGTACAAAATCGACCTCTTCGGAATAAATTGAATGTCTAAAAACCGAATAGCAGCAATTTTCATTGGTAACATTTCGAGTGATGGACTTTGTCTTAAGTACTGTATATTTTCAAAAAATCATCGAAAACATGAAAATTGAAATGAAAGTAATGGCCGTCACAACAGTTGTACAGTAAGACTCACTAAAATATACTGTTAATTAACGACATGCGCCTACAAATATCACAGAATTTTGATTTGTAAAATATAGCTATATGAAAAATCTTCCGTAAGGAAATCAAATTTGAGGAACTAAGAAAAATTTTGACGAAGTTAGTGATTTATATAGCTATGTGAGTTATCTTGAATATAGAGAAAACGAGAAATATTGTTGTGGTATATACATTTGTTGGATTTGATACACAAATCTTTGGTAAGCCATGATTTACATATGCTGATACTATAGAGATGCATACAGGCGTGAACTATTCAAGAATTTGACAAGGATATTGATCATTTTGAAGTATTCAAAGCTGAAACAAGTATGAGTATGATAATGCTATATCACAAGAACTAATGAATAGTTAGAATTCTTAACCTTCCAGACTTTATTTAATTTAGACATGGAACACCCTATTCCTCTGTTACTGTATCAATGTGAGCATGTGTGATGGATGTGGCATTGTTTTGTATTCATGTGCCTGGGCATTAGGCGATAACAATGAAAAAGGAAAGAAATGTTTAGAAATTGTGAAAGTGAGATGGTGAATCTGATAAAAAGATTCTATCGCATTGGACTCTGGCAATACCTTGTAAAAAGGAATTTATTGGTGTTTACACTTTGGCGAGGGCTAGAGAAGAGGAATAATACCATTTCCGTCATCATTAAACACTTTATTCTATTTCATATGTAAAACATGTCGAAAGAACCAAAGAGAGTTATGTACAGGGCTCCTCGAGCGATAGACGTAGCCATGATGGAGGCGGCCATTACGGATCATATGGCGCTCGACAAGAGAGTTACAGCAGCGAAAGAAGATCATTCGGTGGCGAAGATCGGAGGCGCTCGCCAAACCGAGAGAGCTACCGCAAGCCGAGCGGAATGGGCCCGCCGCGAGAGGTGGCCAGGCCCGCGACGCGGCCGCGCGCTGTGCGCCGATCCTTCCGTGGCCGCACCATGCGCACGCGGGCCTCCTTCCGAGGCGCACCGCGCTCTCGCGGTACATTTACCTCTAGGCGATACACCGAAAGATCGCTCGGTTACACCCGTGCGTTTCGATCTCTCAAGGGCCGAAGGTAATTCGATACATTGAATATGTACACATTGCTTACATTTAGTTCTATTTTTCATAAAACAACGAGAGTACCAGAAATGAGACCATTAAAAGAAATTTAAAATGGTAAAATAGCTGGTGGTGAGCCGATATTGATATTAACACTGGTCTATTAAACAGAGATGCTCCAAGAAATGAGAGTCACTAAGATTGTACAACGGCTGTTGTAATAAAAGTAGAAAATAGAGTTGGATACTTAATTTCATAATGAAGAATTCGTTTTACGTTGGTAATACATCTTCTGTAATTTGAGTATAGCTTGAGAATTACTATGTACACTAATTATGTTTATCAACAAGCAGCTCTGTCAAGTCTAAGGAAGAGGACGCATCGTCTACAGAAGAGGATTGGGATGCTGAAGATAAGGAAGAAGCTCCTGAAGAAAAAAAAGAGAGCAAAATCAAATCTCCAAAGGTAAGTTAAGTTTATTCAATAGCAATACTGTGCGCTGAACTACTAATTCGTGGCCCAACTACCGTATGTAAAGAGTGTTGATTAGCAAAATAAAATAAGTTGGAGGAAGGAATCATTCCAGTAAGGCTCCTTACTCGTAAGAACCTACTACAATTTTTTTTTTTTAATCATGGTATAATCATCAAATGAGTCCTCCCACCCCGGGCAGAGCAGGAGGGGCTGTCAGACTTCTACTGACTAAAATCCACGGTGTCCTTCAGTAGCCTGTTATGTTCCGGGGTCACGGTAAGGAAATAATCCCGCGACCCCGGCAGGCTTTGGCCCTCTGAGAGGGGGCCCCGTCATTATGCTGACGCTCTTTGAGGCGCGCGTGGGACACAACGCGCCGTCGACCCGGGCATGGTCCTTGGTCGAGTTGCCCTTTACTCGCTGCCCGCATGCCCGTGCCTACGGTGGTCGGAGATCGTCTGCTGACGTCCGACGCCGCGGGCGCCTGCCACTGCGGTTGGGGCGGACGGAGGACGCTGTCCTCTCTCTCTCGCGGCCCGCTTCCTGCTTCACGAGCATAACTGCTTCGCAGAAGGAGGCGACCGCTTCCCACTCCGTCTCGCCCCGCACCATGGCCACATATTACATATCACACTCCATACAAAATGTTCAATACCTACCGCTATAATAGCCTACACTTTCAAGTTGATAGACGCTGCGAACGAAAATGTGCCCTAACTATACAAACGTAAAGTAAATTTCGCTTTGAAGATGCGCGCCGCTGCGTGGATATCTAAATTACGAAGGCTGCCTCTGTCGACAATGATGAACCTAGGGTTTTTTTTTTGACACAGTCCACTTACTTTCGTACGAATATGTTTTTTTATCAAAACTTTTTTTTATATTTAATGTTTTAAAAAAAAATTGTCCTTCACCAGAAATTTTTCCAGAGTCGTGGGTACTTTTAAAATAATCGAAACGTGAATCGTCGATGAAAAATGTACCTACCTACAACTTTATAATAAACGACAGTATTAAATAATTAATACTGACTGTCGTTACATTACATTTTAACATTCATTACCTTTTCGCGTACCTACATTTTTTCTAACAAAAAAAAAACCTCTGCATCACGAGGAAAACCGTAAAAAATAGTTTTTATTTCTTCAACTCTATCTTAGTATTTCAAAACTAACATCAATTCGACCTAAATATGCGTACGTGCGCGTCGCGCGGCTATTGACAACTGACAACCCGCTGCACTAAGGTCTTTCTACGGACCGGCGGCCAGTAGGTAGTTAGCGCGTATAAGTACATGGAGTGCAGTATCTGGTAATCTGTGCCATGGCCGCAACCAATGCGCGAGAGGTCGCCGCCTATCGCCGCCGTGAGGACACGTCGGTGCACTGCCCAAGCTGGGCAGTCTTACACCGTATGCTCTACTGTGTCCTCCGGGCGCCCGAACCTACTACACTTACTTGAAAATTCTCCGTTAGAGGCGCTGGACTGGAGTAGCGTGAGCTCTTCGATATGTCAAATCTTACTAACCACGTCATGCTAGTCTTCCACTAACGTAAATACTCTGCGCACTCTTGCTTTCGGGTTACAAGGGTCGTGTTTTCTTTTCACTTCTTCAACTAAGATAACTATGGAACTACTGAAAAACATTCAAGCTTGTTCCATGATACAACTACGGTAGAACTAGTGAGACTGGGTTCGATTAAGTTTTGTTTATTTTCATGGTCAGGATCTAATATAGTTAATTGTACAAAATATTTAATTCATAGGTCGAGCCTGAAGTGTCAGATGGCGAGCAAGTGGAGGGCGGCGAAGATACGGACAAAGAACCAGATGCCACTTCGGACGCTGCACCGCCACGCCCGCGTCCCTATGTGCATCTATCCTGCGTGCACTGCAAGGAAAAATGTGCCACTTTTGCGGTTAGTAAACAGACTGCTTCAAAAAGGAGGGGTTTATCTAGCCTTTTCTTTTTTTTTAGGTCACTTTCTAGTATTTTATTGCCTTCGTTGCGATTCATATTTTGATGAAGCTTTCGCTACCTCTATGCAATTCGTTTAATGTGTCATTTCCTCCCCAGGCGTACGTAAAGCACCTGGTGTCCAGCAAGCACCGCGCGGCCATGAGCGGCGTGGCGCGGCGCCACAAGGCGCAGCTGCTGCGCATGCGCGTGGCGCAGCGCGGCGCGCAGCGGGAGCTGGAGGCGGCGGCGGGCGCGCAGCTGGCCGCGCGCACCACGTTCTGCCCCGTGTGCCGCCTCAACCACCGCACCACGCGCCACGCGCACAACCTCACCGACACGCACCGCGCCATGAAGCGCTTCCTGATGCCGTTCTGTCAGATATGTCGACTTACCTTCCGTTCGCCTATGATCTACGAACATCATATATGTTCCCTGGAACACCTTAAGGTTAGCTTCGATCCACATAATACGAGGTCCTTGAGGCATCTCTTAAGGTTTCGAGATGCCACGAACACCTTATTTGGGGCAAAAAAAAACAAAATGTCTTGGTTAAATCCCCCTTCCTCTCAACCAACCTTACTCCCATGAGATTATTTCGGATCTCGAAATAATCCCACGGGAGTGCAACACCAGAACAAAAGGTATCCTTTCGAGTCTATAAACAATCTCCGAGCCAAATTATATTAAAAGCTGTTATACCGTTGTGACTCGATTGGTAGCAAAGGCACTTAAGAGCAGACAGTAGTTACGGGGAATTTGAAAAATAGGTTGATATTCTTCAATAAATACCTACCTGTTTTTCAAATTCCTCGGGATTACTGTCAACGCGATAGCAAAAGATGGAAGCATCTTTTGCCATCGCGCTGCGCCTGGCCAAGCGGGTTGTGTACGAAAGTGACAATTTCAGATCAAGCAGATTTTACCTACAAAATAGTTCACCGAAAGACGTTTCGTATTCCATTGGGTGCTTTTATAATTTACCGTGGCACGGCACGGTACGGCACGTTTTTATCGTCACGGTAAAGTAGGAACGCAAAATGTATGCATTTGTATGCAAACGCTTTTAATTTGCCGTCCACGGCAACGGCACGCCGTGAACATCAACGATCTACCGTGCCGTTGCCGTAGCATACTGCGCACCCTATCAAATCGTCGCGGCATTGTTGAGAGTGTAGTGTGTGCGTACAAGAAATTTGTATGTGTGCGTGTGTAGCCAAGAGGCGCGGGTGGCAGGGCGAAAGTATGTAAGGGAGAAGGTATGTAATAAAACGATTTTGTTGACATCCGAAAATAATTGATAAACTTATTTAGGTGTTCCTTGAGCTTATTTAATAGCGTGTACTATGACCCTTCTAAATATTTTACTTTTAAAAGCGGATGTTGCCAATACTTTCTAGTAATATGTCTTTTTTTACGTCTTAAATATTGCAAATAGATCATAAGTAGTCGCTGTCTCTTCGAGAACATGTCTGCACTTTGAAGACGCGCAAAGCGTATTAATTTCACGGCGAATTATAAAATCACCCTACGGCATGGCATGCCGTCCATTGCCACAAAACTTCTATCTCGTCCACGGTAATATCGTGCCGTGCCGTGAAACGGCAAATTATAAAAGCACCCATTATTTTCTTCTTTAACACTGGACTGATCTGAATTCTGTCTGTCTGTCTGTCAATCTGATATCTAAAATCATAAAAATAATCTACCATCACAAAAATATTTTGATGTTTCAAAGTGATTGCAAACTCTTTTTTATATTATTATGTATTACATGTTGTATAGTTTAATATTTTAACGTTAACGTATTTCTAATTCAGAGGAAGGCCAGCCAATCAGCGCGCCGTATAAGCCCCAAGGCTGAAGCAAGCGGCGACGAAGGTATGGATGTTGATTTGGACAACTTTATGACTCTTGACTCAGTGGGCGATGTTGACGGTAAGTAAAATGATGATATCATTCCAAAATACTAATCACGGTTTCAGGTACCTATTATTTATTTACGTAATTTTTACAGAAGTTGAAGACGACGACTCTGGAGGTGAAAAGAAGGACGAATCTTCGCCTAAAAAACCTAAAGTTGAAATAAATATTGGCAGTGAACATATTAAAAAGATGGAGGTATGTAAGCAGAACTAAAAAAGATTCAGGGCAAGTTTGATCCAAGTCAGCTAGCCAACACCTCGTGATTGGTGGCCATTTTATTTTTGTATATCGGCTAAACTAAGCCATATACAATAAAATACAAATATCTTTGAATCCAAGAAATATACAGTGTGTCCGGGCACGAGTTAGCGATATTTGAAGAGGATATTCTAGGCTCATTTTCATCGACAAAAATGCTTTAAAAAAATTCTTACTCCAAAACTTCGCGATTGGCAGCCATTTTAAGTTTTTGATCTGTTGTACTGGGGTGTGTACAATAAAATGCAAATATCTTTGAATCCAAGAGACCAATTATTTGCCTTTATTTGCAATAAAGACAATGACTTTATTGCAAAGTTAAATATTGAGGCTTATCAAAACCTTCGAAAGTTTTTTAAACAATATGTAAACAAACAAATGCAAACACGAAATTGTACACAAAAATTACTGAATAATTTCACATTTTTAACTCTAGCTCGATAAGTACGTCTGAATTTTGCTAGAGTTTTTGCATAAAATTAAAAGTATTTGAGTCAGGCTATAAAATGATATCAAAATTTTCACTCTACATTTAGTATCTTAGGAGTTATTCTCACTTGATATTTAGATATTTTTGTATTGAGTGATACAAAAAGAAAAAACACGTATTCAATGATTTTCGCCAAAGAATAATATATTAAAAGGGCTTTGTGCTTTTTGTACCAGTTCCTTGTCCGCCATTTTGATTTTTTTTTCAAAACAGCGTACACGAATGAAACATTGATAAATCGATAGATAAAATCAATACAAACATAAAATGTAAGCGGCAAAACCTCGTAAACTGTCACGTTTCCGAGTTATGAGCTGTCAAAAATGTAAAACTAGCGACACATTTTTCTTTTTTTTTTCAATATTTTAATGTTTGTTGATCAAAAAGGTTATTTCCACAATAAAAATAATTGAATATTAGTTTTTCACGCATTTCAAATGCTTTTACATAGGATTATTCCGTTTAACGCAATTTCAGCATTTAAAATGCGTGTAAAAACTAATATTGAATTAGTTTTGTTGCGGAAGTATCCTTTTTGATCAACAAACATCCAAATATTAAAAAAATAAGAAAAAATGTGTCACTAATTTTACATGTTTGACAGCTCATAACTCGGAAACGTGACGGTTTACGAGGTTTTGCCCCTTACATTTTATGTTTGTATTGATGTTATCTATCGATTTATCAATGTTTCATTGGTGTACGCCGTTTTGAAAAAAAAAACAAAATGGCGGATGGCTTCTGGTACACGGCCCATACAAAAAAGTTCAAACCCCTTTGGATGGTGACTAAAAAATCATGCTGTATAAATAATCGCAGAAGCTCTTTGCTCTTACCTTGGCTCTTATTTTGTAGGTTTGGTGGTGTGAGTTATGCCGTGTGTACTTGCCCCGCGTGGAGTCAGGGGGCACGGAAGAAGCCGAAGCACTGCGCCGTCACTGTCGTCTCCGTATTCACTTGGGCCGTTACGTACAACACCGCGACACTCGCACTCTACGTAAACATGCTGAAAGAATTCATCGCCAGTTACATCAACAAAAAGGTAAACCAGGTGTTTGATACTTTAGGTACCTATGGAATTTGGTAATATTCTGAGAGCTGGCTGGCATATTTGGGTAGGTGTTTAAAACCCTGTAACAACACCCCCAACACAAACCAAAGACATTAATTAGCTTGCACAAGAATGATCAACTTTTCTTCTGTCGTACTTAATAGTAATACTAATTTATTACACCTGAAACGGTTACAACATCAAATCCAGGGTTCAAAATTGCAATTCATTATTATAAAAAAATTGTGCACTAGACAGCCATAATATATTTAATTATATTATTTTCATCCAGTAAAATTGCTAAATTAATTTGTAAATATTTGGCAGCTTACTCTTATTTAATATATATTATTATGTTTTTAGAAGAAGATAAAGAAACTACAGCTGAGGCTGCGGATATTAAATCCGAAAATGCAGAGACTGCTGAAGACAACAAAAAAAAGCTAGATAATGGTGCTGATAATTCTGCTGCATCTGGTTAGTAAATACTTAAAATAATAATTAGCGTTAAGGCCTATTCAGACCTAAGCGGTATTCGCTACCGTCTGCGGCAGAGAAAACCCAGTGGGTATGCGGTAATATTACTGTTCACACCAAAACGGATTTCGCTATTCTTGTGGGTAGAATAACGCGCGGTATGTATGTAACTATACCCACAGCGGCAGCGAAAATCGCTCAGGTCGCTCTAGCCACGGTACTTGATACTAAATACCTGAGCGAAACCCGCGCGGTATGTACCTCTACCCACAGCGGCAGCGAATATCGCTCAGGTCTGAATAGGCCTTTAGTCTGCTTCTCACACCCTGCATTTTTCCTGTTCATCAAACGGATTAAGGTAAGCGTCCACAGGTCGGTATCGTACGTATCGGACGCATCGCATCAAACGGATTTCTGTATCGACAGCGATCGGATTGCCGACGCGAGTATCAGCAATCGGAATGCCGACGCCACCTTCATTTGGATTTTTTTAGTGACCGTACGTTCGGAAAGTGTTTGTGAGAAAGGAGGAAAGCGAAGTTGTTATTGCTTGTTTATCAGTAGAAGAGGAAAGATGAAAAAAAAATAGTTCAATAAGCCTGCGAGCCGCGTCGACTGATCGGCATTTTGTATGACGTCATCGGTACGCATCGCATGTAGACATTGCCGATGAGCCGTCCGTACGATGCGGATCAGTGGACGCTGTTGTATGAGTTTTAATATGAGGCAAACTAAAATCTGTTACGTACGATACGTCCGATACGTGCGATACGAACCTGTGGACGCTTACCTTAAATCTACTCTCGGCTAGAACACTGAAGGCCCAATCACACACACAGGCAAGTACGCGCAGGCCGCACTGTGGACTTGGCGCGTGAATCCAATACCAACCGCAAGCACGATGATCATAGTGTACATACAGCTATACATCAAGCTATACAAAACCTGTTTGTCTTGGACTCTCTTTATATGATATTTCCGCACGCACATTGAACGGTTAGCTTATATTAGTTTTGCATAGCTTGATGTGTAGCCGTGTGTACAAACCGTCTTGCGCAGGCAGAACTGTGGTGAAGCTTGTGCGCATGCGCTTGCGTTTTTTGGATAGGACATAAATGACGCTATTTATAATGTCTGTGCATGAGCTACATAAAAAAATATGTTAATATTCTGTTAGCCATGATTTTTACCATATCCTACTGCGGGTCGACCCATTATTTCACTAATACAATAGGGTAGTTTCCAGGGTCAAAATAATTACATTCTATTTAGTCCGCATTTTAGATTAAAAAAAAAAATTGGACACATTTTTTCTTTTTTCGATTAAACAAAAAATAAAAAAGATATTAGCCTATTTTAGTTACCTGTGACGTCACCCTGCGCGGAAAATCCACGCATCGTGACGTCACACATAACTTTAATAGGCTTTAGTCATTTTTAGTCATTTTTGGTCTAATTTACAAATAAAAAAATACGTGTCCCTTATTTTTGAATAATCTAAAAGACGGACTAATTACATTTTTTTTGGGCAACTAGCCTATTCTTGGTGTCTATGTTTTTCATAATATTGATATAGCAAAACCCGCAAGAACTTAGAATGTACAATCGACAAAATTAAATCATGACCCATTTTGACAATAAATCGTTAGAATCCTTCAAATTGACAAAGATCAAAGTCGTTACCATGGATATGTATATTTACGCGAATGTGGACCTAATTGTAAAGTCTGTAAGAAAATAAGCTTATGGGAGGATTTTGATTCAACTTTGTCGGCTGTACCTTTATTTAAAACGAAAAATGTTCCGTGTAAAGTTACTCCTCCACCAGGAGCATTCGTTTTTAATATAACATTACAGATTCGATTTTGAGCATTACAGTACCACCTCACTCGCGAGCATTCGCGTGTAATAGTAGGGGAGGCGAGGATGCTAAATTTGCAGTTACTCGAGCGTCATAGCGACCTTTTAGATTATGTTCTAAAAATAAATACGTTTATGACAAGTTTTCTATTTTAGTGGGAAGAGAGCGTGTGAACAGTTTTAAAACTGTAAAAAAAAAACAGTTGTACAGATGTACTCGAGCGCGTCAGCCATTTACAGTGTAAACGCGCTTTATATTTCTGATAACTAATTCATATTAACCTGACGATTAACTCGAGGAGGCTATCAACATGCAACGGCATGACAAGCGGTTGAAAATCCAAAAAAAAGTTACTCGAGTGTGTCAGACATTCAAAGTATGTACAGGAAACAAAAAGTGTCTTATTAAAATGTCTGACGATTTCGATGTGGCACAAAGTAATAAAACTAATATTTAATTTTGTGTCTGTTAAAAGAAAACTTTATAATATCGAGACACACGAGCGTCCACTTTTTATGCAGGAGGTTCAAGTTGATATCATAGTCCTCCTGAATAATACTCTGACAATTATATGGAAGAAAATCGCTATTCTGAGCATTTTAAAGGAAATTTATGAACAAGATGCTGCCTTCACTAGTCTGGTAAATGAGTGCTCAAAAGGGGTATGTGGTTGGAGAAGTCGAAAGCAGAAAATCTGACTTATGAACTTTGTTTGGACTAGTTAGAAGACAAACATATTAAAAGTCTTGATCCCTCCGAGATGAGCCCGAGGGATGGGGGGGCAAAGCAGGTCCCATATTTTTGGTTTTTTGCTTATATCTTGAAAACGGTGCGTCGCATGAAATTAAGTTGTAGTATAGAATGAAACCTGATAAAATTCTCTACAATTTGCCTTTCACATTTTTTATCTATCTACAATTGCCTAGGTATGAGCCTCGAAAAAAGTGGTTTTGGAAAATATGTTCTTCACTCTTACACCAGTTTTGCCGTTTTTATAATACAGTACAATATTATTCCATGCGGTGCATCGTTTTCGAGATGTAATAAAAAAACTCAAAAACCGTTACAGGCTATTGGATACATTTTTGAAAAATCAATTTTTTTTCACAGGTCATAGCTTTACAATGATAAGAGATAAATAAAAAAAAAATAGCAAAGTTGTAGAGAATTTTATCAGATCTAATTGTGTAGTACAACAAGTATTCGTGCGACACACCGTTTTCGAGATGCAAACCAAAAACAACGAACGGGACAAATTATCAAAAATATATCGTTTTTCGGAGCTCATACCAATTCAACGATAAGAGATAGATAAAAAATTTGAAAAGCAAAGTTGAAGAGAATTTTATGATCTTTTATTATGTAGTACAGCAAATTTTTTTTACGATGCATCGTTTTGGAGATATAAGCAAAAAACAGAACCTTCTTTGCTTCCTTATAGTGATAAGAGTCACTGCAAAAATCCCTTATTGGACTTATTTGGGTATTGCTATAATGTAACGTATGCGGGGTCCCCTTAAAAAATGCTACTGAGGATTTTTTTCCGGCTAAAGTGACGTATAGTCGAGAATCGGAATAACAATTAGAATCTAATTAGACCGTCGTCGAATAAAGTTTTTAAATTTAGTAGACACGTATCTTCCTTTTGTTAAATCATTGAAAATTTAAAAACATAAACTTCAAAACTCAGGCGTGGGAATTTCTGACTTCAGAAGCAAGTTAAAATTTATCATAATATCATGTTTCAGGGAGTGAAGATAAATTGTGGGCAGATGTTGATAAGGACATCGGAGAGTTGCTCCGAGAAGTAGACCCCCAAGGCAATGAAGGCAGTGATGATGAAGAGGACCTTGGAAGGTATGTACTTTAGAAGTTTGTTATTTTCTTATTATCATTTAGGGCGTCTGGTAAAGCGTGAATCAACCAGGAAGCGGGCTTTTTTTCCAAATCTAAATTCACGTTTATTAATTTTTTATCATTAAAGGACATGGTCCACAATGTATGGACCAAAAACCCAAAATCAAAGTGTGATCGATACGGTCAAACTGTATGCAGATGGATTCACTAGAACTATCTTAATAATCGTACCAAGTTACAATATCCTAATCCATGGCATATCGGAGTTATGGACTGTCAAAGTTTGCCAAAAAAGTTTCACTTGCTACTTGAGATTTCACGTTTGTGTTACCAAAATAGTCATGCTGCCGATTATATTGCGTACCAACGACGCCATAGCTGTTATTACACAAAAAAAAAAGTGCCAGCATTACAGTAACCCCGGGTCGACGGCGCGTTGTGTTCCACCCGCGCCTCAAAGAGTGTCAGCATGATGACGGGGGACTCTAGAGGGCCAAAGCCTTCCGGCGTCTCGGGACTTATCAATTTACCGTGACCCTGGAACGTAAGGGGCTATTGAAGGACACCGTGGATTTTAAGTCAGTACAAGTCTGATAGTCCCTCCCACCCGGCCCGGGGCCGGAGGACTCATTTGATGATTTTACCAAGATAAAAAAAAAAACTGAACAGTTTGCGCAAGAGACACTTCCAAAGTGGTAAAATGTGTATCCCCCCCTGTAATGGTCGATTTACATTGAGTCAGTAACTGACGTCAGTGCTGGCGCCGAAAACTGACTCGTGCTATTTATACGGAGTCAGTATGTGGTCAGTAGGTACTGTACTGACTTGAAATCAATTTACACTATGGCAGTGCCAGGTCAGCACTGACTCGTCAGTGAACTGACGTCAGTTACTGACTCAATGTAAATCTGCCATAACTTCTAAAACAAGAGAATGATAAAACTAAAATAAATACCATGCAAACTTCAACTGCACCAAACCAGGTGAACCAAAGCCAGCATATCCCTGTGGCAGTGCAAACGAATGCTTAGCAGGAACTGGGGGATCAGTCCCAAGACCACTCACTGGATATATACCACTGTCATACGACCGACAATCACGTACGGCTCATTGGTCTGGTGACCCAGAACAAACCTGAGCACAACCCAAAAAGACCTCGAAAAGCTGCAGCGATTTGCTTGTATGGCAATTACTAGCTGTAAGAGAACTGCACCCACCGCTACCCTACGGGCAATGCTTGGACTGCCACCTCTACACCTCATCGTGCAGAAAAAGGCGGCCCTAGCTGCCTTTAGGCTTCATGCCTTGGCAACCCTAAACAAAGATTCAAGAATTAAACACATGCGAATTAAGAATGATGCGATCGAACAACAGCCAATGATGGCATCAGCCGGCGACAAAGCCCCAAGACAATACCACTTTGTAAATCACTACAGTATCACACTTGCAGAAGAGCTGTGTGAGTATTCAGGCCCGAAAGAGCTGAGGATATACACAGATGGATCAAGAAATGATTCCGGAACCGGGGCTGGAGTCTTCTCACACGACCTTAACATAAATATATCCAGCCCGCTGGGAATGTACAACACTGTCTACCAGGCGGAATGCATGGGCATTATCCAAGCAGCATATGCGATAGAGGCCAGAAGAGTTACGGACACCCATATACGTATACTCTCTGACAGCGCCTCAGTCCTTCAATCGTTGGAGAAACAATATACCACTTCAAGCTTAATACTAGAATGTCACAATGCACTAGTACGTCTAACGGTATCTAAACGCAACAAAGTGAGACTACAATGGATTAAAGGACACAGCGGATCATTGGGCAACGACGCGGCTGATGAACAAGCTAGGAGAGCATCCAGCGCATCAGTTTGCGGACCTGAACCCATTATACCCATCCCCTTCAACCAGATACGTAGGTGGCTGCAGGAGCGCATCCTCACACAAGCAGAGAGATGGTGGACCTCGACACCAGGCTGTGCAGGCAATCCAGGGAAGCTCTGCCATCCTTAGATGGCAGGCTAACCAGACGTCTTTTACGCCGGGACAGGACCGGCATGCGTCTGCGGACAGGGACCATAATGGGACACTGCTCCCTAAACAAACACTTCCACACAATATGCATAACGGACAGCCCCCTGTGCAGGGCTTGCATGGAGACTGAGGAAACCGTTGCGCATGTGCTCTTCGAGTGCACAGGTGTCACCCAGATCAGGACAGAGACCCTCGAAACACCCATGATTTACACAGATGTTCTCCACAGATCAACGAACCTGATCAACTTCTGGAGGGAGGTGGGCTGGTTGGAATAAGCCACCAAAGGTCACTATGGCCCACGCACAATGCTCCACATGAAGGGCTAAGTGCGGAAACCAAACCATACAACATAGAACATGTAACTTGCTGCTACGGAACCCTTCATGGGCTAGTCCGACTCGCACTTGGCCAGTTTTTTGTTTTTGTTTGTAATACCGTTAAATAACATCTGAGGCGACTCGTTGGTACGCAATATAATCGGTAGCATGAGTACTTTGGCAGCACAAACGTGAAATCTCAAGGAACAAGATGGATATTTTTTGCACACTTTGACAGCCCATAACTCCGATATCCCATGGATTAGGATGTTGAAACTTGGTACGATTATTAAGATAGTTCTAGAGAATCTATCGGCATACAGTTTGACAGTATCGATCACACTTTGGATTTTGGGTGAATTTTGATACCGTCTCCTTTAAGGGTGTAAAACGTGTCGTAATTCTTTTTTTATTTCGCGCGACTCGGTGCACCGCTGTCGATCGCCAACCTTGCTTTCTATCGTTCACTGAAGTAATCTAGTAATGTGAGTGCACAAAAAGCGAGTGACCCACAACACAAGTGTGTGCCCACAGAAGTTACATGACATAAACAGCAGTGTGCGCGCGAAAAATTTTAGAATGTTTACACATTCTACAATTTGTTCGTATTTGCTTGAGTGACTCCATCAGAGCAAAACAAAAACTTGAGAGGTGTCAAGGGACACCCGGATGGAACGAAGTTACTGTATACACTCAACAAAAATAATCGTCGCGACTCCGCTCCACTCCGCTCAGCTAAGCTCCGCTCCGCTCAGCTAAGCTCCACTCCACTCCAATCGTTTTCGTAAGAATTTTTTCCGTCTAGCCCCCTTTCACAACGCGCGATAAGGAACTTCGTTCCAATTATGCCACACATCCAGCCAACACATGCCGAATTGGGTGGTTTTTGGTCAGCCAAGTAATTCCTTACCCCAGGCGAAAGAAGAAGGTGGAATCTGAAATACCCACCATCGCATAATAGGAACCCCAAAATAACAAATTTGTTTCACGTCATGCAATGAAACCTTGTATTTATTTGAAAAACTACTAATGGTAGATAATTAGCTTATGTTTTTGTTACATAAGAGCAACATAACAGATTTTTGTGATTTATATATTTGAAACCATCCAGTAATAAGGAGTCGAGTCGACCTGATAACTATAATGTTATTCTTAGATCTCGACTATCTACAAAGTAACTACAGATAAAATTTGCCATTCAGAGAATTAGGCATTTATCCTTTTGCAACTTGTTTACCGGTAACCGGAACCATTTATAATGAAAAGCTTTCGATAGTAACACTGCCATCTTTCTGTTTTAGGTACGATAAATTTAGGAAGAGTGACAAGAAAACCAAAGTTGGTGAAAATGGAGAAATTCCCGTTGATGCTACGGATGCTGACAGTGAGAAAAGTAGTACCGAAATTAATAAAACTGCTTAAATTTAATGTAATATTAAGTATTAATTAGCAACTTCGTCTAGTATTGACTTATGACTTTATGATTTGCAGTTTGTGAAATATTGCGAGATCAGCAGGTGAGTTGCAATAATGATAATGTTAGTCCGTTGACCTATATGAATAAAATACTTGGAAATTATTTTTGATTTTTATTTAACAAAAGTAGGGTAAGATGGGAGCGCGGTGAATTTTATGAAATAAATGGTAAGATTTTGTAAAAGTTGTGTTCCAAAACCGTTGTTAAAAAGTTATGGTTTGAACATGGCCCAGTCATTAAAACGCGGAGAACACCGCGGGGATCTAAGCGTTGAAGCGCCGCGACAATGCGCGCACACTTCAACCACTCAAAATACGTCTTTATTATCTATATGTATAATAATATTCCACAACTATCACACAACGCCATTTAGTGCAAAGTCAAAGTCAAATCGTTTATTCCAATTAGGCCATCAAAGAGGCATTTTTGAACGTCGATTATTACATTTAAAGGAAATAGGAAGGGATGGGACTGATTCTACACCCATTCGCACCTTAGCGAATGTTGGTATATGTTTTTTTTTTAAGTAATTATTAAATTTAAAAAAAATCAGGTTGGTGTCAGATTAAGACGATACATAATTTAACATAATTATGGTTTAATCGCTGACTAGCAAGTTTCATCAAAATCGGTTTAGTAATTTTTGAGATATGGAATTTTATTATTTTATCGTGTACATGAGTGATGTAGGTAAGTACTTAAGATATTAAACAACAGGAGAATTTTAAAAACTATATAGTGACAATAAGCTCCATTTAAAGATGCCCTGTCTTTTAATCGGGCATTGTATGAAATTCTATGAAACCTCGCACATTTACCCGCATCGCAGTAGCCGCAGAATCGGTAAGAAAACGGACTGCGGAGACTGCGGTGCGGCTAGGTGTGCGTTCACCATTAGTCTTACAGCTCCTGAAATATAAACCTAGGATTTTTAGGGTTCCGTAGTCAACAAGGAACCCTTATAGTTTCGCCATGACCATCCGTCCCGTCCATCCGTCCGTCGCAGCGCGGGGGTAAGGTAACTCTAAATGGCCTGTCAAAGTACTAGGCTAGAATAAGCTCAAGGTGGTACGTATTTTAACGGGGTCAGCGAAGTTCATTTGAAAAGCGCTGTGATGCCACGTGACAGGAGGGGGGGAAATCGCTCTAAATCCCTGCTGCGCTCTAAGATATGGGCCCCTTAACCGGCGACTTGATTGATGCGGGCTGCGGGCGACGGGCGGGGCACGGCGCACTCGACACCGACAACGGCGTATTTCCCTTTCCGTGTTCAACTGGCGACACCGGTCTCGCGAAATCCACACGCTTTTGTTTTACTACGGAATCCTACGATCCCGTGTTCAATTCGCGTCAACTGAGCACGCCTTTGTGATCAAGTGGCGCTGGGTAATGTTTAACAAAATCGTGTGCAGTTGAACTGAACACTTTAAATGTGCTTCTGACGATACGGTGATCGCTATCGGTTTTACCTAGGAGATAACAGAGACATCATTAAATAATATTCGCTTCTTAGTCGTCATAAGGAGCAGTGGTGGCCCAGTGGTATCGGCCCTGACTTACGAGTTGTAGGTCGTGGGTTCGAATCCCGGCAGGCGCATTACTTTGTGTAATTTATTTCATCACCACTGCTCTCAAAACGGTGAAGGAAAACATCGTGAGGAAACCGGCATGTCCTAGAACCAAAAATTCGAAGACATGTGACATCCACCAATCCGCACTGGGCCCGCGTGGTGGATTATGGCCCACCCCCTCTCACAGAGAGGAGGCCTGTGTCCCAGCAGTGGGAACATTAATAGGCTGATGATGATGATGAGTCGTCATAATAAAGTCCATATCATTTGAGCGAGCGAAGCGAGCTCGGGACTCGCTGGCACCCCGACTCGGACAATTTAGGTTAGAAGAGGATGGCGGGGTCTATCATACCCCGCCATCCTCTTAGTGGTTATTTTTTTTAAAACCACCCGGAAGTAGGAGCCTCGCGAAGCGGGGCTCCGTCGACCTGCTACTCTACTATTTTATTTATAATATAGTAATTTTACTGTCGACTAAAAACTAACTGAAACAATTTAATCGAGAAAATTTAAACACACCTATAGAGTGAGTAAGTAAGCTACTGAATGAACTCTATGTAGGTACCTACTCAAGTTTATTAAAGTTTCTAAAATATAGGTATCTATTTGTACCTATTTTATTTATTTATTAATTTTGATCGAAACAATTAATAAAAAAAAAATAACACAATAACCGAGAGTTTAGTAAGATGTAGAGGGCGCTCGTACACTGTTTTGTAAAACTTCTTTTAACGTTGCTTGATCATAAAAGCGTGCTCAGTTGACGCGAATTGAACACGGGATCGTAGGATTTCGTAGTAAAACAAAAGCGTGTTGATTTCGCGAGACCGATGTCGCCAGTTGAAGACGGAAAGGGAAATACGCCCGATTAGTCAGTTAGAATTAGTCGGTGACCGAATACGGCCTGCAGCCTAATACGGTCTAACCGACTTAATATAAATGCGCTATAACTTCTCATATACGAATTGTTCTATGGTTAGTACTACCAGCAAGCCAAATTTTTGGAAAAATAAAATAAAACTGAAGTTACACGTTTAGAAATTATGAAGGCTACAATGTATGATCCTTAGTTATAAAAAGAGATCTATTTTATGATTATAAATTTCAGAACTACCATTGAACTTGGTACCCATTTTGATTTCACTTCTTTTTTTGTTGAAGACAACAACCAAGGCATAATACCAAACTACTATGCTTGGCTTTGGCTCTCACCGCGACCCCGGCAGGCTTTGGCCCTCTGAGAGGGGGCCCCGTCATTATGCTGACGCTCTTTGAGGCGCGTTGGACACAACGCGCCGTCGACCCGGGCATGGTCCATGGTCGGGCTGCGAGTTGCCCTTTACTCGCTGCCCGCGCCTACGGTGGCCGGAGATCGTCTGCTGACATCCGACGCCGCGGGCGCCTACCACTGCGGTTAGGGGCGGAGGGAGGACGCTGTCCTCTCTCTCTCGCGGCTCGCCTCCTCCTTCACGAGCATTACTGCTTCGCAGAAGGAGGCGACCGCTTCCCACTTCGTCTCGCCCCGCAGCATGGCCGCAACCAATCAAATGCCGGGCGCGAGAGGTCTCCGCCTATCGTTGCCGTGAGGACACGTCGGTGCAATGCCCAAGCTGGGCAGTCTTGCACCGTATGCTCTACTGTGTCCTCCGGGCGATCTTCGCAGTGGTAGCACCCGAGCATTTCCTCCCTCCCTATCAGACACAGGAATCTCCCGAAACTTCCGTATCCGGTGAGGACCTGCGTCATCCGATAGGTCAGGACGCCGCCGCCGTGACGTCTCTCCAGCCACTCCTCAAAGAGGGGCACTAGATTTAGTGGCCGAAACTGGCCCAATCATTCATTAATATAAATAAAAAACGTAGTATGTACTTGGAAAAGGCTGTATATTAGTTTTTAAACTCTGCTTACAATTTCGTAATACATAAATATAAATAATTATTACAATGTTTAAAAACAGTATAGAGTAACAACCATTTATTATGAACTAAAGCTATATTTCCAACCAAAAAAACACTATACACAAAGTAAAAGTAACCAAATTAAACCAGTTAATGGTATCACTGAATTTTAACATGTTTTAATAAATGTTATTGTAGAACTAATCCAATTTTGTTAGGTGTCATACTTGGACATCTCCAATTGTATAAATAGTATTGCAAATTGCCATCTCCAATCCCAAACTTCAAAGGCTCCAAAAATTCTTTATTTTCCATCAGGTCCAATGCATTAAAAACATCAAATCCAGAATTCTTCGCAGTAATCAATCCATCAAGCATTAAATCAGTCCATGCTGTCTTAGTAGATACATTATAAAACGAATATGCAGCTTTTAAAGTTTTGTGGACAGGGTGGTACACCACTGTGGAAGGCAGAGTGTAGTAACTAACAAAATCTGTAATACTACCATCAGATGCTTCAACAACAAAGCTGTCAATTATACCAGACTGAGGCATAAACCAATGCTTGAAATCCTCTTCTGAAAATATTGGAGCTAAATCAAATTTTCCCAAATAATCATTTAATAATTTAACCACCTTTTCACTATCCTGAACTTCCATTTTGCGAAATCCGGAAGTCTTTGGTAAATCTGGAAGTTTAAACAATTTAAGTGTTCTTTGCATAGTCATGTTTCTAGACAAATGACTGAATTTAATATCAATCAGCTTCTTAGGATTGAGAGACCTGTGCCAGTAACGACAAGTGGCTATTGGTTTTGGCAATACAATACCAGCAGTATAAACTCCCTGAAATATACCTGTCAAATTTACGCGACGAGTTATTTCCCTAATTAAAACAGGAGCAACTCTCTTGGCACGAAGTTTTTTATGTACACATAAAAAGTTTATCTCAACAACAGTTTGCTTGTGGTCATATATTCTTAACTGTGCTGGTATTGCCGATATAAAGCCAACCAATCTACCAGACTTCACTACACGAACACCACAATGCCATTCCATTCTCCAGCCAGGAGGCTGCAGTGCCCACTTGAGGAAGTCGGTTTGATAATCAAACCGGAACATTGAATCATCATCCTCAACATAGTTTTCATTGAGCAGTGTATACAATTCTTTTAACACTAATGGTTCATTCAAATTCAAGGTATCCCATTGAAATCCGTCTGGCAATGTGTAAGGATCAGACCTTATATCTTCAACAGATTTTGGAGGCTCTATAGGTTCATTTGACATAATTTTTTCATCCATTTTTGGAACAGGTTGGGTGGACCAAAATTGATAGGACTTATGCAGTGCTTCTTCAGTAGTTTTAGCTGGTTTTTGTTGAAGATTTAACACTTCCATTGCCATTTTCAAATCTTTTAAAGATATGTTCTGATGAACATCACTGGAGTTAGGCACACTGACAAGACTATCGGGCAAGGTTGGAACGCCGTGGTCGCCATCTCCACCACTACGTTTTTTCTTATTTTTACTTTTCTTCTTCTGATGCTTTTCTTCATTTTCTCTATAATATTCACTAGACTGAGTAGCTTTGGCGTCTTCCATAATTACACGCAACTTAACGTATCGTTAACAAATTTTGCCCTGTAATTTCACAGAATTTCTATTTCGTGTGAACAGTGCAGTGTTGCCAGTATTTCAGTTTTAAGTACAGACTACATAGACACATGGACCTAACCCCGGGCACTCACATTCGCGCGAATACGCGAACCCGCATGTGTAGGACGACATTTAAGAATGACTTCGCGAAGTTTTCGTGGCATTCGTGCTTTTCCAAGCTGTGTCGGTTTTATGTGCGCGAACCTTCGCGTAGTCTCCTACACATTCGTGTGACCAGTTGCGCACACGATTGCGAAGCAAACGGTCGTGTCGTTGTTATATTTTGTGTGAGGAAATACTGATCAGTAGTACCTATTCATACACCGTTAAATTTTGGTCCTTTTAATCCCGTGGAGGATCGATTATAATTGTTAAGAGGGTCGGTAATTCGGTAAATGTAACACTATCGATCTGTAACGCCGGCCATTCACATGCGCGCAAAGGTTCGTACATTGTACGAATCTTTGCGCGCATGTGGAGGGCCGTCAGACATTCATTCGCCTACTTCGTATATTTGCAAATGGGTTCGCATACTCTATGATCAAATTAAAACTAATAACTTTAAACTAAGGACCAAAATTTAACGGTGTATGAATAGGTACTTATACTGATCAGTATTTCCTCACACAAAATATAACAACGACACGACCGTTTGCTTCGCAATCGTGTGCGCAACTGGTCACACGAATGTGTAGGAGACTAAGCGAAGGTTCGCGCACATAAAACCGACACAGCTTGGAAAAGCACGAATGCCACGAAAACTTCGCGAAGTCATTCGCAAATGTCGTCCTACACATGCGGGTTCGCGTATTCGCGCGAATGTGAGTGGCCGGGGTAATAGGGGTGTGGGACGTCCCTTCTTATGGGTTGCTTTTTTCTGATTTGGCAGCACTCTTAGACAGCTGTCATCTGCCAGCCAGCGTTGCCAGACCGTACCAAAAAGTACGGTATTCCGTACTATTTGTCACACAATCGTACCACAACCGTACCTTGGTGTACACCGTACCTTTTTCGTACCTTTTCTACTAGTGATTTATTTATGTTTGTTATTATTTTAAAACAAAAGGAGGTTATTAATTCGACCCGTATGTATGTAATATTTCCAGAACTGCCCAGTTTTCGTATTTATCAGCGTCTGAAGAAATGTTCTTTCAAAAGTATATGTATGTATGTTTTTATGTTTGTGTACGCATATCTCCGGAACTACGAGTCCGATTTACTTAATTCTTTTTGTGATGTAGGTACTAGGTATTGTTCAACTTAGAGAATACTGCAGCTGTCATGAAAATCGGTTCAGTAGTTTTATTAAGAAAACTTTTAACAAAAATATCTTCATAATATTGGCGTCTTTGAAAATCTACAATCATAGTAAGTTATAAAACGAATCTATGCGAGCAGCTGGTATCCATTATGTACTAAAACGTTCCTTAGAATGCAACAAAGATTTTTCTGAAAACTGCATGAAAATCGGTTCAGCCAAACGCGACATAATCGTGAACAAACACACAACCGACTTTGAAAACCTACGATCCAAGAAGGCAAAAAAGTCCCTAGGTATCTCAAAAACTACTGAACCGATTTTGATGAAACTTGCATTATTCCCTAAGTTGAAAGAAAGAAAGAAGAAAGAATTACGTAAATCGGACTTGTAGTTCTGGAGATATGCGATCACAAACTTAAAAACATACATACATACATGCACTTATAAAATTTTGCATTATTTGTTCCGACGCTGATATAGACTAACATATCCGAAAACTGGGCAGTTCTGGAAATATTACATACATACGGGTCGAATTGATAACCTCCTTTTTTTGAAGTCGGTATGAAAGCCACCGACTTCCAGAAGAAAGTTTTCTAAAACTTTTTTGTATTTGTTTTTGAAGTCAAGTCAGCCAACTCGAAGAAAAAAAAAATTATAGACTAGTTCTTACAGAAGTATCCCGACTGAACCGTACCTTCAAGTTAAAAACCGTACCTTTTCAGAAAGCCAACCGTACTTTTTTGGGAAATCATACTGGCAACACTGCTGCCAGCACACCGCAAGTCAACGGAGCGTCAAACCTCTTTGACGTTCTTTTTATGCTACTTCTGCTTGACACCGGTCAGTGTTTTTAATAATCGTGGTATTTTAATGAAATCTTGCAACTTAACTCAAATCTTTTTATTAGTTTTAAATTTGTTAGTGTAGTGCTAGACTATCAGTTGTTTATTTTGTGTCTATGTGTTTTAGGTGAAGTTGTGGTTATCCAAACATGGGGAAGGGTAATAATATGATCCCTAATGGGCATTTCCATAAAGATTGGCAACGGTTTGTTAAGACCTGGTTCAATCAACCCGCCAGACGTCACCGTAGAAAGCAAAACAGGATCAAGAAAGCTAAGGCCATAGCACCGCGCCCAGCAGCAGGTCCTCTGAGGCCTGTCGTCCGATGCCCAACTGTTCGGTATCACACGAAGGTCCGTGCGGGACGAGGATTTACTCTTCGTGAAATCAGAGTAAGTGTTATTGTTTATCACAGGTATGAAACTTAGTTTGAAATGAAATCTTTCGGATTAATTAATGTTGTTCCATTATTTTATACCTCCAAAGGAAAAGCCCGGTCAGTGGGTCATCCCAGCGGGTTTAAAAGGGCCACATTAACAACCAACTTGACCTCTCTTCTGTTGAGCCAGCAATAAATTGATTTGGATAACATTCCATGCAATAATACTATTTTTATTAAGAAATGAACACCAACTTGCCTATTCATGTCACCTTACTTATTTTTTATCTTTACATAGTAGCAATGTAAAATGTGCGAATGAATGGCTGTTTGTTACTCCTACAGAGAATACTGCATGGATATGGCTGAAATGTAGTACACAGATACTTTATAACCTGGAATGAACACAATAGATAGTTCCGATCCCTATGACAACCCACTGACCCAAATAGTAGAATTGCAGACCCCAGGACCTTAAAAATATAAAAACCTCAGAATTGTATTAAAAATCATATGGTTCAAAGTAGATAATTTATTAAAAAATATATTATAAGAAGAAAAAGTTCCAAAGTGGAGGGAAATCTGAATCAATAACAATATATGGACCAAATAATCACGTCTGAATTAAATAATATGAAATATACGAAAATTTTCTTTGAAGACAATTAGCTCTTCCTGTTAGCTTTTCTATCATATTTGTTTTTAGTCAGGTCAGTCAAATGTAAGGTATCCAAAAAAAGTAGTTACAATATGTTGGTACCAAACCTTTTTTTACTCATTTTATAATTTTACCACAATAAGAAAGGTAATGATTTTCATCTTTGTTTTAGGCTTCTGGTCTCAACCCTGCATTTGCCAGAACTATTGGAATTGCTGTAGATCCTCGCAGGCGTAACAAATCTGTTGAGTCTCTGCAAGTCAATGTCCAGAGATTGAAGGAATACCGTGCACGACTGATCCTCTTCCCGAAGGGCAAGAAGGTATGTTTTATTGTGTCATCTCAATGTGTACTTTTTCAGAATTTCTTACCTCCAAATTGTCTCCTCTCGGAATTTTCATAACTCCAATTTTTCCAAAGAACTTAAATTATGGATCTTGTTAGTATTCGTTGATCCTGTAGTTGTGTTGTGCTTGGTAGTCTAGATGGCAGAGTGTATCCATTTCCATAATGAATGCACGTGGGCTAGGCATGTGGCGGGCGTGATCGGTGTCCACACTGACAAGCAAGAATTATTTCTTTGTTGCAGTTACTTCAGGTTTTGCAAACTGGGGACCCCCAGTGGGGGTACCCAACAGTTTCAGTAAATCTTGTATAAAGAAATTATATTTCTATTGTACCCAAGTACAGTATTAATTTAAATAATGTACCTACTACGGTAGATCTTTCTTTACTTTATGTCCTGCTTGGAGTTACCAGGACATCACTAAACATCTAGTTTGATAGTGCTGACTATAACTCTGAAATGGTGATCTAACGGGCCCGCAGTGTGGCGACAACAGGCGGATAAGAACATTCAGAACGTCCGCGTGCAATCTCGTTCATAGGCGTCCGCCTAGCGCGTTGCTATGAACTTTTTAGATTTATCACCTCAATGTACCGTTTCACGCAAATAGTCATAGCATATACTGGCGTAAAAAAGCAAGCGTAAGGCTGCTTTTCCACCAGAGATGCGCTATGCTACGTTGCCAAGGATGCGTTTGATATCCACCAATCATATTCATTATGTGTGTGTGCGTTATGAAAACAAAATGAATGTGATTGGTGGATAACAAACATATCCGTAGCAACGTAGCACAGCGCATCTCTGGTGGAAAGGCAGCCTTATGATGCAGTGGTGGCCCAGTCGTATCGGCGAGTTGTAGGTCGTGGGTTTGAATCCCGCCAGGCGCATTACTTGGTGTAATTTATTTCATCACCAGACTGCTCTCAAAACGGTGAAGTAAAACATCGTGAGGAAACCGGAATGTCTTAGAACCAAAAATTCAAAGACATGTGACGTCTACCTACCAACCCGCACTGGGCCTGCGTGGTGTCTATTATGGCCCACTCCCTCTCACAGAGGGGGCCTCCTCTCTGTGAGAGGGTCTATGTCCCAGCAGTGGGAACATTATAGGCTGATGATGATGATGAAGGTCCTTAATGTAGTATGTAATAATTTAGGACGATATCTTTAAAAAAAAAATGCTAGTATTATTCATTTTATTATATCACGAGTTGTGCCCGCGACTTCGTTCGCGTGGATGTCGGAACTTAACAATGTATTTTTTATAAAATTGTCAATTTTCATCCCCTATTTTATCCCATTGGGGGTAGAATTGATCTAAATCCTTTCTTAGCGGATGCCTACGTCAAAATATCTACCTGCATGCCAAGTTTCAGCCCGATCCGTCTAGTGGTTTGGGCTGTGCGTTGATAGATCACTATGCCAGTCAGTCACCTTGTGTTATACATATACATATATTTAGAAGATATTCAGAGTATTTCGTTTAAAATCGTTGTCTATTTACTAAGTGCATCAAGAGACCCAGTATTACATCCTATATTATTATGTCCATTCTGTCCCATCCTATCCCAGTCGTCGGAATGGGAATTCCGTCCTATTCTACTCTACTCCAAACCACTCCACTCCACATCAAATATGTAGTTTTTCTATTCGAAGCTAGATCGCGCTACTGAACTGCGCCTCTCGGTGAGAACTGAACGTAATTTTATTTCTGGAACACTTTAAGGCCCGACGCTGCGTTAAACGGGCGCCCGCGACGGGCAACCGTCGCGGGTCCACGTCTGTGGCCCCGCGCGTGGCTCCGTGCGTGGCCCCGCGCGTGACCCCGTCCGTGGTACCGCGCGGGGACACGCGCGTGGATACGCGGCTGGTTTCCGTGGGTATGCGACGGTCCCCGTCGCGGAGACCGATTTACGCAGTGTCGCTAGTTCAATTTGAAGATTTTTATTTCAATTTCAAGTTAAAGCGCGATATGTAAAAAGTTGATTTGGAGTGACACTGAAATCGAACATTTGTTGGATGTTTATTACTTTCCTATTCTAACTTATACTTTTTTTTCCTATTATTTCATTTAAACAAATAGGTACCTACAAAAAGAATTTGAGACTGAGGAATTTTTCGCAGAGAATTATAAGCAATTTTCATGTTTTGGTAAAAAAACAGAACTTTTCGGCCAAAAAAATGTTGGATTATTGTGCATCTATAATCTGTATCACCTACTCTCACCATATTCCAAATTTCAGCACCGGAGGAATTTTTCGAAAACAAATAAAATGAATAAAAAAATAACTATTCCCTTATGTTTGTCGTATATGGTTACTTCCCAGAATTTGATCCTTGTTAACAACACTATCAAATGGTGTAATAACACAGGGTGTGATTTTTTTTCCAAAATCAGCGGGTTCGATTCCTGGCCAGGATTATCGATTTTTCGAAAATCTAATAATGCAGTTTTAGTTTTCGTCAAAATCAGCCTCGAGACTCCTTTCACCGTTTTTCGATATTCCTCATAGTTTCGGAGATAGCCATCCACGCCCAGTTGAAAAATTCACCTGTATAAGTACTGAATTCGAATGGTAGAAACTAGAAAGGCCGAATTAACCCTGAGTATAATCAACAAAGTTGAATCATGGCTAATTTTGACAGTGAGTCGTTGTGAATCCGTCGAAATAACAATTAATATCTAGGTCGTTACCATGGATATGTTACTAATAATGTTTGTAAAAAAATAACCTTATATTCATCATCATCCGGAAGCTAAGGCGTCCACTGATGAACACATAGGCCTCCCCATTAGACCGCCATCCATTCCACGCCGAATAACAATTCGCCACTTGCATCTGATCGGTTGCCCACCTTATAAGGTGGTTCAGAAGTACCTATGTTTACCATTTTTTTGAGAAAGCTACTTTCGACGCTCGAGCGTCATGAAATAAGTCTGCAAAAATCAGAACTACCAGATTTAACACAAACTAGGTACTCGAAGAATGTTATTTGTTTTTGTGAAATAACCCAAAGAATTTTATGTTTATATTTTATTGTCTTACAGGTATTGAAGGGTGAGGCAAATGAAGAAGAACGCAAGTTAGCCACTCAGCTTCGCGGTCCACTAATGCCAGTACAGCAGCCAGCACCTAAGTCTGTTGCTCGTGCTATTACTGAAGAAGAAAAGGACTTCAAGGTGTATCAATACTTGAGAGGGGTATGTTTTTATTGCTTGGTTTGGGTTTTAACTGTAGTTACTCTTCAAGTTATTAACTGAAACGTATTTTTTCAGGCTCGCTCGATTGCGAAACTTGTTGGTATTCGTGCCAAGCGTCTCAAGGATGCTGCTGAAAATCCGGATGACGTCACTAAAGCTCCTACTGCAGTGAAAGAAACTAAAGCTAAGAAGTGAAGTTAAAAAAAATAAAAAAATATATTTAAATTCTCATTTATTTTTTCTTAATTCCAAACGATTGAAGACGGCGAATCACTCGTCGCTCGGCGTGCGCATGCCCGCGATTACGGTGGCCGGAAATGACTTCGTAAATTCCTTTGCCGAGGGCGTTTCCCGCGGCGGCTGGGTCGTGAGGTGGATGCTGTCTTCTCCTTCGCTAGCATGACTGCTTCACCGAAGGAGTCGGCGGTTGATTCTCTTTATGTCGAGTTCCGTTACGTCGAGCCGAAAACCTTGTCTCGCTTCTATTTATGACCCCTATGTCGAGTTTAGTTTTCTGTCCCGATTCTATTCCCTTTTGCGAGTTTAATTCTATCATATTTGAGAAATACAGTCACGACAAAAAAGGTACCCCGACAAGGATAGTTTAGTTAAAAGGATATTATTAAGAATTATTTCAATGATGGGTCCTCTGGACTTTGATTGTTTGCCTTCGTGATTGGAATTGTTATTAGGAAAACTTGGGATCCAAGAGCGAGCGAAGCGAGCTCGGAACTTGTGACGTACTTATATTAATCTATGCTTGTGACACAGAATTTAAAATACTTGCGGGCACCCCGAGACGTACAGGTTAGGTTCACCTATAGGGTAAAACACCCAATTACTGACCCTTTAAGGTGATTGCTTCGATGTAGCCCGCGAAATTCAATTTTTTTAACGTTTTTTTGCAATTTGCAGGCCAGTGACATGTTGTAACTTTATAAACATATGTGTTGCGGTAATAACAAGTATAATTTTAAATATAAAAATTATCAAAAAATTCGCTCCATCAGCTCTCACATAGAAAAGGTGCATCGTAGTTAGATTTCGGAGATTTTAACATGATGCACCTTTTCTATGTGAGAGCTGATGGAGCGAGTTTTTTGATAATTTTTATTTTTAAAATTATACTTGTTATTACCGCAACTCATTATACTATATAAAGTACGATTATATTTATAAAACTACAACATGTCACTGGCCTGCAAATTGAAAAAAACGTAAAAAAATTTGAATTTCGCGGGCTGGTTGGAGCATCCCCCTTAAGTAGTTTTCCTTTCTCAATATAAGGGCTTGTCCAGAAAGGGCGCGAATCACACGCGAGTCGAGGGTCTGGCGTTACCCCGGCCACTCACATTCGTGCGAATACGCGAACCCGCATGTGTAGGAGGACATTCGCGAATGACTTCGCGAAGTTTTCGTGGCATTCGTGCTTTTCCAAGCTGTGTCGGTTTTATGTGCGCGAACCTTCGCATAGGCTCCTACACATTCGTGTGACCAGTTCCGCGCACGATTGCGAAGCAAATGGTTGTGTCGTTGTTATATTTTGTGTGAGGAAATACTGATCAGTATAAGTACCTATTCATACACCGTTAAATTTTGGTCCTTAGTTTAAAGTTATTAGTTTTAATTTGATTATAGGGTATGCGAACCCATTTGCAAATATGCAAAGTTCGCGAATGTATGTCTGACGGCCCTCCACATGCGCGCAAAGATTCGTACAATGTACGAATCTTCGCACGCATGTGAGTGGCCAGGGTTATGCACGCGATTTACGCGCGTATTTTAAATTCGCGCGATGCTTGTGGACGCGATGTATTCGTGCCTAGTATCTCAATAGCGCGCGAATGAATTAACATACAGCGAGGTGATGCGGTGCGACGGAGGACAATGAGCATTGGGGTGGAGAGCGGAGGACAGCGGGGCGGTGCTGTGTATACGGAGGATAGCGGGATGGTGTTGTGCGGAGGATAGCGGGGCCGTACGGTGCGGGGCGGTGCAACAGTCAATGCTACTTCATCTGATTCGTTATCTTCGTCTTCAAGTAGAGAAAGATAATTATAAAATCATTGCTTTTTTTAGGGTTCCGTAGTCAACAAGGAACCCTTATAGTTTCGCCATGTCCGTCCGTCCGCAGTTTAGCTCAGAGACGCACAGTACTAGAGAGCTGTAATTTGGTGTAAATATACGGATTTGTTGTGCCGAAAAAATGGTAAAATAAAATCTCGAAAAATATTTTTTTTTAGGGTACCTCCAGTACTTACACGTAAAGTGAGGATTTTTTTTTTCTCGCGTACCCCTTAGTGTGGGGTATCATTAAATAGGCCTTTAAAAATAATGATAGTTTCCCTTAACAATTTTTTGATAAAAAAATTCGTTTGTGAAATATTAAGCTTTAAAGTGCTAAATTTTGCTCGATTTGAGTGTCCCCCCCTCTACCAGCTAAACGGTTATGTTTGGGGGTATGAAAAAATTCACAATAGTAGTACATATTATAACGAAATTTAAAAGAAAATTATCATGACTAAGTAGGCTTTACAACTTTACGAGTGATAGTCGACCAACTTATAAAATGTACTTGATATCATATTTTCTTAAACAAAATATATCGGAGACGACTGCAAATGTAAGTTTGTCAACTTTATTTTTACAGCTTTTATAGGTATGTTTTTTGGGGATAGGTGGGTTTTTATCGTCAACTATTTTTAACTAAATTCAAAAAAAGGAGGAGGTTCTAAATTCGTTGTAATCTTTTTTCTTATGTATTTTCCCCGATTTCTCAAAGACTCCTGGACCGATTTTGAAAATTCTTCTTTTTAAAATTAAATTCAGCGAATCAGTTTAGTTAGTTCGCATAAGTATTTTGATGGGCAACTACGGAACCCTACACTGTGCGTGGCCCGACACGCACTTGGCCGGTTTTTCTTTTTTAACGACTGCATGACGTACCTATGGTCTTTCGGAGCGATTGAGTATAACTATCTCTGTGGTAACTATAGATACGTTGTCCGCACTATAAAATGGCAACAAAATTGCGCATAGTTGCGTCTCCCTCCCGCCGCACGGTGTCGTCATATTTTCTTTCTCTTTCTTCACGCGTATAAGTACAGCTTGACATAAAAATGTAGGAACGGTACTAAAATTTTTATTTCTGACAGCGTTTTAAAATCTTTGATATTTGATGTAAACAAAGACCGCAGGTTTGTTAGATTTATTATCGTGCCATAAAACTAACGTAACAAGTGATAAAAATTAAAATAAAATCATTCAAAGTGCTGGTAGCGCGAAGACAGTGGCGACTTCCGGTTTTCTAAATTTTTATGTCGAGCTGTAGTTCAAGTATTCCGCCCAACGACGATATAATACTAGACTCCGTATGCACGATATAAGGAACGAAAATTATTCTGTCAACTCGCTGAGGTACTACGTAAGCGAGGGGGACGGGGTACTGCGTAGTGATTGGCTAACTCAAGGTCTGTTCTGTCTCAACGTATGTTTACGGCTCACAGGATTGGTCGAAATGAGACGAATATAACCCCCGTATTTATAAACAAGTAAAAGGTTTTACTTGAGTAAATGTCATTTAATTATGAGACGATTTTTAATAAGTACTTTAATAATTGCTTGAAGTTTGAACTGTAATAATATAGAATATACCTTTGCTTTCTTTTACAGTACCCACTTTGTTAAAATTCAGGTCTATTGCTTAAAAAAAAACCGGCCAAGTGCGTACGGGCCACGCACAGTGTAGGGTTCCGTAGTTGCCCATCAAAATACTTATGCGAACTAACTAAACTTCGCTGAATTTAATTTTAAAAAGAAGAATTTTCAAAATCGGTCCAGGAGTCTTTGAGAAATCGGAGAAAATACATAAGAAAAAAGATTACAACGAATTTAGAACCTCCTCCGTTTTTTAAAGACCTATTTAATGATACCCCACACTAAGGGGTACGCGAGAAAAAAAAAATCCTCACTTTACCTGTAAGTACTGGAGGTACCCTTAAAAAATATATTTTACGAGATTTTATTTTACCACTTTTTTGGCACAACAAATCCGTATATTTACACCAAATTACAGCTCTCTAGTACTGTGCGTCTCTGAGCTAAACTGCGGACAGACGGACGGACGGACGGACATGGCGAAACTATAAGGCCCGACGCTGCGTTACGCGGATGCACGCGCGGTTCTATACAAAAGTGCTCCGTCGCGGGGACCCGTGCGGGGACCCGCGCGGAGCCACGTGCGGGGCCACGCGCGGAGCCACGCGCGGAGCCACGTGCGGGGCCACGCGCGGGTCCCCGCACGGGTCTACGCGCGGTGCCTGCCAGCGATAACACGCACGGTCTTGTTCAGTCAATAAGGGTGCTTATACACGGTGCATGTAAGGGTCGATTTATACTAGCGCAGAGTCGAGGCGCATCGAAGCGTATTTCTAAAACTGAACATAAAAATTTCAACCTTAACTCCACAGCGTAAAGCACATATTACTTCTAAGATTTTAAAAAGTGAAGAACGCTGATCGTGAATCGTGAAAATCTTAGAAGTAATGTGTGCGTTACGCTGTGGAGTTAAGTTTGAAATTGTTATGTTCAGTTTTAGAAATACGCTTCGATGCGCTTCGACTCTGCGCTAGTATAAATCGACCCTTACTGGAGCAAACAGCGAGCAATTTTTTTTTGTATGAAGGCTTTCGAAAAATTCCTCCGATGCTGAAATTTGGAATATGGTGAGAGTAGGTGATACAGATTATAGATGCACAATAATCAAACATTTTTTTAGCCGAGAAGTTCTGTTTTTTTACCAAAACATGAAAATTGCGCACAGTTGAGGGGATATGTATAACTCTCTGCGAAAAATTCCTCAGTCTCAAATTCTTTTTGTAGGTATTTGTTTAAATGAAATAATAGGAAAAAAAAGTATAAGTTAGAATAGGAAGTATAAACATCCAACAAATGTTCGATTTCAGTGTCACTCCAAATCAACTTTTTACATATCGCGCTTTAACTTGAAATTGAAATAAAAATCTTCAAATTGAACTAGCGACACTGCGTAAATCGGTCTCCGCGACGGAGACCGTGGCATACCCACGGAAACCAGCCGCGTATCCACGCGCGTGTCCCCGCCCGGCACGCGCGTGGCCACGGACGGGGCCACGGACGGGGCCACGCGCGGGACCACGGACGTGGACCCGCGACGGTTGCCCGTCGCGGGGACCCGTTTAACGCAGCGTCGGGCCTAAGGGTTCCTTGTTGACTACGGAACCCTAAAAATTGAACAAGTAATGAGGGATTTTCTTTTTATGTTTTCCCTGTCAATGGATAGATGGCGCTGAACTTGATATGTGACTGCAATGAACGGAACGTCACGTCATTTTTTGTTTTTTTCACTTGTATGTAATTTTGAGATCGTAAAACAAAAAGTACATGTCATGTCATTGTCAGTCACATCACATCACACAAATGGCATTTTGAAAATAAGGAAAAAGAAAAAAATATTCATTTACCAGTCTTTTTAATTTATGAGTTTTCCACGCCAGAAAGAAAATGTCCCAAGAGAAAAAGAAGAGAAGTCTGTGCCTCGTGGATTTGTGCAAAAATGAAGGCATACATCTTTTTCCTAGAGTCACACCGTCAGTTCAACGCCATCTATCGAGTTCTTGGAAACTACTTTTTTTTTTTAAACTCCAAAAAGAAAACCTCCCATTGCTTAAGGGGGATGCTCCAACCAGCCCGCGAAATTCAAATTTTTTTACGTTTTTTGCAATTTGCAGGCCAGTGACATGTTGTAACTTTATAAATATTTGTGTTGCGCAAATAACAAGTATAATTTTAAATATAAAAAATATCAAAAAACTCGCTCCATCAGCTCTCAGATAGAAAAGGTGCATCATGTTAAAATCTCCGAAATCTAACTACGATGCACCTTTTCTATGTGAGAGCTGATGGAGCGAATTTTTTAACAATTTTTATATTTAAAATTATACTTGTTATTTGCGCAACACAAATATTTATAAAGTTACAACATGTCACTGGCCTGCAAATTGCAAAAAACGTAAAAAAATTTGAATTTCGCGGGCTACATCGAAGCAATCACCTTAAGCTAAAGAAATTACTTTGACTTGACTATAAATACGGCTGTAAGACTTTTTTGTCTAATGTGTTGACAGACATCGGTCGCCTGTTATTACGAGTCTAGTATTATATCGTCGTTGATTCCGCCGTTCAAGTATCGACGCCGTTTTCAAGCGCCGCGATGTTCGTTCATCACGTGTCTTTAATACGTCATTGGTAACTAAGCACAAAAATGCGCGATTCCAAAAGTATGCTCCGTTTCGCTCCATTCCACTCCACTCTGCTCCGCTTCGGTTCCACTGATGCGGAGCGGAGACGAGCTGTGCCGCGAATCACCAATCACACGGCTGATGCACATGGCTGGCCATGTGACACATGTGTATTCAAGCCATGTGATTGGTTAATCGCGGCACCGCTCGTTTCCGCTCCGGCTCAGCCTTCATTGAAGCGGAGTGGAATGGAGCGGGGCGGAGCGGACTTTCCACTTTTCACCGCTCCTCCGTCCAGCTCCGCTTCAGTCGTGCATTACTGGAATCTCATTCATTAGGTACATTCATAGAACGGGAATCATGGACGTAAAAAAAAGGCGGACGGAACTTCACTAAGAAACAATTGAAGCACCCATAGTAAGTCAGTGCGCTAATGTGTGGACATTGTGGACAAACCAGCACGCACACATTCACACCATAGTAAGACAGCCGTCGGCCATTACGCTTCTAACGACGCTCGCGTGTTATTCGGCGTTATTTAGTCTAATAAAAATCAAAGGATGCCGTCATGTGTTGCAAAAAGTTGTCTAAGGGGCTGCCTCCACGAGCGAGAGAATCGCGGCGATATTATCGCCGTGCCACGTTTTTCTATACACTCTCTATGGAACCGTCTCCACACGGCGATATTATCGCCGCGATACGACGAGTGGCAACGAACGCGCAAAACGTCATTACATCGTCGCTAGCCCGCCGCGACTAGCAACGCGACCGCCGCGCGCTCGCGGCGCTCTCGCGACGAGCGCGCGGCGGGCGCGCTGTCAAACGCATCGAATCCCTTCTTTGGCAACGTGACGTCAAGGAAACGCGGCGATACCGTTACGAGTCGCCGCAGAATCGCCGCGATACCGTAACGACTTGCGACGATACGCGGCGGAATTATCGCTCGTTCGTGGAGATTATCCGACGATATAAGGGCGGACACGTCGCGATTCTCTCGCTCGTGGAGGCAGCCCCTTAACCATAGTAGTTCAATTAAAAAAGCCAGGGGATCACTTTTCATATTAAGCATGTCATTTTGAATTTTATTTTCTCGATTTTACGTCAATAAAAACAAACATCTCGAAATCAATCAGTGTTGCAACTATTTCAAGGTTCAAATTATTTAAAAAATGGGAGATTTATATTTTATGTTACTATTTATCGTTATTGTATTCTTTTGTATTTTTAGGCTTCCGTAGTCAAGTAGTATCTCTATGTAGTTTGTGGTAGTCAACAAGGAACCCTTATAGTTTCGCCATGTCCGTCCGTCCGTCTGTCCGCAGTTTAGCTCAGAGACGCACAGTACTAGAGAGCTGTAATTTGGTGTAAATATACGGATTTGTTGTGCCAAAGAAGTGGTAAAATGACATCTCGAAAAATATATTTTTTTAGGGTGCCTCCTGTACACGTAAAGTGGGAATGTTTTTTTATTTCTCGCGTACCCCTTAGAGTGGGGTATCATTATTTTGCTCGACTCGAGTGTCCCCCTCCTCTACCAGGTAAACGGTTATGTTTAGGGGTGTGAAAAAATTCACAATAGTAGTATAATGGTGAACGCACATTGCACCGAATTCCCCAGCCGCAGCTGATGACGTCACCAACGTCGGCCCGCACGCAGCGGACGCTGCGGCTATCGCGGTGCGGATGACGTCATCCGCATTTTTTGTCTGCCTCGTCGTCTGTAACTTTTATTGGAATTTCATAATCTTTGCAGTATTTTTCTTCAATTCTTAAAAACTACAGCTTATGTATCAATAAAAGTTCTCCTGACAATTAAATGAAGTAAAAATAATATACTTCGTAACGTTTCAATAGCTTTGTTTAAGTGATAGCATTTTAATAACTGTAAGTAAATTCTACTAAACAACTAGAAAAAAGCCCCAGCCACTAAAAGCAATATTACGCTACTAAAAGAGGAGTCAAAACCAACAATTTTAATTACTGAAAAATCCACTAAGTTGGCAACACTACAAAATGCGTGCGGTGACTGCGGTGCGGCTCAGTGTGCGAGGCCATTAACAAAATGCGATGAGTGCGGGTACTGCGGAGACTGCGTGCGGCTCAATGTGCGTTCACCTTAAATAGTAGTAAAAATTCACATACCTCACCAAGATGCCATGCCATGGTGACGTAGCCAGCGACGTCGCCAACTAAATTCTATGGGCCGCCAGAGTCGCCAAGTGAGTTAACCGTCATATATCTATAAGGACTAGTTGGCGACGTTGCTAGCTACGTCGCCATGGTATCCCGGTGAGGTATGGCCCTTATAGGTATGTTTTTACGGTATGTTTTCGTCAATTTTTTTTAAACTAACTTCAAAAAGGAGGAGGTTCTAAATTCGTCGTAATCTTTTTCTTTTATGTATTTTCCCCGATTTCTCAAAGACTCCTGGACCGATTTTGAAAATTCTTCTTTTTAAAATTAAATTCAGCGAATCAGTTTAGTTAGTTCGCAGAAGTATTTTGATGGTCAACTACGGAACCCTACACTGTGCGTGGCCCGACACGCACTTGGCCGGTTTTACAGATTTCCCTCGGCAAATGATGCATGGAAAAATGATTGTATAAAAATAATAAGGGAGTGTAGACATGGAATAGGAATGTAGACGTGTAGGAATGGAACATAAAATAGCTTTAATTAAATATTTATAGCCAAAAAATAGTTAAACATTCGTTTTCACCACTTAAGTAAATAGAAGGGATTTATAGATGTGTCGATAGCAAAAGACAAGTCTACAAAAATTTGAATCAACAAAAGGGATTGTAAAACTTTATTAACATTAAACGAGTTGTAAATATTTTAATATCCAATGTGTTTAAATTATTTTACCTTTATTTAAAAAAAAAGATATCCGTAACAAAAAAATTGTATTTAAACTTAAGTTCAAGGGAGATCATTAAATATTGTTTAAAAATGGGTAATTTTTCCCTTCATCTGGCATCCCTATAGACACGCACACATATTCAAGCAGCCGCCATTGTGGTGCTTCACTTGTTTCTTAGTGAAGTTCCGTTCGCCTTTTTTTTTAGGTCCATGACGGGAATACACCGCTTCTGTGGAAACACTAACCACTTTTGTGCCCGTTTCGACCGCGCGGCCATGACGTTTTTTTTAAAATAAAAACCATACCAAGTTTTTGTAAAAAAATTTAAAAGTCGATTCCCGAGAACCATTTTGTCAAAGCAATGGTTAAAAAGATATAAGGGTTTGAACGTGGCCGCGCCATCGAAACTTTCCGAACTGCGCGGCCATGGAGATCTTTAATACTAAGAGTCGCAGAGACCTGTGGGATAGATTGAATTTGTAAACCAAATGTAAAAATATAGAAAAAAATCCTGTGTTTGTATTTTAGGAGTTGTAAGGATAAAACCTCATGGCCGCGCCATTGAAACGGTGACAAAAACGTTATCGCCGATATCTCACTGAAAAAATATCGCAAAGGTCTGAAATTTTTTGTAAAACACAGATTTGAATTTGTCAAAACTAGTAAAAATACAACAAAAAATCCTAGGTTTATATTTGAGGAGCTGTTGAAGAAAATCTTCAATGCGTCTTGAATATGTCGATTAGGGTGACCACGGATTATTATTTACAGAGAAATTTCCACCTTTTTCGTTAGAAGTGATATCCCAAGGATTCGTTGAACAATGAGGTCACCGTCACCCTAATCGACATATTCAAGACGCATTGAAGATTTTCTTCAACAGCTCCTCAAATATAAACCTAGGATTTTTTGTTGCATTTTTACTAGTTTTGACAAATTCAAATCTGTGTTTTACAAAAAAATTCAGACCTCTGCGATATTTTTTCAGCGAGATATTGGCGAAAAACTAAATTTTCAACGTTTCGATGGCGCGGCCATGGCGTTTTAGTCTTACAGCTCTTGAAATGTAAACCTAGGATTTTTTGTTGTATTTTTACTAGTTTTGACAAATGCAAATCTGTGTTTTACAAAAAATTTCAGACGTCCGAGTTTCTTTTTCAGTGAGGTATCGGCGATAACGTTTTTGTCACAGTTTCAATGGCGCGGCCATAAGGTTTTATCCTTACAACTCCTAAAATACAAACACAGGATTTTTTTTCTATATTTTTACATTTGGTTTACAAATTCAATCTACTATTTCCCGAAATGTCAGGTCTCTGCGACTCTTAGTTTTAAAGATCTCAATTTTATTAAACTTCGCCATTGACGGTCCCAAGCCCGTATGAGAAAGAAGGAGGGTTGGCTGAGAGCAGACCAAACCAGCTGTAAAAGGTCAACGCCGAGTCTCGAGCGGCGGTAAATAACTCGTAAAGATCAATTTAGTAGGAGATAGGAAATGATCTCCTCAACCCGCTACTCTGTGGAATCAATTACAGAATCGGGGACATTGGCTTAACCGCCCGTGTCGAGAGGTAGAAAGCCTCATAAAAAATTCACCCTAATCCTAAGGTGGAGAACGCGCCGAGAGGATGCATGGCTGAGGGTGTCAGTCGCAAGCGCCAACCTTGGTGAACCTGGCGAACACCATTGTATATAGCCTTCTCACAGGAAAGGCGTCACCCTGTGAGCGACCACAAAAATCGTCCAAACTCGTGGGAACTATATGAATATGAATCAAAATCAAACACAAAAAACCAACTTAACTCAACAAGTCTTTCACAAAGGACTATTCGAAACAAGACCAAGATCTTCATCTTTTAGTGGCTGCACTAGCAGCAGTAAGTCACTGCAAAAACCAGAATCAAACCCCGATATACAAACAAATACTATACCCTGCCAAAGAAAATCTCCAGGAAAAGAAACGGTTGAAAGTGGGAACCAGAATTGGCAGCAAGACCATGTTCCTTATGGGAAAAGAAAAAGACTATTGAGTCCTCGCGAGATGTCAAATAAACTCTCAGTAACCAAACATACCAACTTCTCTATCCCGACACACAACAAATTTGATATCCTCAGCACCGATGATCTTAAAACTGATGACAAGAACAAGGAATATGTCCCTAAACCAGAGCCAATCTTCGTAACGGGCATAATTAACATAACACCTCTCAGGGATGTTCTGAATAAAGTAGTAAGCATGGACAAATACACACTTACCACGCTCAGATCAGGGCACATCATCAAGTTGATGCCCAATGACATTGAAACCTACAAAGTAGTTAGAGACACTCTAATTGAAAATGAAATAAACCACTACACCTACAAGCTAAAGAGTGAGAGGGCCTACCGTGTTGTCATTAGAGGACTGCATGCATCTGAGGATGTCTCCTTAATTAAGTCAGAGCTCCAAGCCAAGGGACACGAAGTAAGACAAATTGTTAATGTCCTACATCGAGTAACAAAGGAAAAACTCCCTCTCTACTTTGTAGATCTAGAACAGCGGCCTAATAATAAAGATGTATTCAACATCAAACAGATCAGCCACATGAAGATCAGTGTCGAAGCACCATATAAAAAAAGAGAGGTCCTCCAATGCAAGAGATGCCAAAGATTCGGACACTCTAAAAACCAGTGCTTCCGCCCCTTTAGATGTGTTAAATGCGGGAATGATCATTCAACGGCCGCGTGCACTAAACCCCCTGAGACTGACGCCTTATGCGCAAACTGCCAAGGAAAACATCCGGCCAGCTACAGGGGGTGTCTAAAATACAAAGAATACAAGGAAAGGATTCTGAATATTAAACCAAAACCAGAAATAAACAGGACCCGACCTTCAAGCACAATGAACTCCGACCAACAAAAAAGCGCAGAAGACCAGAAACCAAAACAGGAATACAAAAGTTACTCATTAGCTTTAAAAGGCAAAACTAAAGACTCTACCGGCCAACATTCCAAATCGCAAGCAGGCAATCAACCACACGACCTCACCATGGATCAAGGACAAAACATCACGAACATATTGGACGTTATGTTCAATAGATTCCAGGCAATCATGACAAACATGATGGACAGCATGATGGATCGAATGATCCAATTAATCACAGGACTAGTACCACAGAGACCTTAAACATCCGCATAGTGATCTGGAACGCCAATGGATTAACTGACAGACGTCAGGAGCTTGAACTCTTTATGACAACCGAGAAAATCGATGTAGCATTGATATCCGAGACGAGACTAACTCAGAGATCTCATATACAATTTCAAAACTATACAATCTATCGGACTGACCATCCTTCTGGTAGATCTCATGGCGGCACAGCAGTAATACTTAAAAAGAACATCAAGCATTACGCTCTAAACCCCTACAAAACGGACAAAATTCAAGCAACCTCCATTAAAATTCATCATAAAAGCTCTGAGACAACTTTGTCTGCAATATATTGTCCGCCAAGACACTCGGTTAGTACTGACGAGTTTAAACAATTCTTTGGAGTACTTGGTCCTACGTTTATCTGTGGAGGCGACTGGAACTCCAAGCACACTCATTGGGGATCAAGACTGATCAACCCAAAAGGAAGGCAACTTTACAAAACCACGTTAGATCTCAACCTTGACTGCATATCACGGAGAACCCACATATTGGCCAACGGATCAAAACAAGATACCTGATCTGTTAGATTTCTATATCACGAAGAACATTAGCCGGAACCATTCAAAAATAGAGAAATGCGACGACCTATCGTCAGATCACTCCCCAGTTATTCTAAACTTGACTAAACAAGCAATCCATGCTGACTTGCCCACTAGACTATATAACAATAACACCAATTGGGAAACATTCAAGGAAATTATTTCTTCAAACATTGACCTTAATATAAAATTAAAAACAGAAGATGATATAGAGAAAGCCATTGAAAAGATGAATTCCACTATACATCTTGCAGCCAACGAATCAACAACTACAAATAAAAAACCCAAGATCAAACTAAAGGAGTACCCAAAAAACATCATCGAAAAAGTCCGGGAAAGACGCAGATTTAGAAAAGAGTGGCAAAGGACCAGATATCCCTCTGACAGAACCAATCTCAACAGGGCAACAGTTGAGCTAAAGGAAATGATTAAGGAATATGAAAATATCTGCTTCCAAAATTATTTGGCCCAGCTTACTCCCCACAAGGATACCAACTACTCACTCTGGCGCGCAACTAGGAATCTCAAGCGCCCAAAAGATCATATCCCACCAGTAAGAAAACAAGACCGTAGCTGGGCCAGATCAGATTATGAGAAGTGTACCGCTTTCGCTGAACATCTCCAAGGTGTCTTCTCACCTTTGCCTTGCTCTAATCCAGAACACGATAAAGAACTAATGGATTTCATAGAATCACCAAATCAGCTATGTCTTCCACTGAAGGCTGTCAGCCCCCGTGAAATAAATAGAGAAATTAGATTACTCCCACCTAAAAAAGCACCTGGTTACGACCAAATAGACTCAACTCTTCTCATGAACTTACCAAAAAAAGGAACAATGTACTTGGTAACACTCTTCAATGCCTGTCTAAGACTCAACTACTACCCATGCCAGTGGAAGATCGCACAAGTTGTAATGATTTTGAAACCAGGCAAAACTCCAGAAGAGCCCTCATCCTACAGACCTATAAGTCTATTGCCCCTAATCGGAAAACTCTTTGAGAAAATAATACTCAACAGAATGCAGTACCAACTTAATGACATTCTTCCTGACCACCAATTCGGCTTCAGACAAAAGCATGGCACCATAGAGCAGGTGCATAGACTGTCAAACACCATAAGCCAAGCATTGGAAAATAAAGAGTACTGCTCAGCTGTCTTCTTAGACATAAGTCAGGCTTTTGATAAAGTCTGGCACACAGGTCTCTTATTCAAAATAAAAAAACACCTACCACATTCATTCTACTCCATATTAAAGAGTTATTTGGACAGACGATGTTTTGAAGTCAAACTCAACGGGGAAACCTCGGAACTCTATGAAATCCGCTCAGGTGTCCCGCAAGGCAGCATCTTAGGACCAGTGCTATATCTGATCTTCACTGCTGACATTCCTAAACAAGGTGCTACAGTGATAGCCACATATGCAGACGACACTGCTATAATGTCGACAAATTCTAATGCATCGAACGCATCTGCAACACTTCAAGCCCACCTCACAGAAATTGAATCGTGGCTTGGTATGTGGAGAATAATGGCCAACAACAGTAAATCCGTACACGTCACATTTTCGCTCAGGAAAGGCAATTGCCCACCAGTCTCACTCAATGGCAACCTAATTCCGCAGTCAGACACCGCTAAATACCTAGGAATGCACCTAGACAGGAGGTTAACTTGGCAAAACCACATCTGGAATAAGAGGAAACAACTCGACACAAAGTTGAGAAGTTTGTACTGGCTTATTGGGAGAAAATCACAGCTGTCTAATGAAAGCAAAATGGCAATCTACAAGACAATACTGAAACCGGTATGGACATATGGAATAGAACTCTGGGGCACAGCATCAAACAGCAACATTGAAATCTTGGAAAGATTCCAGACCAAAACCATGAGACTCATGTTCAATATCCCAAAATGCATCAGTAACAAATACATACTACAAGATCTGAATCTAACAACTGTGAAGCACGAAATATTCAAAAGAAGTCTCAAATACCAGAACAAATTATCAAAGCATGTCAATGCCCTAGCAACAAACCTTAAAGGCACAGGCAGCGTTATACACTCAAGACTGAGGAGGAACAGTGTTCCAACCCTCCAAAACCGATTCCCCATGTAGTGAGTGAGGTTAATGGACTCTCCTCATAGCCAAATAACATACCCAGACTTTGGTCAGCAAAACTAGCAGCTAAATGTGGGAAACAGATTGCTGTGCTGTGCAGGATATAAAAAAAAAAAAAAAAAAAAAAAGATCTCAATGGCCGCGCGGTTCGGAAAGTTTCGATGGCGCGGCCACGTTCAAACCCTTATAACTTTTTAACCATTGCTTTATGGTTTTTGGGAATCGACTTTTACATTTTTTTTTACAAAAACTTGGGATGGTGTTTATAAAAAACGTCATGCCCGCGCGGTCGAAACGGATACACCACTTTTCACTGCTCCTCTCCGCCCAGCTCCGCTTCAGTAGAAACGGACCCTTACACTTGCGTGCCGGGCTTATCTTCAATTTTTGGACTTCCGTTTAGGACAATGACGCCCGATACTTTTACTGCTGGTGCAACCATCCATTGACAAAAAACAAAAATATTTATTATTTTAATTTCATTTTAGTTAAACGTAATTAAAATAAATTGTATTTTTGTTTTTTGTCAATGGATGGTTGCACTAGCAGTAAAAGTATCGGGCGTCATTATCCTCAACGGAAGTTCAAAAATTGAAGATTGACCCTGCCGTTAAATACGATGCGCAAATTTACCCCCACTGCCCCCACTACACCATAATCTTGCAAAGTTACGTGCCGGGTACTGTAAGACAGTGTCGAGGATACAAAGCATTATCTAAATTCTGATGTAGATTTATTGAGGGATATTAAATAAAAAACAAGTGGGTAATGTGCTTTCACAGAATATATGTAACAAATCATAAAGAAATATTGAATCGGTTACACTAGAGACCAAGTTCACAATTCATGGTATCATACAAATGTAAAACCGATTTTAAAGATAAAAGAATGAAATTGAAAGAACATAAGCCAATAACTCCCCTTCTTGAGAAACAATAGAAATAAAAAGCTAATGAATAAAACTAAAACCAAACTTCTCAGTTATTGTAAAAAGTCTCAATTTAAGAATACTCTTTTCAAATATAGAAATGTTGACAGTTTCTTATTTTTGTTTGCAGACTTGCACTCAATTAATATGTATAATAATGTTATTATATAATTATTTGGAAAAGAGTGCAATCCACATTTTTGTTTTTTTTTTCAATTTTTATTTATGTATTTTTATGAGCGGGATTAACTATGTAAGATGTTCAAAGCATTAAAATTAACAAGAACATTTATGGGTTCTTGAAAAACATGGTCAACATATTTTATTTGGCCACTATTGTTGTGGATTTCTTACTCCTTTTTAGTAGCTTGCTGCTTGGCTTGGTGGGCTTGCAATACAGCAACTGCTTCATCAACTTTTGCTTTGAGGGACTCTCCATGTTCCAACATATGAAGAAGTTCCGAATTATCAATTTCTAAAAGCATTCCTGTAATTTTTCCAGCCAAATCTGGATGCATTCTCTGAATTAATGGGAACAAACGCTCCCCAAGCATTTGCTTTTGTTCTTGAAGTGGAGCTGCTGCCAACATAGTAGATGTTAAAGGTTCTTGACCTTGTATGTGCACTGCTGGTTGTGGCGCTGGTGGGTTACGCATGTTAGCGGTGTACTTGTATCCTGCCGGACGACCGCTCTGAGTTACAAGTGGTGCACGAATTGAAGCTGCAGTAGCTACACCTTGCTGACCTGTAATAGGTCTAGCTCCAAGAGATGTTCTAAGAGCAGCTTGAGTAGGAGCCCTTGGTGCTGGACGGAACGGCGCCTGCATATTAGGGTACCCTGACGCGGCAGTTTGAGTGTTGGGCCTAACCGGTGGCTGTGCGGTCCAACGGGGTGATGGTCTGATTTGCGTCATCTGAGCAGGTCCATAGAACCTTTGAGCAGGGGGTATGGTTGGCACAAAATACCCGCCTGCACCACCGGGTTGGAAAATTTGCCCCATCTGCTGCATGCGCATACTAGCCATTCTTTGCATATATTGTGAAGTCAAATGGGCTTTACGATCTTCCTTGCGTTGTGCCAAGGCCACATACAACGGCTTAGTACCAACAATACGTCCATTCATTTCTGTAACAGCTTTTGTAGCTTCCTCAGGAGATGAGAAGCACACAAATCCAAAACCTTTACTGCGACCATCCTCCAACATCACCTGAAAATAAGTTGATATATTTAAAAAGAGGCCATACACTAAATCTAATCTAATATCTTTAAAAAAGCAATTCTTGTGTATATATAATCAGGATCTCGGAAACGGCTCCAAGGATTTTCATGAAAGTTACAGATTAGGGGTTTTTCGGCTCAAGGAATCGATTTATCGAGGTCCCAAGTTCGAGAAAAAACCGAGCAAAGGTCAGTCAACCAGATATTTATAAAAAACTTGAGAGGTGTCAAGGGCCACCCGGATGGAACGAAGTTACTGTATACACCCAACAAAAATAATCGTCGCGACTCCACTCCACTCCACTCTTTGAGCTCTAGCACCCTTTCGCAACGCGCGATAAGGAACTTCGTTCCAAAATGTCGTGACAACTTTTCGTAAGAATTTTTTCCGTCTAGCTCCCTTTCACAACGCGCGATAAGGAACTTCATTCCAAAAACTAATGTCATTTAGAGAATTTTAAAGGAAGCTAGAAAATTGAGAATGCTGATCGACTGATCGTAGCTCATCATTTAAGCCAACTATAGTTCTCGCCAAATGAGTCTGGAATAATGGTTCGAATTTAATTTTTTTTAAGTTCAGCTACTTTTGATAGTAAAAGGTTACACGCTAGCGCTACGTATCCGAAACAAAGTCATGTTCAGTAACTTTTGTTATTTATGATGTTCAGTTATTTTTACGTTTTGGAGTAGGTAACTAAAACAAGCATTTTATAATGTTCAGTGACTTTTGTTATTTATGATGTTATTTTAGGATGTTGCCGTGATTACACTAGATAACCAAAACAAGCATTTTATATTGCTCAGTGACTTTTGTAAAACTCAATGTAATGATGTTTTCGGATAGGTATTGTAACGATTAGCAATTTTTGACAAAATGGTGTTAAGTGACCTTTGGACAGTTGTGTTCAGTTAATTTTGAACTTTAATGATGTTCATTCAATACTGGCGCCTATCTTGTTGAGCGATTTATGGGTGATTATAATGTACAGTGATTTTGAAAATCTGAATGTGGTCATCGACTTTTGATGCTGACTGTACCTACGCCTCTGCTGCCCGGTGACTATGATTTTTTTTGGAGTCGCGATGTTAAAGAAATTGATTAGAAGGCACTTAGACAAATAAAAAAATATAATGGATATTATGTCCAAAAATATAATGCGATTGGGCGGGTCACGTTATCCACATGCACAAACTCGCTGGGCAAAAATATGCACTCAATGGGTGCCATAGAATGAATGACGACGCCGAGGTCGGCCTAAAAAGAGATTGCAGGACGATATAGACGCGTACCTTGATGGCTGGTCCGAAGAGCGCTTGAAAGGATATGGGGGAGGGCTTTGTCCAGCGGTGGGACATTAACTGGTAATTAAAAAAAAAAAATGTCCTAAAGCGGTTAATCGTCGAAATCTTTTTTTTTTCCTCCCTGTAGCTAGGCATATTGAATTATATATATTATTTTATAGATAATGGTACGGAACCCTTCATGCGCGAATACGACTCGCACTTGGCCGGTTTTTTTCGCTCCCACTTGGTGGACCGATGCCATCGTGAGAGTAATGCCTCATTTACATTCAGCCCCTGCCGCTGCCCCTCGCGCTGTCGACAATAATTCCCTAAATACTGCTGCAGCAGGATCGAGAGGAGTGTGTGTTTACATTCTGCCCTACCACTCACTTCGCTTTCAAGTTTCGGCAATGGCAGACGTCGAAATAATTACAGCGGCCGCGCTGTCTCTTTTTGCGATATGTACTTAATTATGTTCGATAATTAAAAAGATATCGAATACAAAAAAAGAATGTTCGTTGTAGACGATGGTGGATGAAATCTATCCATCGAAATACAACATTATGTTATAGCTGTTCATGTTGATCCTTAACATCCCAATTTTTTTTCCGTTTCCTGTTGTTCTAAGAATTTTATTTCCATTCGGACGGCATTTTCGATGATCTAAACGAGCGTCTTTCTCCTCCAGGCGCTCGGCGAGTACTGAGCGTCGGAGCAGAATGTAAACACGCACTGCCACTCGCGCTGCCGGTCCTTTGAAGTCCGCATAAAAACCGCTCTTTTGGGGAGCGCTGGGCAGCGCGAGTGGCAATGGCAGTGGTATGAGAAGTATCGCGTTTACACACTCGTCCTGCCCACTTCCCTGCCCATTTCCCTGCTCACTACGGCTGAATGTAAATGCGGTATAACAGGCAAACGATTGATGTAAGTGGTGAATTGTCGTTCGGCGGGGCGGTCTAATTGGGAGGGCTATGTTCAGCAGCGGACGTCTTCCGGCTGATGATGATGTGCTGAACCCGTGAAAATACGGTCCGTCGTAGCCGTAGAACTATTTCTATGGTAGTTTACGCACTAGATCCGACCTTCGCCATCAGATTTCTTTCGGTCATCCTAGAATCTCCGTTTCGGAGAAAAAATGAAGGACCGAAGAAGCCATAGCATTATTTGTATGAACACTCCCGCACTGCGTAAGAGTTGAATCCGAGCTGCATACGTAGTGCGTAATCGCTCTTAGAGTACGAATACCTAATAAAACGAAAATACAAAATATTGTATCGAGTATATCCCTAGAGATGGGAAAAGGAGCAGAGGCAACCGTGTCGTCATATTAGATGTTTTGGCATTATTTCTTTAACAATATAAGATTAATATTTTTCTAAAGAGCACAAATTAACCACATACCTTAGCTGAAGTAATAGTTCCAAAGGGAGCAAATTCTTTACGAAGACGTTCATCATCAATAGTGTCGTCTAAGTTTTTGACATACAAGTTAACACCCTGATAACGTGTCAGTCGCTCCGATTTCAACTGCTCAAACTTGCGCTTTAACTCCTTTTGACGTTCGGCTTTCTTTTGAGCTCGGCCTACATAAAGAGGCTTTCCTTCAACTAGTTCTTTTCCATTTAATTCCATGCAAGCTCTCTCTGCTGCATCTGGATCTTCAAATGCAACAAACCCGAAGCCTCTGGAGGATCCGTCATCTTTATACATTACTTTGTGACTGGTAATACGGCCGTATTTTTCAAACATGTCTTTAAGCATTTCATCGCTGAAATCTTCGCCAAAGTTCTTGACGTACACGTTTGTGAACAACTTGGCCTTCTCACCGAGTTCCTTTTCACGCTCTTTTCGTGGGATAAATCTACCCACATAAACTTTTTTTCCATTCAACAGCATTCCATTTACCTTTTCAATGGATTTATTGGCAGCCTCTTCAGTTTCAAAATGAACGAATCCATATCCTTTAGAGGCACCAGTTTCATCTTGAGCAACTTTGCAACTTAAAATGTTTCCAAATGCAGAAAAAGTGTCATACATGGCTTTGTTGTCAATGGTTTTGTCAAGATTTTTAATAAACACATTCCCAACGCCAGATTTGCGAAGAGATGGATCTCGTTGGGACCACATGATTCTAATAGGTCTTCCTTTGATCATATCAAAATTCATAGTGTCCAAAGCCCGTTCAGCTGAAACAAAAATTCATTGTATAGGTAATTTAGAATTTATGAAGGCCTCTTTTGCCTCAGTGACCAATTGCCCTGCAGTGGGACAATATAGGCTAATTTTAATAATAAATATATAATTTAATTATTCATTAACTTGAATGGGCTATAATTTGTCCTTTTTGTACATAATTATGGTCAATATTATCAGCGCCAGGTTCTGCCATCAAAAAATTTTGAGAACCACTGTTCTAAACAATCTTAGCTTATGTGTTGTTAATAACTATCTGAGAAAAATCCCAAATATCTATATAAAAGAACAGGGTTTTTTTTATTAAGACTCGACTACCGCCGAAACCGCTAAACGCAAAAACTTGAATTTTGGACAGCAGTTGCAGTGTACCATGTAGGGTGGCAATAAGACGGGATTTTGCGAAAATCCTCCTCTAAGGGGGTGAAAACGTTTGTATGAAAAATGTTATTCCTTGGGTTAATAAACTTGAAACTTGGCACGAATACGAGTGTAAGTAAATAAAAAAGATGAGACATTATTGGTATTTTATAACTAGCCTTCATTTTTGGGTTTTTCGAGATGCATCCCCTAAATTGGTGTAAAGGGGTTGATTAAGTTTTAAGGGAAAGATTTTACTGCTTGCTTCGATAAAATCAAAACTGGGCATAAATTATCTCTCAATCGAGGATGCGTATTTATTTATATTTCAAAAATCAATCCCTAGCGGGGTACGATCGGAAAATCTGTTTGTCTGTATTGAATTGTTTGTATTGAATAGACTCCGAAACTAGTACAGCATTTTAGATTTTTCAAAAGTATCCTATAAGGAAGGTGAGCGGGAATTGAGTCTGCAGTTAGAAACACGCGTAGACGAAGTCGCGGGCAAAGTGCTAGTTAAGCATATACTTGTAAGTGTACAGATAATTTTGTAAGTTCAATAGGTAGGTAGGTAAATCAAATTTTTTTTTTTTTACCTAATTGATTCTAAGAATCTCAATAATGCCTTATACATTCATGTGCTTGCTTGAGACTTCCAATATCTAACAATCTAAAGACAATGAACATTTGTCATACCGATTTATAGTATGTAGTTTAATTATTTTTTTCCGACTTTATGTGTCAGGGATTTGATTTTTGAACAGAGAATTTATTTTATAGTTTAAAATACACATGTCTATTGTCTATATAAGCATTTGAGTAATGAATAAAAATACCAATTACATTTCCTGTTATGTAACATTTGCGCGTACAGTTAGGGTCACTCATGAATTGCGGAAAATTCGAGGCTTTACTTTTTTTTTGTGCAATTTCATGTTATGACATAGAAATGAAATTTTAAACATACTACCTACTTTTCATAGCGAATGACTGGATATAAATAATTAGGAAGCTGATTAGGTTAACATAAAAACAGTTGAGGCTATACTAATATACACTATGCTATGTTATATTTTTGAACTTTTATTGGCATAGTAATTAACTGAAACTTTATTTTTGTTCAATCAAATTTCAAGTACTAGGATTTGTAAAGGACAAAATGACACCTATTTTTGAAACAGCATGAGATAATTTCAATTTGAAAACAATTAAATTATAACAATTTAAATGAATCACATAAATAACCTAATGTCGACTCTCCAAAGAAAGTTATACAATGGATGAGTGGATCTGGTTATACCCCAAACATAAATACTGGTGTTTTTCCTTAGCATATAGAATTCATCGTTCACAGGTAATTCCCTGCTTCCACATGTCTTGCTAGGAAAGTCATTAGGTTGCCCAATTTAAAAATCAACATTAGAACATACAGGGTGAATGTGAAATTTTCTGTAGGTATTGATTATGCATCATAAAAATAAATGTTTGCCTATGAATTGTTTTATGTAAATATTGAAACTAAAAAGAAAAAACATTTGTTTAAAACAATTTGAAGTTTCTTTTAAAAAATTAAAAAGAAAACAGCTCTGGTGATGATTCTGTTGGACTTATTTTGTTGAGCTTATTTTGACACTATCCAATAATGTCGCTATTATCTTATTGTAGAAGGATAGACAATAGTACACTTATGATTAAATGAGAACATAATCAATTTTAAATGCCAAAATGTAAAATCACAAATTATTAATATGTAGTTAAATGTGAGTAATAAGTTTGGATAAAAACTGAATTAATTTTAAAGCTATTCTTCGCATGCCCATTTTGAAATGAGGAGATTAATTTCAGATTTTGTTATATCATAATAAATTGTTTGGCAGGCCTAAAACAGCCACTTTAAGCAATATTTCTAGAAGTGTCACTTCTTGAATTTCCAATAAGTCCATTTGTTTCTTAAGATATTCTTACAAAATGAAAAATTGCTTATCACTTCTAAGCAAAGACATAGAGCATGGACTGAAAATAGCTGGATTTTGCCAAATTCTCTAGAAAAAGCGGAAAATAATTGTAGTGCCATGTAACTCTTTCTATTACGACATAGATACCGCCTTCAGTAATTATATGAATTAAACAATTATCATAACTGACATATTGGCAAGGAAAGGTTCATTCCATGCTATATGTCTATGTACTCATATGACATGCAATTCTGTTTGTGCCATTTTATGATTTGCTAATAGACATTATTGGTTAAGCATGAAGTGAATAATTAGGAATATTGCAAAGAGGCTAACTTTTGATGTAACTGAATAAATAGGAGAATTTCCAATTTTTGAATTGGGTTGGCTCACTGATGTGTAGAACCACGGCTCGTAGATTTAGACCCGCGTAAATGTATAAGTGGCTCATTATAAATTATTAGTTTCTAGGAAAAAAAGAACAAGGTCATTACCTAATTTGTAAAATATTCTGAAAAAGGTCATCATAAAACCGTACCCGTATGGTAGGTAAAGCCTATGATGGCCCTTTGCAGGCGTTAACATTACATGAAAACGAAAAAAGTAAAATAAAAATTAACTCACCATCTGCGGGCTGCTGGAAGTTAACATAAGCATAGCCAAGGGATCTACGAGTTATCATATCGCGGCAAACGCGTATTGAAAGAACCGGACCAGCGGTAGAAAATTTTTCAAACAACATGGCCTCAGTAATATCGGAGTGTAAATCCCCGACATACAAAGATGCCATTGGGTAATTAGGTGGACCAGGATTCATTTTTAAATCTCACTGCAGCGGTTTATGCCGTCATTAACTTATACGTAGGCAAAACGCAAAGATCAACTTCACTTTCTCTTTATAATGACTATCGCATTCCTCAGACCACGTTGCACGCTTACGTACACTAACTTAAAATCAAGTGATTCCCGTTAAATTTTTGTTATTTTACTATTTTTTTGGATTTTATGTATTTTTTTGTTTTTTTTTTTTATTTTACAAGAATATTTCACGAAATTCTGAGGATTGTGTGACCTATTAATTAGGGGAACACACAACCTCACGTGAACACACCTTGCTCACCAAAGGAAAGGGTGACGTTTGACAAAAATCAAGATGGCGACACCCAGTCATGTGTGGCCAGCTTTTTAACCGCCAAGGAAACCATAGACGAGAATGTTTAAGCTGGGAACATATTAAGGTGAACGCACATCTAGCCGCACCGCAGTCTATACCTACTACCATGGACCTAAAAAAAAGGCGGACGGAACTTCACTAAGAAAAAAGTGAAGCACCACAATGGCGGATGCTTATGTATGTGTGCGTTTGTATAGGGATGCCAGGTGAAGGAAAAAATTACCCATTTTTAAACAATATTGTATTAAGATCTCCCTTGAACTTAAGTTTAATTACAATTTTTTTTGTTACGGATATCTTTTTTATAAATAAAGGTAAAATAATTTACTATCGACACATCTAGAAATCCCTTCTAATTTACTTAAGTGGTGAAAACGAATGTTTAAGTATTTTTCGGCTATAAATATTTAATTAAAGCTATTTTATGTTCCATTCCTACACTTCTACATTCCTATTCCATGTCCCTTATTATTTTTATACAATCATTTTTCCATGCATCATTTGCCGAGGGAAATCTGTAAAAATACAGAAGAATACAATAAAGATAAATAGTAACATAAAATATAAATCTCCCAATTTTAAAATAATTTGAACCTTTAAATAGTTGCAACACTGATTGATTTCGAGATGTTTATTTATGTATATTTATTTATTTATTGACGTAAAATCGAGAAATAAGCTTCAAAATGACATGCTTAACTATGAAAAGTGATCCCCTGGCTTTTTTAATTGAACTACTATGGTTTAGACAACTTTTAGCAACACATGACGGCATACATTGATTTTTATTAGACAAAATAACGCCGAATAACACGCGAGCGTCGTTCGAAGCGTAATGGCCGACGGCTGACTTACTATGGTGTGAATGTGTGCCTGCTGGCTTGTGTGGACAAGCGCACTGACTTACTATGGGTGCTTCAATTGTTTCTTACCCCGGCCACTCACATGCGCGCAAAGGTTCGTACATTGTACGAATCTTTGCGCGCATGTGGAGGGCCGTCAGACATACATTCGCGAACTTCGCATATTTGCAAATGGGTTCGCATACTCTATGATCAAATTAAAACTAATAACTTTAAACTAAGGACCAAAATTTAACGGTGTATGAATAGGTACTTATACTGATCAGTATTTCCTCACACAAAATATAACAAAGACACGACCGTTTGCTTCGCAATCGTGTGCGCAACTGGTCACACGAATGTGTAGGAGACTACGCGAAGGTTCGCGCACATAAAACCGACACAGCTTGGAAAAGCACGAATGCCATGAAAACTTCGCGAAGTCATTCGCAAATGTCGTCCTACACATGCGGGTTCGCGTATTCGCGCGAATGTGAGTATAATAATCACTTTATCCATTATCTATGGTTATGGCTCCAGTTTTCTGATTGGCATCACCTTCACAGGCGTACGTAATCTGTGTGATTGGATTGGTTTGGTTGGCAAATTTGGCAATACGCAGGGCGGAAAAAAATATTGCAAGATTGTTGCATTGAAATTAAATTTGATGAAGTTTTTCTACTTTGGAATTTAGTTGCAGTGAGTGAGGTAAGAACCAATAATTACAATTTTATCGAAGTATTGGGAATAATGACTGTTGTTTTATTGCCGTGCTTATTTTTTCGTAGTGAAAGTAGGTATGCGTACTGTTTACAATATTTAAGAAGGAATACGTTCTGATTTCTCTTGCTTACACGTCACGATTTGCTTCTGACAAAATGTTCAGAAAATGAAGATAAATTTTTGGGAGAAATATGTTCACTACACTTTTAAATTAAACTGCTGTTTCCTATCTGGCGATACTGTCAATCAAGAAGCATCTCTGGTCAGTTGTGTAAAATCACCGGCTGAGGTTAATAATAAAAATATATTATATCAAAACACCGGCTTATAGCGTCGCGGCGGTACTTAAATGTATATGAAACATCTGATAATAATAATTTATGGATTGTTTTCAGTTTTCTTTTTTGGTGGAATATACGAAAAACAGTTTTTCTGTTACACTATGTTTCTCCAACCTGCTTTGATTACTTTTAATTTTTTATGAGTTTTTAATATGCTCTGTAGGTATACCTACCATTAATTATTTACTGAGAATTTTTATTTTATTGTATCCCTTTCTTTACTCCCTTTTTTCATTTGTTTTTGCATAGATATTTGTTAAAGCACCTAATGTTCATTATTAATAAATAAGTACCTAAATAAAGATTAATATTTCAAATGAGAAAAAATTTAATCCGAATACCGGTCTACTACCTATAACTGCTTTTTTACCTCAAGCTCTTTCTTTTTATAGGTTTGGTTTGACCAATTAAACTCTATGTAACTGTTAAATTTTCTACAACAGTCAATAATTAGGAGTACCAAAAACATAGGATCTGAGAAATATTATGTTCTCCCTCCATTGCTACTGCAATTCTTCCTTTATCTACATATTAAAGTACTTAGCCCCCTTACTTATAAGAACTTGTGTTGCTTAGCTACTTGGTTAATATTTCCACATTTCTGGAGCAAAGAAACTTGGAAATATTAACCAAAAGGATTGCACCGCTGGAGAGGAGTGAAGATTTAGTGCAATCCAATTGGTTAAGTCAGGTATTTTTTTTTGCAGGTATCTAGCTATGGCTGACAAGGAGCAAGTTATCCAGGCGTTGAGAGCTACTCTCATATCTGTGAAAGGAGCACTGACCATAAAACAATGTAACAGTAAGTTTCATTTACTAAAAGCGTTTTAAGCTAGCCCTTCCAATTTCAGCCTTTCCAATTAATTAGTAAAATCAAAAAAAAAATTGTTACTAGGCCTGAACACGATATGAGGAGGGATAGAGTTAATATGAAAATAGATATATTTTATTGAAAAAACATATACGTCGTTATACGGTTTGTATATCTTTGTTAAATTCATAAATAAATCCGTGCCTGAACTACGTAATCCTGTGTTTCTGGCAAAGATAGACAGTCTCCAGATTTAACTTTGACCACTCGGTCTTCCAAGACTGACACCCATATTCAGAGTCAAAATATCATTATTTCCTCCACTCCACTCAACATCACCTAGGTGGATTGATATTCATAGTTGCAATTTTTCTCCTCAAATAGTTCCCTCAGTTGAGGTGAGGTTAGATAGGATGTGAGGAGAGGAATTATCTGTCAAATTTAAGGTAGGTCGGCATCTACCTTACAGCTTCCTTGAGGTAGTTAACAAGGAGTTTGCAACTAAAAACACCCGTTTTTAATCCTATTTCCATAATGTCTTTTGAATAATTTATTGAATGTGTACGATAATCCTTACGATTACATGTCTAGACCCTATTTACGAGATACAGAAAACCCAATTGAGTTTAATGATAAAATTAATAGATTTAAAAAATCTAAAAACCCACGTTTTTAATTTTTTTAAAACTAAGTAAATAAACCTACGGGGCTGAGAGAGGGGCTACTCAAAACGTGGGGGCGCATATTATTAAAGGGATTTTTATAAGATATATTTACATGACGTGTATAGATCGTGGGTGTAACTTGCAAAGATACGGCCCCACGTTTTGAGTGGGGCCCTCTCTTCAGTCCCGTAGGGTTATTTCCTTATTTTTAAGAAATTTAAAAACGTGAGTTTCATGTTTTTTTTTTTAATCTATTAATTATTTTATTACTTTTATCTTTCTTTTCATATTCCTGACAGCAAACCGTTTCGTTTAATATCCTCCTCATGGGGGTGCATTTCAAATAGCCAATCCACCATATTGGATGTCCGCCATGTTAGATTCAAGACACAAGATTAACAAAGCTAGCATAACATTTTGGCAATGCAGAAGACTTCTGGGGAAATCCTGGGGCCTCTCGCCGAAAACAACACTATGGCTATATAAGAGCGTAATTAGGCCAATAATCACCTACGGAGCGGTAGTTTGGTGGCCCAGAACTGAACTCATCACCACCCGTAAAAAACTGCAGGCATTCCAAAGGTTGGCCTGCTCAGCCACCACAGGATGCATGCGAACAACACCTACTAATGCCCTAGAGATAATGCTAGGTCTGCCGCCACTGGATCTCTTTATTCAACAGGAGGCCAGTATGGCGGCAATCAGGCTGAAACACTCCGGCATGTGGAAAAACCAAAGGGGCAATCACACCCTAATATGGGAAAGGGCGCTAAACGATGTACCATACATTGAAGCGCCCTGTGACAGAATCCCCAAAACTCATGTGTTCGATAAACTCTATCGAATTCAACTATCAGAGACCGAACGAGATCAATCAGGAGTTAACGAAGTCCGAATTTACACAGACGGCTCGAAAACCAAAACCGGCACAGGTGCTGGTGTATTCTCAATGGATCTCAACATCAAAGTATCTCTACCGCTAGGGGAACATAGCTCCATATTCCAATGTGAATGTGTAGCAATCACCCAAGCTGCCACCGCAGTCATGGAAAGAAACATCTCTAACTACGGGATTAGAATTCTATCCGACAGTATGGCTGTACTAACGGCGCTGAACGGCAATATTATATCGTCCAGCCTAATTTATGAATGTCACTTAGCATTGCAAAATATTTCGAACCACAATAGGGTCATCTTGCAATGGATAAAAGGACATAGTGGATCATTGGGTAAAGATGCGGCAGACGAACTTGCAAGGAGAGGCTCAGATGTGGGCGTGGCCGGCCCCACACCCTTTTTGCCTATCCCATCCGGTCAACTCAGGACCTGGGTACGTCTGCAAACCCAACAAAAACATAATGCCAGATGGGCATCTACAACCGACTGCAGACAGTCTAGAGAGGCGGTACCTGCACTAACACCGCGACTGACCACCAGACTTCTCAGTCTTCAACGAACAGACCTACGAGTTGTGGTGGGCATGCTCACCGGTCATTGCCCACTCAACAAACATCTGTTTACCATCAACGCGACAGACAGCCCGTTGTGCAGGGGCTGCCTGAACGCGGATGAAACGGCAACCCACGTAATCCTGGAATGCGAGAGTGTTGCTAACCAACGGGCGCAAAACCTTGGCATCCCAAGGTCGCTCCAAGAAGCCTGTGAACGTCCCAGGAGACTTCTGAGCTTCTGGAAGGAGCTGGGTTGGCTCATATAGTCAACCGTCCCACCTCACGCATAACGGACCACTTACGAGTCCAAATGCGGAAAAGGGAGCCCCTAACAATAACAATAACAATAATATAGATTCAAGACACGTGACCATTTTTTTTATATTCCTGAAAACAAACCCTTTCATTTGATACCCATATCATGGGGGTACATTTCAAATAGCCTGTCCGCCATTTTGGACGTCCGCCATATTGGATTTAAGTCACGAGATTATTTTTTTCGTATAAGTACCTGACAGCAAACCCTTCAATTTAATACCCATATCATGGGGGTGCATTTCAAATAGCCAATCCGCCATGTTGTATGTCCGCCATCTTGAGTTTAGGACATGCGACTATATTTTTCATATTCCTGACTACAAACCCTTTCATTTGATACCCATATCATGGGGTTGGATTTCAAACAGCCCGTCCGCCATCTTGGGTGGGCCACCATATAAGATTTATTATGACGTTTCTTAGCTAGTCATGTATTGTCATCAGAATTCAGAGCGTATGCAAAATTTCAGACTGCTAGCTTATCGGGAAGTGCCTCAAAATTGAGTTGCAAAAATCCAACCTGAACGACAAACAAGAAAAGTAAGTTTATAAAAAAAAACATAAACGTGGGAAATAAGACCCTTTGTCAAATTTCCTGATGTTGCTGTGCGAGCTGATGTGAAAATCAGATTTCACCGTACCATGTTGCCAAGTCATCCACTTCACAAGTATCACCATTATTTTTTATCCAAGGCATGGTTTTTTGTTCAAGTGGATTATTAAATAATTGGGGATTGTTTGTGTAAGTTCTGCGTTCATTTGTCACGTGTTGACACTTCAAGTTGAAAACCACAGATAACGCGCTCACAGACAGGTCTCAAAATAAACAAATGACAAAATTCCTCCAAATGTAATGACGTATTCGTGACGTATTCCCACACCTCACACTTACTCGAGGAACCTCATCATTTCCTCAATCTGACGACTTTGAATACCAATTTGGAGGGTCCGTCGAGGCTCTCCTCAAGGCCTCCTCGAGAGATGTGTGAGTGGATCGGCTTTCGAGGCACCTTGAGATTACGACTTTGAATATAGGTGTGAGAAGTATGTTGTATGTGTGGCGAGCAAATTTTTATAATAATAATAATATAACTTTATTTCAGACACAGAGATCCATATTTTTTACTTATAGACTAAACATAAAATATACGTACACATAGAAAAATAACACAATACACATAAAAACTAAAAATAAGAAAATTACAATTTTAAAATCACACGAAAAAACAAAGTTAAATACAGGCAAGGAGAGGAAGGCTCATGTGAGAATTATTTGAACCCATCGGCCATACGCAGCGGTTGTCACAAGCCTGTCAGCCAATCCGCTAATAATAGTATTTTTACATTTATCAACTCTGGACATGAATGACGCAATCCTTTTCCTTTGGATGGCATTGAACGAGTCGACTCGGGCTGTCGTATACATTTCTGAAGCGCTGCAATAGCGCTCCAGGCCCATCAGTTGCCTGAAGATGTTATTGTAGGCGACTCGAACGCCATCATGAGCCCGTTTTGTGTAATCAGTCCAGGGGTGCGTTTAAATCCTTCTCCGGTATTTCGCCGGAAAAAAATTAAACTGGCGAGGGTTCGCTGAACGGAGTCATAAGTTTCTGTCAATGTTAGTTGTCAAATTTAATTGACAGCTCAGTTTATTGAACAAATAATCAATTTGCCGGTCTAATATAAATCCATAATCCAAAAATAATATTAACTCTCTAAAATAAAAATAATATTCGTTTTTACGGCGAGAAACAACAAAACTTAATGTCAATCTGACAGCAGGACAAAATTTTGCGTGGTAAAAAGGTCGCAAAAATTTATTCCTTTCAGCAAAAACATAGACCAGTGGACGACCCTAAACGGGGCAGATTAAATTTTAATTGGTAAAATTTTTCACCTCTCGGTATACTTAAACGGGCTGTTTGACATTTAGTCAGTATAAAATTAAACTGGATAAAGGATTTAAACGCAGCCCAGAGTTGACAAGATTAGTTACACAGGATTTATGTCATACTCTGTCAAATGTCTAGAAAAGCGGCTGGGCTGCGTTTAAATCCTTTATCCAGTTTAATTTTATACTGACTAAATGTCAAACAGCCCGTTTAAGTACACCGAGAGGTGAAAAATTATACCAATTAAAATTTAATCTGCCCCGTTTACGGTCGTCCGCTGGTCTATGTTTTTGCTGAAAGGAATAAATTTTTGCGACCTTTTTACCACGCAAAATTTTATCCTGCTGTCAGATTGACATTAAGTTTTGTTGTTTTGCTAGATTCTCGCCGTAAAAACGAATATTATTTTTATTTTAGAGAGTAAATATTATTTGTGGATTATGGATTTGTATTAAACCGGCAAATTGATTATTTGTTCAATAAACTGAGCTGTCAATTGAATTTGACAACTAACATTGACAGAAACTTATGACTCCGTTCAGCGAACCCTCGCCGGTTAAATTTTTTTCCGGCGAAATACCGCAGAAGGATTTAAACGCACCCCTGAGAAGTACTCCTTTCTTTCTAGAGATTTTTGGATTGTGTGAATCACTGTTTTAGTTTTTAACCGACTTAAAAAAAGGAGGAGGTTCTCAATTCGTCGGAAACTTTTTTTTTATATCTATAATCCCCAATTTCTCGAAGACGCCTGGACCGATTTAGAAAATTTTTCTTTTGTTTGAAAGGGTATAGGTACTTTCCAATTGGTCCCATGATCATCAGGTCAGGATCCGATGATGGGATCCCAGGGAAATCGAGGGCAACCTTCAAATTTTATAGGCACATTGTACCATTTTCATATAATTTCTAAAGCTGTTCAAGTATTTGCATCTGATAATCATTATCTCAGGTGGATAAGCTGATGATGGAAGGTACAACTCCTCTAGTTAGGAGTCGGCATCGACTGATTTAGTAAATTATGTTTGTGTTCGCATATCTCCGGAACTACAAGTCCGATTTACGTAATTCTTTTTATGTTGTACTAGGTATCGTTCAACTTTAGGAATACTGTAAGTTTCATCAAAATCGGTTCAGTAGTTTTTGAGATAGGGAAGGAATAAAAGAGATGTAACGATGTTATTACCGGTGCTACGGATTACGAAATTCTAGTGCACATGTAAGAAAACGATGTATTTGACGAAAATTGTGGTTGAATATTTAAACTAAAAAGAGTAAAATAAAAACTTAAAAAATAAAAATGTAACCGCCTTCAAAAACAACCACAAAAAAGGGTAAAATAACGACACAACAAAACTTTTCTTTCGGAAGTCGGTGGCAAAGAAACAATGAAATTAATAAAAAAACCACCGACTTCCGAAAGAAAAGTGTGGAATCGACTTTTACATTTTTTTACAAAAACTTGGGATGGTTTTTCTTTAAAAAAAACGTCATGACCGTGCGGTCGAAACGGACACGATTGAAGTGGGTGCCAACGGGCGTCGATGCCGAGCCTTCCTCGGCAGAAACGCTGATGGCGAATACGTCTATGTGAAATTGGAATCGTTTATGCGAAATTGGAAGGAGTAAGCTACAAATAGGAAGGAATGGAAGGTTATGGGGGAGCCCAGCAATGGGAAATTATAGGTAAAAAAAAACTGAAATATCGTTTTCTTTAACAGGAGACTATCGAGAGCTGCAAGGAGAATGGATACCATTCAAAAAACTTGGATATCCGTCCCTCGACAAATTGTTTTTAGATGTTCCTGGTTTTAAAGTCTCCCAAGTAAATGGGGAATGGTATGTTGATGCAATTGCTAGTCAGGAAACCCAACATATTGCCAGTATGGTATCAAGACAAAAACCAAGCAAAAAGGCAACACCGAAGCTGAGCTATCCAGTGAGTTCATTATGTTGTAATTATATTGGGTTTTGTATTCAACAACATGACAGGAGCGTGGTGTATGTTAAAGGTGTCTATGTGACTCAGCAGTGGCATTGATCAAAATCCACAGGATTTTTTATTTCATTTCAAGTATACAAGGACAGGGTTGCCTCTAATCAATCTAATTAGTGATTTGAGGAGTGGTAATAGAGACGGCACGACGTCCTCACATTCCGCCTGAAGCAGTCCGCCAGTCCTCACCGGACACGGTTGAACATCATTTACCTCACGTTCCAGCCACCGCTGGAGACGTTCAGAGCATCGGACATCGCGAGGCATATTCTGGCTACCGTAGGCATCAGACCTTGCGGGCGGCGAGTAATGGGTAGTAGAAGCCCAAGTCGACGGCGCGTCGTCTTCCACACGTTCCCCAAGGAAACTAATTGAATCTCGATCCGAACATAATGAGCTCATGAGTTAATGAGGATTTCTGGAATCATTCCAGAAATTTTCATTAACTCTTGAGCCAAGCGAGCCCGAGAGCAGCGACAAAATAAGGCCGAGACAAAACCGCGATGCGGCTCTTTAACTTTGCACAACCCTATGATACATTTATATTATACCTGAAGAGAACACTCGTACTTTTATACGAGTAATTTGACATCATGTTTTTTTACAGAATCGATTTCCAAAAAAGCAAGGATCATGGCGGAAACCAGCTTCAGGCTACACATCTAACTATAACAGCCAGTACTCCAATCAATATTACAGATCAAAGTTCAGTGCCCCATATAATAATAACACACAATATTATAAGGTAAAATATCTTCAATTGGTTCTTGACAGATTTTTTAACTTCATCCATAATCAAATGAACATAAGAAAATGGGATCACTACGTGCTTTCGAAAGTTTTAGCTTCGATTTTTATTATATCGGACCAACATACCATCGAACTGTTATTCTGCTGAACAAATGAGCAATCGCTGTTGAGTTCTTCGTAATAAAAATTTTCGCACAAACGTTACATCGCATCAATAAAGCATCGATATAATAAAACATCGTAAAAATTAATTTTCGACATAAAGAGTTCGATATAACAAAAATCGAACCAATAACTTTCGAAAGCACGTAGGGATCCCGAAAAAAGACACAGTTATAAAATCGCTATTTAAAAGAGTATAAAATTTATGTAAAATGAAATGTAAGAATTTAAGTTATACGATGATATACATTCCCATCGCCATTTATGGATTATTTCAATTTTATAAAAAGTAAGTTAATTTTCTTACAGACTAGTAAATACATTTCAAAGCCGAACGATACGAAACTAGTGTCGAATACGAAAAACGTAACGAGGTCCATAAGTGATCATGGAGAGAAGGTAACGAAAAGTTCCAATTCATCATCAGCACCACAAAGCTTTAGAGAAGCCAATAATGTACACTCTGAAGAGGTATGTATCGTATTTAGAAATGATATTTTCAGATAATAAGGTAGTTTCGAGCATTAATAAATTGCAAAATAAATTTAGTCCTGCAGTCAGTTTTGAAAAATAACGGAAATATTGTATTTTTCCTTTGTTAAAGATAAAACGTATCAAAAGTCGAGAGTGGGGGCATGTGACGTCAGTTGGTCTGCCATGACGTCTTAAAGCGTGAGTAGTTCTGTTGTGGGAAAGCGACAGAGCTATACAAGTTGTCTAGCGCCATCTCGTTCCCACAGCTGAACAACTCACGCTTTAAGACGTCATGGTACGCCACTACGACGCACTGAAAATGGCATCACGGCATGACGTTTTATGATTTTTTTAAGCGCCGTATCTTTTTCAATTTAGGTATACGTAACAAGAGAAAAAATACATATCAAATATTTATTGATAATTAACCCTCTGCCACTGTCGTTACGTCTGTCAGACACTGCAATATCTATGCGACGTTGCCACGTTGTCATTTCGCGGCACATTGTTCTGTGTTCCTCTGTACCTTCCTGCGTGAGCACGCGCCTCCAGCCAATGTAGCGGTGGTAGCTGCGGCATGTGTACGTGTGGAGTTAGAGCTGTTTGGTGTCCACAAGACGTAATGTCAGTAATAAGTGATGGATCTGGTAGACGTAACGTCTTTAAAATAATTATAATGCCATACTGTCTTACAGACGTCACGTCAGTAAAATGAATAAACTGTACAGCAGTTTATAGGTACAACTCATAATTGCATTATTTTTTTAGATTGTGATCAAAATGGATCTGGTAGACGTATAGTCATTAGAATAATTACAATATCATATTGTTTTACAGACGCCAAGCAAATTAATTTTAGTCATAGTGTCTGTCAGACGTCATCTCAGTAAAATAGAACTGCGGGTGACTATACGTCGTGATTTACCAGCTGCTCCTTCCACCCCAAATGAGCCTGAAACATCAGCCGGAAGAAAATAATGTCGCATCTGTCCAAGCAAGCTGAAAAAGCAAACAAAAACCGATTGCGGGCAGTGTGCAGCGCAAATTAGTGTTCATTGTAAAGAGGATTTATAAGGCTAGATTTTTGAAAAACTACTCTAAGGATATTTTTTTTCTTTTTTTTTTTCTAATAAGTTTAACCTAGAAGAAGGCATTATTAAGTTATTTTTGTTGATTTCATGATTCTTAATTTTTCTTTAAATTTTTAATGCTAGCTGTGTCTACAGTTCCTAGATTTTGTCATAAATAAATAAGACTGAGTATTTTCATTAATTATGAGTCTCATTTCATATTTAATTACCCTGACACATTGTGTGATGTCATAATTAAACAGTTATATTGGATTTTCCATAAAAAAATGAATAGTTTATTTTATAATGCCACCCAGAATATACGTCTGACAGACTACTCCTCAGTAGAATAGATACAAAAAGGCACCTCAGTGGCAGAGGGTTAAAGCATGCCGACTAGAACTACGGTCAGTTTAACAGTCTTCTTCTTTTTTAACAATGCAGTTTAAACAATCATCGCGCACGAATAATGAAATTGAAGTGAAGCAAAGTGGAAAAGTATCGGCGTCACAAAGACTATCAAATTTAAGAGATCGTCTAAATACGGTGGATCTTATTCCTTTGCAGTTACCGGCCGTTAGTAACGAATGTTTGGTAAGTAGGAACGCTCCAGCAAATGTCATCTGACTACAAACAGCAAAAGTAATCATTGTTTTATATGCATTAACCTCTGTAACTGAGAAAACATAATTTTAGACCATCCCTCTGTTTTCAAGACTAGCTGAAATTAATATCTAAAACCTATTCAGGGCTATGATGATATTAGTCATTTAATGACAAGTGACACATGTAGGCATTTTAACTCGTAATAATATTATTAAGTGCCTGACTGTATGATTTACATAAGTGGCATTTGTGTGTCACTTGGCACACCAATGCTGCAAAGTTTGGCATGATTTAAAAAGTTGTTTTAGAAACATGCATAAAATGTTTAGAAAAGTTTCAATTTAAAATATCTTTTTCATTTCCAAACGGGACATCACGAAGAAAGTTGTGATCCAAAACTTTTACCAATGGGTAAAAAGTCGCTCAGTCTAGTAGTCGCTTTGCTATGCAACGCTAGATAGTGCTACTGACGCACGGCATTAACAATTTTGTATGACAATTTTCCCAATGCCCGCTCTATAGGTTCTTTTAAATCTAGTTTTTGACATTGTGAAAATCTATAAGAAAAAAAACATGTTTTAATACTACCACAGAGTACTCTGTGATACTGCTATTAATATTTAGGAGTCTAAATAGACTCATACAACCAGTTTGGAACTACACTAATTGTTATGTAATATTTTTCAATTTTGATTGGATATGTAATAAACACATTGGCATTATTTTTGTGATACGTAATTTATTCAATCAAATAGTACCAAGGTTTACAGTATGGGAAACTCTTCTTCTCTTTCAACAATACATTACATAATAACATTAGCTGATAATTATAATTTCAAAACAATCAAAATAGGTGTTTCCCCTTGTCAATAAAAAAAATTCGTAGTAGATAAAATCCCCACCGGTCCTGCTAGGAAAGTCCCTATTTCACTCAAATGTAAAATCACCATAAGAACTGATACTACTACAAGAGAATTGATTAGAGATTACGCAACATAATACTAATATATATTAGTATACGTTTATATATATTAATATATGTATATAGTATTATACTGAATAACTTTTTTAGAACGCATTAGGGTCCGTTCACACAGACTGGCTAGGAGCGCATCGGCGCGCATTTTTCTTTTCACACAGACCGGATCGTATAATTATGCTTGGAGTTGGTCGGAGCGGAGCCGCCAACTATTTCACATAGACCGGCTGGAAGCGACCTGAAAGCGGATGCGCTCGGAGATGCAGCCGGTCGGAATCGCTCGCAGCCGGTCGGATACGCTCGCAGCCCGTCAGATGCGCCCGGAACCGGTCGGATGCACTTGGTGCCGGTCGGATGCGCTTGGAGCCGGTCGGATGCGCTCGGAGCCACCATAAAGGCTGTACTAGACTTCCACGCAGTCCAAGTTTTGTTTTCGGTGTTAACGTGTGCTTCGGAACATGGATTTAGATATCGATCGATCGGATGCGCGAGCGAGAAAGAGCACGCAATCGGAGCCGATCGGCTGCGCGGGCCAGAAAAAGCACGCAATTGGAGCCGATCGGCTGCGCGAGCGAGAAAGAGCACGCAATCGAAACCGATCGGCTGCGCGAGCGTTAAAGAGCATTCAATCGGAGCCAAACAAATATTAAAAACTCAGTTTTCAACGTGATAAGAATCTGCTCTCCTCTCCTAGCCGGTCTGTGTGTACGGACCCTTAGAGTCAGCTCAGACCGAGACGCGAAGCTGCGCGCACATTTCAATAGAACTACTCAAAATCTAACTATTTCCCACACGAAAAGATACACCTTTCGCTTAGCAGCGCGGCGCCGCCACCACCGCGCATCATTAGGCCCAGCGCCCATAGGTGGAGGCGCGGCGGAGCGCATTTAAAGACAACAATTTAATATAAACCTTAACTACCTTGGCATACGCTCGCAAATGAATAAATCGCATGCGGCGTTCGGAGCGCCTCAAAGCTACCACAAGAGCATGCGCTTGAGCGCGCCATGATGCTCTGACATCCCATCATGTCATCCCACGTGACAAACGACTTTCCTTTAATTACCTATTTAATTTAATTCAGGAAAGCAGTGGTCCTGTTACTAATGTTGTGCCGGCTCATAACTTAGAACCTCCACCTGATTCCACGTCGTCTGTTGAAAAGTTGGAATGGACTTGTAAAAAACTTGGGCTTCAAGAACCTGTGTATAAGGTACATGAGATACGGCCAAAACGAGGACCTGCCAGCTACGACTGCACCGTGAAAGTAAGTTTCTCAAATTTATTGTTTTGCTAACAACATTATTGACAGTTGGAGCCAACAGTAATTAGCAAAAGCATATTAATAATAGATGTTCAATCCTTTTTCTTGATTTACATGACAACCGCGCGGTCGGTCGCTACTAAATGAAAAAGAATAGGTAACATTAATTATCCCCGTTATCAACGAGCAAGAGAACACAGCCTCCCACCTTTTTGAAAATCAGTTTAAAAGTTTGAATGAGAAAGTTTTTTAAATCTACAGGTTGGATCATCGTATTGTATTGGCTCGTATCCTGACTCATCACCATCCGAAGAACTAGCGAAAGAAGTAGGCGCTGTAAAACTACTTGCGGTTATAGAAAGTTCCGAAGCTGGTGGGATGCCCACATCTTCAAGTAGCAACGCTATATCATGTCTCATAGAACTTGTGTCAGAACACGAAGCTGGACTTTGGGCTAGTACAGTACCACATCTGTACAGGTTAGTGCGATTCCACAAGAGATTAAAATAAAATGAGACTTACCTTCATGAGTCAATATTATTAGTCTTTTATTAAAATGAGGCTGATAATATAATCAGCGCTTCATAAAGGTCAATTTAAATGAGGCAGTCCCAAGGAAGAATGAAAACAGGGAGGATGCCAATATCCAGCTGTGGCTGCAACATGGCTGGTGAATATGACTATTAGTATTGATTATTTCGTGCCACTATAAACGTTCACTTCAATACTCATCAACTCCAGTTTTATATAAAGAACTAGCTGTTGCCAGCGGCTTCACCCGCTACAACTCGAAAATTATCCCACGGGAACATAAAATCGTTATAAAAGCTATCCTATGTGTTAATCCAGGTTATAAACTATCTGTGTACCAAATTTTACCCAAATCCGTTCAGTGGTTTTTGCGTGAAAGAGTAACAAACATCCATACATCCATACTTACAAACTTTCGCCTTTATAATAGTAGTAGGATGGTAACATAAGTTGACTAGATTATTTTTGTTTAGATATCCACATGTAATTTTAACGAATACTGTTTATTTCAGGGAAAAATATAGTGAGAATTTACCAATTAACTGGCAAGAATTAGTTGAAAACTGTCCAAAGATAATTAAAGATAGAGTTGTAAATGGACTATTAGTGCTTCTTCCCAATAAAGAGGTATGTATTATCATCTGTGTAGTTATATTATTATGAGTTCGAAATTGAAAAATATCATCATAAAAACGTACTATATACATGCTAAACTAGCGGTGGTCCAGTGGTCTACTTCCTGATTTATTAATAAAAATAATCATTTCTCCGTTTTTTGCACTTGACTGAAAGTTTTATTTGATTCATTTAAAACATTAAAAAAAAAAATTGGATTAAGTACATAAGGTTCGTCACATATGTAAAATTTTCACTATGAAACTATTGTTATAAATTTTATATAACAATAGTGTTGTAAAATAGTAGTTTATGAAACTGGTACATAATGAGGGGTATTTTGCACGAGTATGAGTTTAAAAAACGAGCGAAGCTAGTTTTTTAAAAGTACCAGACGAGTGTATAACACCTAATTATGTCCAGTTTCATACACTACTTTATCTACTCTCATTGAACAAGAACATATCAAACAAAAGATAAAATTAATAAACACTAATAATCATCCACCGAACGAAAGACAAACATCAAAATTCCAACACTCCCATTCAAAGCGCGCGCAGCCACAGATAAAAAATGAAATAGATGTATCTATGATCTCTAATCTGTATCTTATTGAAAAAAAAAATTACAACATTATTTTGTTAGAGAAATAGTGTTATAATTTAATTTTTAATTTCATTTCGATAGTCAATAAAGTACGTCTTTTTAAACTCGTTTTGAGTTTTGTATTTCGAATTTTACGATATGAGGGTAGATAAAATATTTTATTATATATTTTCCTTTTGAACACATACCCATAGCAGGTACCAATAAACAAAGCCTCTTTAGTGGGTGAAATTATGTTGTGTGATTGCGTAAACTTGCAAAGATACTGCGACAGCAGCAGTCGTGGTTGATTGTCTGTAGTTTATTGAAGAGCTCCCTCGATTTTTCTGGGATTCTATCTTTACATACTTACCCCCTTACTTATAAAAACTTGTGTTGCTTAGCTCCCGATAAAATATCACCTGTCCTTGTCGTTTCTATTTTAATGAATAGAGATGGCAAGTGACTTAAGAGCTATTTAAGATAAGTAACGTCTAATCAATGTTTATAAGTAAGACCCTTACTGATCAAATATTTGTTTGACCTACAAGTAGTTGTTGCGGGTCTGGCTTTTAAACTAGTATGTGACTTATGATTTTGTAAACACATACACACACGACGCAGAAGTTTTAGTAGAAATTAAAAGAATGTCCTTTTTTAAATTACAAAAAACCGGCCAAGTGCGTGTCGGGCCACGCACAGTGTAGGGTTCCGTAGTTGCCCATCAAAATACTTATGCGAACTAACTAAACTGATTCGCTGAATTTAATTTTGAAAAGAAGAATTTTCAAAATCGGTCCAGGAGTCTTTGAGAAATCGGGGAAAATACACAAGAAAAAAGATTACGATGAATTTAGAACCTCCTCCTTTTTTTGAATTTAGTTAAAAATAGTTGACGATAAAAACCTACCTATCCCCAAAAAACATACCTATAAAAGCTGTAAAAATAAAGTTGACAAACATCCATTTGCAGTTGTCTCCGATACATTTTGTTTAGAAAATATGATGTCCAAGTACATTTTATAAGTTGGTCGACTATTACTCGTAAAGTTGTAAAGCTTACTTAGTCATGATAATTTTCTTTTAAACTTCGTTATATATACTACTATTGTGATTTTTTTCACACCCCCAAACATAACCATTTAGCTGGTAGAGGGGGGGGACACTCGAATCGAGCAAAATTTAGCACTTTAAATCTTAATATTTCACAAACGAATTTTTTTATCAAAAAACTGTTAATGGAAACTATCATTAGTTTTTAAAGGCCTATTTAATGATACCCCACAATAAGGGGTACGCGAGAAAAAAAAATCATCACTTTACGTGTAAGTACTGGACGTACCCTAAAAAAAAATATTTTACGAGATTTTATTTTACCACTTTTTTGGCACAACAAATCCGTATATTTACACCAAATTACAGCTCTCTAGTACTGTGCGTCTCTGAGCTAAACTGCGGACAGACGGACGGACGGACGGACGGACGGACATGGCGAAACTATAAGGGTTCCTTGTTGACTACGGAACCCTAAAAATAGGACATAATCACTATTTGAAATGAAATCGGACTCTTGCCCTTTTGTAATGACGGATTCAAATGATATTTATTTTTAATTTACACATTTTGTCAGCAGGAAGTGTTTACTCCACATTTCGAAACAACAGCATTAGATGAATCTTTGGACAGTGATTTGCCACCACTGCAATTTCCTGATGATGACTTCTGGAACGTTTTTGTAACCGTCGCGAATTCGACTCTTGAAATTTGGCTTCGAATAATTGGAGTACAATATAGTGTGAGTTTTGTAGTATAAAATAGTAATAGAACATTTAAAGTATAAGGAGTACGTGTTTGGAGGGAGTTCAGGTGGAGTAATTGCGTAAAACACCCACAATATCGAAGTAATGTTGTTGGCCATTTTTTTTTAGGTGGTAAAATCATCAAATGAGTCCTCCCGCCCTGGGTGGGGCGGAAAGGACTGTCAGATTCTTACTGACTCAAATCCACCCGTGTTCCTTCGGATGCCCTTTACGTTCCGGGGCCATGGTATCCTGGGTTGCGAAAAAACCCGCGACCCCAGCAGGCATTTGGCGCGAAACACGACGCGCCACCGTTCCGGGCTTGGTCTTTGGTCGGAAGGCGAGCTACCCATCACTCACCGTCCGCAAGCCCGCTCCGCCGCTGAGCCCTCTGCTGATCAGAGGGACACGCGTTGGAGCCTCCACACGACAGGCTATTCGCATACGGGCAAAGAGACCACTTAGGCACACAGTGCCTAAGGAAGAGTTTTTGCCCGCATCCCAGGGTGCACCGGCCCGAAAAACTGGTCTTCCCCCCGGACGTATCCGAGAGGGAACTCATTGATGGGGTGCTATGACTGGAGGTTTCCTGTCTTAGCACCCCATCAATGGTGTTGGCTAAGGTATTTTTTGAGTTTCCTCGAAGGAAAGTCAAAAACTTTCGCGCAGCTGTGTTTTTGCGGCAATGGAACTGTTTCCAACTTTGCGATCAAAATCTGACTAAATCTGGAAGTCTTTTAAAATCGATACATAAGGGAAACAAGTTACGAGGTAACTTTTAAAAAGGCTGTATAAATAATAATAATTCATACTATATACTGTTTCAGGACGCCTTCGAAGCCCTTTTAGCTGACATGTCCAAATATTATGAGCGGTCTGGTTCGCCTGTGGATAAATCTATGATTATTAAACAAGCTTGGTAAGTAAGCCCTTAGCTTCATCATATCCGTCCGTCTGTCCGCAGCCTGGTCAAGATATTAATTTCAGACATTTTAAATATCAGACCTTTTACTAGTCGGTCGTTTTACTTTAACGTCAAATACCCATGTGACTTGCCGTTGACGCACGCAAGGTCCATGATCTGACGGCGAGTCACCCATTACTCGCCGTCTGCATACCATACGTATGATGCCGTGGGCATTTATTCTCCCGGGCATCTAATGTACACTAAGTTTGAATAAATTTGACCGGGCTATTAGCTCAGATACGCTCATATTAGTAAGCTGTTATTTGGCATAATTCTACAGATAAGTCATGCCGATAAAGTGGTAAAATAAAATCTCGTAAAATATTTTTTAGGAACCTGTACAAGTAAATTGGGGATGTTTCTTTTTTTCTCGCGTATCCTGTAGTGAGGGATGACATTGGATAGGTCGTTAAAAAATAAAGGTTTGTGAAAACAATTTTTCGATTAACTTGTGTGTGAAATATTTTCTAACCTCTCTCACCTGATAACTGTAAATTGGCCGATTACTCAACATAGCAGGTAGGTACGCAAAATTTTTAAACATACGTAAGAGTATCCATTTCGTCAATTTCTTTACCAAGAAAATATGTAGGGTCTAGGGGCTCTGGGATCACACTCTAGAAGTTAATAACGGATGAAATTTTATGAGGCTTATTCGTTGAGCTCCTAAGGTACGAATATCTTACAGGTATGCTGTAAATTTGGATGATGGAGGCTGGCAACGTGCCAAAATATTGGAGATAAATGATGATACCGCGACGGTGTTCCTCGGTGATCACGGCGACGACGACCTCGTAAATCTTAACAAGATCAAGATATTGGAACCGCAGTTCCGTAAGCTCCCAGCGCAGGTGAGGATCAATAACGCTTTCATTCCTCTTTACACTCTGCGCATTGTGGAAGGTTTCTGTGACAAATATCAGTATGGCATGACCAGGTCAGTGACAATTTGCAATTAATTTGGTAGTAATTTTAATAAAATATTTACCAGAAAAGTGTATTCTTTTAGACAAAACAGAATTGTCTAAATCGGACTAGGGTTCTCTAAGAAATGGGCGACTATACTACTACCAGAAACTAATTTTTATATGGAGGACTGAATAACAAAACTTAACTTTTTTTTGTGAATTTCCTGCATTCTTAAGAGCGTATATTCCGAAAGTTGGCAACGTCGCAAATGGTTGTCAAATATTAACAAGTTTTAATTAATTTAGCATTGTTACTGAATGAAAATAAGAAATATGGCTCTGCAGTGCACTAAAAAAATAGTAAGGGAATGCAATAATTAATATCATAACACCGAATATATAGTTTAAGTTGTAAAAAAAGCATTTGGAAGCTTTCCAAATGCCTTTTATACACCTGAAATTGTTACAACATCAAATTCAGTGTTTTAAGACCCCTTTTACCTGCTTGCGCGTAGAACTAAAGTTGTGGTCGTCGAATTTACCAAATTAATTAATACTCCAACATTTTTGAATACCTGTAAAAGAAAGGCCAGTTTTTCGTGTTGTAAAAAAACGTAAAATATTTCAAAAAACTCTTTTATTAACTTTGTGGTAATTAATCTCCGACAAGTAGTTTACTGAAAAATCAACGCAGAGTCGATTTGCGACTCCTAAATCTACCATTAACATTTATAATTTTAACCAAAAAAAATACACAAGTCATCAGACATACGTTTTTGTCATGAAAAAACGTAGTAGAATTTATATTTTTAATAACACAAATTAGTAAAAAAATAAAGTCTGAGGTCAATTTTTACGTTTTATATCGCTGTTTTATCGCCATTTTTGGTTCGAACAAAGCATAATTACATTTAAAAAAATATGTAAATATAAACTATGTTTACAGACTAAACTAATTTCTAAATTTCATTAAAATCCCTTCATGTAATTAATCATAATATCGTTTTTAAAATCACTCTAAACTAGCATAAATTACGAAACATAACCGGGCTGCGATCAGTACGGCTCCAGCGCCCGTCGACGTAGGACCTGTGTCACTTTTTTCCTCGTCCTGATTTTAGAGCGTACGTATCGTGAACGGAATACTATACTGCGACTGCCACATTTTGATTCTCTCCATATATTTTTTCGTAAGGTAAGATTTTCGTTACTTTATCAAACTAAAGTATTTTTGTAATTATAATAGTAGTTTATAGAATTTGTGCATTAAATAACCATCCGTTTTTGTTTTATTAGTTTTTGCAATGGGGCGCAAGAGTGGTGAAAAATCCAATATGGCGGCCTCCTCAAGATCGCGGTCGGGCTGTTTGAAATCCAACCCGATAATATGGGTATCAAATGAAAGGGTTTGCTGTCAGGAATATGAAAAAAATAGTCACGTGTCTTATATCCAACATGGCGGACATCCAAGATGGCGGATTGGCTATTTGAAATGCATCCCCATGATATGGATATCAAATGAAAGGGTTTGTTATCAGGAATATAAAAAAAATAGTCACTTGTCTCAAATCCAAAATGGCGGACATCCAAGACGGCGGATTGGCTATTTGAAATGCACCCTCTTGATATGGGTATCAAATGAAAGGGTTTACTGTCCGAAATATGAAAAAACCCACATTTTTGATTTTCTTACAAAAATTAAAATAACCCTACGGGGCTGAGAGAGGGGCCACTCAAAACGTGGGGGCGTATATTATTTATGGGATATATTTACATGACGTGTATAGATCGTGGTTGTAACTTGCAAAGATACGCTCCCACACGTTTTGAGTGGCCCTTCTCTGCCCCGTAGCACAGTAAAAATATGGATAGTACGGAAACTACGTACTAACGTTCGAAACGGTGCACTCACACAAACACGCGCATCTACGAGGCTTCTGAGCGGACATCGCAGTGCTGTTAGTTCTGAGTGCCGCGTAAAGACGAGTTACGTTTATTTCTACAAAATCACGAGTGTATTGCGTTGTGTAGGTATATAGCTGTTTGAACTCGGCTTCATCATAACCAGAGATTTTGTTTTTTAAACGTCCTGCTTATTTTGAAAATTAAGAATGATTTTTATCAATATCGAATTCTATATCCGCGTGACCGTTTAATAAATTCGTAAATCATTTGTAAAAAAACCAAAATGGTTTCTGCTACAATTTCTCATAATAAGCGTTTTTCATAGTTTTCGTCTTCGAGGATTTTGAATCCGATAGTACTGTCAAAATGTAAATCCAAGATGGCGGCTGTAAAAATATCGAGGTTTTCGTCATGGGTGTCGTTTTCATGGTTTTCGAGGGTGTTGAAACCGATGGTGCTGTCAAAATGTAAATCCAAGATGGCGGCTGCATAAATTATCGAGGTTTTCGTCATGGGTGTCGTTTTCATGGTTTTCGAGGGCGTTGAAACCGATGGTGCTGTCAAAATGTAAATCCAAGATGGCGGCTGCATAAATTATCGAGGTTTTCGTCATGGGTGTCGTTTTCATGGTTTTCGAGGGCGTTGAAACCGATGGTGTAGTCAAATTGTAAATCCAAGATGGCGGCTGCAAAAATTATCGAGGTTTTCGTCATGGGTGTCGTTTTCATGGTTTTCGAGGGTGTTGAAACCGATGGTGCTGTCAAAATGTAAATCCAAGATGGCGGCTGCATAAATTATCGAGGTTTTCGTCATGGGTGTCGTTTTCATGGTTTTCGAGGGCGTTGAAACCGATGATGTAGTCAAATTGTAAATCCAAGATGGCGGCTGCAAAAATTATCGAGGTTTTCGTCATGGGTGTCGTTTTCATGGTTTTCGAGGGTGTTGAAACCGATGGTGCTGTCAAAATGTAAATCCAAGATGGCGGCTGCATAAATTATCGAGGTTTTCGTCATGGGTGTCGTTTTCATGGTTTTCGAGGGTGTTGAAACCGATGGTGCAGTCAAAATGTAAATCCAAGATGGCGGCTGCATAAATTATCGAGGTTTTCGTCATGGGTGTCGTTTTCATGGTTTTCGAGTGCGTTGAAACCGATGGTGTAGTCAAATTGTAAATCCAAGATGGCGGCTGCAAAAATTATCGAGGTTTTCGTCATGGGTGTCGTTTTCATGGTTTTCGAGGGTGTTGAAACCGATGGTGCAGTCAAAATATAAATCCAAGATGGCGGCTGCAAAAATTATCGAGGTTTTCGTCATGGGTGCCGTTTTCATGGTTTTCGAGGGTGTTGAAACCGATGGTGCAGCGATTTATGCAGCCGCCATCTTGGATTTACATTTTGACAGCACCATCGGTTTCAACACCCTCGAAAACCATGAAAACGACACCCATGACGAAAACCTCGATAATTTTTGCAGCCGCCATCTTGGATTTACAATTTGACTACACCATCGGTTTCAACGCCCTCGAAAACCATGAAAACGACACCCATGACGAAAACCTCGATAATTTATGCAGCCGCCATCTTGGATTTACATTTTGACTGCACCATCGGTTTCAACACCCTCAAAAACCATGAAAACGACACCCATGACGAAAACCTCGATAATTTATGCAGCCGCCATCTTGGATTTACATTTTGACAGCACCATCGGTTTCAACACCCTCGAAAACCATGAAAACGACACCCATGACGAAAACCTCGATAATTTTTGCAGCCGCCATCTTGGATTTACAATTTGACTACACCATCGGTTTCAACGCCCTCGAAAACCATGAAAACGACACCCATGACGAAAACCTCGATAATTTATGCAGCCGCCATCTTGGATTTACATTTTGACAGCACCATCGGTTTCAACACCCTCGAAAACCATGAAAACGACACCCATGACGAAAACCTCGATATTTTTAACAGCCGCCATCTTGGATTTACATTTTGACAGTACTATCGGATTCAAAATCCTCGAAGACGAAAACTATGAAAAACGCTTATTATGAGAAATTGTAGCAGAAACCATTTTGGTTTTTTTACAAATGATTTACGAATTTATTAAACGGTCACGCGGATATAGAATTCGATATTGATAAAAATCATTCTTAATTTTCAAAATAAGCACGACGTTTATAAAACAAAATCTCTGCTTATGATGAAGCCTAGTTCAAACAGCCATAATAATATACCTACACAACGCAATACACTCGTGATTTTGTAGAAATAAACGCAACTCGTCTTTACGCGGCACTCAGAACTTCTTACAGTAGCTCATTCTGTGTAGATGTTTAAAAGGTTCTCATTCATAAAAAATAGGAAAACTCGGAAAATGTAGTAGGTTAGGTTAGGTAGGACAAAGGGCTGATTTTTTAATAGTCAGACAACTTTTATCTGAGGAATGAAAATAGCGGTTTGACATAATTATTTTTTATAGATAAGCTGTCAAACCCCCATTTTTATTGCTCAGATATAAGTTATCTGACTATTAAAAAATCAGCCCCAAAACTTATTTATTGTTCAAACTTCACTTCTTAGGTTAATTGCAGATTCAGTTTTACTTCCACAACAATAAAATATAACTAATTTTAACTGACAGGTTATTTTAACACAAAATTTAAATAAATCACCGGAACAGTTTAACATTCGACATCTAACAAATATTGTGGCGGGCACATGCCGTTCAACCAATCAACGCGCGAGATGCTTTCCGTTCTATACCATTTAACAGTCTAATAGACTGAATAAACAAAAAAAACTTTTCCAGAAATGTAACCAAAGTGCATTACGATTATATCGGCTCAAAATTGTTTAGTCCGTCTCAACACTAGCGCTACACTGGTTGCGTTGTGTATGTGTGAACAGCTACGCACACATGAACATTGCTGCCGTCTTTTACCTAAACTCGAGCGTTCGAATTTTGTGAACTGGCTCTTAATTGCATTCCTATATAATTTTTTTAGTGCACTACAGAGCGATATTTCTTGTTTTCATACAGAAAAATTGCCAAATTATTAAAAACTTGTAAATATTTGACAGCTTTTTGCGACGTTGCCAGCTTTCAGAATAAGCAGCCTTAGCGCGATTCGATGAAAGTTTAAAATGGTGTCCTCGGCAGGCGCTCCTGTGCCGGCTGGAGGGCGCGGAGGAGCTGGCGGCCAGCGCGCACTGCTCGGAGCTGGTGCGGGCGCGGCTGCAGGGGGAGGTGCTGGTGGCCGCGCCCGGCCCAAGACACGACCCCGCCGACGACACCGTGGCCGTCGTGCTCTACGACACCTCCACGCAGCGCGACCTCAACCTCAACAAGGAGATCGTGCACGACTTCTGCATCAGTGGAGCCTTCACTATTACGCAGGTACGCATTCAAATAAATCATCCATATGGTAGAATGATTGTGCCTCAATATGTTACAGCAAAGTAAATATTAGGCAGAAATGTTTCTGTAAATACTGTTGGCACAATAATAGTGAAGCATAAATTTTGAAAAGCGTAATATTAAAACTTCGTGATAATATTTACTCAAACTTAAATTTTAATAAAGTAATAGTTGTCTATTATGCTTATTTGTTGGATTCCTACTTTTGGCTGCACTGCTTGAAGTAACCTAACCAGGGCCCTGTTTAAGGATATAAAACATAAAAAGTATTTATTGACATAAAAACAATTTAGCTTAGTTGAATTCTAAGCTGTAAAAAAACTTTTTGAAAAAAAAAGGGAACCGACTTCAAAACCAAACATTAAAAAACTATAAAATAACTTTTCTTTCGGAAGTCGGTGGCTTTATTTTTTATTTCATTGACAGATGGCCGTACTGTATTAAACGATTACACTAGTTTACAAAAAAAATGTTTTTCTTTTACCCAAAGATAATTTATATTGGATATGTTTTCTACCCATCCCATTACTACAAAAAATAATGTGTCATATTTTTATCACGTCAAATTTTTGAAATACCCACATTTAAACTTTTTAAGTTAACTTGTTCGCGGTGTTGCAGTTTAGTTTGTTTTAATTGCGTTTATGTATTATTTGAGCATTTTTAGGGTTCCGTAGTCAACAAGGAACCCTTATAGTTTCGCCATGTCCGTCCGTCCGTCCGTCCGTCCGTCCGTCCGTCTGTCCGCAGTTTAGCTCAGAGACGCACAGTACTAGAGAGCTGTAATTTGGTGTAAATATGCGGATTTGTTGTGCCAAAAAAGTGGTAAAATAAAATCTCGTAAAATATTTTTTTATAGGGTACCTCCTGAACTTACACGTAAAGTGAGGATTTTTTTTTTCTCGCGTACCCCTTAGTGTGGGGTATCATTAAATAGGCCTTTAAAAAATAATGATAGTTTCCATTAACAGTTTTTTGATAAAAAAATTCGTTTGTGAAATATTAAGCTTTAAAGTGCTAAATTTTGCTCGATTCGAGTGTCCCCCCCCTCTACCAGCTAAACGGTTATGTTTGGGGGTGTGAAAAAATTCACAATAGTAGTATATATAACGAAGTTTAAAAGAAAATTGTCATGACTAAGTAGGCTTTACAACTTTACGAGTAATAGTCGACCAACTTATAAAATGTACTTGGAAAATAGGTTTTCTTAAACAAAATGTATCGGAGAATATGTACTTTAACTGCAAATGTAAGTTTGTCAACTTTATTTTTACAGCTTTAATATGTATGTTTTTACGGTATGTTTTTGGCGATAGGTAGGTTTTTATCTTCAACTATTTTTAACTAACTTCTTAAAAAGGAGGAGGTTCTAAATTCGTCGTAATCTTTTTTCTTATGTATTTTCCCTGATTTCTCAAAGACTCCTGGACCGATTGTGAAAATTCTTCTTTTTAAAATTAAATTCAGCGAATCAGTTTAGTTAGTTCGCATATTTTGATGGGCAACTACGGAACCCTACACTGTGCGTGGCCCGACACGCACTTGGCCGGTTTTTATTTGTTTTAAAATGTCACCAAGATAGTGTAAATTAAACTCAAATAACTTTTGCTATGTTTGTGGCCAATATATTTTTCCAAAAATTAAGAGACCTCTCACTGAAGCCGTAAAACGAGCATATTTCCATTGCTTGCAAATCTCGGTAAGAAACCTTGATAAAAATGGGTTCTTAGTGTAGTGTGGGGAAATTGCAGAAGTATTTTATTAAACGGAGCTGCATAAAAAAACACCATTTGCGAATCTGCATACTAATGACATAGAGAGAACCCGCAAGGCATACTACTGACTGTTACTTCTGCTTCACTGAAACTACCGTTTTTAACAACAAAAACTGAAAGCACATAGGGACAATATCCTGATATTACATCACTTACAAACCACAAATAAGTAAGATATCAAGGAATAAAAATTTTGATGGTTACTTAACCAATGTTGAAAAAGATGGTCAGTATTCCTTTGAAGGGGTGGTGAAAAATTTCCTGGGAATCAATAAATTTAAGAATTATGCAGAAATTATTTCTAAATTATTGAGGAATTACCAAAAAAATATCAGTTTTTACATTCTTATCTGGATTTTGTCCCTGAGAACCTGAGAAGCGTGAGTGATGAGCATGGTGAACGTTTCACCGAGATTTAAAGGTTTTTGAGGAAACATACAAAGGATTTTGGTATAAAATTGCTAGTTATCGGGTTCTGCTGGTCCTTAATAAGAGATATTGATACTAATCAGTATGAAAGAAAGAAGTAAAACGAGCCATTTTTAATTGTTTTGAGATAACTGTATTATAATGATAGATAATAAAAATAATGAATATTTCCAAAATTTGACGTCCTAATTTTTTTTCAACTTCAGTTTTAAAGCAAGGGTTTATAACTCTACCGATACATATCAGTTTCATCTTTGGGTAAAAAACCTTGTAAACTAGTGTTATTTACTCTCCCGCACAATTTGTAACACTGTTTTACACACGAGATTTTCTATTAAAAAATAAAAATCCCATCTCAAGATGAATGATGTAACAAAGATCCTGTATAAATGACGATTCAAAATTATTGTCCTGTCCATAGAGTGTCTTCTCCATAGAGATCTACGCAGTAGACAACTTCTACTACCACCACCTACCATTTTTTTGTCTAATGACTGTAGGTCGAAATGATTCATGAAGTTGTTTTTTCCTGGACTTCTGAAAAAAATATGAAATACACATTACTATCTATATAACTTAGGGTAAAAAAAGGCTGTTATTAAATTTGGTTCAGTAGTTTTCGAGATAGGAACGAATGTAAGAGATTTTAACGATGTTATTACCGGTGTTACGGATAACAAAATTGTAGTGCTCATTTGTAAGAAAATGGTGAACTCTTATTTGACAAGAATTGTGGTTGAATATTTAAACTAAAAAGAGTAAAATAAAAACTTTTTCTAAAAAAATGTAGGTAACCGCCTTCAAAAACAAAAAGAAATGCTGATTGCATTTCAAGACGTAGAACGAATTTCTTATTAAACGAAGAAGTTGTTCAGTGAAATCGTCCTCTTCGAAGAGTGTGAAACGCTAGCAAGTCGTCAGATCGAAGGAGTACTTGATCCGTATCTAAATGACATGCGTCTGTTCAGAAACCTTGCGAGGTGGAGGTGGGGTGCGTGACGGAGGAGGGTCGCGTGTGGGTGTCGCGCGCGGGCGGCGCGGGGCTGGTGCGCGCGGCGCTGGCGCTGCTCACGGCCGGCGTGTACCGCCGCCCGCTGCCGGCCGCGCCGCAGGCGCCCGCGCCCAACGCCGGCACGCTCTACATCGTGCGCACGCTGGCCGGCGACTGGTGAGACGATAACTTTACTCAATAAAAAAACATAAATAATATTTTCTATTTAATTAAAGGATGAATATAATTTTGAATAACAGAACACTTTCCAGACATACAGTTGTTATTATTTACATTTAAATTACTGAAAGTAAGAATGTATAATATACGACCTCTGTTTAACCATTATCTTTCCGATAGGGTGCGCTGCACTATCATAAGCGGGCTCGACGGTGAAGGTACTGTGAGGACGCAGCTCGTAGACAGCGGTCTCATTTTGAGAGCACCTCTGTCGTCACTCGTGCCGCTGCAATCTTTTTCACCAGCTCTGAATGCATATCCGTATCAGGTTCGTATACTACCGGCTGCTTTCTTCTTCTTTATTAGGGCGTGGTCACACATGCACGGCACCGGCGCCGCTATCGGAAGGCGGCATGTCGCGTGTCTTTGTGTCGCGACACGTTGACTTGTGAGGGTACAAGATAGCAACCATCGTTCAGATTTTAATTTGATGGCGGCCCCACATTAGTGCCGTGAATTCACGCCGCGAATACTCGCCGTGAATTCTCGGCACAATACCGACATTGATTGGAGAACAGGCGCGAGCGCGCGTGAACCCCGCGAAAACCATCCACATTCTCGTTCGTGCCTCTTCACGGGAGTTCACGGCCCTAATGTGGAGCGGCCATTACATGCTGGCCGGTGCCGCACCGGACGAGTTTCATTAGACAACTTACACCTAAATAGAAAGCCAATACTTGAGGTGGTGTCTGTCACAGGCGCTGGCGGTCCGTCTGGGTCCGGCAGAGCGTGCGGCGGCCGGCATGGTGGGCCGTCTGCGGGCGCTACTGCTGGGCGCGCGCGTGCTGTGTCGCGCGCTGGGCGAGGCGGCCGCGCCGCCCGCCGTGGAGCTGTTCGTGAGGACCGGCCCGCAGAACATACTGGCCTCCGTCAACAACGCCATCCTCATGGAGTACGACTACCTGCAGCAGTGAGTGTCGCCACCTTCCATACCTATACTGAATGGTCCCTGCTGCCGCTGGGCGCGCGCGTGCTGTGTCGCGCGCTGGGCGAGGCGGCCGCGCCGCCCGCCGTGGAGCTGTTCGTGAGGACCGGCCCGCAGAACATACTGGCCTCCGTCAACAACGCCATCCTCATGGAGTACGACTACCTGCAGCAGTGAGTGTCGCCACCTTCCATACCTATACTGAATGGTCCCTGCTGCCGCTGGGCGCGCGCGTGCTGTGTCGCGCGCTGGGCGAGGCGGCCGCGCCGCCCGCCGTGGAGCTGTTCGTGAGGACCGGCCCGCAGAACATACTGGCCTCCGTCAACAACGCCATCCTCATGGAGTACGACTACCTGCAGCAGTGAGTGTCGCCACCTTCCATACCTATACTGAATGGTCCCTGCTGCCGCTGGGCGCGCGCGTGCTGTGTCGCGCGCTGGGCGAGGCGGCCGCGCCGCCCGCCGTGGAGCTGTTCGTGAGGACCGGCCCGCAGAACATACTGGCCTCCGTCAACAACGCCATCCTCATGGAGTACGACTACCTGCAGCAGTGAGTGTCGCCACCTTCCATACCTATACTGAATGGTCCCTGCTGCCGCTGGGCGCGCGCGTGCTGTGTCGCGCGCTGGGCGAGGCGGCCGCGCCGCCCGCCGTGGAGCTGTTCGTGAGGACCGGCCCGCAGAACATACTGGCCTCCGTCAACAACGCCATCCTCATGGAGTACGACTACCTGCAGCAGTGAGTGTCGCCACCTTCCATACCTATACTGAATGGTCCCTGCTGCCGCTGGGCGCGCGCGTGCTGTGTCGCGCGCTGGGCGAGGCGGCCGCGCCGCCCGCCGTGGAGCTGTTCGTGAGGACCGGCCCGCAGAACATACTGGCCTCCGTCAACAACGCCATCCTCATGGAGTACGACTACCTGCAGCAGTGAGTGTCGCCACCTTCCATACCTATACTGAATGGTCCCTGCTGCCGCTGGGCGCGCGCGTGCTGTGTCGCGCGCTGGGCGAGGCGGCCGCGCCGCCCGCCGTGGAGCTGTTCGTGAGGACCGGCCCGCAGAACATACTGGCCTCCGTCAACAACGCCATCCTCATGGAGTACGACTACCTGCAGCAGTGAGTGTCGCCACCTTCCATACCTATACTGAATGGTCCCTGCTGCCGCTGGGCGCGCGCGTGCTGTGTCGCGCGCTGGGCGAGGCGGCCGCGCCGCCCGCCGTGGAGCTGTTCGTGAGGACCGGCCCGCAGAACATACTGGCCTCCGTCAACAACGCCATCCTCATGGAGTACGACTACCTGCAGCAGTGAGTGTCGCCACCTTCCATACCTATACTGAATGGTCCCTGCTGCCGCTGGGCGCGCGCGTGCTGTGTCGCGCGCTCCCAGCGGCAGCAGGGACCTCACTTCTTACCACTAAAGGGACCCAATCACTCACTTTTGCGCAGGTGAAGCACAACGCTCAAGATTTGTGCCGATCATTGTATTTTAATTGCTATTAGCTTTGATCGATTACGTTCGATAAAATCTTTTAAGTTTGTTACTAAGTATATAACTTTTTAATATTAATTAATGCAATCAGTTGAACATTTTGCAACCGAGCATGGAGATGTAGGTGTCTTGTCAATTATTAAGAGAAATGACTGTCTTCCAATAATCGATCAACACTATTCTTACAAACAACTATTCTGACAAAGCTGGTGGAAACCTAATTCGTTCGCGACGCTAATTGCAGGATTCTGAATGCAATATTTAATAGCACAGAGCACGAATAAGAAACACTTAACCGAATATCACATTGAAGTTTTGTTACCCTGTAGTCTTCTCTGTCTCGGACATGATTCGTTTAATTTTTAGTGGTAAAGTAAAAGAAGACGAAAAGGATAATACGAACCACGTGGAGGCGCTCCACAAGAAGAAGGAGCGTATCTTCCGCAGTCTGTCGTCTGCGGGCGACGAGCGCGGCGCGGGCTGCGCGCTGCCGCCGCCGCCGCTGCCGGCGCCCGGCCGCTGCTTCGACGTGTACATCGCCATGGCCGCCAACCCATGGAACTTTGTGGTGAGTTATCTGTTCGCACCTCTCGCACCTCATATTAACACAGGAAAGGTGTTTTAAAACGGTTTCCTCTAAATATTTTTTTTTGCCCCACACTACGAATTTCTCAATTATGTATCGTGGGTGCGTTTACAAACATAATTATATACTCGCATAACTCGCATACTAAATGAATTAAGTGAAGTGAATTGTATTATAAGTCGATTTTCATATTTTATACTGCAAAAACGTGCAGATCTAGTATTATTTCTTTCCGCTCTTTTCGATCAAAGTGTTCCATGAGTGAGTCAAAAAGTAATTTTTGTTGTCTATTTTGTTTCACTTCAAACCAATATCACCAAACTCTGTTAGTAATGCTCTGTTACGTATATTATATCTTGAAACTATATGGAGGTTTTTACCGGTAGGCGCCAGTACGCGACAAAGTATTAATAATCCGGGCTCGCTGCAATAATTATGTAAGACCTCTGTTTCAGGAAAAAAAAAGAAATAACTATATTATAGAAATAGGTATAGGTGACGGGCGAATTAAATTTGCAATTTATCGATGTTGTCAAATATCCTATTGTCCAATGTTATCCGGCTATCAGTTTCACAGTTCTAAACAAGCTGATTCCATTGCATTTTTGATTGCAGGTACAACCGAATAGTACACGAAACACTCTTCAAACTATGATGGCGTCGTTACAATCAGAATGTCCCAAATTGTCCGAGTTGGATGCACCCGTCAATCCAGCTAGTGGAGAACTATACACAGTGTACTACGAAAAAGATTCATCTTGGTACAGGTACGAACTTTTACTAGCATTTCATACCAAAAATAATGGCACCAGAGCCTGTACACTATTTAACTTACATATACCTATGTTAGTAACTCAAGGACAACAGACAACGTAATATTAATTATAAATTTTGCATGTGTTAAGAAACAAATTAAAACGATACTAGAATGCGCTGTGATATTTTTTTTCCGGATTAGTATGAATTCAAGGTTAATACTGTCGCGCCAGTTTGTATCTACTCTAAACAAAAGTTATCATCCAACTAGTTTCAATTGTGTGACATTTGATGAGTTAGTTTATTTCAAAATCGTGCGCACGTATTTCTAAAATACAAGGTGATGATATTAACGAAGCGCGAAGGTAATCTGTGCTATTCAGCCTGTAATTATTCACCCTGTAAAAGAGGTCACTAATATTGTTTTTTTTTTTTTTTCATAGAGTTACAGTGGCCGGAACTGTTTCCGCGGAGATGGTTTCTGTCTATTTTTGTGACTACGGGGATTTGGCATTATTCGCCACCAAAGAGTTGCGGCCTATACCTGTTACTGCTCCTTTGGCACGCTCTCTACCACCTCAGGCCATAAAAGCTCGATTATATGGTAAGAACGTAAGAAATAGGAACTATAATTATTTTCTTTCACTTCCATTTATATTTGTCACCAAGTTGTATCACCTATTATATAGATCTATCACCACGAAATATTTTCGCTCTCAGATAAACAAAAAGAGTTCCCAGGTTTGAATGATCAAATTAATGTTAAATCCCAACCCGGTTAAATCCGAAGGGGGGGATTGCGGGGTCTGACTGACACCGCCATCCCCTTCGTGTAGGTTACTTTAAACCTTGCTCGCAGGAATTGTTTCTTATATTGTTTGGTGACTACATTTGGTGATAAATCTACTATTTTGGGGACAAAAGTCTATTTTTAGGAGACATTAAACTAACTAAATTGGCGATAGCTTAAATCATACCCGTAAAAAAATCGAAATTAATGTATGAACTAACTATTTATTATTTGTCTAGAATTAGTAGTAATACTAGTCCTACTCTACTACCTCTCACAGAGAGGAGGCCGGTGTCCCATCACTAGTAATAACAAAAATTGGACTTGGGTTTATTTTTAATACCATTCTCCTCAGATCAAAGAAATAGGCAGATAGAGCGCTCAGAACACGCGAGTGGTTCCACCAAAGTTAATACAAAATCAAAATCGAATACAAAGTCGCGACAGTACCAAGCTACGTGTCGTACCAAGCTGTGCGTCGTCGTTGTTGTTTGCCAAAATATGCCGTCACGTGTCTTTAACCATTGTTAAAGTTGTTCTCAAAAATAAAGAAAACATTATCGAATGTAATTCGATTTGATTTTGTATTAACTTTGGTGGACCCACTCGCGTGTTCTGAGCATTCTATCTGCCTATTTCTTTGATCTGAGCCATTCTCCTTAGTTTTTTCCCCAACAAAAACATTAAATTGCTTTAGTATGCCATACAACAATCTTATTTATGTTGTTTTATGGACTTCTAAAGAATTGAATTGTTAAAATGTGTTTTCTTATATTTTTTCAGATGTTTGGCCTCTACACCAGGACTGGACTGTAGAAGATTGCATTAGGTTTCAAGAATTATGTGTAGAGCAACAATTTGTAGGCATTTGCAAAGACGTCGGGAAGGATCCCTTAAATCCAAACGAACCTTTACTAACGCTTGACCTGATTGATACGTCCACGGATGAAGATATATATTTAAACAAACAATTGGTAGCTGAAGGTAGAGCTCGTCTCTCATCGGCAGCATAACTTTATTTATGAAAGTGTTAAGTTTGTAATGCGCAAGGTGTAACAGACTACTCTTTATTGTACTTTTCACTGTTTATTTTGTTATTATGAGAGAGGATAACAGACTGAGTTATGGATTCAAAAAGGCTATGTTTTTGCAGACCCTTCACTTTCTGTAACAAATACAAGTTGTCTTAATTACCATAAACTTGCGAACCCCTCAACTTGTTGTTGCATTTAAATTCATAGCATAGAATATGTGACGGGCGTGCCATTATAAAGACGACGATCTATACCTACTTAGTAATTATAAATTAATTAAAAGTTACAGACCGAAAAGGTTCAGTCAATTTCAAAAACATTCCTTTTCCTTGGGGAGAGGCAAATGCCCTTCATGACAAGAAAAAAAGGCATATGCACAACTCGAGTAAAAAACAATTAATAAATGTGCTTAACCTTTTCAGTGGCTGGCTGTATTTCATTATTAAGTCACTTTAGATAATTTAGCTCACCATTTACTAAAATTTACTTACTAACAAGACAAACGTTACAATTTTTTCTCCACTTGATTTACTCTAAAATTCCTGTAATCATGACAATATTCCTGTCTGTATACATATACTAATCTCATAAAAAGTGTCAGATAAAAAAGCTTTTGCAAGATACGGTTCGAAATGACTGATGTAGTCGGTCGGAAGAATGTTATGCCTGACATACGTGAACCGTCTTGTCCTTCGTAATTTATATACTTTTATTATAAAGATAAGTCCTGAAAATATAAAAAATTAAGCGAAGCAACGCCTACAAAAGTAGAAAAAATAAAACCAGCACCACCATATCGTAGCAACCCGACACGTATCGGCATTGTAATCTTCAATATATCCGCGTGATATATCTACAAGATGATTTGTTCTACACCATGCCCGAAATATATCTTGGAACAGGCACCATCCCAAAGATCTTGTTATAAACAAGGTCTTATAAAGTTGACTTTATATGTAACAACTGTAATAATGTGACATATAAAGCCTCCTCTTCACAATCGGCCATGATGGCCGTGTTTGCCGAACAGAAGGAGACGGCGCTATACCAGAAAGCAAGATGCAAATAATTCTATCTCGATTCTTAGTATAGCGCCGTCTCCTTTTGTTCGGCAAACACGACCATCATGGCCGATTGTGAAGAGGAGGCTTAACGTTTTCATCGTTCATTGACTTCTTTCGATGTAAGTTTTCATTTATTATAAATTCAATACTAATTCTAAGCTAATTAGAAACATGTTTTGACTTTACGACAGTGTTTGGTTGCGGACAATGTGAAACTAGGAGCTATTTTGCTGTTCAAGGAATGCTTAACCTCAAAATGTTACTTTTCCATTGTTACATGCAGCCTGTTTGCGGATACTTGTAACACACTCGCATCCCGCGTGCGAATTACAAGTATAGTTATAATCAACTCGAAACTTTTCAGGTAACTACACTCACTAACTAGATAATGTGACTGCCATTGGCTAATATTTAAGCAACCAATTATCGAATACTGAATAGATCTTAATGGGTACGCGCCCTTACTGTGTCTTAGCATCTTTTTGTCCAACGTGTTTTGTATAAAGTGTTTAGCCAGGTTAAAACATGAGCCCACATTCAAAATTCCGTGCAGTTTTAGCAGAATTGGAAACCCAACTGCTAACTAGCCAATAAACGTGATATCTAAAGTAATCCATAAATAAAAAATAAATAGTTGAAAATGTTCACATCACTATTCTGTAGACCTCAGTTAGGAGCTGTTTCCTGTGAGAATTAGAATGTGATTCGAACTAAAAAGTACCCACATCTGTAAATAAACTAAGAATATTTTGTTATACCTTGAAACGTACTCATTTGTTCTGTAGGTATTTCGTAGCAATATCATATTTAAATAAGTGCAAAAAATACTCTTTAAAAAAATATAAAAAAGACACCAATAGTCCTATAACGACATTATCAGTTTAATACTAAGGGAAAAGTATAGTTAATGACATGTTTCCATTTCCTTTGATGATTCTGATAAGCCATTGTGTGAAACATATGTAAGATTCCTATAAATCTATGTATTAGTAGCTTATACAAAACACAACAATTTTAAATATAATGTAGACAGAAGACATTTCCCATGTGATATCTTTCTGTGTCTGTGAAGTGTTTAAAACATACCTTACTATTTTTTATCATAAATGATGTGTCAACTAAAACGTATCTATAACTACCCGTGAAGTAGATAAGTAGAAGTAGTTTTAATACTTCAAGGAACTTACTTCAGATGTAATCAATAGTATGAGTACTGTAGTATCTATAATTACCTACATTATAATCAATTCCAGCTTACCAGCATTTACGCATTGTACCAATATGCATGCACATGCAAAATAAACATGTAATCTCAGTTTGTTTTTTATTTCTTAAGTCGGAAATCGAAGACTCGCAGGAGTTTTCACCCTCGGGCCAATCGTTTTTTGTTTTCGGTTGCGGAACAGTTAAGTTACGAACAACTGTACCTGGCGCTTAAACTTGAACAATTTACATGCTTTAGTTTAAAACAAATATTCCTTTATCTAATAATGAAATAGGAACTCGTGTTCCGGGTTAAGCCGCGCTTGCCGAGTTTGGACTGTGGATGGGTGCGTAAAGCCGTTAGTCCCGGCTGTCTTTTTGTAGATTTTTGACTTTCGCTACTCTCAGTCAGAGGCTGACTCAAGTCTGACAACAAGGGTGCTTTTCCGGTTGCGGGACTAATCGAATTATGATGACCCTCTATCGTAAAGGGCTATTGAAGGACATCGTGGATTTTTGTCAGTACGAGTCTGACAGTCCCTCCCGCCCTGCCCTGGGTGGGTTACATGATAAAAAAGGGTGCCTTTCCACCAGTAGCGGTGCGATTAAGACGTGCTTTATAAGATGCGCCGCCGCCGCCGCAGTGGTTGCGCGAGGATGATTCGCAGCTCGAACTATGTGATGCGATGTATCGATAGTAAGGAAGACGAGACCCATAGCTGGCATACCTAAAGTAGGTATGTACAATCGACAAAGTTGAATTATGACCCACCATAAACTTATTTTGTGACAGACATTCAAATACAATTAGGTCCACATTCGCGTGAACATACACATATCCATGGTAACGACTTTGGTCTTTGTCAATTTGACGGATTCAAACTATTTTTTATCAAAATGGGTCATGATTCAATTTTGTCGATTGTACATAGCAACGTAGCATAGCACAACTCTGGTGGAAAAGCAACCTTACCATGCGGTATCCGTATTACACCCAGTTACTGAGTTATTCAGCTGCATCTGGTTCGACTGGAAGCCGACCCCAAAATGTAGTTGGGGAAGGTTATTTAAAAAAAACCATGCCAAGTTTATGTAAAAGGGGCTTAAAGGTTTTGGACACTATCGGTCGCCCGCCATGTTTTCTTTTTTATATCAGCAACGAGTTACAGTCTGTTCACGACTTTGGTCTAAGCGGTGAGCGGAGCGACGGGCGGCGCGAATAAAGGCCTCAGCTCATTGGAGCTATCAGACACCCCGCACCACTTACTTCCTCCTTCACGCGCGGACGGCGCGCGGCGGGTGAACCACTCGGTAACAACTCGCTGCTCGCATGCTTGCCTTGCGTTAACTACATATTGCCAACGCGTGGGTTCCGAGTGGACTGCGCGACGTTTACTGGTGATAACGTGGCTTTCACCCGTGGACCATCTAAGCTGTCGACGAGTGGACGCCGCGGTGCGAGGCGGTGCGGGGTGGCTCTAATGAGTGTGACCTAGTAAGTGTTAGGTATTACAATTTTAGAAATGTTATTTGCTCCTGTGTAAAATTGGGTTTTTTCGTTTTATACTCGCATAGGTACAGTCACGAGCAATAACATGTAAACATTTAACAAAATTAAAAGGTAATTGACTCGTAAAATACTGGTTGCCACTTTGAAATAAGACCTATTTCGTAATAGTATGGCTACCAAAATAGAAGTGTAATGAAAAGGCAAAAGTTAAATTAATATGGTAGCAGAACATCGCTTTTGAATACTACTTAGTGTATACATACTATTGCTCGTGACTGTACAGTTTTACTCGATCGAGCAATCACGTAGAGTTAAACCCACGGCTTGGGCTTTGGAAGCTTTCCTTGGAGTTGTGAGTTTTAGAGAGTGCGGTCCACACGATAAACTCGATTTGGAGTAAAACTATCGAGTAATACCGAAAGTGTGTACTCACCCTAAACGGTTTCTCATTAAGGTGATTGCTTCGATGTAGCCCGCGAAATTCATTTTTTTTTACGTTTTTTGCAATTTGCAGGCCAGTGACATGTTGTAACTTTATAAATATTTGTGTTGCGCAAATAACAAGTATAATTTTAAATATAAAAATTGTCAAAAAATTCGCTCCATCAGCTCTCACATAGAAAAGGTGCATCGTAGTTAGATTTCGGAGATTTTAACATGATGCACCTTTTCTATGTGAGAGCTGATGGAGCGAGTTTTTTGATATTTTTTATATTTAAAATTATACTTGTTATTTGCGCAACACAAATATTTATAAAGTTACAACATGTCACTGGCCTGCAAATTGCAAAAAACGTAAAAAATTTGAATTTCGCGGGCTACGTCGAAGCAATCACTTCTACTAACTGACTTGGATTAAGCTAGTTCTGTTTACATGAGGCTGTATTATTCCAAGCAATATTGCTGTGACCGAGGTGACCACACGTCCAAAATGAACTGCACGCGAAAAAAAAACATTATTCGACTGAAACATTTACCTACCTACTTAAAAAAAACTGTGCCATTTCGCACTAGACGAACAAGAAGATGAATTACAAAAACAGGTATTGCACAAGGTCGTGGATTTTAAGAAGAGATGAACGTGGATCATGTGCTTTAATTTTGGAAGAATTTCGCAACGAGGATATAATCGAATATAAGAGTATTTGTATTACTTAGTGTGGTCATCTTAACGCCGCGCAGAAAAACAAACAAAACGCATGGTTACTGCTTACGAGTCAACTGAAAACTAGCTTCGCCGTCCACATGAAGCTAGTTCACAAGCCAGGATAGTAAAATTGGTAATGGGGGCACTACTAGCCTAAACATAGAACTCCATCCTATTAAAAACTGTCCTGGTTTGTCAACTAGCTTAGAAATGAAGCTAGTTTTATCTATATGAAACCAGAAGTACTAGCTTGCTAGCTTTCTGACACTAGCTTGCTATCCTAACTTGAAAAACTAGCCTCGTGTAGCCCGGGCATAAAGGTGCGCTGTTTTAACAATATTGGTATTGGATACAGCAATATTAAAGGATGGTAAAAAAAAAAACTATTGTAATGATTTTTACAATTTATTTACGATGTTTCTCATTGGCAATACCATATTAATTTTTCATGAATAAATAATGGAAAAAGAAAATTCAATAGTGATTCATACAATTTATTTACGAAGGTCCTCACTTGAAATACCATATTTCTTTTTCAATGCATCTATCTCTTCCTGTTTCTTCTCAATATCCATTCCTTTGAATGCTTTGTTAGACCTGTAGTACAATACTACTAGATACCTATTGCAAACATTAAAGCCTGAAAGGTGATCACATGCATTTTTGGCATCAAAAATATCTTCATATACTATGAAAGCTGTTCCTCTCGTCTCTGGAGTGTTGCCTCTGCAAAAAAGAGGTATTATTGTAAATATAATTAATAGAATTCACATTTTACTTTATTTTTAAACAAAGTTTTTTTATCTGCGATGAAACGCCTGCGATTGGTTGCAACTCTGATGTTGTCATACGCAAGTAAACACCTCAACTCTCCTCAACTGATTTATTGATAGTAATATCAATGTTGTGTACAGACACCAGCAGGTCAATCTACCCAAATCTGACTATCAATTTTATTTATTGAACATTAACCTTCCCCTATGTGGAGTAGGTTGATGTGCTGTTGTCTGTACATAGCAGTATTTTTGTTTACTCTAGCAGGTCTAGATTAATTTTAGTGAATTCATGGTTACACTTTGAATTTCTAGTTGGCAGCATTGAGTTCAGAGTCTGTTTGGTTGATTACAAAAAGGGTTTTGTTTTATTTTAATTATTGAATAAAACTGATTTGTTTTACAAAAACATCAACAGTGAAGGGATCCACACATTACTGGCAGAATGTGGGTGTAGCAATAGGTTTATGCTGATACCTTAGAGAATGACTTACATCATTTAACAAACTGTAGCCACACTAGTAACTTGAATCAAAAATATATTACATTATACTAGAATACTTACACACGTATTTGTCTGATTGCACCATATTTCCCAAAAATATCATACATTTCTTCAGCAGATATTTTATATGGTAAATTTCTTACATAAAGTATTCTGTTTACTTCGGGTGGTAATCGTACCTGGAATAGTAAATAAATAAAATAATGCAGTTAAAAAAACTTTATACGAGGCCTAAATAATTTGTGCACCACCACTGTGCAGAAAAAAATGATCTTATCTACTTTTTAACTTTGAATTTTCTTGACATCATTATTTATTGAAAATAAATTAAAGCCCTTCACATGATTTCCCTCACCCTTATGGCGCATTTACATTAAGTCGGTTAGACCGTATTCGGCTGCAGGCCATATTCTGCTGCAGGCCGTATTCGGTCACCGACTAATATAAACAGGTATTCGTTTGGCCGTATTCGGTCGAGCCCGTTGTCGGTGTCGAGTGCGCCGTGCCCCGCCCGTCGCCCGCCCGCATCAATCAAGTCGCCGAATTCGGTCAATCGACCAATGTAAACAACTCAAGTTAGGTAAGCGTTTCAGTTAAACCGAATGCGGCCGCCGCCTTCGGTGACCGACCTCAAACCGACCTAATGTAAATGAGCCATTAGTATTTCTCCCAATCCGGAAGAAACTTTGAGATTTGTCTATTTCAAAGGGTCAAATAAAACAAAAAAAAAAACAATAAAAATGCAGGAAAATATTGCACAGCATTTCTTTTAAATTGTTATGTAAAGGTTTTTCTGGGCAATACGTGTGGCTACAATGCAATTTGCAGCACATCTACGCAATATTTTGAACATGGCCCGGTCATTCCTCTACACATTTTTGGTATGAAGATTGTAAAATATTGAAAGTGTTTGGAGTTTATTGGAAATGCTGCAGCCATATTTATCAGTAACAGTATTGCCTGTTCAGTAAGAGACAGCATAAGAATTGAAACAGAAAGATTTTTTCACTTTCCCGAATAGATACTTACATTAGCTCGTCTCTGAAGAGCTAAAGCCATATTTGCAGCAGCGCAATTTAAATAATTAAAAAGAAAACACTTTGAAATAAGCGTTAATCAATAGCTTAGTTTTCTTTTGATTAAGAATAACTAAATCACTTTACAAGTTTTCACAATGCGCCAGAAACAACCACAAAAAATGCACAGAATTCCACAGAAACAACAACAAAAATGACAGATGACATGAATGCCATGAATGAATGACAGCGTTTTACAGACGAGGGTTACCAATTCACAAAAATGTGGCACCCTAACACTAGTCAAAACATGGACCTAAAAAAAAAGTCGGACGGAACTTCACTAAGAAAGAATTGAAGCACCCATAGTAAGTCAGTGCGCTTGTCCACACAAGCCAGCACACACACATTCACACCATAGTAAGTCAGCCGTCGGCCATTACGCTTCGAACGAGACTCGCGGTTTCATACGGTGTTATTTTGTCTAATAAAAATCAAAGTATGCCGTCATGTGTTGTAAAAAGTTGTCTAAACCATAGTAGTTCAATTAAAAAAGCCAGGGGATCACTTTTCATAGTTAAACATGTCATTTTGAAGCTTATTTCTCGATTTTACGTCAATAAATTTTATAAACATCTCGAAATCAATCAGTGTTGCAACTATTTCAAGGTTCAAATCATGGACCTAAAAAAAAAGCCGGACGGAACTTCACTAAGAAACAAGTGAAGCACCAAAATGGCGTCTGCTTTACTATGTGTGGGTTTCTAAAGGGTTGCCAGATGAAGGAAAAAATTACCCATTTTCAAACAATATTTTAATAAGATCTCCCCTCGAACTTAGTTTTAATCATGGACCTAAAAAAAAGGTCCATGGGTTTAATTACAAGTTTTTGTGACGTATACCTATTGTTAAAATAAAGGTAAAATAATTAAAACAAGATTAAAATAATAGTAGATTGTATGACAAAGTAATATTTTTACGGCGAGGGCGCTATTTTGTATCCAGAGCGAAGTAAGGGATTCTACAGTAGAATCCTGAGCGTAGCGCTCTTATAAAGAGGATTAAAAACTCATTAGTGCCCGCTAAAAGCTTCCTATCAAAAGTGCGCGGCAAAGTTATTTGCGGCGCACTTATAAAGAGGATTAAAAACTCATTACTGCCCGCTAAAAGTTCCCTATAGAAAACACCAGTTTTGGGCGCACTTAAAGGCGAACCAAGTCGTCCTTTTCGAATAGGTGGAATGAAATAGTAGATTATTAACCAAGGGGATAAAGCAGTGTCTTCTGTCGCGGGTGACGATTTAAATCGCGAGCATAACGAAGGACTCGAGGTTTACTCCCGAGCGTAGCGAGGGTGTTAGAAACTTAAATCACGAGCGAAGCGAGGGATTTAACACGCGTCCTGAGTGTAGCGAGGGATTTAAGTTCACCCAAGACTGACAGCTTTATCACTTAGGAAAATACTCTACTTTTCGTACCACTTGCGAAAAAATTAACATAATACTAATATGAGATAAGCATTATTTAACCATTTAAATTTAACAATAACTTATTTAAAAAAATAAATTAAAACAAACTAAACGTTTATGTATTTGAAGAAAACAAAACGCGGCAAATTCCTAGTCGGAAAAGCAAAGGCATCAAGATCATACGGCCTCTTCGGTTTTCGTAATTTTATTTAATCATAACTGCATAATAAAAATGCGTATTCCTTTTTCAAAAAGTTGTATAATGCTTTACATACAAACTCAATGGTGTAAAGACAGACTGATGTAGTTCACTATCGGTAAGTATTCGAAATTCAAATCACATTCTCTCCCTAGAGGATGAATGAAATTCATCCTCTAGGGAGAGAATGTGAAATGAATTAATTACCTTTGTTGGTACGGCGTAAGCAACAACGCGAAGAAGTCCGCCTTTAGTTGAGTACAAACAATGCTTCTCAAAATGTATACTGCAGATTACACTAGATTTTGATGGATTCCAATTATTTTCACGTCTACACTCCCTTATTATTTTAATCCAATCATTTTTCCAATCATCATTTGAGGGAAATCTGTAAAAATATACAAGAATACAATAGGTAGCGATAAATAGTAACATAAAATATAAATCTCCCCATTTTAAAATAATTTGAACCTTGAAATAGTTGCAACACTGATTGATTTCGAGATGTTTATTAAATTTATTGACGTAAAATCGAGAAATAAGCTTCAAATTGACATATTCGCGCGATTCCCGCGCGGGAATCGCGCGGTTCCCGCCGTGTCTGAACAGAGGCTTAGTCAGTACGAGTCTGACAGTTCCAAAAAAAAAAAGTTCATTTTTGAGTTCGTTCTGAACTAGAAAAGTGGTGTCATAACAGCTTTATTGCTTTATATGTCTCAGGGGTAATAATTAGAAACGACCCATCCATGCCTCTATTCGAATTAATCTATACTTCTAGCCGGGACACCCTGTATTTATCAGGAACAAGGTAATAAATAGGAATTATAACACCATAATCGATTTAAAAATAATTTTAATCATAAACTGTCAAATTACAAAACCAATAGAATTTCACTAAATATCGGCTCCTCTTCAGTGGTGTTATCCTATTTGTTAACTTGTCTCCATTTCTCCGCCCTGCATCGCTTCGCTCCTGTGAAATAGCCTAATAAGGTTATTGTTCTCTTATTCCTCTAAAACTCCGTAGATTTGCGGTCGATTGGACTAGTGATGATTATCATCATCAACATTAAATCGCTGGCACTTTTGCCTGTGCAGTATTATAGCGCATGCTAACAGGAGTAACAGAAGTACTATTATCACTCCACACATCGCAAACACACCGCCTCGAAGTCGGTTTTCACCTAAAACAATAACAATAAGAATTAAGAAAACTATGGTCACATAAAACTACGTTATCGTCACAGACTACTTAGAGATACTATACGTATGTTATCATCAATTTTTTCGTTAGTTGCAATTGTGGTTGCAATCATTCTTCACTTCAGTAGGTTTATTCGATTGTTTGTTTGGCGCACCTCACTTTTCACTTCGATGTTTCGTCGGTAATATTTTTTGTTAAAAGGTTTTATTATTATGTAAGAGTGTGCTTGTTTATCATTTAAATTTGAAATATTGGCAAACACTAATTTCGACTCTGGGACAACGCTGCACACAAGGTACATAATAATTATCTACACATACCTACAATGTAGGTATATGTATATTTTAGGGCTGATTTTTTAATAGTCGTGTGGCGATTTGACAGCTTATCTATAAAAAATATGTCAAACCGTTATTTTTATTCCTCAGATAAAAGTTATCTGACTATTGAAAAATCAGCCCTTAGAGAAACACTTTGCTGAAGTCCTTAATTAATTACCACAATTGAATGGGTAAGTACTATCCAAACCTACCTTTCGTATCTGTCAGTTTTCCAGTTTTCTCTGCAGAACTAAGAAGATTATAAAGTTGTGGCAAGTATTGAAGCCAAAATTGAACATCTTGGTCAGGGCTGTGGTAATTAGCGCTTGTACTCCTTGCGTCGCGGATGTCATGTATGTTTGCTTCACCATTCTTATACCGTGGCCATATGCTTTCTTCTGCCGGTGATCTGTTTTATTGCAAGCATATTATAGAAGGCATATTATGAACCATTAATTGTTTCAATCAAAATAATAATGTAATAGGCTGACAGAGAGATAATAAAAGTATTAGCTTTTAACTGTAATGTAATACAGTATAGGGCATGCGAAACCGGCGAGAAAAACCTTGACTCGAAAAAACTCGCTCCATCAGCTCTCACATAGAAAAGGTGCATCATGTTAAAATCTCCGAAATCTAACTACGATGCACCTTTTCTATGTGAGAGCTGATGAAGCGAATTTTTTGACAATTTTTATATTTAAAATTATACTTGTTATTTGCGCAACACAAATATTTATAAAGTTACAACATGTCACTGGCCTGCAAATTGCAAAAAACGTAAAAAAATTTGAATTTCGCGGGCTACATCGAAGCAATCACCTTAAATAGGCCTCTTTTCAACGTTTTTCGATATTCCTCATAGTTTCGGATATCCATCGAAGCCGACACGCGACGCCCAGTTGAAAAATCCACCCTGTATAATTTTGTCATAATGTAAATGCAACATACCCAAATTTAATGAAGTTGATGATATGCCTTCTTAGAAGAGACGATACTCGCTTCTCGTCTTGTGTGGCGGGTCTTCGAGCTACTTGCAGCGTCAAGGCATCTCCTAACAGAGAGACTAAATCGGAACCATGGACAGCACCTGGTGAAAGGAAATGCATGACGGAAATAGTTACTATCTAAAACACTTTAGACACTATAATATTCAAAGCTGAAGAGTTTGTTTCTTTGTTTGGTCGAAGAACCTAATCTCAGGAACTACTGCTGGTACATAATAAGAATATAAATAAAATATTTTTGTATTGGATAGTCATTTATCGAGGAAGGAATCATCACGCTGTGACCAAAAGGAGCCGAGCAGCCGAGATGAAACTACATCGAACAATACAGGGTGTAAGGGACAGCCCTCCACAAACTTTCAGCGCTTGCTCAGTAGACGAAACTGAACAATCTTCCACATTATTTTTTATCTTTGTTTTTTTTTAATTTCCTGAAAAAGAAATGTGGCAGATTCTTCAGTTCCGTCTACTGAGCAAGTCCTTAAAGTTTGTGGAGGGCTGTCCCTTACACCCTGTATTATTCGACGTAGTTTCATTTCGGTTGCTCAAACAATCTTCCACATTATTTTTTATCTTTGTTTTTTTTTTTAATTTCCTGAAAAAAAAAATGTGGCAGATTCTTCAGTTCCGTCTACTGAGCAAGCCCTTAAAGTTTGTGGAGGGCTGTCCCTTACACCCAGTATATGACATCGAGAAATATCATGTGGTGGGTAGGGTAATTATGTTATCAACTGGGCACAAATTCAGCCTCCATGGCTGCTACTGAGAATTTTTTCATGGAAAACCTCAACAACACTTTTTCGGATCTGGAAATTGAACCCGAAATCTCAGCACGTATTAGAAAATGTACCCTAGCTCAGGAATCTTCTAGTTGTAAATATATAAACCTGTTAAATTATACTGCCGTCCTTCTAAGTCCACTCCTGCAGGTTGTGAGTATCTATAGACATACAAGCGCGCCACCCTCCGTGCCAAGCGAGCTGCCATCAGTGCGATTCCTGCGGTCCACTTTGCGGATGATTCCACACGCCCCAGCGACTCGATATTATAAAGAATTTTATTTACATTTCTTCCTTTATCTTTCCAATATTCCCAACGCACTGCTTCTGTCAACTGTGAATCATGTTGCATATGCCATTATTATGTTCAGTTTATCAACGTTTTTGTGGACAAACAATTAAATCATTTTCAATTTATGCACACTGTAAATACATTGTTTACGAGTAGGTACCATTGGTAAAGTTTCTGATCCGTCCAGTGAATATAACCGAAGGCTTTCGGATATGATCTTAAAATTCTCGTACGCTGTCGCATAAAGTTTACCCTGTTTCATTAACTCTTCATAAGTGACACCTGAAATATCAAATTTTATCTCTTTAAAAGTGTTAACAAAAATTTATTCAACGTTTACTTAAGTTCAAGGCTCAATTTTATTTTCAATGGACAAATGCACTCAGGTGTGGTATCAGTGATTAAATATGAGGGTAGGTATATCAAACTATGCCCCATGATGAAAGTAGCTGAAAAGATGACATATAGCTTCATCGCTTTCCAGCAGCCGCAAATGCTCCCGGGCATTAGTGGTACTGACCGGCCCTATGACAAGTCTAAAGCCGACGCCCGGCGACTGTTCGGAGCACATTCAAGAGTAATCTCGAAAAGAAACCGCGACCATGGGATTTTAACACCCCTCTCAGTAGCTCAGAGGGCGCATAAACATTTCTGACTGCCACGTTGGAAGCATTTCTTGCGACTGGCTGGACCTCAAAATTAGTAGAAGAAATTGAAAAAGATTCAGTAAATTGGAATCTGTGAATGTGCAAGAAAAACTTCCTGGAGAAAGATATTACATATTGACCATTTACGGATATGTTCACCTAGTCGAAAGGATGCGCTGGTGCAGGCAACCCCGTTTCTTTCCCATAACAGGCTCTGTTAAACCCGCTTGCTTTATTAGCGGTTGTGTAAAACCATTGCAAAATTTTACTTGTTTGTAAAGAAAAATCCAGTCACCGCGGCGAGGTCTTGCCCACAAGCAAGGTTCAAATCTTGCTTGCAGTTGAATTTTTTGTGCAGTCGAATTTACCGACGGCGACGCAGGCGTTTTCGTATAAATTTAAATTTCACAAGGCGAATATTTACAGTTTGAAAAGCTGTTCAGATGTTTCTTTGAGCTGAGAGTGCGTTTTCTCACTTTAAAGTTCTTAGTAGATAGGTACATACCGTTGTAATTTAAAGCTTCAAGGTCATTAGATCCTATAACTACGTCAATTTGGGTATTAAAAGGCTGCGTTGATGTGGATAAAGCTGCTAGCAATGTATTTGGTAAGAACTGCTCAGAGACGGGTAAAAAAACATCAGATATCGGTTGCATAGCTCGGCTCCAGGTGTTGTTCTGTAAAAGTATGTCGCATTATAGTCCTGTAAATCAAGTTTTAATTGTGATATCTGTAAATACAAAACATGACCTTGTGTATTACCGAATATAATGTCATAATGTCCGACAAAGGGCGTTCCCGCATACAATGTAGAATTTCGTGATCGGTGTCACTGTTACAGCCGAGCGAACTTGCAATTTCACGAGATATCCGTTCCACTTCTGTGGCTTCGACAACCTTTTGTTCATCTAATGCTTTCCAGATATCAAAAGGTGACATTATAAGTGCCCTTTGAAATAAACCTGTCGAAGATTGTTAAACAATAAATTAATGCAACTTACACCTAAATGGTAATAACGTAACACATGTTATTAAACTTATGAGCTTCAGTTACTGTCAGTGGAATAATAATACCACTAAGGTTTAGTTACTTACCAATTGACCGAGGAGATGAAATATGGTACAGTACGCTGTCAGCACCAGCAGAGTGGCCAAGCAAAGATATTGCAGTCGGGTCTCCTCCAAATGCGGCAATATTATCGCGCACCCACAACAGTGCTAAGTACTGATCCAACAGCGCCAGATTACCGCGAGCCGATAAAGACCGAAGTGTGAAAAAGGCCAGCAGATGTAAGCGGTACATCACTGTTACTACCACTACACCTTCAGCTGCTAGTTCTTGGCAAGGCAGGGGCACCCCACCCCTGGTCCAAGATTCGCTGAATAATATAACAACCACTGGTACAGTTTTGCCATCAGAACGCTACCTAGAACAACGTTACAAATCGGTAGACTAACAAAATGTTAAAACAGTTTTATACTTCGATTTTGCTTCGATTACTCCTGTTTTACACTTAACCAACTCTTTTTAATCCTGCAGGTTCTTCATTCATTCTTTGGCATATCTTAAACGTTAATATGGTGATGAACTTTTCGCACAGCGTTAATTAATAGTATGTTCCTTTTATTATCAGAGCTACTTTATAAGTACATAGTATCAGAGTAGCAAATTTACCAAAAATCTTCATTATGGCATGCAGTGTTGCTGGTGGACCAATTGAGAGCAATGGTGGCCCATGACTGCTAAGGTCCACATTTTTAAGAGCTGTTGGTAGTAGTAGACTCAGTTTAACACTTTCACTGTCCGCGCAGCAGACACAATACCATAGTCGTGAGTCACATGTGATTCATCGGACAGGGAAGTGGTTAAAATCGGACTGGAACGTTATTTTCTGTAATGTTGTTCCCTATCAAACGGTCTCAACCCGGATCTCAAAACGCTGAAAGAAAACATCCTGAGGTGCTACATCCAACAACGCGCTGTGTGCCTGAATGGGTTCCATTCACCCTCATAGTGAGGTAGTCGATTAGTGGAACCATTTAACCTCTAACGGATTGATTAATTGAATAAAAGATAAAAAAGTCTAACCCGAGGTGTCCAAATATTCAAATAGAGACAATCTTCGCTGTAATTATCGTTCTCGCCATCTCCAACGTGAGGACAATGAGGAGGTATTCGGTGGGCAAAAAATGTTCGTTTCCAACCCGTATGTCGTTCTGGAGCCTATAACAAGTTCAACAAAAAAAATAATGAATTAAAATAATCCAGCGTAAATTCTAGCTGATACAAAAAAAAATACTAGAAAAAAAACACGATACCTATCAAATAAAAAATTAAAAGCGTTCTGTTAAAGAACTATGGGGCTATCGTCAGACAGACACACACATAGCACCTAAACTATAATTTGTAACACCCAATGATGGAAAATGGCCATATCTATTCACTATAGGACAACTATGGGACCTAAGCATCATCATCACAGATCATAAGTATAATACGTCATGAACTTCAAAAATTTTTTACGGAGCTTGTAGGTCTCTTACGTAAGCTTTCATTTAGGTGTGATTTTTTAACAATAGTTTATTAATTAAATGTTTAAAATATGAATCAATAAGTAAATATAAAATACATACTGAAAATCTGTATCGGCCTTTTGGGGGCGTCGCATATGGTACACCGTAGTAAATTTCAACCGGAGTGTTGGAAGCTTCTGTGTATGCTTTTATCTGTAATTGAAACCAACAAACAGGTTTAAAATTATTTGCGGTCCTTCTACTTTATTGTATTTTTAACCAACTTCGAAAAAAGAGTTCTAAATTCGTCAGAATCTTTTTTTATGCATCATGTTCTCCGATTTCTCGATGATTGACCGATTTGGAAAATAGCCAGATAAGTAGAGACAATGAAGGCACTAATCTTGAAAAAATTGATTGTTAATCCTACTACTATTATAAAGGCGAAAGTTTGTAAGTATGGATGTATGGATGTACGGATGTTTGTTACTCTTTCACGCAAAAACCACTGAACGGATTTGGCTAAAATTTGGTACACAGATAGTTTATAACCTGGATTAACACATAGGATAGCTTTTATCCCGATTTTATGTTCCCGTGGGATAATTTTCGAGTTGTAGCGGGTGAAGCCGCTGGCAACAGCTAGTTCTTGAATAAATGTCAGCAATACAACCGCGATTGCTCCTACCGAATTATCTAGGAATGCATTATTTAGACTGTTTAGAGAATCACATAACATTATCTCGCGCCTACCTGTACCTATCACTAAAACTTTTTTGTAAATCGACTAGGTTACATAAAGCAAACAAAAATCTCAAAAAAGTATAAACTTTTCATTCGGAACTCAGTGGCAAAAATGTTAAGGAAATAACAAAAAAGTCACCAACTTCCGAAAGAAAATTATTTTTAACTTTTTTTTTGTTTACTGTTTCAGAAGTCGATTTAACTTTTTTCTAGTATGACTGGTTTGTTTTCTTTGGTGGGGTACAACTATGTAACTTAGGTAATACAATATAATAATGCAATCACTTACCCCTACAATTCGTCCTTGCGGTAAATTAGCCACTGGGTCTTGAGCTAATACACTAAGTAAACTTAACAAAATACAAATTAATTGAAAATTGCACATTTCACCGGTAAATTTGAAGCAGCGACTTTTTGTACTGTACTATTATAGCCTTATCTGTTTGATTTTCGAAATAAAATGACCCAAAATAATACACCAGACAGGCACAGATTAATGTTGCATTACATGTAGTGACCATTTGAAACTGATGTTTTGTATTCGGTATGTGTAGATAGATAGATCTATGTGTGTATCATTGACACAAAAATGTTGATCGTACAATGATTGTGCTCCAGTCCATGACGAGAGAATTGTAACGATGACTGGTCACTATTGTTCTAATTTCACCAGAAATTCACATTTTGAATTTTGTGACCAGCACAAAACAAAAACTGTCACGCCATGAATTATTGTGTTGCGCCGCCGCCGTTGCAATAGATTATATCTGATCGGTGGGTTCCGTGGTCGAGATTGGGACGAATGTTTCTGAACTGTTTCCTACTCACTAGGTAATACTGGGTGTAAGGGACAGCCCTCCAGAAAAATCGGCCACTCCATACAAACTGTAAAATCAAGTTTATAGTTTTGTATGGCAAGGCCGATTTATTTTTCACGTCCTGAAAAATAAGTGGTAGATTGTTCAGTTTCGTCTGCTGAGCAAGCACTGAAAGTTCGTGGATGGCTGTCCCTTACACCCTGTATATTTTGTTAGGTACCTACCACTTCCAAATAAACGAAAAAATAATTTTGTACCTTTACCGCTAAGAAACATTACCTAAGTACTTTTTTCGACGTTATAGCTATGTACAGCGCCCTGCAATTCAAAGGCGGGTCTATGGTAATGAAATAAATTCCATCCAGTAAAAATATGTTTTAATATTAGATAAACGAAAAAGATGTTTTCTAGATTTATCATAAACAAAAAAAATGTCTAAAAATATAAACGTAGGGTAGTTCAATACTTAAAATTTAACTTTATGTAGGTACCTAATAAAAATGCTTTAACAAGACAGTAAGGGACCTCCCGTACTACGCATCACAGACCAGGGTTCACGATTTTGTTACTTAAGTAAAAGTGGCATAAAAGCCACAAACTCGATGTCTAGGAGACGGCAGAAGTAGGCAAGCGTAACTTTTCTGCGTTACAAAGCTACGCGACGCGTTGCGATGGCTGGGCGGTTACGCTTTCCTGCCCTCTATATCTAGAGACTGCTATATTTTAAAAGCTAATTTAAAAAAAAAACTGCATTCTCGTCGACATCGGCATTTTGTCGGCACAATTTAACAAATAGTACAACATCAAAAGCTCTGCTTTGTAAAAGTTTCTTCTGAATCTATTCACGAATTATTTATATAAAGCTTAATTCCTAAACGAATACGAGAAATTGAAAACTGCTATTGTATAAAAAAAATCTGATGAAATAGAATTATCTTTGTTTGTATTTTTTAATTATATGGTTGCAGTTGTAGCTACGTAGTTCGCGAGGTCCCTAGATAGAGTCCTCTTAAAACGTGTTAAAACATCATCATACTTTTACAGAACTGTACGCAACATCGAGCTTTTTTAACAATATTTTGTAGTAGTAGTGGATCGGCTGATTGTTTGCGAAGCCTATGGTTGCCAACATCAATCCGTAGCCAAGAAGAATGGAAAAAAGCTTGTGCTTTGCAAGCCATTGTCGCAGTCCTCCACCTGAAAATATGAAAGGAGGGTACAACCACGTTTCGACCGACCATGTCTAGAAAACTGGCTAACTGCGAGTTTTGCACCGAAGAGAGCGAGGTTTCGCTTTCCGAGGTTTAACTTGTACTTCGTACATCATTGACAATCTTTTTACGGGCGTATTTATGTTATGGGCCAAGTGATTAATGCGGGCAGTATGAATAATGCACAGCCATATCGGGCCAAGTGATTCATGTGTCAATACACTAGACAACTAGTTCTTCGAAAGGTAGACGGAGCCCCGTCCTACTTCTGGATGGATTAACAATAAATAACCTCTGCCTGTCCCCCGGCTCGTAAAAAAAGCAGAGAGGGCAAGCTACAGACGGTAGCTCGGTATATTATTTAATACCGAGACGCAAAAGTCCCGCCTTGGATTTGGAATTTTCCATTGGACAATGGAGCGCAGCATTCTAGGTGTGAAAAAGAGAAGACAGCTTAGGGTGCGAAACACTTCGCTTCGTTCCAAAACTGGCATAATAGATGCTGGCAGGAAAGCTGCTAGATTGAAATGGAATTGGGCGGGTCAAGTTGTCGCAAGCGAGAGGACCGCAAAGATCTCCACACAATGAGTGCCGGCAAATAGACGGCGACGCCGAGGCCCAGAAAAAGGTAGCGCTTAACATTTGGGCAGGTTCGAACGGCCTAGGAAAAGAGTTTCTGGAAGAAATTAGGATTTGGAGGCCCTTGCTCAACAGTGGCACAGAACAGGCTAGAAAAAAAAACTTGATCAACCATACCATTTCTATTGACGCTCGATGTCGGGAACCTCATCGATGCGGGCTGCTTGGCGTACACTAGCATATATCGCACCCTTACTAGATCACAGTTAGTGACGATGTATTGCGTCGTTTGTCCATCGCAACCTTGCTCTGTTAGTAACTTACTTTTCTCATCGTCGTAAATACCGTCACCTGAGATTAAAAACCATATTTAAAATATCTACACTTTAACTAAAAAAAAAAAAAAGAGCGTGTACACATCAAGGCTAGAGCACTTTGAGTACTTCAAAGCAGAAACATCTCCCAGTACCTATCCAAACATCGTAAAGTATTGCCTTCTCCGATCAATCAGTTAGAACGAGTTTGTCTAAGTTACAACGCCCGACTTGGTCTGATATTTCCCCAGTCCCATTCTGGTAAAATGATACATTTTAAACCTCACCTTCATTAGAAACAGGCTTTTGGTAATTAATTCCTTCTGGCGCGTCAATAACTTCGCACATAGCTATGCAGGACAGGTGACCACCGATGCAGCTCGCACCCCATCCGAATCCTCCATGACTGTACGGCAAGCTTATGTTCAATTCAGGTGACAAGTATACGCCATTACCCAGTAGAGTATTCTAAACGGTAAAAAATGAAGGATAGTAGGTGTATGTCATTCATTTTGAAAAAAAAAAGTACAATTATTTGCTGCATTCAATTAATTGAGCTCATAGAATAATTTATGAGACCGTTCCGTCTGGCCCGAACCAAACCAAGCTAAAGTTGGTAAAATTTGCTCGGTATTTTTTTTTCGCTAATGACTTTTTTTTTTTTTTTTAGCGTGGTAAAATCATCAAATGAGTCCTCCAACCCCGGGCAGGGCGGGAGGGACTGTCAGACTTCTACTGACAAAAATCCACGGTGTCCTTCATAGCCTGTTACGTTCCGGGGTTGCGGTAAGGGAATAATCCCGCGACCCCGGCAGGCTTTGGCCCTCTGAGAGGGGGGCCCCGTCATTATGCTGACGCTCTTTGAGGCGCGCGTGGGACAACGCGCCGTCGACCCGGGCATGGTCCTTGGTCGGGCAGCGAGTTGCCCTTTACTCGCTGCCCGCATGCCCGCGCCTACGGTGGCCGGAGATCATCTAGCGACGTCCGTCGCCGTGGGCGCCTACCACTGCGGCTGGGGCGGAGGGAGGACGCTGTCCTCTCTCGCTCGCGGCCTGCCTCCTCCTTTACGAGCATTACTGCCTTGCAGAAGGAGCTGACCGCTTCCCACTCCGTCTCGCCCCGCAGCATGGCTGCAACCAATGCCGGGCGCGAGAGGTCTCCGCCTATCGCAGCCGTGAGGACACGTCGGTGCTCCGCCCAAGCCGGGCAGTCTTGCACCGTATGCTCCACCGTGTCCTCCGGGCGATCTTCGCAGTGGTGACACCCAGGCGTCTCCTCCTTTCGCATCAGACACAGGTACCTTCCGAAACTTCCGTGTCCGGTGAGGACCTGCGTCAAGCGGTAGGTCAGGACGCCATGACTTCTCTCCAGCCACTCCTCAAAGAGGGGTCTTACCGCCGCAATTGCGGCGTGCCCGTTCGCTAATGACTTAGAAGAATTATAAAATTGTATATTAGGTATGGGGGATTGGTGGCCCTCGTCTTTCCACGCGTCAAGCGCGTTCTATCCAGTTTCGGCTGTGGAGGCTGTGGAAAAGAGATGGCGCTAGACAACTTGTGTTATAGCTTTCTCTTTCCCACAGCCTCCACAGCCTAAACTGGATCGCGTTAAGAGTGATGTGAATGCACCTTTGTACGCGGTGATTAAAAATCTGATTTGTCGACCGAAATGGCAAAACCTAATACTGCAATTTGCTGGAGGCTTATAATAATAGTCTGTGTTGTCAGAAAAACAATATTAGTACTGCATGGTGACATTTTATTGGACAAAAGACCTTCTCATTTATTCTGCTAACATGTCAATTTGTCATGATCATTGCCACGCTGTACTTTCCGTTACGAAACAATATGAGGAATCCCCGATATCTCTCGAGTTATGATATTACTTATTATTTTGTATTTTGTTACCATTCCAAAACAAAGATTTAACTTGGACGTACCTTGTTCAAGTGTTGTTGTAAGCCAAAATTGAGAATGGTGTAAAAATTTTCCAAGCGGTTTCCGTGATAGGCGTAAAATACGTGATGGTTCTTAGCCAATTCTTTCCATTTCGTTTCTGCGGTGGACTTGTAGGAGCTTGCTACTTGGAATATGTATTGTGGTTTGGGTGCAGATATTACAGAATGTGCATTTCCTAATATGGTGTCATGCTAAAAGTAGGCAAATGTTTAAAATTAGTAGAGCCTGAATAAACAAATGAGAATATGAATATCGACATAAGGACTGGGGGATTAGGATTGTAATGTAATGGTACGATTCCACCAAAATAGTGTCATTTAATTTTGTTCAAGCAATTCAGCATCACCAATGCACGTACAATACTAAGCTGGTATCACGTTTAGCCTCTGTATCCACTGTCCTTCTGGCAGAAGGACAGTGGATGCAGAAGGCTTCTGCAAGGCGCAACTTTCCTTTGCGCACAGGCAACAGAATTACAGTGCAGAACATTTTCACTGAGTCAAGTTTAGCAATGTGCGCGCACAAATTACAAGTCCACTGCTCACGTATGCGTACAATTACGTATTCAGTTGTGCGCGCACTGTTTTGTTCGTGTTTGCTCGAGCGAAAAGCGCAGACCATGCCGCACACGCAATGGCATCGAGTAGATTGACGGTTAATTATCAGAAAGAAAATTCTTCAAAAAAAACTTCGATCGCTGCAACTCAATAAATTGTTTTTTGGCTGTCCATTACGTACTCTAGGTAAATACAGTTTTAACATACCGCTTCCAACGGCACTGTTTTCAATGAGGGCTCCTTTAATCTTACGAGCACGTAGAACAACAAATCAATTATATCGCTGATATTTGACAAATTATCCAGGTGATCGAGTTGTTGTAAGACCAAATCCAAAGCAGGCACGTCGGTTATTACGCAAAGCTGTAATTTAAGAAGATAGACTAGATATTGGTGCCTCGAGGAACGACAGGTAGCGCAACCATAATGTTGTGTACGATGCAGATGCACTCTCTTCTTTCTAATGTCTCCTTTTACTAAAGTTGAGCAGTGACCGACTGCATCAGAAGATCTGCCCCACAATAATTGGTAGACTATTGAATATTGTGCCGTAAGCAGGTGGCTGATTCGCCGCTTGTGGTGCAGCCCGCGACAAGCAAGTAGCTTGTGCATGCTCTACGTATAGGTACTAAAAATAAGACAGCCACTATTTTACTGTTACTAGTATACACCACGCTGTTAACAAAAAGTTGTAGGTAGGTACGCAAGAAACTGCAAGTTTTGCAACTTCGTTGGCTAGCTGAAATTGTGAAACCAGAGTTATAATAAGATGAAAAATAGCACAGTTAAACGCACAAACTTGAAAAGCTATGCACTTTGCTTTGAGTACCTACAAGATTATCAGAAATAAATGTTTATAAGTACTACATATGCATAAGTACCAGTTCATCCATGTCCTTGATCCCATTTTTCAAGAAAGCTGGTGGGAAAGGTCTCAAACAGCTTTCATACCTAAAACTAAAAGCTGCTGCTACAAATAGACTCCATTTTATATCTGCAGCTTTAAAATCCTTTTCCAAAACTAATCTGAAATTGTGAAATCAAACAAACAAACCATTTATTTTAATCAACCTAAGTAACTAATTTATTTTTTTGCGCATTAAATATAGGTACAGCCTCGGTACAGCCAAAATTCTATTCGTTCTTGTAAGTACTAAACAAAATTAATTTATTTTTATAGTCATAGTGAGTAGCGAGTACCTTAGATGAACAGCTTTCTTCTCTAAAGAATCTAGTCTAGCCTGATTATTTTCCGACAATGTTTCAGACGCAGATGCCAAGTTACAGTTTGTCGCCGTATCAGATAACGCTTCATGCTCGCCATCCATGTTTGTATTTGTTATTCAGTTCCAGAATATGTTAAAAAATATTAAATTGCAGGCATAATTTTGAATAAATATATTTGCACAACCATTTATTTGATTACGTAACTGTAATGTCAAACTCATAAAACAATAGACGGACAAGCGGCCAGTCAGTAATCTATGCATTGAATATTCTTCCCTGGGGATGTCCCATTTTATATGCCTTGTGCATATTGACTTATTGAAATAAATTACGACTAGTTTCTAAAATTCAATAAATGTTGGTGTAATGCTAATGTAATAATATAATTATGTGATTTAGTTGCGAATAAAGTATATAGTAAGCACATCACGTTACCAATAGCATAATAATATTATGTGCCTACAGGCTAAAACCCGAACAAGCAGGGCGCGTCTACCAGTTTTGTCGATCTGGGAAAAATTTAAATTTGCCGCCCTTATTTTTCCATTGACTCACGTCACATTTTTTCTTTGAAATTTTTATGCCATGGCTACAAGGCCTTTACGCCAAATCTTTGTATTGCTCAAATCACAGAGACATGATGATATAGGAAATAGATAGATGGTCTTTTAATTTGTTTCCTCTTGAGAGAGTGTGTTCAATATCAGGCAGTTGTTGCTCAGTCCATCCTTTAAGTCTACAAGGAACATCGGGGGTGGACCCCTGCTCCACCTAATTTCTCCATCTAGGTAAAATGCCGAGATTATCAATTTAGATTTTCAGCAGTTCTCCAAACGAAGGAATTGAATCACTCGAAGCATGTAATGAATCGTATTTACGAAGGCGTTCGTTGGCCCGGTGTGTACGCGGCATAATCCAGCGCCAGTTTATTTTTTATTAAAATAGTAGAAAACCAAATATTATAATGGCAACATTTACATGTGACGTTTTGTGTGTGGAACTGTGGCTGGAGTCTGGCGGGAACTTGAAAAAAGCGCGGTTCAAAAATTTTTTGATAACTAATTTTTAATCAATTGTTAGGTTTTTTGAGACAAAAGTGATAAAAAACTGTTTAATTATAGTCAGTAATTCGACGAAATGGTAGGTAACGAGGGGGGCGGGGATAACCCGCCCACCCCTCTAAAGCGTCCTCGGGCTGAGGAGACACTACAAGGAGCGAGAGACTCTGACGGTGGCGATGGCGGCGGTGGTGAGCGTATTGACTCTTTTTCGCCTTTCGTTAAGCCAAATTATAAAAGACTATATCCCGAAAACTCAGTTAACACAGACTTCAAAGTATTTATCGAATCTAATGGACAGGAGAAGATAGGCAACAAGAGCCCAATATATTTAAATCATATATTCTCAAATGAAATTAAAGGTGTGACGGCAATCCAACGCGTGAATGCCAATAAAATAGCCATTATTTTCAAGCAATATAATACAGCTAATAATTTCATAATGAATACATCTTTTCTAAATAAACACAACATGAAGGCCTTCATACCAGCTGCACAAATAGAAAAAACTGGCATTATAAGATTTGTTCCTGCTAATATATCCAATAAAGATCTATATACAAAGCTATCATCTATTTATGAAATCATCGCAATAAGAAGATTCACAAAAAAAGTTGGCCAAGAGCGTGTCCCACTACAAACAGTGAGCATTACTTTCCTTTCAAATATACTACCAGACAATGTGCAATACGATTTATTTTCCTATAGAGTTTTTGAATATGTGTCCCCTTTACAACAATGTTTTAGATGTTTTAAATTTAATCATTCTGCAAGAATTTGTAACAGTAAGCAAAGATGTTCAATTTGTGGAGGTGAGCACTTATATAAGGAATGCGATAAACCAACTGAGGTCTGTTGTATAAACTGCAGTGGGCCCCATCTTGCAATCTCAAAATTATGTCCTATTAAAATGAAGAAAATTATGGAAAAGAAAAATAAAATAACTTATGCAAGTGCTACCCAAACTAAAAACATAACTAATACAACTGAATTCCCTCCGCTATCGCCGCCAAAAAGGCAACTTGTACATAATCCTGTAAATAAGCCTATAAATAGTAAAACTGTAAATAATGGTGTAAATAATGTTGTAAATAATAATGTAAATGATGTTGTAAATAATAGTGTAAGTAATGTCAGTGACCTTAAAACTCAAATAATTGCCAACAATGGTGTACTTATGGCCCTAGTACAAACATTGGTGGAGTTGGGAAATAAAGGGGATAAAACCCCTACTACCATTAAAACAATTACAGAGACATTAGTAAAAAACCTTAAATAATGGACCCAAATTTCACACAACATAAACTACGAATTGCTCAGTTTAATATTCAAAGTGCAAATAGTAAAAAAATCCTATTGATAAAATTTTTAAAAGAACAAAATATTGATATTTGTCTGCTTAATGAAACATGGTTTAAAGATGACAATTTTAGAATACCTGGGTACAATATTTATAACAAAAATTCGAATAATGCTCACAATGGTGTAGCAATACTGATTAGACCATATCTTAAATATAATATAATAAACACGCAATTCTATGAAAATATTCAAACAGTAGCTTTATCCATAAGTACGGTACGCGGCAGTTTAACAGTGCTCTGTGTATATTGCCCGCCAACAACTGCACACGTACGAATTCATAGATTACACAACATAATTCAAGATCTTCCTAAGCCTATATTTATAAGTGGGGATTTCAATGCACATCACATTGCTTTTGGATGTCTTACAACTAAAAGCCGAGGTCACGATTTGTTTAATATAATTGATGACTTAGACTTATGTATTTTAAATGATGGAAGTTTTACAACTATTAATAGACCAGGACAAAATCCTTCTGCTATCGATGTTAGCTTCATCAGTTCTAACCTTGCATCATTGTGTGAGTGGACTGTGCATGGTGATACCATGGGAAGTTATCACTACCCAACCATTACAGAAATTTCATTACTTGTAGACAAATATCACATAAATCCTCCGGTCAATAAGTTTTTATATAAAAAAGCAGATTGGCAGACATATAAAACAATATCAAAAGTAATATTTAATGATTTAACTCTTAAACTATATGATCCTGTTCTTACATATAACGATTTCTGTTCTCGTTTAGATTTGCTAAAAGAAATAACAATTCCAAAATTATGTAAAATAAACAAGTTTAAAAGTAGACCCCCAGCTCCTTGGTGGAATGAACTATGTGAAAAAAGTGTTGTTGCTTCATATGATGCATTGAAATTATATAGGAGGGAGCCTAGTATGGAAAACTATTTAAATTACAAAAGAATAGACGCCAAGAAAAAAAGAACTATCTCTGAGCAAAAGAAAGTTGGATGGAACAACTTATGTAACAGTTTCAATAGAACTACTCCAATAAGTAAGATCTGGAATTATTTAAAGATGTTCAAAGGTATTAGACCTGGTAATAAATCATATAAAGATGATTTTATTTTTCCATTTTTAGATAAATTATCTGATAATACCAATTTAACTGATTCTAGTAATATAAATAACCTTTTTGATATAAACAACGATAATTTGAATTCAAAATTTTTATTAGATCCTTTTTCATGGCGTGAATTTACAATGGCTTTGCAAAGTAGACGAAATACGACACCTGGTTTAGATGACTATCCATACATTATCATTAAAAACTTAGATGAATCTGCCCAACAAATATTTCTTAACATTCTTAACCTGCTTTGGCATACTAAAACTATCCCTCAATCATGGAAAACACAATGTGTGATTCCAATACTAAAACCAGAGAAACCCCCAGAACTTCCTAGTTCTTATAGACCAATTTCATTATCTTCATGTCTTGGGAAAATTTTTGAAAACATGATTAAATTTCGTCTTGATTGGTATGTTGAATCCAATGGTATCATTCCACATGTCCAATATGGCTTTCGTCGTGGCCGCAGTTGTGCAGATAGTTTTATTTCTCTGATTTCTGACCTGAAACATGCAAAGAATAAAAAATTACATACAGTTTGTACTTTTCTAGATGTTCAAGGTGCCTTTGACAGTGTAGATCCTGCAATATTAGTCAAAATTATGTCCAGGCTAGGTATACCTGGACAGTTATGCAAATGGATTTTTAACTTTTTGAATAATAGGACACTGTATATAAGACATAATAATAAACTGTTTGGACCAAAATCTGCTTCAAGAGGCACAATGCAGGGAGCTACACTGTCCCCTTTGCTGTACAATGTTTTCACAAGTGAAATTTGTAAATTTGTGAATAATAAAGATGTAAATATTCTTCAATTTGCTGATGATATTGTTATATACAGCAGTAACTATAATTTAGAGATGGCAATTGACAATGTAAATATAGCTTTAAGTCAGTTATATCACTATTATAATGATGTATTACATTTAAAAATCAATCCATCTAAAAGCAATGTAATGATCTTTGGTAATGATAGCTCCACATCTAACATAATTTACAACAATGAAATTATACCCAAAGTCAGTTCTAAGAAATTTCTGGGGATAATAATAGACCAAAAATTGACTTTTGAGACACATATTAGACACATTTCCAAAAATGCTTTAAAAGGTTTGAATTTAATGAAATGTCTAGCTGGTGTATCATGGGGAGCAGATCCTAAAACATTATCATTACTATATAAAGCTATTGTTCGAAGCCATTTTGATTACAGTTCACTAGGTTATATGTACAGCTCACATGTAAATAAATTAGATGTCATGCAGAATAGGGCTTTGAGAGTAATTACTGGTGCAATGTGCTCCACTCCCATTAGGGCCATGGAAGTGGAGGCTAAAATCATGCCCTTAAATCTGAGAAGATTATTACTTGCACAAAGATATTCACTAAAATTAATATCATCAAATAACAGGCAGATAATAAATAGAATATTACCTTTTGTACATGAAAATCCTGAGATGCAAACAAAAGAAGATCTGCTGAATGGTATTTTTCCAAAGTTGTCCAACATCTTACTTGAAATAGACAATAGTTGTTCCAATGTTAGAAAACAATGTCCGTGGCCATGTTATTCCTTTACATACCAATGTATTTCACACCCTGTAAAAGTTTTTCAAAACACAATCACAAACAATTCAGATATGTTACAATTCTTAGAACAAAACAAAAGTTACTATACTTTGTACACTGATGGTAGCAAGGGGAGTGGTTATGTCCATGCGGCATTGTACGATCCACAAAAAAAAATCTCTCAAAGCTTTGTTCTGGATAAAACTTGTTCAATATTTACAGCGGAGGCATATGCGGTTTATCAAGCATTATTACGAATACGTTTGATTTGTAACTGTAAATACTTTTTAATTGTTTCTGATTCGCTAAGCATAATTACAGCCTTATCAAACCTTAAAGTGGCATTTAAAACTAATTATATTCTTTATTTTATTAAACAAATAATCTACCAATATCATCTTGAACATATACAAATTGCCTTCTTGTGGGTTCCCTCTCACAGGGGTATTACAGGAAACGAAATAGCTGATAAAACCGCATATGAGGGTCAGAATTCTATAGATGTAAAAATCACAGTTAAGGTCCCTATGACTGATTATTTAGAAAATGTAAATAGGAAAATTAATGAGTTGTGGTATGAAATATGGAAAAAAGACCAAGAGACGAAAGGAAAGTGGTATGGGACCATTCAAGAAAACCTACCTAATAGACCATGGTATGATCAACTAAAAGAAGCCAGCAGAGATTTTATCACCACGATAAATAGACTGCGCTTTGGTCATAACACTGCACCGTCACACCTTGCAAGAATGAATATTATTCGAAGTAGTTTATGTCCGTTTTGCGAATCAAGAGAAGGAACCGTTGAACATCTCATCTTTGAATGTCAAAACTTCTTGATTGACAGATTAGTGTTGGCTAGTGAATTAAGTGATGTGAATACAATAAGTGAATCTTCCCGCCCACCGCCGCCCCTTCAACATTTATTAAAAGACCAAAACAGTTACAAACCTATATACAAATACATAAAAAACACAGTGAACTCAATTTAAAATAAAGTGTAGACAAAAAAAAAAAAAAAAAATTAAAGTGAAAATAAAAAGACTTGACCTAAAGGTCTTAGTTACCGGGTCATAAAATCCCACAAAAAAAAAAAAAAAATGGAACTGTGGCTGATTGTTGCAAATAGAAAATGGCGTTTGTGTTGTATTGAAGAGCTGTAAACATACGTATTAATTTGTGCATACATGAAAGCATTTGCTGTGGAATTGGAACAGTTTTATATTTTAATATTTGCTAGTGCTAATAAAACGTGAACTAATGAGTTTACTGACCGATGTCTACCGTGGCTCCCACTATCCCCGGTTGGTAAATTTTGTTTCATTTTATAAAGAAAAAATGCCTACTGTTAATTGAAATTACTGTAAATCAAATTACTTTGTACTGTCCAAATGGTTAAGGAATATTTTTTGTTGCGATTTACGTTTTACGTCCGAGAAGGTGTCGACCTATTTTCAATTTGACATTGCACCGCGTGACGCGTTGTGATAGTAACTCAGCAAGTTATAAAATCAAAAATAAAAAAGAACATATTCCTTGGGAAACTAAAAATTATGTTTTTTTGCAAAGCACATCTGATTATAATTCACGATATATTCAATTTAGTACTGTAGGTATCTTTACAAATACTAGATTTTGCCTTTTGGCAGAAGCGAAATACTACGGATTTTTCTAAAGTTGTTTGTTAATTCTATCCGTTCTTTTTTTTTACAACCATCAAAAGAAGTTTTCATGGTTCCTTCTTTGTAAAAAGCTCTATTTGGTAGTAAAATCCCCTAAGATGACCCACTGTCCAAAATCTCTTTCAAAAGTCTCATGCATTAATTTCATTGCTTGTGACTGAACACAACAGAGCTCTTAATTCAGTCACTTTGGTTACCTTGACCTTCTATGTCAGTTTTGTAATTATTTAGCTTGAAAATGATAAGGGCAGATAGAAATCTGTGTTGCATTTTTTAATATTTTACTCCGTTTAAGTTTAATAATGCTGAATAGACTTTTCCAATGTTCATCTGGTCCCCTAAGTCTTACAAGAAAATGTTTCAGTATTACATAATTTTCTCTAATGGTACATAAACTTGCAATACATAATACCTTAAGCAAGCATAATAATTAATTTGATGTTTGGTGAAATATTTAAATTAAATGCTTAATTGAATTTTATAGGGGCTGACCCAGCAAAGGATATACAAAAACGCCGTGCTGGCAGTGTCGGGTGAGTTTCTTAGTAATAATATTAAAAATATAATAACATGATTTTGAGGAGTGCTGAATTTTAAAACAAATATTTCTTAGTAATTCTATTTCCAAAATACATTAACAAGTTATTCTTGTTTTTCTTATTTTACAATATGATCATCATTGGATGGGTACAATAAAAATTGGATACAGACAAAAATATACTGATATTATAAGTTTTATGGAATACCACAAACTTGCAGATTATCAGAAGTGCTTTGTAAATATAATCAATCCTCATTTTGCAAGACGTTAACTTTTATGTGTATAGAAAACACATTTTTTAGTCAGATACCAAGCAATAAAGGGAGTCAGATGCAAAGATTATCCCTAACAAATATTTGTCATGTCTGCCGGTGTGCTGTGTGCTCCGGCACTTAAACTCATTTATGTGGAAAATATGTTTAGTATGACTTTTAATATTTTTAGCAAACTTGGAATTTTGAGAATTTTGACAATTTATTTCCACTGGAATATCTGAGGTCTATACCAAAATTCAACTTTCTGAGATATTTTGCTTTTTTAAATTTCTATTTTGAGCAGAGTAAATCTCATATAAGAAAACAATCTCTTAAAACTCTTAGAAATGGGTCCTACCATTATTATAAAATGTTGATTTATAACAGAACTGTAGGAGCAATTTATAAAAAAATAATTCTTATCATAGGTCAGATGAAGACGACGCAAGTGGTGGGAAATACACAAGGATGGAGGAGGACAACATTCAGGATAAGGAAAGATTTGCAAGGTGAGGAATGATTTTTTATTTTTCATGCCATGCCAATTTTTGCTTTCTTATACCATAAGCTTCTCTTTCAATAAAATTGGTATTTTAGTAAATAGGTACACCTATGGACCTTTTTTAGCATGGTAAAATCATCAAATGAGTCCTCCCACCCCAACTCTCAAACTTGTACTGACTAAAATCCACGGTGTCCATTAATAGCCTTTTATGTTCCGGGGTCACGGTAATGAGATAAGTATCTCGACGCGCTGTCGACCCGTGCATGGTCCATGGTCGGACAGCGAGTTGTCCTTTACTCGCTGGCCGCATGCCCGAAGTACCTATGTACCTACTCACTGCAAGAGCAAGTCCATAAACAAAAATTAAAGTACCTATTATTTTCTATCCATATGAGTACATAATAAATGGTTTAGGCGCAGTAAGGGTCAGCTCAGCCCGAGACGACGCTGCGCGCACATTTCTATAGAGCTAATCAAAATCTAACTCTATTTTCTACACGAAAAGATTCACCTACTGTAGGTGAAAGTTAGGTCGTAGTGTAATATCACGCTTTAATCTTACTTTTTTGAAAATAGCTGTCTAGGATCCGAGCTATGTAAAAATATGAATAGGGTAGGACACAATATTGTATCAATCGTCGTTTCACAAGCAAATCACTTTTGAATTTTAAAGTATTAGCTCTGGCTATGTGCGATATTTGACTGCTTATGAAACACATTGTACATTATAATGATATGCTTATTAACATCAATTTATGGGCAATTAAATGCAAATCTTAACATCAAGGTCTGTGATTTTCCCATAACCAAGCAACACTCCTCACTAGGTAACCATCAACCGTGTGATTGAAAACGTGCCTTATCACGCGACAAGTGCGCGTTCTTTCTCCTATAACTCGTAATTATTTTAAATTATTATCCAATCTTGTAGGCACCACATGTGATCCATCCTCATAATACGGTATTTTTAGAAATTAAAGAGGATTTAAGTATAGTAAAGCAGTGGTGCCCAGTGGTATCGGCCCCGACTTACGAGTTGTAGGTCGTTGGTTCGAATCCCGGCAGGCGCATTACTTTGTATAATTTATTTCATCACCACTGCTCTCAAAACGGTGAAGGAAAACATCGTGAGGAAACCAGCATGTCCTGGAACCAAAATTCGAAGATATGTGACATCTACCAACCCGCACTGGGCCCGCGTGGTGGATTATGGCCCACTCCCTCTCACAGAGAGGAGGCCTGTGTCCCAGCAGTGGGAACATTATAGGCACCACCATGATGATGATGTAAACCATAAAAATTGCAATGATCAAAAACAAAACTAACATTGATGAAGAAGTACATAGCCCTACATGTCGACGGCATGGTTGGTGCAGTGACTGAACAATCGACTGTTACACAGCGTGTCTCTGATTCGATTTTCGCATGGAACAAAAGTTTCTATTATTCACAAGTGCGTGAATGCATGCCGTAACTTTAAAAAAGAAAGACGGAATTTAGGCAGTTCTTGCTTAATAGAATAGATAGAGAAAAAGAGTTATACAAACTGGTTTAGGCGCAGAATGTCCAAATTAGAAAAGAACTATTTCTCAAAATGGCAAATACTTAATTCTATAAAACCCTAATTCTCAAAATTGCAAATTCTCCGATAAGTCTAATTTTCAAAACCATCTGTGTTAACGGGATTTTGTTTACCATTTTAAACGTTTAAAAAAAAGGAGGTTCTCTGTTCGATCCGAATGTTTGTCCCAGATTATCTCGCGTTTGACTGAACCGTTTTTGATGCAGCTTTTAGAAGAGTTTTTTCAATAATCCTTTTATTTACAGTCGCGAGAACCACTGCGAAATTGAACGTCGCCGAAGAAACAAGATGACGGCGTACATTACGGAACTGTCTGATATGGTTCCAACATGCTCCGCCCTCGCGCGGAAGCCGGACAAACTTACCATACTGCGTATGGCAGTAGCACACATGAAAGCATTGAGAGGTAATGCAACTAACTTTATTGGTTACGAGTACATCAGCTCAAAGTGTGGTATAGTCAGGGCGCAAACGTTGGACACTTCTGTGTCTTATTTCCAGATACAAGCTACCAATGAATATTTGATTTCTATAAAATAATAGAACTGGTATGGAACATCCACTCCACATTTTTGTGTCCTGTTGCTTCTACTTAATACAAATGAACTACGATTCCCTGTGTTGGTGTGCCACAAAGTGTCGTACGTTTTTGAAGCGCTGTACTATATTAGGGTGCTCCCACATCTAACGACGCGGATTCGGATTTTTCCGTCGCCCTTTCTCTTTCTGTCGCTTAGAAATGCCATTTGCTAGAGCGAGACAATGCGATAACACGCGGCCGCCTTGAAGATTCCGTCGCATGCGATCGCATTATGCTTTCTGTCTCGGTCTAGCAAATTGCAGTTCTAAGGGACAGAAAGAGAAAGGGCGAGGGAAAAACCCGAATCCGCGTCGTTAGATGTGGGAGCACCCTTACGCGGAACTTGTCATAAAATGTTTTTCTTTTAATTGTAGGCACTGGGAACACTTCCACTGACGGTACTTACAAACCATCCTTCCTAACTGATCAAGAACTAAAACATTTAATTCTTGAAGCAGCTGATGGGTTTTTATTTGTTGTAAGTTGCGACACTGGGCGTATTATTTACGTCAGTGATAGTATAGCACCGGTACTGAACTACTCACAGGTATGTTACATTTATAACTTATTATATCAAATAGTGTTGTGCAAGTAATAGTTAATTTTGTACTATTTTCTAAGTATCTGTTTTTTTTTTTTAATTTCTTAATTTTGTTTAACACGTTAGGTATATCTAAAGCGCCATTTAGACGATGCAAGAACTCGAACGCGAGATGCGTTACATTGCGGAATTTATAGGTAGAACAAATTCGGTTACTGAAACAAAATATGCCGTAATGTAGTGAAACTCGCATACGAGTTCTTGCATCGTCTAAATGGCGCTTAAATTGAAAAATAGCTTAACCCAGCGGAGAACATGCATTCTTCACACATCTTGTGTCCATTGACATTAAAATGTAAATAAAACTATGCAATGTTTTTTTTTAGGGTGAGTGGTACTCTTCTTGCTTATATGACCAAGTACACCCAGATGATGTAGAAAAAGTTAGAGAACAGTTAAGCACTCAAGAACCTCAAAATACGGGTCGTATTTTGGATCTTAAGACTGGAACGGTGAAGAAAGAAGGTCACCAATGTGAGTAGCATGGTTATTTTAGTTTCTTAGGACCAAATAATACTGTGTGTGAATAAAGATATAAGTATTTAAAACTTCAACAGAAAAAAATGTTATTGAATATGTTTTGAAAATTTGTCAATCTTCAAGCTGTGTTGGCCTAAGATTCCTATAGATTTGCTAAATGGGGACCAATGTCAATAGATCTTTATGCCAATAAAATTTTATTTATTTTTATGTATTCCAGCGTCCATGCGTCAAGTAATGGGCTCTCGTCGTGGTTTCATATGTCGTATGCGTGTCGGTGGATCTGCAGAAGGTGCTCACTTGGGGAGACTGCGTGCTCGCAACTCACTGGGCCCCTCACATGACGGCCACAATTACGCCGTTGTCCATTGCACTGGTTATATAAAAAATTGGCCTCCTACAGGTAACATAATTAGGCAAAGTGTTTCAATATTTCTAGGTACAAAATGACCTTGAAAATTAACCTTTTTGTGCTCATTGTACAGTGGAAACTGCTTTACTGAGCATATGATACATATTTTATAAAGTGTATTGTGTCAAAATATCTGATTGAACTTTAAAATAACCTAGATAAAACAAATGTAATTATTTTATGAATTTATGACATGGTACTTGTTACACATTACATGAATACTATGAGATCTTTGTGTAAATAACATTGAGAAACATAGCTTTATGTATGTTGGCATATCAGATCTTTTTCCAGGTATGCAGATGGATCGTCCCATTCAGGAAGAACTTGACACATCCCATTGTTGTTTAGTAGCGATTGGAAGACTCCAGGTACCTTATTGTCCTAGTTTAAAACTTTGGTTAGAATAAATGTAATGAACAATACATACATTAGTCAATATTATTGTTTATAGGTTACATCAACACCAAACTCTTCGGAAAATAGTTTATGTAGTGGCGGGGTCGAATTTGTTTCGCGTCATTCGGTGGACGGTCGTTTTACGTTTGCCGATCAACGCGCAACACAGGTAGTCGGGTATGCGCCTGCCGATCTACTGGGGAAGCTTTGCTACGAATTCTATCACCCAGAGGACCAACAGCATATGAGAGATAACTTTGATCAAGGTTACTTAATTTTACAATTACTTCCAACTTTGCTAAAATGAAACTGATTTAATTATTTCGGGATGTAACCGTAACAAACTATTTGTTGCAGTATTGAAGTTGAAAGGTCAAATCATCTCGCTCATGTATCGGTTTCGGACTAAAAGTAGAGAATGGGTATGGTTAAGAACTTCGGCCTTCGCCTTTTTAAACCCTTACAATGATGACGTGGAATACATCGTTTGCACCAATACACTGGCTAAGTATGGACTTGTCGAGTTTTTCGTGCTTTTGTCTTTTTTTATGGATTTCTAACTTAATTATGTTTATTTCACCAGTCGGTCATTAGGAAGTACTACCGGTGAAGCGGCTCCAGAAGAAAATTACGACTACCATCTACGTCACCGTGACGTGTATCAAGCACAAGCACCTAATCTTCATCAACAGCACCACGCTCCACCAGGTAATTATCGTTACTACTAGCTATCGCCAATCGCTCTTAGAATTCGGCTTTTTCTTCACCCATACATTTTTTTCAGCAACAAGAGCTGATGTTTTTTTTTTTGAAGAAACTCCCCGTGTTACTTGTAGATTTAAAGTGTTAATTGACTCGTTTTTACGGTTCCTCACCTCAAAAGAAGAACTCATTTCAATCGTATAAACACACAATCATGCTTCGCCAGGGCGTCACATAATGTATTTGTTCCAGTGAGCGGCGGCGGCGGCGTGAGCGCGCGCTCCCCGGGCGAGGCGGGCGTGGCGGCGGCCGCGCCCGCGCCGCCCTACGCGCCGCACTACGCGCCTGAGTACTCACCGCACCGCCCCACCAACACCCCACCGCACACCACCTGGACCACCCTGCGCACTGTAAGTATTCCGTATTTCAATCCGAAGGTATCTAACCTAATAGCTCTATTCCGCCTTCTTCGAAAAAAGCGACCCTATAAAAAGATGCGTCATAAATTGCCCAAAAAGTGTGCTAACGATCTCTTTGGCATCTCTTTTCATGTTAATATTTAAACTTACATATTAGCAGGGATAGAATTTTTTAGTTAAGATTTAATGAGAAACAAGGTGTAAAGGTCTTCATTATGTGTCTCTACATGTATGTTTTAAACTAGCGGGTAATACTGATAAAGCGATGCAGTAATTTGATGTTAGTCATCATGGCACTGTGGTACTTTATGAATTAAGCCACACGGATGTTATTGATGAAGTATTCGTTTGCTCAGAGCGGTGGCGGCGGCGGCGAGAGCTACGCGTACAGCGGCGAAGCGGCGGGAGGCGCGGCCGACGCGTCGCCGGCTCGCTCGCCGCCCGCGCCCGCCTACCTGCCGCCCGCCGCGCACTACCACCACAACCACCACCCGCACCCCTCACACGGTGAGTACACTCTTACAAGTTTTGTTTCGGTGTTTTATTTAACATTTAGGTCCTAAAAGTCATCGAGAAAAGTCAAGTTGAAGTCGGATTAGAATTCGAAATCGTGTTGCATATTTATTACCAAGGGAAGATATCAGATGTTACAGATCAAATGCGACTACTGTAAGCCTCGTCCGTTTTTTTTTTGCAAAATAATAAATATTTTTTATTATTTATGCATCAAGCCCATTTTCTTAAAATAAATGCTTTATAAATATTTGAATAAATTAATATTGACGCTGTGTTGCAGGTATGTGGTCGTGGCAAGGCGGCGCGGGCGCGGCGGCGGGCGCGGGCGGCGCGGAGGGTGCGCACGCGCCGCACGAGCTGTCCGACATGCTGCAGATACTGGACCAGAGTGGGACTGCCACCTTCGAAGATCTTAACATAAACATGTTCAACTCGAACTTTGAATAATGATAGTTATCTAAAGTTTGTATTTTAACTTGTGATTTTAAGAACTGAGAATATTGTGTGGCACTTTCAACAATGTTGTTGATTGCATCAAGGCGCGATGTCATGGTGTTAAAAAACTGCTGAATATCTCACTTACTTCTGCAATTATCGACAAAAACGTCGGCCTATGAAACTTTAATATTTCGATTTTAGAGTTCAGTTTAAAATAGTTGTCTATAGCTAAATAGTTGGTAAAAATAAAATTAAGTAATTATTCTTATTTTTATTATGGATTAACTGTAACATACTTTTGATACAATAATGTAAACACATACGCTGAAGATATAAATAAATCAATCCATTGTAATTTAAGTTTAAGCAGTGCCTAAATTATACCTATCAAAATGTTCATTAAGATATTTAGATGTAAATAATAATTGTCAACACAAACGCGCTATTTGAATTTTTCGAGTGTGCGTTTAAAAACTGAGCCTCAGGGAAGATTTGAACGGAAAACAAAACGATAAATTGAAGTGGGTGTTTACTGATTTAGTAACTTAATAATACTTGGAATTACCCCTGTTTATTACGAAAAGGGTTTATAAAATAAATTTTATATATGTAAGTAATGCACATCGCATCTGTGTGGTTTGTTTATAATTTAGGTACTATTTTTTTATTTCACAATTAGAACTTTACGTTGTGAAAGTACTTTTTGAATTTTTTTAATCCTCAATTTTATTCTACTGACCCTAATCGAAATATTAAAACCGTAGCAAGCCTATGTAAAGGTAATTCTGTGTAGTCTTCTAGTTAAATATAACATTAAGTTAGACTAGATTTGATTGCTTGATTTCTACTGTGTAAATAGTATTATTTGGCAGCTATCTTGATTTGAAAAATAAAAAGTGTGGAGTTTTAACCAGCATTTGACTATACAGAGTTAGCTTTACTGGCATATCGTCTTTGACAAGCGTTGTTACCATATTCAAGGGTAAGGCAATTTCTGTTCGAATGGTGCAACTAGCAAAAAATAAGTTAATTAAAATTGTTTTGTATTAATGTTAAAGTTGTCTTTTTAAGTTATAATTAAGACTCATTTAGAATATAGAAATAAAAATTAGTATTATTTTTTTAGATAAAAAAAATCTTATGCTTTCGATTGTAAGCACTATATTCACCATTCCACTTTAATGTCACTTAGGATATCAAATGTCTGCTCGATGTGGAGCGAAGACTGGCTACAGCTACACAGATCGATTTGAATACATGCAATAATAGTGACATAATACTCATTGTAACATATGTACTTATTTGTACACCACCATCTATATAAAATTCAATACAATTTCCGATACGAAACCAAAGACATGCGTATTGTGAAGCCTTATGCTGAGGTCCCATCTGCGTGTATCGTTTCAAGTCAATGTGTGCTGAAACTTACATGTTTTTCTCTATAGAATGAGCTACATGTATCACAGTGACAAAGTTTGTAATATGGATCTTTGTAGTAACGTCGCCCGTGCGTTAACTTGGAATCAGTCGATCTTTTGATATGCAAACCAGTAGTGGTTCATCCATAATGTAATGTGTGGTAGCGACAAGGTGACGATATACGCAGTCGCGGAAGTGCACCCAGCATTACGTCAAAATGATTTTTGCTCGTTTTCAGGCTGGTAGATGTAATGCTTTCAAATATTTTAATCGTTATGAACATTTCAGCAGACTGGTTTCTGTTTCATTCAAATTGTGCATTCTTCTGGCCAGGCTGTTTAAATTAAAAGATAATATTATAAAGCAATAATTGTCACTTAACATTTATTCATTAGCAGTCAAATGTTTCGCAATATTTATGGCTATTACTCGAGTATTGTTGTAAAGTTGAAAGGAAGTTAAATTCTACAGAAATTAAAAAAAAAAGACATTGTAAGTAATGGGTTGATTTATGTAATTATTTTAATTAGTTTGAAGACACCCGCACGCTTGTGCCCTATTTAAAAGCCAAAGTTCAAAATTGGAAAGTAGATAAAAACAGTCATTTTATGATTACATCAATATCACCTTTATACAATTACTGGTATAACTCAGTGTCTCATTAATGTATTACTTTTAAAATCTTTATTCACATGACACAAAAGGCATTACACGCCCTTGCTCTATATATTTTGGTGAATTATGTTGTAAATACAATACCTATGGGGGACCTAGCCTGAAACCAGAAAAATAAAAACTGCTAGCTCAAACGATAACGACAGGCAAATGTTGCTTTATAATTTGCTATCTTAATAAAAATGTTTCTTTTTTTTTAATTAAAAATTTTACCTAATTTAGGATAGTAATGGATTATATTTTTATGTAAGTTGTAATGCATTTACGAGCTCGTATTTCATCGTAAATATTTTTTTTTATTACTTTTAATTGGTTGAATCTATAGGTATACCTGAATTTTGTAAAATGAATTTTTCATTAAATATTAACGATATGGACATAATGTGGATTTTTATTAATTCAGCTGTTTATTTCTTGCGTGCTAACGGGCTAAGATTTTTTTATTGACTTCCATAGTCACCTCATCTCAATTAGTACACTTCACTAGTTACCAGCTGGTCAACCGAGCCGGAAGACGTCCACTGCTGAACATAGGCCTCCCCCTTAGACCCCTTAGACAATTCGCCACTTGCATCCATCGGCATCCCGCGACCTTCACGATGTCGTCGGTCCACCTAGTGGGAGGCCTGCCTACGCTACGTTTTCCGGTCCGTGGTCGCCACTCGAGAACTTTTCTTCCCCATCGGTTGTCAGTTCTACAAGGGATGTGGCCTGCCCATTGCCACTTCAACTTGCAAATTTTATGAGCTATGTCGGTGACTCTGGTTCTTCGCCGAATATCCATGTTCCGGATTTTATCCCGCAAAGAAACTCCAAGCATAGCTCTTTCCATTGCTCGTTGAGTGACTGTTAGTCTCTCTAAATCTCCCCAGTCACTCCTATCTAAATACCAGCTGAACAACTTTGTGTTTTTGAACGAAAACGAGACGGTCTACTTCAGAGGCACCCCGAGGTTTGGTTTGGTTAGGTTCCTTTAGACAGTAAAAGGAGCCTCGCGTAGCGGGGCTTCGTCAACCTTTGAAAGCCCTCTTTCTCTGCTTTCGAAAAAAACGAGCGCGTTTTACTTATTAAAAAAAATACTGTAGGCGAGTCGTCCATTATGTAGGTATTTCAAGCGGAATCGTTCGTTAGTGCAATCAATTTTAGTTCAATCAAAATTATGTAAGTTGAACAGTAGTTGAGTCGTCCAATATGTGTGTCTTGCTTGAACTTAGGTGATGACTCACCTAGGTACCGTACCGTAGCTATATCGACAGTAGTTTATTGAAAGTAGTTTTTATTTTGCTAAGGAACCATAGATTTGATACAAAGTGTGCACTGTTATGCTCGATTGTCTTCACTCACTGATGTTTCGTATCGGTAACGTTACATTACAGGTGAATGCTCGCGGTGAGGGAGCGCCTTTATCGGCCTTTATAAATTGGTCCAATAGTGGAGGAGGAAATAGCCGAGAACCTGAGACTATGCATAACCACGCACGAGCACAACGCTCGCAGAGCGATGGCGACACAGTCTCTCCACACGCATTTCTTCTTTTTTATGGGTGTTAAAAAATCGCCCGAAATAGTACCATGTCACATGTTAGCGCTTTTAAAGCGCAGCGCGTTTTTTCGTTTTAATGCTGGGCAGTAACATTTGTTGACAGACTTGGTTAGTCTAGTTTGTGGTCTAGTGGTTAGTGACCCTGACTGCTATGCCGAAGGTCGTGGATTCGATTCCCACCACAAACTACATAGAGATTGATTCCCACTCAGGACAAATGTTTGTGTGATGAGCACGATCATTTCTTCTGTGTCTGGTTGTAATTAACTATAACATTTAGGTATGTATTTAGAAATATATAAGTATTGTAAGTTCGTTTATCAGTTGTCTAGTAGCCATAAAACAAGCTCTGGACTTAGCTTGGGACTAGGTGGCGTTGTGTGATAGTTGTATAATATTATTAACATTTATGTTCAATTTACCTTTTCTCGTTAAACTCAGCGCTTTTTAAATGCCTGAAAAAAAACTTGTGCCAATCATGGACCTAAAAAAAAAGGCGGACGGAACTTCACTAAGAAACGATTGAAGCACCACAATGGCGGCCGTGTTTATATGTGTGAGTTTGTATAGGGATGCCAGATGATTTATTAATTATTACCCATTTTTAAACAATATTTAATTAAGATCTCCCTTGAACTTAAGTTTAATTACAATTTTTTTTGTGACAGATACCTATTTTTAAAATAAAGGTAAAATAATTTAAGCACATTGGATATAAAATATTTACAACTCGTTTAATATTAATAAAGTTTTACAATCCCTTTTGGTTATTCAAATTTTTGTAGACTTGTCTTTTGCTATTGACACATCTAGAAATCCCTTCTAATTTACTTAAGGGGGATGCTCAAGCCAGCCCGCGAAATTCAAATTTTTTTACGTTTTTTGCAATTTGCAGGCCAGTGACATGTTGAAACTTTATAAATATTTGTGTTGCGCAAATAACAAGTATAATTTTAAATATAAAAAATATCAAAAAAACTCGCTCCATCAGCTCTCACATAGAAAAGGTGCATCATGTTAAAATCTCCGAAATCTAACTACGATGCACCTCTTCTATGTGAGAGCTGATGGAGCGAATTTTTTGACAATTTTTATATTTAAAATTATACTTGTTATTTGCGCAACACAAATATTTATAAAGTTACAACATGTCACTGGCCTACAAATTGCAAAAAACGTAAAAAAATTTGAATTTCGCGGGCTACATCGAAGCAATCACCTTAAATGGTGAAAACGAATGTTTAAGTATTTTTCGCCTATAAATATTTAATAAATAAAGCTATTTTATGTTTCATTCCTACACGTCTACATTCCTATTCCATGTCTACACTCCCTTATTATTTTTATACAATCATTTTTCCATGCATCATTTGCCGTGGGGAAACTTGTAAAATACAGAAGAATACAATAACGATAAATAGTAACAAAATATAAATCTCCCAATTTTAAAATAATTTGAACCTTGAAATAGTTGCAACACTGATTGATTTCGAGATGTTTATAAAATTTACTGACGTAAAATCGAGAAATAAGCTTCAAAATGACATGTTTAACTATGAAAAGTGATCCCCTGGCTTTTTTAATTGAACTACTATGGTTTAGACAACTTTTTGCAACACATGACGGCATACTTTGATTTTTATTAGACAAAATAACACCGTATGAAACCGCGAGTGTCGTTCGAAGCGTAATGGCCGACGGCTGACTTACTATGGTGTGAATGTGTGTGTGCTGGCTTGTGTGGACAAGCGCATTGACTTACTATGGGTGCTTCAATTCTTTCTTAGTGAAGTTCCGTCCGCCTTTTTTTTTAGGTCCATGGTGCCAATGGGTTCTTATTCGAAAATGAGTGTGTCGAAACTTACAAGTTCCATGCAAACATAGCGCCTTCTGTCATTTTCATGTCAACATTTTTATTGTCAGTCTGTCAGATGGTGTCATAAATGTCATTGTCACTTGCTGTTTGCCTGTCACTGTCGTAAATAATTGAAAAAATCTTTTGGAAATTGCTAAATTTCGTCAATAAAACGAAATAAAAGTGACTGCTTCTAATAAGATTCTGTTATGATGTCAGTGTTCGTACGGTGTTAAAGAACTGTTTTATTGTGAATCAATCCGTAGTAAATCATGGCGAGATTGGGAAAAACAGCACAAGAATTTATTCAGGATTCATTTTCGCCCATAATCGCAGTTCTGTGCAGTCCAAAAGTTGAAAATGTCGTTTCTAAGAATAACTTGTCTTTTACTGAAATGTTACTACCCTTCACAACAATGGACTGGGAAGGTATCGTCATTGTAATTAATTTTACTTTTGTAGGACGAGGGAGTGTTGTTCGTAAGCTGAGTGTTCGTTTTTTCCACAGGCATGATAAATTATTTTTTTTTTAATCCGCCCCTAAGAAGACCCACAGACCAATTTTATTGAAATATACTTTTGTAAAGACATTTGGGTCATTAAAAAGGCTAACAAATAAAATCTATAATTTGATTTGGTATTGTTCAGTTTATAGAGCCTAATTTGACCATATTGGGACTGTCTAACGAAGAAAAGATATTTTTTCAACACGTATCCTGCAGAGAGCAGAAAGAAAAGTCTGATTTGGTTCACATTTCAGAAAAAATGTTTTTATTTCTGATATAGTGTTAAAATTATGAATGTCAAATACATAAACCATCCTCTCATGATGATTGTGTTGATGTAGCCCATAAGTATATAATAGTGCATGTAAGTTAGATTTCAGAGATTTTGACAAATTACACCTTTTCTCAGCTCTCTTGCTGATTGAGTGAATATTTTGATAATTTTTATATTTTTAAATTATACTTGTTGCCGCAATTCATATTTTGATAAAGTTACAACATGTCACTGGCATGCAAATTGCAAAAAACCTTTATAAAAAATGATTTTCGCGGGCTGGTTGGAGCATTCACCTTAACACTCTACTAAAAAAAAAACTGCCATAAAATCCATTACATAGTTTTAATAATCTAATCATATACAACAGACATTGGGAAACAACTTTGTTTTATTATGTAGTGATTTTATAGTAGGTATGTAATTAAAAAGCATAGAAAATATTTTATCACATACAAAATCATAATAATTATGTAAATTTTTATAGTTTCACCTTTATTAAATAGTTGTTTGTTTCCTTTGTTCCAGGTCAGTTTCGAGACCCAAGTGGAAACACATGTTCCATCAAGAATTGGAAGTTAATTTTAAGAGATGTCAATTGGAAGCCACTCCAACCTACAGAAGCAAGAAGACAGTTAAACAATGCTGTTTTACACAATTATCATGACAAAATTGTATCTCTTGAAATAGGTAGGTGACTGTAATTTGTTGTGCAAGTGTAAATATCAAATCTGACATGATATGAAATTTTTAAACATAATTTTTTATCCTACGGGTGTGTCATATATCTATTACTTTTTTATTCAACTATATTGTACATACAGTTTTTTAACTGTTAATATTTGTTACATTTACTATTCATATAATCATTGAAATAGTATTCAATTCTATTTATTAGCATGTTATCCTGTATGTAAATAAGATCATGAGGGTTTTGTGTATACTTTCTATTTTTTTTTTCTGATATAGTAATAACTGATTAAATTTTGCAGAAGGACGAAAATTCGACATTCCACAATCAACATATTGGTTTGATGCCTGGAGAGAAACTTACTTAGAAGTCCAGTTTCCTTCAGATCATGAATTTACAAAACATTTTGTATCTTGTATTATAGTAGGCACAACTTTGGATGAGAATGTCATAGACTGTTTCAACAATTTAAATCAGCAGTATGCTCAGTTACAAAATGTGGCTCCACCGAAATTACCTAAATGGTTCAACAGTAGTGTGTTGAAGTCTTATCTTCTGCTCCACGATGTTTCTGCAGTCCCTAAAGAGAAGTAAGTCTTCTGTTATTAATATCACCATAAACAACTTTTTACTTTGTGCAGTGATATTAATTGTACAATTTGTTACAGAGCTGATGCTGCATTTGAAACATTGAAACAGAACTTTGGAGCTAGTAACTGCTTTATGCTCTCAATTAATTCCAAAAGTACTGTAGACCAAACTGTATCCACAGACTTGTGGGCTCCATTTGTCAGAAGATCATCACAAACAAATGTAATATTTTTTTATCTTCAGATCCTCATTTTTTACACACTTTTTTTCTTTTAACAAATATTTTTATTTTCCAGAATGAGATGTCTTCTTCACTCACTAACCTTCCCACCACACCAGCTGAACCTCAACCAGCACTTCCTCCGTCTGCAAATATTTCAGGTTGTTATTATCAATGCATTGTATTCTGACTCAGTAAAACATCATAGCCAAAGAGGTATAGGAATATGAGGTTAACATACTATATAGTTGTGCCTTGAATGCCTGGGGCACATTAATGTGTCTCTTGCTCTATCAAATGTATCCCATATTAAGGGACACATTTGATCCACAAGTATTTTTAATACTTGTGTTAAATCTGTTAGGGTGCTCCCTCACCGCGAGCATTCACCTGTAATGTAACGTTACAGATTCGAACATTCAAGAAAATAGAGCATCAAATTGCGCACTTTTATGTTACATTACAGGTGCACTCGCGGTGAGGGAGCGCCTTAAAGTTCTAATCTATGTGTCGCGATTTTGAATAAGTGCCATCAATTGAAGAATAGTTATTTGTTATACAAGAGTGCAAAGTTGCTTTTTAACCGCGTGCTCAATTTTGATGACCGAGCAAGCGAATGATTCTAAAATTGAATCACGAGTGCAACGAGTGATTCAAAAATTAGAATCATGAGCGGTAGCGAGGGAATCAAAAGAGCACAAGGTGAAAAATCTTTGCACTCGAGTGCAACACGTAACTTTTCATCCCACCTCAGCGAGGAAATGAGTAGATGCAAAAAAAGATTAGGTAATAACTACTTACTACGTTATTATAGGTTAGTATTACAGAAAATAAAATATAGTTTATTATGTTTTTAAGTTTCTTATTTTTATCTTGGTTTTTCTTAACAATAAGTAGGACGTGAAAAGAAAACCCCAAAAGAAAAGTTCTGAGTCAAGAAGGTTCCGAGTCTGAGATTTTATTTTTTATTATGTCTGTGTGTGTGTCCATTATCAAATAAATGTTTTCTATTCTATTCTATTCTTTTTAGATTGTAATAAATTAATAGTAGATTACGCACCAAAGGATTCTGGTTCGGAATTCAAGTTAGCCCAATGGGCACCACATCAAGCGATCAGCTGTAGGGGTCAGCAGCCGCCTTTACTGGCACAACTCTTTAGTGCACGTGCATGTTCCAAATTCAATTTACTTTATCCACTAGAGGATAAAAACAGCTTTTACCCACAGATATCGAAGAGGAAAAATAGCATTACCGAGATCCCGGGGATGAAAAATAAATTCTATTTTTGAAATTTGATGTGGTACGACAACCTTCGAACGTGAAATGGGCACCACAATAAGCGATCAGCTGTTGGGGTCAGCCGGCGCATTACTGGTACAACTCATTATTGCACACGATGTTCTAAATTCAATTTACTTTACTCACTAGAGGATAAAAACGGCTTTTACGCTCAGATATCGAAGAGAAAAAATAGTCTTTACGAGGTGGGGGGATGAAAAATTTTTTTCACTTCAGTAGCTCAAACATGTTGGTTTTGCTGCCTGAAATCAGTGAGCAAAATGCGATTTTGCTCACTAGTGAGACAAAGTAGCTTTTTAATTTTTGTTTTAAAAAAAGCCGCGAATATCATATTCAGCCTTGAGTTAATCATACAATTCGAAACATTAACACTCTATCTCTTTCCCGCCAATAGAAAGATAGAGAGACAAACACCAGCCCTTTCGAAGTTCCGATTTTGAATTTGGTCTCAAAGACAAACACGTTCGGAAATTTGTACTAACCAAAGAAATGCAAAAAGATAATAATGTCTTCGAATGTATTTTATTGGATTTTTAACTTATTGCTGTATTTAAATGAAAATAAGCATTTACTGTAAATATTTATTTCTAGTTTCAATTTATGTTAAAAAACATTTTGAATAATAAAATATTATGGGTGCTATTTCCGAACACGCCTTAATTTAAAAATAAAAGAGCGGGAATAAAATTTCATGGCTGGCGTCAGCTGGCGTAAAGAGTTGAATAAGTTAAAAAAAAAATATATATATATATATGCGTAAAACTAGCGACGAGAACAGTACTTATTTTAACATAACCACTTAAAACAACAAATTTTTAATGCAGAATTAAATTTCCTAACTCTAACTAAATATCTGAAACCATACCATGTCTTCAATGAATGGAGACTTAACAAAGGGCGCAAGCAGTTTTTCGGAGACGGTGTTGCTATCTTATTTTTTAGATTTATCACAGACGAGACGATTATCTACAATGCGGAGTATTTACTTATTGTTGAAAGCTACTTTAAAAAAAAAGTTATTTTAATCTATTCCTATTTATTATTTTATCTCCTAAAGTGTTCTCGCTGCTGAAGTGAAAAGTTATGTGTGTTACACGAGAGCAAAGTTTTTTGCATCTCGTGCCTTTGAATCTCTCGCTACACTCAGGATTCAACTTAAGAATCACTCGCTACGCTCGTGATTCAATCCTTGAATCCTTCGCTTGCTCAAGATTCAAAATCAGCACTCGCAGCAAAAAACGACTTTGCTCTCTTGTTGCACAAATAACTATTGAACCACCAGCCAATCACCGTCGTTTTGCTAATGTTCCATCCATGGTGCTCCAAATCTTCGGTTGAATGTGATGTTCAACCACACAATACATCCCATACTGCTTGAATAACTGACGCAAATAAAGTACCTTCAGTTGTAATGTAATGTCTTCTAAGAGAAAACCATTTGCATTGTTATTTATTTTTTCTTTACAGATGATAACTCAGTAATTTCTTCAATTAATCCTGAAACTGCTCATCCACTAACAGCTACTGAAACAGATGTTTACGATAATGCAAATAGTTTACAGGTGAACCAATCACGAACATGTTGCTGGAATATTTTAGTCGTAAAACAATTGAAATATTGAAACTAAACAAATTATTTTCAGACTTATTCATTCTCGGGAAGTTCTGAAAGCATGAACGTAGTTAGTAAAGGCCTGGATTGTTCTACAGAAATTCATGGCACAGCTCTCAATGCAAGTGATATTGAAGGCATCAAGAAATTTTTGCAAGAGTATGCATCTAAATCATTGTTACCTTACATGGAAAAACAAATATCACAGTTATCTGAAGTTGTGAGTACATTTTTGTATAAATACCTACAACTGTTATTTCCCTAGATTTTTTGAAACTTTTTTACTCAGAATAGGGTTCAAAAGTATAATAAAACATATTTTCGAACTTGGCTGCAGGTATACATTCCCATAAAAGTTCCATTTACAATTAATGTATAGTTAGATAATTGACACCTATAAATCCATTTTGTTAGATCATTCAAAGGTAAAAAACGCTATTGTAAAAATAGAATCAGCAATGTTGTAAATCAGTAGTGGTATGGCATTTTTTGTGTACTTTACAATTGGTAGTCTTCATCAATATGATCAAAACTTTTCAGGTTGCAAACAGAAAGGGTGTTAGTAGATCGTTACTATCAGCAACAAAAAGGTGGTTTGGTACTGGGAAAGCTGGAAATACTACAGGCAACAGCACTGTTATGTATGTTTCATAAAAATGAAATTACAATCAATTGGTACTTGATACATAAATAAATGTTATTGACATTTTTCAGATATACAACAGACTGTCCTGAGTTGCAATTACGTCGCTTAGGCGACCTCTGGTTCATGTGTAGACAGTGGCAGCGTGCCTTCGATACTTATCACACCGCGAAGAGGGAGTTTTACGCCGATAGCGCTTGGCTTTGCTACGCTGGTGCGCTAGAAATGGCAGCAATAAGTGCGTTCATGGCCGGAGACTCCAATCGAAAAACTCACGCCTACATGGAAGAGAGCATTGTAACTTACCTCAATACTTGTAGGTTAGTAGTTTCATTTACTTACTGTATTTTACCAGCCCCTGCAGTCTCGACATTAGACAGCGATAAAAATCGGTCGCTAAGTCGTATCGTTATCAAATTCCTTTCAAAGATTTTCAACTTTATTTCGAAAACACAAGGTTGAAAATCTATTAATTTTGACATCAATTAGATTTCTGTCGTTACATTTGTCGACACTGCAGGGCTAGGTTCTTTTCCTCTTTCTGAGATTTACAATTGTATATTTTGCATCCAGTTTTGCACATTGAAATCTGTTATGGATTAGTATCTAGAATACTTACTTGATTGTTATAAATGTTAAACCATTTGAATTTTTTACAGAATGGTTCAGTATGCTGTAAGAGCCACTTTACTGTCCGTGCTTTGCTTGAGTGGCTCAGGTTTGCATGGCGAGGCAGCTAAACAACTGATTCGTATGACGTCAGAGGACAGTGACTTGCGTAGTGCTATGTTACTGGAACAGGCGGCGCTATGTTTCTTATCTGGGCCTGGATCTAAAGGCATGTGCAGAAAATATGCATTCCACATGGTACTGGCCGGCCACAGATTCTCGAAAGCAGGCCAGAAGAAGCATGCGTACAGGTGTTACAAACAGGCTTATCAGGTAATATCATCTTATAGGTATATACACTGTGAATTTTCTAACTGGGCGTTGATGGCCAAATCTGAAACCCGAGAAATATCGAAAAATGCTCAAAGGAGTCTCGCAGCCGATTTTGATGAAATGTGCATTATTGGATTTTAGTAAAATTAATTTCCCTTGTCAGGAATCACACACAGATTTTGTTTAGTAGCATAAACGTAGATAGCTTATTTGTACCAAATCGACCGCGTTTGGCGCTCTCATTGCGGCTCTCAAATGCGGTCGATGTGTATGATAGAGCCTTCGTAATGACAACTCATGGTAGAGGCTCCGGGTTGTTGCAATTTCTACTAACTAAAAATCGTCCTTGCTACATTGGTAAAATGATGCAATTTGATTATCTTACGTGGTAGCGACCGTGTTTTGTTTTTCATCGACTCGTAGATAAACGCACGTTTTATGTCTTATGTCGTAGTAGTAAGGATGATTCTCAGTTCGTATCATCATGAAGCTCTCTTCTCGTCAGGTGTACTCAGTGAGCGGCTGGCGCCTGGCCCGCGACCACGTGTCGTTCGCGCTGGGCCGGCTGGCGGGCGCGCTGCGGCGGCCGCGGGACGCGCTGGGCTGGCTGCGCGCGCCGCTGGCGCCGGCCGGCCCGCAGGCGCCGCAGCTGCAGGCCGCCTTCCTCAAGGAGTACATGCTGGCGCACCAGGTCAGCTACCGAAACCCTACTACATTTACGAGCAAACATGTGGTGTCACTCACTCCGATTTCGCGCGATCCTGAGTATTTAATAACTGGTTAAAGAACAATACAAAATGGTACAATTTTAAAGGTTTAACTATTAACTTTAAAATGATACTCATTGACGGTCATCGCACTGAGTACGTAAAGAGTTAAAAATCTAACATTTCAATTTTTGACGTACTGAAATTCGTTGTTAGATTCAATACCGACAAATGGAAATTTAGTTTACGATAAAAAAGTCTGTAATTTTAATAATGCGACGACAATATCAACAGCAATGGGTGGAAAGTAGCGAGGAACCTCGAGACTGCCTCGAAGAGCTTCCATTACCGCTGGTGATGGAGCGAGCCACCAGTGTGCTGAGCGTGGGCCCGGCGCCGCTGGGCTCCCCGCGCCGCCACGCCGCCAGCTCGCTGTGGCTGGCCAGCGACCCGGTGCCCGAGGAGGACGCCGGCGCCTGGCGCACGCTCGAGGAGATGCTGCTGCAGGTGGCCACGGGCTCAGTGCCCATGATATTCAAACCTACCGTCGACCTCTACACCGACGCCACCGACTGTGAGCCGCTTGTTCCGCAAGGAGGTATGTACTAGTGTACTACAGTCCTGCATACTCGGAATTCATAACTGTGAAGCCCGCAACTTTTTTTGCTTGATATTTAATGCTGTATTATTCATGCGGGAGCCCACACGTTTGCGGGACTATATTTTAATGTTTTGATTCGTTTTCAGAACCAATTCAAATCTCGGTTACTTTACGAAATCCATTGAAGATTTCATTAGTTTTAAAAGATGTGGAACTATTGTGGCGATTTGTTCTGCCCGCTGGCGATGACGTGCCAGCAGAAGAAGTACTGAGCAATGAGCAGGCGGTGACCGCGGGACAAGTGTTGGAGAGCAACATTATAGTCAGTCAGAAAATTAAATCCGTTATATTAGAGGGCGATGCAAAAAGAGTATTAATTTTCACCTTGACACCCCTTAGAGTTGGAAAACTTAATATTCATGGATTAGCGTACAAGTAAGTATCTCTTACTGTCTCGTACTCTCTCTATGACGTGGAGTTGCGGATACCAGCCCGTTATACAATACCATACAAGTATAAGATAGAAAGTATAAGGATCACCTGTTACTTAACATCGCAATATTGTACCTACTTTCTGTGCAAATAAACAATTATTTATTATTAATGTTCAATATTTTGTTCAATAATTATGAATGAAGCTAACTATAAGAAGAATAGTGTCATACCAATATAGAGTAAGTGGGTTGATAGAACCAGCTAATGAATTGGCTAGACCAATCGTAAAAAAATAGTCCAATTTCGGGAGCCTTAAAATAAAAATTTGAAAGAAAAGTTCACATTTATGATTTGTAATATAAATATGTCCTATACAAAACTAGTAAACGCGAACCGTTCAATGTGCGGAGAGATCACATCGAGTGATCGATCGATCGATCAAAGCGAATCCAAGACAAACTGGTTTTGTATAGCTTGATGTGTGTACATACAGCTTTGCCAGAACAGATTGAAACGGAACTAATCTTTTTGTTTCTGACAATGTTTTAAAGTCTTTGATATTTGATCTAAATAAATTTATTATTGTGCCATAAAACTAACGTAATAAGTGAAAAAAAAATTAACTAAAATCATTCAGACTGATAGTAGCGAGAGCACAGTGGCGACTTCCGGTTTTCTACAGTTTTTTGCCAAGCTGTAGTTCGGGTTCGAAAGATTATAAAATATCTTATTACAGGCTGATTAATTCTGGCGAAGGAGGTACTGAAAACTCAAACAATGTGATAATATCAGGAAAGGTGAATCTAACCCCAAGTGGAAAAAGCCCTGACAAACGACTACAAATTACTGTTATTCCAGAAGCTCCCTGTTTACAAGTAAGTAAAATTCGACTCAATCAGTGAACTCTAAGGCCCGTATTACAGAACGAAACTCAAGCACTGATCTTTATTTAAATCTAGATTTCAACCAACCAATCAAATGAATGCCTTGAATCTAGTTTTGAGTAATACTTGAGTATTGAGTGACGTTCTGTAATATGGGCCTAAGATCATTTAATTTGCCTGGCATAAGGTATTTTAAAGATTTTATAACAAATGCTTGGAACTAGCTATGCTAGCGTCACTAATTTTACAGTTGTCATCTACATTGTTGCAAAGCTCTTCTAAACTTATATTCTTTTCACAGATGACCTTTTCGGAAACCAGTACAGATATAGTCAGTGGGGAAATGAAAACCATTGACGTGGAGTTTACAAATGTAGGACCCGTCGATATGAACGACATCTTTGTTGCCGTGTCTCATCCCGACTGTATGAATCTTGTCACCGAAGACGAGGCTGATGACTTTAAAGTTCTGTATGATGAGAAGTATCGTACACCACCCGCTTACTCAGGTAATTGAAGAAAAAAAAAACTTTATTCACTAGTTTTGGAGCTTTTCAGTAGTAGGCCTTCCTTAAAACATAAAGTTTTACGCAACTTTCAAAAGAAGGAACTTCGTTCCAAAAAGTGTCGTGACAACTTTTCGTAAGAATTTTTTCCGTCTAGCCCCCTTTCACAACGAGCGATAAGGAAATTCGTTCCAAAAAAAACTTCACTCTTTCAAAAAGTTCGCGTACCATCATACTGGCAATAGACATCATACATTCAGCCCAATGACAAAAGAGGTCGCTTCGCTATTCCTTGTCTTCGGATGAGTATAATAGCACAATAGTCATCAATTTTAAATATCGAACGGCGAAGCTCAATTTCGTTCAATCGTTCTTGAAAATAAAAAGGTTTATTCTTGTAATGCCGGTTTTAAATATCGAACGGCGAAGCTCAATTTCATTAATGAAAAAAAAAAGTTTTATTGTTGCAATGCCGGTTTTTTTCTACTTACCTCACAATCGAGATGTAAAGGCAAGTAGTTAGCTCGGGTGTAAGTATCAATTGCACCCTCTAACTATAGGCGCCCTCGCTGCGCTCGCGCGCCTAAATATCTCGGTTTGCGATTGATGCCTTACAGCTTGGCTACTTATATACTATTATGTCGAATCCACACGTTGGCCGTGTTTGCCAAACAGAAGTAGACGGCGCTATACCAGAAAGCAAGACGCAAATAATTCTATCTCGTTTCTTAGTATAGTGCCGTTTCTTTCTGTTTGGGAAACACTGCCAGCATGTGGATCCGGCGTTATCGTAGTGCTGAATACAGCAGGATGAAGATCAAAGTAACACCCGATGCCTCTCCCCCCCAGACGAGCGCGCGGCCCGGGCGGCGGGCTGGCGCGCGGCGGCGGCGCGGCACGTGCGGGGCGCGGGGGGGCTGCCGCGCGGGGGGCGGCGCCGCGCCAGCCTGCTGCTGCGCCCGCGCCGCCGCCTGCTGCTGCTGGCCTACTACCGCACCGGACTGACGGAGAGACCATACCGCCTGCTGAGACACGTCTTCAGCTTCAAAGTCACCGTGAGTATCATAATAATGGGTCTACCATACGTACAAGCTTCACCACAGTTTTGCCTGCGCAGCCATGCAGTTTGTAAACGTATAAACACTGCACCGTGTGGTTGCTAAAACTATCTCGCGCAAACCAAACAGCGCGGCCTGCGCTTTTACCTGCGCAGTTAGAACTGTGGTGAAGCTTGCGCGAGTGGTTGGGCGTTCGGTGTTCAAGCCACCGTCGTCGTTCGCTAAGGTATAGTATACATGGACATTATTGGATATCTGTCAGTAAGAAATAGCAGATTTACTGATGCGCGCGGATTTCGAATACGTGACGAAGATGTAAATGACTTCTTCTAAACCCACCACTATCATATCAAAATAATATTGCTTCCAGGAAGCTGTAGAGCTGGCGGTGACCCCGCGCCGAAGTCTCCGCCGCGTCGATGGAGAAGTCGTCGAAAACATGAGTCTGGCGGTCGAAGTTAAAAATATTTTCTCTGAAAAGGGCGAGGACCTGACAGTAGAAGTGTTGGAGGCGTCGCTGTTGAGCAGACAGTGGAGCCTCACGGGGCTGGTGGCGGCGCGCGGCGCGGCTGACCCGCTGCGCGCGAGACACAAGCTGCACGCCGTGCTGCGCGCGCGACGTCTGCCGCGAGAGTTGCAGGAGGGACAGGTCCATCATACGTGCGTCAAAATCAACGAGCACCACCCCGATGCGCAGGCCGATATTAACGTGCCTCCCTACTCCAAATTCGTATTGGACGGTCAACATTCTTTCATCGACGCCCCCGACGCAGCCATGGCTCAAGAAATATCTGACAAAACAACAGGATTGATACAGTCCATGTTTGTTCTTCGTTGGAAAGTGCATGAAAAAACCAAAGGAAAGACCGCAGTAGGCCAGCATTGTCTCTGGTTGGATTGTTTCACAAAGGCTATATCCCGAGATAGGGAATACATTCCTGGAGAAGTGCCTCCCGTACCGCTCGATGACGTTGAAAATAAATTAGATTTACGTGACTCCAATACCAAAACTAAAAAAGACAATGTTGTGATATTCAGATTGGAACATTCCAATCACATTGTCCATAATTTTAATGAAATGAAACTGTGCTTAGTTCCAATTACGTTAAATATTGTCAACTGTTATGGAGTTCCTGTGCAAGTGTTCATAGACATGTCGAAGCAGAAAAACAGGTAATTACAGTTTTAAAACTTACTTAATATCATGGTGCCCTAACTCATAATCAAGAAAAGACAGACCGAAAAACTAAGACTGAGATATTAACATTATGGCGGAGAGCACTTCTATCTTTTTAAAAGTTCATCTCTGCTGTTCTATCACTAGAGAACGACACAGTAAACAGTAACTTTCAATAATCAACCTTAATTCCTTGTTTCAGAGAGTTATCCGGAGAGCTTGGTTGGGCCGGTGCACTCAGTAACGGCAGCGATGTGGAAGCTAAAGAGCTGGGAGTTAGTGTCAATTTAGACAAGTTCGAGTCCAAGCGGGTACAAGTGCGCGGCGTGTGCGCGGCCCCCGGCACCTACCTCGTTGGCTCCGCATTCTCGGTCTCTACCACCGCAGAAGACGTCAATCTCAATGTCTCTAATGTTTCCAACAATACTTCTTTACTGGTAGTTAAGTCAGCCGCTTAAATATTTATAACTTGTGCTAGTGCTACATGAGATATCATTTTGTGGAGAATTGCTTTTGCAAAGATGCCAATAATTTCAGGTTTCTTTTTAAATGTAAAATATGCAAGTGTCTATGTGTTACACTGGAGCTACGTGTTTGTTAATATTACAAACCGTTAATTATTATGTTTTTTAGACTGACATGGTCACTAACACTCATTACAACTTATGACGGGATTTTACCATGTTTCCGCGCATTTACTAGCACCATTATCACGGGTTAATTCTGAGACAGATTACAAATAAATAAAGCTGATAAATATCCCGTTATAAGTTCTAATGATGGAGCTGTTATTTAGTTATAATTTTGCGACGATCATAGTATTCTTATAATTTTATAATTTGGGTATATTATTTTGTTGACATCTCTTCAAATATTAAGATAATCTAGTATTATACATCTCATCAATCTAGATATGCATGTGCATAAGTGTATATAATTATATTTCTATCATACTAGTGCGAATTTAACCCGTTTTGAAGTTCCGTAATAAATATGGATCCCTATAGTTGAGCCATACAAAAATGAATTAGTTAAAACCAAGTGCATTAGGTATAACTTTGTTTTGTAAAATGTAAAAATAAACATTTATGCTAAAAACTAAAATATAATAATTTTATTAATCTATCAACTCCACTCCTTTCGTTGCATGTTTAGTGCAGCAGCAGCAAAGAGGTTAAATAAAAAAATTAGCAACAGCTAACTGTTCCAACAAGCCGGCTCTACATTGCAGGAATAGCCTGAGATTAATTTATCGAAGAATAGGTGGACGCGGTGTTAGAGTAGGAGGTGGGGGGGACTGTCAGACTTGTATTGACTAAAATGCAGTTATTCAATAGTCCTTTAGGTACTGGGGTCACCTGCTGCGACTCCTGGATCCTGGCATTAGTTCTAGGTTGCAAGTTGACCCTACTTGTATCTGTTATTTATTCCACATCATTTATTTTCGTGGACTGAATTACCCTAGCGTACCAGCAGTGGCGTATTTTAAAATTTATCGCCCCGGGCTTGTAATGCTGCATTACCACAGGTGGAGCAGAGAGAAATTTACCAATGACATAGCTTGAAATCCATATATTCTCTTCTCCACTCAAGTCATGTGATTGGTGAATTTCTCTCCGCTATGCTCCGCTCCGCCTCAGTGGAAACGCAGCCTAAGGGTGCTCCCACATCTATCGACGCGGAATCGAGACAAAGCGATAGCACGCGGCCGCTTCGCGGATTCCGCCGCCTGCTATCGCATTATGCTTTCTGTCTCGGTCTAGCAAATGGTAGTTCTAAGCGACAGAAAGAGAAAGGGCGACGGAAAAAGCTGAAACCGCGTCGGTAGATGCGGGAGCACCCTTAGGCTTGCCGCCTCGGAACTTAAACACAAAAAAACCCGTCAAGTGATACTCAACATTCACCTAGAGTTCCATTCAAAAAACTATATTAAATAATTTTAAATAAATTACAAATACAGTATAACTTTATTCTTTCTTGATAAGTGTATAAATGAATACCCGCACTACATAAAAATACCTTATTACTTACAGTACAAAAATCAATAAAAATGCCATTCACACTTTTTTATCACATCAACAAAGATTGCGTGTTCGCGAAATGGAACAATATTTTATTGGTACCAAAATCATGACTGGTTATTAAGTACAATTTGTTCAACTACTGCACAGAAAGTGTATACTTTAAATCAATAAAATAAGCATGGTCAAATATAGTTTGTACTGTGAAAAAACTTATATTTTTATTGTATTATGTGGTAAGTTTCTTTGGATAATATCTGGCATGTAATAAAAATGATTGAATATTTAATCTAATACCTATAAACGAGCAATTCTTGTATATTTATTTATATATAATCAGGATCCCGGAAACGGCTCCAAGGATTTTCATGAAAGTTACAGATTAGGGTTTTTTCGGCTCAAGGAATCGATTTATCAAGGTCCCAGGTTCGAGAAAAGCTCGGTTCCCAAGATATAGACATTTTAAAACCCGAGCGAAGCTCGGTAAACCAGATATTTACCTATATATTTTAAACCTCACCCGCTCGGAAAGATTATATTTATCATTCAAAATCTGATCGCAAAACTCCATTTTGTGCCCTAGAGCACAAAGTGTTGTTCAAAATTCTAACACATCGCGTATTCAATTATTTTCTACACTGACAGGCGAGCCGGCCCCACTTCATTTCCTCGCTGTGTGAGGTGAAAAATTGTGTGTTGCACTCGGCAGCAAAGTTTTTCTGCGTCTCGTACCTTTGAAAACTTCGCATCGCTCAGGTTCTATATTTGAACCGCTCGTTTCTCTTGCGGTTCAATCTTAGAATCCTTCCCTCGCTCAGGTTTCAATTCAAGTACTCGCGCCAAAAATCAACTTTGCAGCCTTCATCATCATCATCATCTCAACCGTAGGACGTCCACTGCTGGACATAGGCCTCCCCTTTCGATCTCCACATATACCTGTTGGATGCGACCTGCATCCAGCGTCTTCCGGCGACCTTTATAAGGTCGTCTGTCCACCTTGCTGGTGGGCGTCCTACGCTGCGCTTGCTAGTCCGTGGTCTCCACTCTAGTACTTTTCGACCCCATCGGCCATCTGCTCTGCGAGCAATATGGCCTGCCCATTGCCACTTCAGCTTGCTAATCCGGTGGACTATATCGGTGACTTATATAGGTAGTTATTTGTTATGCAGCCTTGCATAAGAAATAACTATTATTGGATTATTTAATTGCAACATTTGAACTAAACAAACACACTTGCACAATCAAAAGGAAAAAAAATGCTTGTAAAAAAATATATTAACTTCTGTGAGCGCGCTCATTTCCATGTCTCAAAAATTACTGAACCGATTTTGATGAAACTTGCAGTATTGCAAAAAGAATTACTTAAATCGGACTTGTAGTTCCGGAGATATGCGAACACAAAGTACCTAAATCAATCGATGTCCTCCTTACTGTTAAGGAGTTATACCTTCCATCATCAGGTCATCCACCTGAGATGATGATTATCAGATGCAAATACTTGAACAGCTTTAGAAAATTTATGAAAATGGTACTGTGCCTATAAAATTTGAAGGTTGCCCTCGATTTCCCAGGGATCCCATCATCAGATCCTGACCTGATGATAGGACCAATTGGAAAGTATACCCTTTCACAAGGGCGTAGCCAGGATTTTGTACAGGGGGGGGCAGGTTGAGAAAATCATAGAGAAACTGAATTTATGTTTTCATACATCATCACTATCACTATCACTATCACTACATAGTATAAAACAAAGTCGCTTTCTCCGTCCCTATGTCCCTATGTCCCTTTGTACGCTTAAATCTTTGAAACTACGCATCGGATTTTGATGCGGTTTTTTTTAATAGATAGAGTGATTCAAGAGGAAGGTTTATATGTATAATAACATCCATTAAATAGTGGAGAAGTACTGTTATTTTGAGGTTTCTAATGTGATGTCGTAAATAATTACATTTTTTCCGCTTACATTGCAAACGCAGGCTGAACCCTACGAGTTTTATCAAAATAATGTACTAAGTATTGTACACATTGAAAAGGTCTACAGAAAAGTCCGCGATGGTATATGTCTATCTCTTATGGATAACCCACAATAACTTTTTTTTGTCATTTACTTTTTACGACAAATAATGGCTAATTTTCGAAGCGATTTTAACCAATATAGCATTAATCCTTAACCAATTAAATACCTTGAATACATTGTTCATTTAATATCGATCTATATGGCCCTTTACACCGTATGATTTAAGTGAATATTTTCGAAGATATTACAGATTTAAAAATTGCGGGACGTAGCGTTTTCGGCGGTACCGGCCGGCCGCCTGGTGCGGCAAGAGCGACTTTGTTTTATACTATCTGGTGATTCTGTAATATGTTGTAAAAATAAAATAAATAGTTAAAAATGTAAAAAGTAAATAAGTAAAAATGTAGTGTATGAATTTAGATATTCCAAAGATAGCAGGAAATCTTCATGGTATAGGGAAAGGGGGATTGTTTCACTCCAAATTTAACGCGTGCGGGCCACGGGCATTAATGAATAAATCAAAACTACTGGATCGATTTTAATCACTTATGCTATATATTTTATACCCGTGCGAAGCTGGAGCGGGCCGCTATGTTTTATACAACGTTCACAGGTTTTCTGTAGTGTATTTAATATCAGCATTGCACCCGTGCGAAGCCGGGGCGGGTCGCTAGTTAGGTATAAAGGTGAAAGTTTGTGAGTGTGTGTGGACGGATGCATGTTTGTTACCTCTTTCAAGCAAAAGCTACTGAACACATTACGATGAAATTTGGTATGTAGGTAGCTGAAGACTCAGAATAACACATACATAGATAGGGGTAGGGTAGGTTTAGTTTAGTTAGGGTAGGTGTAAGATTGATAACTGGGCAGGACGACGTCCGCCGGGTCAGCAAGTGTAACAATAAAAAAACGAATTTTAACCAGAAACAGAATAGTTTTAATTACTTAAACAGTAACTTGCGTGGTTGTTCACAAAATCTATTTAAAACTTTTTCAATAACTTCGCCTTTCTTTCCTTCTACCATTTTCCTATGTACGCTTAACATACATAGGCCGTTCAGACGATTTTCTGACATTACAATTATGAGTATGACATAGCTTAGCTCAGTAAATTTCTATAAAGAGGTGAAATAAAATTCGCTCAGTTCGCCAGCCCGCCCGCCTGCCAGGGGGGGGCAGCTGCCCCCCCCTGCCTCCCCCTCGCTACGCCCATGCCCTTTCACACAAAAGAAAAATTTTCCAAATCGGTCCAGGCGTCTTCGAGAAATCGGGGAAAATACATTAAAAAAAAAAAGATTCCGACGAATTGAGAACTTCCTCCTTTTTTTGAAGTCGGTTTAAAAGAATAATTTGCTTTTTACTGCCTTAAATTGACCATAATCTCTAAAAAGAGAACAAACATAGTAAAAGCAAATAATTGTTTTCCTCTTTTTATAAGACAATATCTGGTTGACCGAGCTTCGCTCGGTTTTTAAAATGTCTATATATCTTGGGAACCGAGCTTTTCTCGAACCTGGGACATACGGAACGGGATAAATCGATTCCTTGAGCCAAAAACCCCTAATCTGTAACTTTCATGAAAATTCTTGGAGCCGTTTCCGAGATCCTGATTATATATAAATACACTGGCCTGTTGGTCTAGTGGTACCCTGACTGCTATGCCGGGGGTCGTGGGTTCGATTCCCACCCAGGACAAATGTTTGTGTGATGAGCATGATCATTTTGTGTCTGGGTGTAATTTATCTATAATATGTATGTATTTAGAAATATATAAGTATGTTTATCAGTCACAAACTACATAGAGATACTGTTATCAGTTGTCTAGTACCCATAACACAAGCTCTGCTTAGCTTGGGACTAGATGGCGTTGTGTGTTAGTTGTGAGATATATTATTATAATTATATTATATACAAGATTTGCTCGTTTATAGATATTAGTTAGATAATTTTATCCGTCATTTGGCTAGGGAAGTTGTGCGTGCAGTCCATTTTTATAAGTCTATGCGCCATGCAATGCGATCATTCCGTAACCATAACGTTCGTACTCAATATCTATGGTAAAGACAGCGATGTGGATGAATTCTTTCTTTGAATAATATATTTTTTTTATTATTATTATTTGTACATATTACTATAGTTTGTTTTTTATTTATAGTTAAGATTATGGGTATTGTATTAAATAGGTAAGGCTGTTAGCACAACATAATGATATTTATCGTTATTTAAATAAATAAAATAAATATTGGTAAAGCCAGAGATTACTAAAGAGATCAAAGAGATAGTCTAATTTTTTCCCCTTCATTTAATAGTAATCTGTGGTGAAGCGCAATTTCATTTGACGTTTTGGCATAAAAGCCTCGAAGCCATGCCAAAAACATTTAAAAAATCGTTTGACGTTTGGATACGGAAGACGTGCGGAAAACGTCATGATGTTTTTTATTTTTTAATTATGGCAATTATTACAAAAACTGTAATGAAATGCCAATGCCGAAACCTGAGCATTTATTTCAGTGAAAGTGTTTCGGTCACACATTTTCGGCCTAATCGCTGTGAATGCCTACTCGCCGCGGGTTTTAGCTCTATGTGGCGGGCTATTCGCAGCGAATTCGCCGCAATTTACTCGCAGCGATAAGTCGACGTGTGTGTCTGAAGCCTTATACTTTCCTGAGCTTTGTTTGTGAAGTACTTATCAATGTCTTTTGGTTTTAGTCAATGTGTAATTCTTTTTATATGTTAAATTAATAATATTGGTTAACGAATTCGCCCCTTTATAAGTAATTATTGTTACAAATCTATGAAGATAAATAAAAATTAATGGCAACATTGATGGGAATAATCGGACTGGTAGTACTGATAGGGTAGGTAGTAATTTAGTAAAGTAGTGGATAGGTGGGCGTCCATCTTGAAATTTTACTGGGTTTGAGCCGGTTTAGTTCTAATAAAAGTGTATTTTGTAGCTTGGAGTTCATATTAATCGTTAGTTTTCAAGAACTTTAATGTATGCCGAAACTATTTATCGTTTAAAATAGGATTAACTACAGTTATGTTTTAGGTATGAGCGTCTGCTAAAACATTTAATCGTTTGTCGAGTAATGGCGTGCGTTTTTCTCTTTGAAGACACTTTCATATTTTATTCCATGTCGTCAGATCCTATGAATAGTAACATCAACTGCATGTGATATGTAATTGTGTAAATTACTTCAAAATTTAGAAATATGCATCATTAAATAAGTTAGTTGGACAGTAATCGTAACTGGATGTCGTTTTTAGGTTATACATCACAATACTTTAATTGAATAGTGACTTGTAATCATAACCGCCTATGATTCGATTCGTCTGGTCGAATCATTATGCATGAACACATTGCAATTAAGTGGAGTTCTTCGCCAACATGAATACTTGAAAGTGACATAGAAAATATTTATTCGCAGTTACAATATCGTTACTCAAGACATACGCGATTTCCGGAAAGCATATCGCTGGTAAAGGCTTTAGTTGGCGGAGGCATTACACGATGGCAGTGCCGAGTAGAGCCCGGGTATATGCTGATGTCAACTCGCAACGTCCGAGAGAATATTGGGACTATGAAAGCTATGTGGTTGACTGGGGCAACCAGGAAGACTACCAGTTGGTGCGTAAGCTTGGGCGTGGAAAGTACAGTGAAGTATTCGAGGCAATAAATATCACAAATAATGAGAAGTGTGTAGTTAAAATATTGAAGGTGAGTCATTTTAATACTTTTCTACACACCCTGAAGTCTAGTTCATCATTGTTTACATTGTATCCATGTAGCCTCATAACTATTTAATAGTATGCTTCGACTGACCATTTAAATCACTGGTCTATATGCCCTAATTACAGATTTTTATTCCAGCCTGTTAAAAAGAAGAAGATAAAAAGAGAAATAAAAATATTAGAAAACTTAAGAGGAGGCACAAATATAATTACTTTACAAGCTGTAGTCAAAGATCCTGTTTCTCGTACTCCAGCACTCATTTTTGAACATGTGAACAATACTGACTTTAAACAGCTGTATCAAACACTGTCAGATTATGATATAAGGTAAAACTCTTGAATATTTAGTGCTTTGAAGGAATGTCTCAGCAGACTGATTCATAAAATTATAAATAAGGTAATACTATCAGCTCTAAAATTGTGTAATCCATGTAAACTTCATTACAGATATTATTTGTATGAACTGCTGAAGGCATTAGATTATTGCCACAGTATGGGCATTATGCATAGAGATGTGAAGCCCCATAATGTGATGATTGATCATGACCACAGAAAGTTGCGTCTCATTGATTGGGGGTTAGCTGAGTTCTACCACCCAGGGCAAGACTATAATGTGCGCGTTGCTTCTAGATATTTTAAGGTATGTGAATTGAACTATTTCTAGATTTTTAAAGTAAATTCCTTTCATAAATGTCTAGCGTGTAAAATCTAAACAAATGTTATGTGAAAACCAATGATAATAATTTAGTCTGTATCTTTTAGTAGTAAAATCTATAAATGTGTTTTGATGTATTTTGATAATCTTTGTCTATGTCTTCTCCTGAGATAATTATAGGCTTATTGTGTTACTGATTTATTATGTGTATCCACACATAAAAATTAGTTCATAATATTTGTTTTACCTTGTTTTAGGGTCCAGAGCTCTTGGTGGATTATCAAATGTATGATTATTCTTTGGACATGTGGTCATTAGGATGCATGTTAGCATCAATGATCTTCCGCAAAGAGCCATTTTTCCATGGCCATGACAATTATGATCAACTTGTGCGTATTGCTAAAGTGCTGGGCACTGAAGAGCTATTTGAATATTTGGATAAATATCATATAGAATTGGATCCTCGGTTTAATGACATACTTGGCAGGTATGTTGAATCACAACTATTGTTTTTAACAATTAAAATATTAATTTAGTGTAAACATGTTCTCACTATGAATTGTTTTTAGGCATTCTCGTAAACGATGGGAGCGCTTTGTACACTCTGAAAATCAACACTTGGTGTCTCCTGAAGCATTAGATTTCCTAGATCGTCTTCTACGCTATGATCACTACGAGAGATATACTGCTCGTGAGGCAATGGATCATCCATATTTCTGTGAGTAAAACTTGATGATTTGTCATTATTCATCATACCATGTATCCAAACATAACTTAGTAGTAGTCTTGAAAGATAGGATGTTTTTTCAATAGATGGCGCTGCTTTAGTAAATTGAATCCATGCAAAGCCAGGATTCTAGTAAAGGCACAAATTCAAATTAATTTTTTTTTTGAACATCTATCCATCTGTAATCTAATCATCATTGTCTTTTAACAACAAGTGAGTAGCTTTCCAGTACCCTGATAAACCATTTTCTATGTATGTAATATAGAAAATTAAAATGTAGCATGTGTATGGCAACAAAAATTGAAGAGCTCTTTTGTTACCTCAAGTTATATTTATTTTCTTCATTTGTATTTTATTAGTAAACTACTAATAGATAATTTGTTGGTAATTATCCCAATGGACATCAATAATTATTTTTGGATAAAAACATTATTGTGGTAATATCAGTTAACATAAACTTGAATTGTGTTGTTAATTCTGCTCTACAGAGGAGAAAGATTCTGCATTGCTATTATAAATATTGCTGCCACATTGCTCCTGATATTAGAAGAAAAAAAAATTGTTACATGCAATAAAACTTATTGCAGCGCCATCTATGATACTAATAGAGAAGTAAAAAACAAAACTTTAATGTGTTCCAATTATTTACAATGTGGTCCATGCTGGTGTAACATGTAATATAAGACCACCGTGGAATGTAACGCGAATTCTAGGTGTGGACGCCAATACGAGCATTACATGTAATACTCTGGACCCGGCTATACGGCCAGTTCATACCGAGACGAGCCACGGCGCGATATGACAGCGATACTGCAAATCTGTATCTTTTCGTGTAGTAAATGAAGTTAGATTTTGAGTCGCTATTAAAATGCAGCGCGGCGCCGCGCTGAGTTGCGAAAGGTGTATCTTTTCGTGAAGGAAATAGTTAGATTTTGAGGAGCTCTAAGGAAATTATGTGCGCGCAGCTTTACGTTTCGGTCTGTACTGACCCTTAAAAGTAAAACCTCGCAAAATATTTTTAAGAAGTCTATTAATTGAATGAGTACCTAAGCTTTTAACATGCAGGATTTATTTGAAGCTTTTAAATAAATTTGGGCGAAATTGTTGATTAATCTATAAAAATGTCACACATTCACTTCCAGCTTCTTATAGATAAAAAAAAAGAAACATCCCAATTGAGGACATCCTCCTTTTGGAAGTCGGTTAAAAAAATTGGACTATGCACTTCAAATAAGAACTAAGTGGCTTTAGCGCCATATTGTGACTATGTTGGAAAATTATAATGCACAAAGTATTTTTTTACTAAACGTAAATCATAGTAACGATATGGCGCCAAAGTCGTCCTATTCTATCATTTCTGTCGCAAAGACCCAATAACATAGCTTGAACAAATAACAATCACACCCGTACCTTCATCTTAAGTAGTACTTATTGAAAGTATTTAATTGTTTCAGATCCGATTGTGAAGGAGCAGGGGCGGATGGTTTCTTCCAATTCACCAACTCCCAATGCATTGCAAGGACCAATAAGTACTACAGAATAATTGTTACAAAGAGGTGTTAAATGCTCTTTATAATGTATTGATATGATATACTTGTACAAGATTCCGGAAGAAAAACACTGTAAAAATAACACCAAAAAAGAGGCCACTGATGGTGTAAATATATACACAGGGACAGTGTGAAGAACTCCAATTCTGTTTAACAAACACTGATAATATAATTCCAATGCTTGATAAATGGAATAATTTGGAAAGACAATATAATTTAGTGTTTAATATTAGTAAATCTGGTTTATTAATTGTTTTAAAAGTGTTTTTATCTCTGGTATAAACTGCTGACACATTTGTGAAAGTGCTCGTGTACTCAAGCTGAGTAGTATGTTGTGGTGGGGAAGGGTTCAAATTGTCAAAGTAAATTCTGAAACATCCGTTTTTATATCAAATTCGAGAATAATTAATTATTGAGATAAAAGAAAAATGCATCGAGTTTCATTGCACTTGATCTTTTGCATTTATTAACCTATGGTATTGATATTGTAATTACTTGTATAATATATTGGTAACATCTGCATACCATTTGCAAATACTGGTTAGCAGCTTTTCGTTGGTACTCTTCTTATTAAAATTTTGTATTTATGTAATAGAAGTAAAATGTAGATATGTGTGATATAAATACAAAATTTTAAGATGATTAATTAATCGTTTTCTTTTATTACGTATTTTATAAAAGAAACCAGCTACTTCTAACATTATTAGATATTGTCGGATTTAAACATTGTTTTCTATTAGTATATTTTGAATAAGTTACGTTAGCTGTCCTCATAATTATTATACATAGCGAAAATCAAATCGTATCTTCTATTGGAAGGTGAGCCTCGTGGAGTATAATTTATTTTTAGTGTGATAACTTCAAGTTGTTGCATAAAATTTTCTGAATAAACAATACTAACTTTGCCTGGAAATGTTTTGGATTATTTACGTTTGAAGATTTAAAACTTCGCATCCTTTAAATATTGATTGTTCATTACGTTAGAGTTTACATGTGGTCGTCAACCTAAATCTAAACTTTGTTGTCATGCCTGAATGCAATAATATCAACCAGTACCAGTTGTGAGTTGATTTACGAGGCTATTTCCTCCCAAATTAGGGTTGAGCATGGAGTATGTAGGTAGGTAATCAATTACGATGGAAAATGGTAGGCGCACATTACACACAATTCGACGTCGAGTCCATTCAGACTCCAGTCACAGTTATGTTTGAATTGAGAACTTCGTAATGTTTTTAACACGCTTATATTATTATTAGCTTCACTTTAACTATGTATGTAAGAAAATCTTGGAATTTTAATTTGACTCACCTCCCGGTCTTTTAGGATGAAAGCACACGCTCTGAGTTCTGACGACAATACATGACTAGCTGAGAAACGTCATTACAAATCCAATATGGCGGCCTCCCCAAGATGGCGGACTGGCTGATTGAAATCCACCCCATACTTATCAAATGAAAGAGTTTGCTGTCAGGAATAAAAAAATAGTCACGTGACTTAAATCCAAAATGGCGGACATCCAAGATGGCGGATTGGCTATTTGAAATGCAGCCGTATGATTTAGGTGTATTTCATGTTACACCTAAATCATACGGTTGCATTTCAAATAGCACGGGTTTGCTGAAAATAATGCGAAATGACATTTTCTTACAAATTCTTACCATGTCATTAATCGACGGTTCGACGAGACGAGAGAAATACGAAGATTGTAATTTATTACATTTATAAACGGTACCTATCTTTAGCCGTAATATACACACTCAAGGAAATTTAAAAGCGTCTCTTGAAATATTGATTTCGTATAATTATAATAACTATTCTATTCCATTATGATAACAGATAGAATACAGGGTTATTCTTAGCAGGCAATTGAATTCATAATAGAGCTACAACAAACACATTAATAGGGGAGATAAGCTATTTTCTGATATTAACAATTTTGTCATAAGTATTTGTTTTTTGATCAAGTTTGAGTTGACCACAAAAATGATTAAAATTAAGCCAAAATTTTATTTAAAACCTTTCGTCTCTGATTCATATGTAGATCATTTTCAATAAATAGGAAGAAAAAATATGAGCCGGCGGCCTAAGTTGGTCAAAGAAAAATATTTTAACGAAACGCTAGTACTTCTGGCTTCGTGTAGACAAAACTAGCTAGAAATAAAGCTACTTCTAGACAGAAGTAGCTTCATTTCTAGCTAGTTTTGTGTAGACACACAAAGCCAGAAGTACTAGCTTACTAGCCTCGTGTAGCCCGGGTATATCTGTCGGCTTAAATCTACTACCGTGCTTGATCATTGAGCACTACTTGCTATGGCATGAGATGTCAAGAACATACTGAGATGGCACCGACTGCGGGGGGTAGGTCCCCTATCTTTATGCGTATATCTCGTAAGCCATAGCCATCATCTACTCATATTCAATCCCTATTACAATTCCTTCTACAAAATATTATGTTCTTGTACCTACTTTAGTGTAGTATCAATATTTTATATTTTGATGAAATCAAATGACTTGGAGATCAGACTCGTACTGACTAAAAATCCACGGTGTTCCTTCAATAGCCCTTTACGTTCCAAGGTCGCGGTTACCTGATAGGACAGTTCCGCAGTCACGGCAGGCTTTGGTCCCTGTTAGATCGTTGACCAGATGGAGCTCTATAATATGAGGCGCGCCGTCGACTGACTGGACCATGATCGGACGGCGGGTCACCTGATGACGTCGATGCCGTGGGCGTTTCCTGTGGAGGTTGGGTAGTGAGGTCGAGCCTGCCCTGTCCCGCCTCCGCCTTCGCTAATATGACTTGCTTTGCAAGAGTTGGTGAATGCTTCCCATTCCGTCTCACCCCGCAACATGGTCTCGACCAATGTCGGACGCGAGATACCGGGTTGCCGCCATCGCCACTTTAAGGACACGGCGGTGCTCTGCCCAAGCCGGGCACACCTACACCGTGTCTTCCGATCCTTACATTGGTGACACCCAGGCGTCTCTTCAGTCCTCAAGGTCTTAGTCTTACTGACGCCAGTTGGTATGGTGGCATCAATATAAAATTCTGATGATAAATATTTTCCAGACGGGGTCGGAGGACTGTCTCATCAGGTAACCATGACCCTCACCCTGGAACGTAAAGAGCTATTGAAGGATCACCGTGGTGGATTTTAGTCAGTACCTACAAGTCTGACAGTTCTTCCGGTCCAGTCATTTGATGATTTTTCAAGAAAAAAAAGCATCTATATTTTAGGATGGAACAAAGATAATAGTGTAAGACATCTAATAATATGACATACTTACTAGACTGCTTACTTGTAAAAACATTTGGTCGCGGGACTAACGAATACCGTGACCCCGGAACGTAAAGGTCTAAGGACACTGGATTTTAGTCAGTACAAGTCTGACAGTCCCTCCTGCCCTGCCCTCGGTGGGAGGACTCATTTGATGGTTTTACCAGACCACACTAAAAATAAAAGAATTTAAAACATTCCGTAGTTACTCTTTTTTCAGCTATTCCTTGAGATGTCCATATTATTATTATTATTTTTATTAGCCATTTATGTCGCAATCGAGGTACGCATCTACATCTAGAGATCGTCCTGCCACCTCTTTTTAGGCCATATTATTATGCACTTTTAAAAAATATTTGTAGTAACTTTCTAAACTGCAGAAATTATTATTTTGGTTTGATTCCCTTACCAATTTTATCATTATAGTTCATTACTTCTCAGAATTATATCTGTATTAGCGACACTATGGAATGGCATAATAACTATAGGGTGTGTTTTTTTCCCAAAATCGGCGGGTTCGATTCCTGGCCAGAATTATTGATTTTTCTAAATCCAATGATGCAGTTTTAGTTTTTCCCCAAAATCGTCTCCTTTCAGCATTTTAAGATAATTATTCCTCATAGTTTCAGATTTAGTCATCGACGCCCATTTGCCACATTCAAAAACCCTTTGTGTACGCGGAATCAGGCTTTTACATCGTAACTGGCCCACAAAGCCAGACAGTGGGCTTGAAACGCAAAGGGCAACCAGTGGAACTCTAGATTTTAGCCTGTACTTACGACTGACAGACCCCATGCATTTTATACAGGACGGGAGGGCTCGTGATGATTTTACCACCCATTCAAAAAACAGCATAGTGGATGATCATGCATCCACCTACTCCAGGAATCGGTGTTTGAATCGCCAAAAGATCGGCCGGTTCAAGAGTTATTAAATTATATTGAAACACAAGCTCTTAATTAAAGGCTTTATTGTTATAAATACTGATTTTTTTAAATTGCTCAATTTCTCTATTCTGACATTAAAACTTTTTGTATGTGTACTGGCAATTTAGATTGATTCATTTCTGAATGATTCCTACTGCAGCCATAACATAGGTGCTTATGAATTAGCGGGAACATTGAGGCACTAACATCATCAAGATTGTGAAGATCCGGATTATTTTCTAAATCTTGCTTAAACTGAGTATTCCCAAATGAAACGGTTCTTGATATGTTTGTTGCTTCAAGAGCTGTTAGTTCCATTTTGTTTGTGTGTAGATCGCTCTGAAAGGAAGCAATGTTTAACAAATGATTAGATAACAAGTCTCCTTTAGCAAGAGTTTCAAATACGTTTTGAATACATTTTAGAAGTGGGGATATAAAAGGGTAAATGGACTCCTCACGACGCCACAATGAAGCCCTCAACCAAGCATTTTGTACATGAAAATTGGGCAAACTAAAACATTACTTGGAAACAATCAACTATTTTTGGCGTGATAATTCTTTTAAATCACTTCAGTGAAAAATCAACTTATGAAGCCTCAATAAAATGTAGGTACTCATTCTGATGCAATATAAAATTATAAGTACCTCACAAATAATACATTTTCCATGTATTTTTAAATCCTTATTATGGTCACCAATTTTGTCAGCAGTTTTACAGACAGTTGATATAGTGGCCTGGAAATTTTCTTGAAGATCTGATACAAAGGACGATATTACTGACTGCAGACTGTTGTTCTTTATATTGCTGTGGTTTACAGGAACCAGCTGTTTTATATTGACATAATAGTTCAGTTCTTCAATACTGATGTCTTTTATTGGCTTTATTATTTTCACTTTATCATCACGAACATCACAGAAACCCTGAAAGTAAAGAAGATTATAACTAGAATTATCTGTAAATGTGTTACCTTATTTCTGGATTGATGTTGTGATTAACTATGTCAAAAATAAGTGGGTTTTTTAGATACTTACAATATCATTTTGGACCTGTGATCCCCTACCGAGAGCAAGGTTAGATAACAAGTTAACAGCCAAAGTATTAGTTGTTTCTGCAGTAAAAACAATGTTACATTTCAATTGCTTTGCATATTCAACCAGCAATGTGCGTTTAATTTTCAACAGAAAATCTGTAGCTGCTGATGGTGGCATGCTATTAAGCATATCATGGAAGGCTCTTGATTCATTTTGTTCAACATCTGGTATACAGTTGGCTTCAGGTAATTGAAAATTTGTGTTCATGTATCCTGCAAGATGTACTACATAAACATTGAAATTGTACTTCTGACATTGTTTGACTACTGATCCTGCTAAATCTTTGCTGTTGTCATCTGAAATTTATTTAACCAAAATTAATGTTAGTTATGAATAATTCAACTTTTCAAAACTAATATTTACACAGTGCTGTTACAGGTAATTGATAAATCAAAAATCTGTAACATACATATATTTATCCATTTATTTGGCATCCTTGCCAATTTTATAGTTATCATAATACTTCTGAAAATACTATAGTCTGCGCGTTATAGCATGGTGGGGGTGACAGTTGTCTAAATGGAGGACTACAAAGGACTAAAACATTCTGGTTGGGTTTAAATTAATAGTATATTACGAATGTGCTACAGCTGATGTACTAAGTCGTAATTTGTAAATCGCTGCGACTTTCGAAGAGTGAAACGAAATGTTACTGAATCTGTCACCCGCACCATGCTAAAACGCACCGAGTATAATTTGACATCGTACCTTTTAAAAATGAAGGCAAAACAGAAGTTGCAGTTAATTATAAAAAATGATTTGGTGACTGCAACTTTTTAGGCAATATTCCTTTTGACTTGGTTCATACATTTCCAGCAATGACATTGGCATTTACGCAGTGGTTCATTTGGGATATTGCTATATGGCCGTTATAGACACGCTGTTCAATAAGTACTTACCAAATAAATGTATAAAAAATGGGATCAACCGCAGTTTTCTAGTATTTTCTAATGATACACCATGGTGGACTAAGTCCAATAATACTGTAGAGCCCACACCTCCAGAGAGACCAATTAGAACATTTTCATTTGGTGACAAAACTTTATTTTTGCCAATACATGCTCGAAATTTGTGGTGAGTGTTAACCATAAAACATTCATCACAGTAATAATCTTTTTTTCTCAGTATAACTGTTTTAGGGGACTCGCACTTCTTGCAAGTCATTGTTTTATAATCTTATACTGTTATAATTCTTGAGTGTTGAAATAAGTTCACTGCAAAAGAGCACTCCGACGGAGGTTAGTTTAGTAAATAAAGAAATGTCACTGACGTCACTGTCAAAGTTACAGTTGTGAGGAGCTGCCAACATTATAGATCTGGAAAGATCTGGGTGTCACATTCGACCGAAAGCTCACCTTTCACGACCATATGGTCTCGGTAGCCAAACAGTCCTACCAAAGGTTGGGCTTTGTTCTACGCAATTGCCGTGATTTTCGTACAGCTCATGCTATCAAAATAGTTTTTAATGCACTCGTACGTAGCAAGCTGGAAACTAGCTCATGTGTGTGGAATCCATATGAAAGTACCTACGCACTTTTATTAGAAAAAGTACAAAAGGCTTTCCTTAGGTACCTATATAAACAGAAACACGGCTACTATCCTTACCTCTATCCGACTAAATTCCTACTGGGTTGCCTCGGATACAACTCGCTAGAGGTAAGGCGAGCACGAGATCAGCTCACAATAGCCTGTAAGACGCTCCGTGGTGCTATCGACGCTCCTGATCTGCTTCATGTGCTGGCGCGCTTTCATGTCCCAGAAAACTACTGCCGGGGCAGAAAGCACAGGCTGTTTGCCGTGCCTGCATGTCGTACGGTTGCACGTGCTAAGTCGCCAATCCCTCGCATGCTTGCCGCACTTAATGATCTCTTGGATGCCAATCCAACAGAAGATCTGTTTGAGGATGGATGGTCGAAGATTTTATTGGTATGCCAGAAGTACTGTGAGGTGATTTTATGAAAGTGTTTTAGAGTTTTTATTTTTATGAAAATTGTTTTATTTACGTTTCTCATATTTTAATTAATAATGTGTATATTGTTTGCATAATTGTGTTTATATTACTGTAATTGGCTGTTCACACAGCCGTTGTAATTGATAAATAAATAAATAAATAGATGAAAGGGCCGATTACACGACACGATTCATCGTGCCTAATTTCCGATGGATTGGATGGTTTGATTCGATGGATTGGGTGGTGTGATCGCTGTTAGGACTGAGGACACTAACAGCTTAGGGCACGATGAATCGTGTCGTGTAAGGGTGATCTTCAAGGCGGCCGCGTGCTATCGCATTGTCTCGGTTTAGCAAATGGCATTTCTAAGCGACAGAAAGAGAAAGGGCGACGGAAAAATCCGAATCGGCGTCGTTAGATGTGGGAGCACCCTAATCGGCCCTGAAAATCTACATGAATTTCATCTTATGCTGCGTACACACTAGTAATTGAACAATATTCTGCATCGATTTACTAAACTGTGCGCGTGGCATGACATGACCTTGACATAAAAATGTAGAAAACCGGAAGTCACCACTGTCTTCGCACATCAGCACTTTGAATGATTTTATTTATTTATTTTTTCTCTTATTACGTTAGTTTTATGGCACAAAAATTAATTTAACAAACCTGCGGTCTTTGTTTACATCAAATATCAAAGATATTAAAACGCTGTCAGAAATAAAAATTTTAGTTCCGTTTCAATCCGTTCTGGCCAAGCTGTAGCTTGAGCATGTTGAGGCACTTGTGCGGGTTACATGGGCCGTGTACAAGCACCCTTAAGCTAAGTTCAGATGACCGCCATGAAGGTCAGTGTTGTAGTCTACAGCTAGCTCAACCGCATACTGTAATTTTCTATGAGAAAATTCTGATGCTCGCCGGAAGGTATTCGCTGCATATTTATGTATTTACTACTAGGATATTATTTCTGATGCTCGCCGGACGCAGGTACATTTTGTATTGATGAAGTTGCCGGATAAAAAAAAAATAATTTGCGGGTTCATGTGAACTTGGCCTTAACTTGAAAATACTCGTAGGTACGTATGCAGACGAGACACCAGCACATAAACCAACTAATGTCTATGATTTTTCCAACTTTTTCGGCCTCGCATGCAATTACTTTCCCCGTCGAAATTAACTATTTCATCCTTATCTAGGTACCCCACAATCCCCATTTCAAACAAATTGTTTGACGCCCCTCGTAAGCACGGGTCGTTTTCAATACAATTTGAATTTTGTGATGAGTTTCCTTGCTTTTAGTTTGAAAGATCTAATAGTTTTAGGCCCGACAGGAGGCGCCGTGTGCAGGGGTGGTTTACTAGAACTCTAGTATTTTATAAGGAAAGGACTGCAGGCATCATTTTGACATGCATAAAATTAAAATGGCAAAGTATGAAAAAAAAGAAGGCACTTTTATTATTTCACTTTCTAAGTAACTGAACCTTTCCAGATCTTGTTATACTTTATTGAAGGCAGCAATATCAACACTCTGAACCTGTAACAAATAGAATAGACAAATAAATAAATCATAAACACAAGATTATACACATACTTAGACAAAGTAGATACTTGAATTGTTTAGTTCAATAGTGTGCAATCATTTCATCTGAATATGCACAATCTTGAGAACTTATTGGTATAAATTAAAATATTACCATTTTTTAATCATAGATAACTGTTAACTTTAAATTGAGACCAAATTCATTCAAAACATCCCATTAGTATAGGAGCTATCATGGATCAATTACAAGTGAGTCCTTACTTTTGCTTGCAAGTGTATTATAGTCATTAGTTACAACACAATAATTATTTAGCTCTTTGTAAAACAACATTGGAAATTATGTATTAACATGCTAGCAAAATAGAGTATTCAACTTACAAAATCTTCAATTTTTTCAATTTCTTCAGTTAACCAATCTATAGAAACTTTGTCATCTTCCACAACACAAGATATCTGTAGTTTGTGAATACCATATGCTAACGGCACAAGTTTAGCTGCTCCCCACAAAAGGCCATCAGTAGCAATATCTCTTACTGACTTCTCCAAAGCTGCCATGTCTGTTTCATCATCCCATGGTTTAACATCCAAAATGATGTTTGATTTGGCAATGAGAACTGGCTCTGTAACAAGGATAAACCAATAAATTACGATGTAAACTCTTTCTTTGTTTATACTTACATGAATAAGTATTATTTAAGCTACATACTTTTGGCTTTCTTGGCATTATATGCTGCTAGGCGCTCCTCTCTAATTCTGGCAGCCTCTGCACTCTCTTCTTCATCATCAGAGCCGAATAGGTCAACACCATCATCATCATCATCGTCTTGTGGTTTAGCAGCTGGTGCTTTGGGAGCTGGGGCCTGGAAGATTTTTTATTGAAACATTAAGTAAAGTGAATATTTCACAATGTTAACATATTTTGTTACAATGTCAACGATAGCTTACTTTGGAAGGTTCAGTCTTGGCAGCACCACCTGTTGATTCCAAAGTCTCCACTCTGGCTTGAAGGCTGATCACCAGATTACGCAAGTCATTGATAGCTTTTTTCAGATCTCCATTTTCTTTTTCCAGTGTGTTGACTTTGTTAGTTAGTTCTGTGTTAGGAACTCCTGCCAAAGTAGCAACAGTGTCCATCTGGAAATATTCAGTAAGTATTATTCATATGTCAGATATTTTCATGTAATTACAGCAAAATCTTTAATCATGATTATTTATTTAAAGTTCTATCTACCAAAATGCAGTTTATTAAATTCAACATTGAACACAAAGTGAACAGCATACAACATTAGCAAGACATGTGTGAATATTAATCAAATTAGTTTACTCACACATTCTAAAGAATCTTTGATATGTTGTCTAGCCTTAGCAACTTCACTGGCCAAAGAAGAGCGAGCTACTGAAAGTGGAGTAGCTTGGACCTACAAAGTTTTAACATAATAGTGTTTTAACAACTTTATTGGGGTTAAATTGTTAGAGAAGAAAATTAAAGACATTACAAGCTGTTAATACAAACCTTTGACAACGATTCATAATACTTTCGTTCAGCATCACCGTAGATATTCTTGTCCAACCAAATTTTTTCATGTACTAAGGCAGACATTCTGAAAGTAATAAATAAACATTGTTTACATTTTGGACATAGTTACAGAATGAACTATGGTCAGTGGGTCATCTTAGAAACCGTATAGATTATTTTGTTTTTATCTCTTTCCAAACAAATTATTTATCTTATTAATTCAGATATTGCTCATAAATCTAATATGTACGACGTCGTAGGTTATGAAAATACACAAACGCTAAAGTTACACTTTAAAGAAACTGAACAGTTGAGGAAGAATTAGTAAATTCATTTAAATATAAGTTAGAACAATATTTGGATTTATTTATATTATTTCTAGTTAGTTGGCAGATTGGAGGCATTGATTGGAGGCGGCTGACAAAACTTTTAAATTTCGATAACCTTTGGAGGTTATATTCTATTTCAACAATATAACTTAGTTACAGAACAAATGAAAACTCACTTAAAATATGTTCAAAATGAAATTAAAATAACTATAGTAACACAAAATTAATTATTTATATTCCGATTTTTATAGCAATAACGAAAAACTCACTTGACGGTTTATGTACGTACGGCGTGAAAGAGAGGCAGACAGCCGAAAAGAAATTGAAAACGATATTGGTGAGCGGCCCAATTATTTCAACCAATCACAGTGAAGCGGGTACTACTTCCACGACGACATTTCGCATACGTCAACTCGTTGATTCTTTCAACCAAAGAACGTGGAAGTGGCACTATGGATCATAGATTTAAAGTATGGACTGTTAAGTAGTTTAAGAACGAACTAGTTTGAAAGGATTGCTCCCAATAAATCTAAACTGATCGATCTCAGTTGCTTACTATTACGCCCAAGACTACACTCTTCTTGAAAGAGAGGAATCGTAGAACGGGTCCTATCTTCTGTGTTACAGAAAAAGATAGGTTGTGGCGTGGCAATCTGTCAGTTGGTTATGAAAGGCGCAGTAAATCATGCGTAGGTTGGTCGGGTTAAAAAATCTTTCTCTTTCTTTGTATACGACAAAGAGTATGTAAAACCCATGGTAAAACCTAAATCATGTCAATCAACCATGGACAAGTGGGACAATATCACTGAATCACAGATAATATAAATTATATCATGGAACTGAACCTACACGCTGTGACGTTGGTGGCCAGCGATTGGTCTTGTGAATGTGATTCTTAGCTGCTCACGCTGCTTGTATACTTGTAATAATTATGCTGCGTAATTAATTAAACTATTTTATGTATTAAAAAAATAGCTTAAGGTGATTGCGTCGATGTAGCCCGCGAAATTCATTTTTTAAAATGTGTAACATGTTAAAATCTCCGAAATCTAACTACGATGCACCTTTTCTATGTGAGAGCTGATGGAGCGCCCTTTTTGATAATTTTTATATTTAAAATTATACTTGTTATCACCGCAACTCATATATTTATAAAGTTACAACATGTCACTGGCCTGCAAATTGCAAAAATCGTAAAAAAAATTGAATTTCGCGGGCTGGTTGGAGCATTCCCCTTAAAAACCTATGTTTTGACGAGCAGGAACCTGATGCATGTTTAACTAAATTTCGGACGATGATTAATGAATTTAGTGGATCAAACAAATATGGGGGTGCTATAAAGTCGTTGTATAGTTATGATCTATAATCAGGGTGTCGAGTCTGCTAATTATTAGTCAGAATGGCGCCACAATGGCGTTTCAATTTTCGAACCATTTTTTACTCAGCAGTAAAAATGGTTCGAATAAGCACTACAATTGAAACGCCATTGTGGCGCCATTCTGACTAATAATTAGCAGACTTGACACCCAGGGCCCGATCCAGCACTTTTGCCGCCGTCTGCATTAAGTCTATCCTTCTTAAGAGTGTCAGTGCATCTGGCTGAGGGTCGTCCTTCACTACGCTTGTCGGTACGCGGTCTCCACTCGCCTACTCCATCAAAAATCGTTAAGCCTCTTCAGTTTGGGGTGCTATGACAGGAAACCTCCACGTGCGCCCGTGGACTGGAGTTCCCTCTCGGATACGTCCGGGGGGAAGACCAGTTTTTCGGGTCGATGCACCCTGGGGTGCGGGCAAAAACTCTTCCTTAGGCACTGTGTGCCTAAGTGGTCTACTCTTTGCCCGTATGCGAATAGCCTGTCGGTGTGGATGCTCCAATGCGTGTCCCTCTGATCAGCAGAGGCCACAGCGGCGGAGCGGGCTTGCGGACGGTGAGTGATGCGTAGCTCGCCGTCCGACCAAAGACCAAGCCCGGGTCGGTGGCGCGTCGTGTTTCGCGCCAAATGCTTGCTGGGGTCGCGGGTTTTTTCTTAACCCAGGTTACCGTGGCCCCGGAACGTAAAGGGCATAGGAAGGAACCCGGGTGGATTTTAGTCAGTAAGAGTCTGACAGTCCCTTCCGCCCCACCCGGGGCGGGAGGACTCATTTGATGATTTTACCATTTAAAAAAAAAAAAGCCTCTTCAGTTTCCTATATCTTTTCGGTTACTCATTTTCTTTTCCGGATTTGGTTTGCAAAATGAGAGTTGTGAGATGTACTCGCCGTTCAAGTTGCGCACCTTGGGTCTTGAAGACGTTCTCCAACGCATTGGGAAACGGTTTCGAGGATATCACTCCTCTGACAGTTGGTCTGGTTATCTGATTCTGGATCTGGATAGTCTTCAAGGTAGCATCATACAGACATGTCAACACTTCGATGTAGCACCAGTCGATTCGAAATTTCTATGAAGTCGAGGGTTTTGTGTTTTGTTCCACAAATGCCATACACATTACACAGGAGCGGTTTGTAGGTATTTCTCGGTCTTCAGAACAGTATGAAGATATGGTCCGTGGTTTCATTCTATCAAGGTTACATGATAGAATGCAACCACGGACCATTTTCATATCTACTGTCAATCATCAAATGTGTCCTCTTGTCAATATTTTTACTTCACATATAGGCCCATTGAAGGCACTTTAGAAAATATATATACAGTCGACAAAAAGTCTCGACGTCCGCATGGCCGCGCCTACGATGCGATGGCTGGAAAAGACCTTGCGATGTCCGCGTTGCTGTGGATGTTTCCCGCGGTGGCTGGGTCGTGAGTCTCCCCTCATGCTTTCGCCTTCCTTTTCGCTAGCATGACTGCTTCGTAGAAAGAGGTGACAGCTTCCCAATCCGTCTCGCCCCATAGCATGGCCTCGAAAAATGCCGGGCGTGGGGAGTCACCGCCGCCTTTCGCCTCGCTGAGGACACGGCGGTGCTCTGCGGGGCAAACCAACTGCATGATTTCCAACCGTATGCTCCGCACAGTGGTGACACCCAGGCGTTTCGTCCTTTCCAATAAGACACAGGAACCTTCCGTGTCCAGTGAAGATAGAATCTATGTCAAGCGGAATGTACAGACATCGCCAAAGACGGGTCTCATCACAGCGATCTCGGTAATAAAGCGTTTTCAATAACCGGCTTGATCAGCATTACTTATTCTCTATAAACACAGCCTTGAGACGGCGCAGCCGCAGCGCTCACACCACGCTTTGGCAAAATTTTGCCATTCCTGACAGCGACAACATACAAGCTGCGCAATTGGATGATCTCAAAGCCGTCTCGTCGAAGAGCACGTTGTCGAGTTCAGTGAGATGAGATTTCTTATAGAGAATAGCATAACTGGGTCGATGAAACCCAAGTATCCTGGCGAGACTGTTCCTGACGACCCGTGGAGGTTTTCATCATATAGGTAAGTATAAGTATATACTTTTTTAAAGTTAAGAAATCATAACATTATATTTAAAAGAGTTGATTTGTCTTTTCTTCTTAGCTTTTTCTTAGCAATTATGCAAACAATTGCTGTCTAACAATTTCTAAGGAGCTAGCATTAAGAAAATTATGAAAAAATAAGATACCATCTATAGTACGTTATGGTCCATTTAAGGATTTATACTTATAGCCGTTAAAAAATTGTGGCATTATAGAGAAGTTTTTGAAGAATTTATGCATGTTTTTTTGTGAAATTCGATCCATTTGGGTGGAGCGCCGCCATGTCTTCATCGAGCCGAAATGTGGCGGCGCGTTTACCTGAGCGTCCAGCAGTGGGTCAAGCTATGAAACAGAGCAAGGGGTAACGGGAAGCAGCCACCTGTTCCCGCGAAGCAGAAATGCTAGTGAATCATCCTCCTCGTTCCCAAAAGAGGCGACACTGTTGGCGCAGTGGTTGAGTTGCTACATAGCGTGTCGCGAGTCCAATCCTATGCCTACAAGTAGGTAGTTCTTTCGGATCTGGGTGTTTGTGTATGTGTATTTCTAAGGTTGTAGATGCACCCCGCGACACAGGAATAAATTCTAGTGTGAGAACGTCTTTTTCTATTCAAACAAACACTGTGGGCCTTCGGGGGTCATGGGGTAATTTCTAGCTTGCAGTCGGCCGGTAATGGGTAGCTTACCGTTCTAAATCTCTTTCTGAAGAACCTGAAGGTGTTCACACTTTCCAGCAAACTGACGCTTCTGTAGAGCTGAATTGGATGATGGGACGGAACTGGTTTGAAAGGATACGGCCCTGAAAAGCAAGCAGGCCAACTGGAGCAAAAAATTGGTTTTCCGGTCTTTTTTTTCTACCTCCGATACATTTCATGAAATAAAAAAAACAAGATTGATGATTATGATCCTTTACCCAGATAGATCTGTAAAGGTGTAAATGTCTATGAATGTGTGTGATGTCGATGTAAATACATAAGGGAGTTATGGGATAGGCAGGGATAGGTATGGAATTATGAACTAACTGGGAATAGTATGATGATGTGTGTTACATGTAAGATTACAGAAAGGCAAAGCAACTCGCACATTTAGCGCAACCGCATAGGTACCTACTGAAGAACTTGTCAGAAAAATCCGCATACTATCAGTTGTTCCTCGACCATCTTTATTATGTAAACTACATCATTTAAAACTTAAATTTTAGAGATCATAGAAGAAAAGTCGCCTTTGTTCACCTGGGTAAACAAATTCCGAGATGAACAAAAAATATCGCTTAAGTCCACTCCATTTTTACGGGGTGAAATCACCCAGGTGAAACTTTTCCGAGGTGAATTGATGACACCAACATTTCCATTTTGTTCACAAAGTGGAATAAACCGTAGTTTTCGCAACATTTTAGATTTGCTCGCTAAATGCAATATTGTTACTACAAAATAACCAATAATTGCAACTTTCTTAGGGTCACGGTTATTTTTTTTTTAAATGGCCTCCTACATTTGAACATTTTTAACCTCAAATCCCATATTTGAGGTAAAAAGGTCCAAATGCAGCAGGCCATGTTAAAAAAAAAATTAACAGTATTTATTTTTTGAGTCATAATCAATTAAGTAACCGTAATTATTACCCTAAAGAAAAAAAAAACAGCAATTTTTAATAAAATAAAACATTCTTTTTTTTAGCTTTGTTTTTTATTTCATTGACTGTGGCCACCGACTTCCGAAAGAAAAGTTATTTTACAATATTTTGTGTTTGGTTTTGAAGTCGGTTCTCTTTTTTAAAAAAAGTTTTTTATTTTTCCCTTTTTAGTTTACATATTCAACAAAAATTTTTATATAATCGGCGTCTTTGAAAATCTACAACCCTTGTAAGCAATAAAAACGGATCTATGCGAGCAACTTCTCGAGATATCCATTACTGTTATTTACTAAAACCTCCTCCAGAATGTAATGAACACTTTCCTGAAAACCACATCAAAATCCGTTCAGCCAAACGCGAGATAATCGCGGACAAACATACATACATACATACAGGTCGAACTGAGAACCTACTTTTTTTTTTGAAGTCGTTTAAAAATAATCGTTTAGAAATTGCGTGTTTAGTTTGAACCTTTTTGGAAACGAAGTCTTTCTTTCTCTTGTCAGAAGGTGCTTTTTTTTTTTTTTTTTTTAGCGTGGTAAAATCATCAAATGAGTCCTCCAACCCCGGGCAGGGCGGGAGGGACTGTCAGACTTCTACTGACTAAAATCCACGGTGTCCTTCATAGCCTGTTACGTTCCGGGGTTACGGTAAGGGAATAATCCCGCGACCCCGGCAGGCTTTGGCCCTCTGAGAGGGGGCCCCGTCATTATGCTGACGCTCTTTGAGGCGCGCGTGGGACACAACGCGCCGTCGACCCGGGCATGGTCCTTGGTCGGGCAGCGAGTTGCCCTTTACTCGCTGCCCGCATGCCCGCACCTACGGTGGCCGGAGATCATCTAGCGACGTCCGTCGCCGTGGGCGCCTACCACTGCGGCTGGGGTGGAGGGAGCACGCTGTCCTCTCTCGCTCGCGGCCCGCCTCCTTGTCAGAAGGTGCTGGCCAAAAGAAAATGAAGTGTTTTGGTGTAGTTCTATGCTTTGGCCGTTATGTTTACTCCCCCAGATTAAGATAACTAAAGGACCTCAATGACCTAGACTCAAATTGAGATTTTGAATCATTTGGGGTCGAAATGAAGTTGTTATTTTTGGAATGTTTGAATTTTTGTGATCAGATTGCATGAAAGAGTGGCAAAATATTGAAAAAAAAGTACTTGTAATAATTTGAATAAACAGTATAACTAAATTGGCATCAGCCGTTCTATAAATCTCGAAAAAGTTTCGAAAAGGTGGTGCAAGGAAATCCAAAAGGACGAAAAGTAGCAACCTTTTGAATTGTGCTTTGTAATATTATTAGTAAGTACCTAGTTCTTTTTAGTGAAACTTAATAAAAGTTTTTTTTTTGTAAATAAACAAAAATTACTTTTGAAATTATAGTATATGTTATAAGACTTGCCTATTGACATGGGCTATTGATCGTTGTCTGTCTACGTATATGTGAATGTACACATTTCATTGAAAAAAAAAAAAAAAAATTTTAACATAATGTCAATGTTTTGTCATTAAATCGATCTTTATTGAAATGGTATTGCATCTACCCTGTGCCTGTTCGAAGTCCGTAATGTATTACGCACCTGTTTTGTGTAGCTTTCACCGCTCATTTCAAAAATTCTTGGAAGTTAAATAAGTAGGTACACGAGGGCTTGTGTTGGTCGCTACTCTGTTTCAATATTCATTTACATTATGATTAAAATAAGATGAAATATAAAATAAAATAAGATGTTCCTAAATTGAAAACGATAGAGGAGCTCGTGGCTAAATAATTACAGCCGCACAGGCCGATCTTCCGGATGTCGCGCTTGCCGAGGTTGGTCTGTGGATGGGTGACCATCTCTCATCGCGTTTCCTCCGTGCCTCGGAAAGCACGTAAAGCTGTTGGTCCCGGCTGTCATTTGTAGATCTTTGACAGTCGTTACTGTGAGTCAGAAGCTCTAAAAGTATGACAACCAGTCTTACCACGGAGTATCGTATTACCCAATTACTAGGTCGTGAAGGTCCAGGCAGTCGCTCCATGTGAAATACTGATATTCATCTGCATCTGGTTCGACTTGAATCCGACCCCAATATAGTTGGGAAAAGGCTAGGCAAGATGAGGTACCTAAATTGAAAACAGAACAAATCTTGTAATCATAACCAGCCTTCAGCCTTCTTTATTTATGTATCTGTTTGCTATCGAAGAGAATTCTGCAAAAGGCTACCAGTCTTTGGGGATAAGACCGGGAACTGTGGGATTTTACCTCACTAAAACCACCCTGGTCACCTCCAAAGTGCTAATGGTGACCATTAGCACTTCGGAGGTGACCCCGTTTCCTATTGAAAGACCTGATCGTTTCCTCGTTAACGTCTGTTAAGGCACATCCCTAGGCAGAACCAGCTAGGACGTGCTGACACTTACTAATCGATCCTGGATTTTAGCAAAGGCCTGAATAGCTGCTTAACTTGTATAAAGCGCAAGTTCGATTATGCATGGAGTAGCTCCCAACTGCAGGCCTGCTAGGACGGATCATCCAAATCATCCAAAATACCAACACGATGTACTCGAGTCGATTGACAAATGAGTCAAGAGGATCACCGGCAACGATGCTCTGGTCGATACAAAGCTTAAGACCCTTGAACATCGATGGCGGGTTTGCAAGCCTGTCGGTTTTTTATCGGTTACATTTCGCTGAGTGTGCGATGGAACTGCAGAACTTGGGTCCACCTGACCCTTTCTATCATCGGACTTCCAGATGTAGGGCAATGCGCCATCGTTTCATGCTGGACATCTCTCCGGTACGTTCAAAGCGTTTTCCCAATACTTTTATTGCTGCGCGCATAGCTAAGGAGTGGAATTCTCTGCTGTCTGTATTTCTTGACAGCTGTAACCTTGGGGTCTTCAAGTCAAGAGTGAATACATTACTTTTGGGCAAAGCGTCCTTCCTCGTCCTCCACATCTTCGCTCACCATCAGGCGAGATATAAAAAAAAGGAGGTCCACCCCCTGGACCCCGCTGAACCACCAAAAAGCTTGCCTTAGGTCTAACGAACCTATCCAGTCTGTGATCTAGCGTTTGAGAGACGCTATCCTTATTGACGGCTGTCGAGTGCGAATTTTCCTACGTTAGTAGGTACCTTACAGGTCAGGGCGAGTGGGATTAAAGACCTACCCTGCCCCATCGTGGCTACGCCCATGGTAATGACCACTTTTCGTGTTCAGATAGGCACTTGGACTATTTAGAAATGTCCAGAGAATGCAATCGCATTAAATTCTTTAACTCTGAAACGCATCCAGTGATTAACAGCTCCAAAGAATCTTTATCCCTGAGGAAAGTGTTTGTAATACGTGGTTAACTTTTGCAAATATAACATTTCCCATGAAAATTGCTTGAAAATCGAGTATTTTTTAGTGTCAAAGGCTTGCCGGGGTGTGCGACTGTTTAAACAGGGTAATCCTCTTTTGAAAAATGATCAAATAAGTCTTCCCACCCAGTGTGTAGAGGAAAGGACTGTCAGACTCTTACCGAGTTCCCGCACAGTCGCGAAAGCATACGATGGGTCGCGTACTTACTGAGATAAATCAGCGTAGTAGGTACTCGCCACTGACGTCATCGTCGCAGTATGATGTTGTATAGAACACAACGCAATATAATATATATTCGGAAAAAATTAAACACTTCAGGCCTTATTTATAAACACTGCTAAAAATCACAATCCCGTAATTTTTATGATTTGACCCATTTTTTAAATAAAATGTGAATAAATCTCATAACAAGTTAACTAACTTTTTAGGGTTCCGTTGACGAAAATTCTGCAAATCACTTTACGATTTAGATAAAAAAAAATATTTTGGTTTAAATAATGGAAGTAAAACATTAAAAGAAATCATTATACCTATACGTTCAGGGTGTCTGTAGGATGTCCCTGAAACCATTTTTCTGATTCAAAGACAATAATTTCATAGAAGTGCCCAAAGGGGTGAAAGGTGTCCACTTACTTTTAAAATAAAGCTTCTAAACAAGTTTCACTACATTGCTGTATTTGTTTGATCAACTGAATTCATTGTACCATAAAGTCCGCAATGTAACGCAACTCGTTTGCGAGTTCCTGCATGGTCTAAATGAGGCTTAAGGGTCAAATACACGGGGTGCTATGACAGGAAACCTCCAAGTGCGCCCGTGGGCTGGAGTTCCCTCTCGGATACGTCCGGGGGGAAGACCAGTTTTTCGGGCTGGTGCACCCTGGGATGCGGGCAAAAACTCTTCCTTAGGCACTGAGTGCCTAAGGGGTCTCTTTGCCCGTATGCGAATAGCCTGTCGTGTGGATGCTCCAACGCGTGTCCCTCTGATCAGCAGAGGGCACAGCGGCGGAGCGGGCTTGCGGACGGTAGTGATGGGTAACTCGCCGTCCGACCAAGGACCAAGCCCGGGTCGGTGGCGCGTCGTGTTTCGCGCCAAATGCCTGCTGGGGTCGCGGGTTTTTTCTTAACCCAGGTTACCGTGGCCCCGGAACGTAAAGGGCATAGGAAGGAACACGGGTGGATTTTAGTCAGTAAGAGTCTGACAGTCCCTTCCGCCCCACCCAGGGCGGGAGGACTCATTTGATGATATTACCAACTAAAAAAAAAAAAGGGTCAAATACACACCGAGACGCGACGCTGCGTGCACATTCAATAGAGCGACTCAAAATCTCAAAAATAAATCATCTGTGACTCAAAATCGACTCAAACTCTCAAAATAAATCATCTATCTTGGTTTCTGAGAAATAGCCTGGTGACATACGAACGGACAGATAGCCAGACGGAGTGCAAAGTCTTATTAAAGACTGGGCATGGATTTTCCTATTTTCACGGGCTAAATAAAATGGCCACCATGTGGATTTTACCGCGTAAAAAGGCCGCGCGGGATTTAATATACGACTGTTGATTTATATTAGTTAAAAAAAAGTTATTTTCTTAAAGTTGTTTCACTGTTACATGACGGGTTTTTTAAAGTACCTGTCACCATATAAATCCCGTTGGTAATTTCCTTACTATGTTTTCCTTCAACGATGTTAGTACTAAAAAGATAGAACCAGAAAAAAAAACACTGAATCTGAATAAAATTCAATTTCAAAAAGTATCGCTTCTAACAAATAGTACATTGGTGCTTCCCTGGGTTTGAACTTAGACCTCGTCATGAGAGGCAAGGTGTTAACCTTTGGGTCATCACGACATCTGTATGAGCTCAATTCCGCCTGAGATCTGATTTTATACCCGGTTTCCCGACAAAGAGTCGTGTGGAGTCTATTAGAAAAGTGAAACTACCTCCAAGTGATGACATTTTTCTATCAAGCGATACCGTTTTTCTTCTTCTTCATCATCATCATCAGCCTATAATGTTCCCACATCTGGGTCATAGGCCTCCTCTCTGTGGGAGGGAGTGGGCCATAATCCACCACGCGGGCCCAGTGCGGATTGGTGGAGTGTGGATGTCACATGTCTTCGAATTTTTGACTCTAGGGCTATTGGTTTCCTTCACCGTTGTGAGAGCAGTGGTTATGAAATAAATTACACAAAGAAATGCGCCTGGCGGGGTTCGAATTCACAACCTTGTAGGTTGTGGGTTCGGCTCGTAAGTTGGGGCCGATACCACTGGGCCACCACTGTTCTCACAAAACATTATTTAGCTCAATGATAAGTTTATTTATTAACGTTGTTTGTATGTAATGTTTTTTTGTATCGTTTCTTTTTGCAGTGAGGGAATGCAGCAGAATCACGCTTACTGAACGCGAAAGGTTCAATCGAAATACAAATGAATACTGACGTTATCGGCATCAATCGCGAAGCATATAAATAAATTAAAATACACACACCGATTCATCATTTCAATCGGTCACTCGGTTGTCTGTTGTAGACAGACTTACTCGTACTATGCGATTTCTGACGTTGCGTTGGAGTTGTAGGTCAGAATGATTTTGAACTGGGTCTTTATTATTTATTCACTTGGTTTTCCCAACGGCTTCGCTCGCCCCTTCCCTCCTTATTGCCTATATCACCCAGGACCAAGGCAGCTTTCAGCTGGTGAAAGAATTTTTGAAATTGGACCAGTAGTTTTTGAGCCTATTCATTACAAACAAACAAAGTTTTCCTCTTTATAATATAAGTATACATACATATATAATATGTAGATATAGATAAACCAGTACTCTCGCGGGTAAAGCCCTCCATTCTTTTCTTTTGTGCACCACCTTCCAATTCTCAAGTGAGAAATCCCGAAAACAGCCATTTACTATTTGGTGCTCTGAAAGCTCCAATCATGAGCTGTGCGTGCCCACAGCTCGTTTGGTATGCGACAGACATGTCTTGTTGAGTGTGTGTAAGCTCAGCGGAAAAGTTCATAAGGATAGTAGATGGCTTCAGATGGATGATACAATTTTAAACTAACGCGAGCAAAGCCATGGGCAAAACCTGATACGGATAACTTTTCAATCATATCGCGTAGGTGCGCATATAACAATTACCTCAAATGGCTTTTTTTTTTAGCTAAGTAAAATCATCAAATGAGTCCTCCCACCCCGGGCTAGATATGAGCGCCGCGCCGGCGCGCCGCCGCCGCCGTGATATTCCCCGCGCCGCCGCCGCCGTCGACAGGCGTCGGCGCGCCGAACCCGAGCGGGCGGCGTTCAGTTTAATCTAACACGCTGATCAAACCGAACGCACGATAATAAATGCTGGCAAAATGGCGGCACTAGACGTAGACGTTTATAAAACGATACTCTTTCACATTACAATTTCTGTGTTGTCCAAGTTATCAGCAAACAAACACAGTTTTTGTAGCACCTATTTTGGTCAGTTGGTTGTTAATATTAGGGAAAAAAACGAACAGATGATGAGCACTCATCAAGGCTTCTTTTTTTTTAGCGTGGTAAAATCATCAAATGAGTCTTCCCACCCCGGGCAGGGTGGGAGGGACTCTCAGACTCATACTGACTTCCACGGTTTCCTTCAATAGCCCTTTATATCCCTGCAGGCTTTGGCCTTCTAGAGGGGGGCCCCGTCATCATACTGATGCTCTTTGAGACGCGTGTGGAACACAACGCGCGACGACCCGGGCATGGTCCGTGGTCGGACAGCGAGTTACCCTGTACTCGCCGCCCTCGCCGGTGGCCGAAGATCGTCTTGCGATGTCCGTTGCCGTGGGCGTCCACCACTGCGGCTGGGACGGAGAAGACGCTGTCTTCTCCCTCACGCGGCCCGCCTCCGCTTTTGCGAGCATGACTGCCTCGCAGATGCAGCATGGCCGCGACCAATGCCGGGGTGCGAGAGGTCTCTGCCTATCGCCGCCGTGAGGTCACGTCGTTGCTCTGCCCAAGCGAGGTAGTTTTGCACCGTATGCTCTACAGTGTCCTCCGGGTGATCCTCGCAGCGGTGACACCCAGGCGTTTCCTCCTTCCTCATCAGACACAGGTTCCCCCCGAAACTTCCGTTTCCGGTGAGGAGCTGCGTCTGCGGTAGGTCAGGACCCCGTGACGCCTATCCAGCCACTCCCCCAAGAGGGGTCTTACTGCCACGATTGCGGCGTGCCCGGACGTCGGTTCCGACAGTCGTCCCTCCATACTGCCCTGAGATCGCGCCAGAGCTCTTCCCTCCGCGCCTCGACTTCTCGAGGCAGCGGGGATACGACCCGGCGCTGCGCCACCAGGCGCCATTCTAAACTTGCTGGAAGGTAGTCGCCTCCAGAACCCAGGGCAGCAATCGGGCAGATCCGGAGATTGACCGATTCGCCGGCGATCTTGCGGTATCCCCGAATCATATGGACAGTCATGACCCTCTGGCATACTCATCAAGGATTACAGTAAAAATATAGCCACCAGCAATTTTTAATGTTGTTTTGGATTTCTTTTTTTTAGTTTATCTTGCCAATTCAATTTGTCTCGTCAAAATTATAATATATCTTTAATTATACGTAAAACATTGTTCTATTTCTTCTCTTAAATTAATTAATTATAGTAGTTAAATAAAAGACACGCCGCGCCGCCGACGCCGCCGCCGCCGGCTCCAAAAAGTCGGCGCGCCGCCGCCGACTGATTGACCATCGGCGCTCATATCTACCCCGGGCAGGGCGGGAGGGACTGTCAGACTTCTACTGACTACAATCCACAGTGTCCTTCAATAGCCCTTTCTGTTCCGGGGTCACGGCGGCCCTGGCAGGCTTTGGCCCTCTGAGAAGGGGGCCCCGTCATTATGCTGACGATCTTTGAGGCGCGCGTGGGACACAACGCGCCGTCGACCCGGGCTTGGTCCATGGTCGGGCAGCGAGTTGCCCTTTACTCGCTGCCCGGGACCTCAAATGGCTTAGCAGAATCCTGTGATACGTCGAAAATACTGCAGCATTAATATTGAAATAAATGTATGGTAAAGTTGAGGATTAATGTTAGGTTAGTGTGGGAAGATGGATCACTCACTCACACAGGGAGGACGTCTGGGTCTAATGATAACGAACTAAGGGCGATTGTCCACCACCACCGTCATCGGAACGACAACAACAGCCAGCACGCGTAGCATGGCGATTCTATCTCTATTCTACCAAGAAAAGACAAAGTTATTTCATCGTTATTTCTACACAAATCGAATGTTTTTTTGCACAAATATGACACCATTCGTGCACTATTGTAGAAAATAACGTTTATTTTCCATATTTTTTACATTACCATGCTTAAAACGCTAAAAATATTTCTACGTTCTGTCATTTTGTCTATTCTTGCGTCGACAAAACCCCTTTCTACGGCGCCATGCTACGCTTGCAGAACAGAATATTATTTCTTGCTGGGATCAAGATGACGATGACGTAATGCCACGGGCTTTCAATGTTACTCCGTACTAGCTTATGTCCATGGCTTATCTCGCTTTAGTTTAGAATTCGATCGTCCATATGGTGCTGTCTCCTATCATATGAACGTTTTCTTGTGTTTATCCAGTCCTCTTTTTCGCGATAAAGGTACCTACTCTATATCCTCTTGAAAAATATGCATATAATTTTATTTATCTAATATCTTTAAACTAGCAATTCTTGTATATTTATATAGAATCAGGATCTCGGAAACGGCTCCAAGGATTTTCATGAAAGTTACAGATTAGGGGTTTTTCGGCTCAAGGAATCGATTTATCAAGGTCCCAGGTTCGACACAAGCTCGGTTCCCAAGATGTAGACATTTTAAAAGCCGAGCGAAGCTCGGTCAACCAGATATTTTATCTTTATTTGCACAGACTAAAATAATCTATAGTGTTAGTAACAAAACTGCATAACCTATGTTAGTACTTAATACATAAAACAATGCTTTTAGGTACGTTATATACAAAATTCAGGATGATCAAAATTCAGTCGTTTCGCCGTATAAACAAACCCTCTCATTTATAATAAAATAGTTAGGATGTTAGGATAAGATTAGAATACAATTTGTCCTCTTGGGTTCGATTCTCAGTGTCAAGTTGGTGGCTCACACCTTTTTATACAAATGTCTGGTGTAGGTGTTACAGGAGTTTCTGAATAGCAAGTTGCAATAACTTAGCAGTGAAAATGACATGTAGGTTAACGATTATTTTCTGTTATCGATTATGTTTTTTTTTTAATGGCTTTGCTCTCCGCTTCAATCTATAGTCTCGAAGCAAATATGAGACCTGAAATGGAGCGGGTTCACCTGTACCTGGATCTCCTACGCACCAGCGGAACATAGTAAACCTCTTTTGGCGTCAGAGTGCAACACAGGATTGTGGTTGCGAGGCAGTCAGCCCTGGTGGGGCCTACCACCGCGTTTGATGTCGCTGAGCCGTCAACGCAGGTCACAGCCGGTGGTGTTATTGCACGGAGTGTACTGTTTCAGATTTTGTAACTTGCTTTATAATAATGTTACTTACATTCGTTTTCGGTTATATGCTTGGTAACACTCTTTGGACTCATTGGACACCGATATGAGAAAACTACAGTACCCTTCTGTCTTACAACGTGCTCCATGCCGTCTGATCTGCCTTACAATAATAATATACTTGATGACAGGTTGAAGTCCCTGACTTCCAACAGACGGCATCCATCCAGAGATATTGAGTAATAAATCAGTACTAAGTGTAGTAGCATTCATAAATCTTTGACAAACTTGACTACCTCAACGATTTCGTGACAATATGCAAGTGGCAATATCAGTTGCAGTACCTCAATAAATAGTATTCTTTTCGTAAACTGCCGTTTTGTAAAATCGACCTTTAGTTATTCACATATGACAACCGTTGACTTGCAAAACTGCAGGTTCTTTTACTGAACTGGACCTTTTGCTTATGAAATCTCGACTCATAAGTAATTTTAATGATACCGAAATTCTCGATATCACATAACGCAGAAAGTAAGCCCACATTTAGCCGATATATCGTAGCATGAAAGTTCAATAAGGGAAGTTGCGAAAAGTTGAGCAATCACAACGTTGCAGGTCGCAGATTTTGTAACGGCTGTAACCGACGTCGCTGTGCCAGCGCGACGCGGCGACGGCTCGCAAGCCATCGATACGCGGCGGCGTTCCTCGCCTCGGGCGCTGCCGCCGCCGCCGCGTCGCAGCCTCGCTGCGTCCTCTCCGCTGCTGCGGTGTTGTAGTCAGTTATATCACAAAAGGCAAAAAACATATATCCAACTTTAAACAAAAAACGAAGAGTTCTTATGAGAACACTTCTTCTTATTAATCAAGGTTTTATACTGATGCATCGACAGAAAATGTTGAAGTGAATTTCTGTGGAAGGAGCCACCCTGGGCAACGTCCTCGAGTAGGAGGGCCAGCAGGCACGGAAGATAAATTCGTCGTTTTGGTGCGTGCGAGAGCGCGGCGCGGGCGGTGCGGGGAGGCGCGGGGGCGGCGGCGCCGGCGTGCGGAGGCTGCTGCGCTCAGAGCACCTGCGCCCGCGCTCCGTAGCGCCGCTCGCCGCGTGCTCGTGTACCCGCGCCCGCGCACCGGCCCGCGCCGTGCTCAGCGTCGTGACGCCGCCCACGGTATGTGAACCGCCGGTGGCGCGTCGGGGTCGGGCGGCAGCGCGTCCGCCACTGCGCTGCGCCGCTTGCTGGCGCAGTCGGTTGCGCCGCCGGGCCGGTTTTGTAATTTCGCCTGGCGGGTCGTGACGTCACGAGACTAGTTTGACGCGCGTGCGTGACGGCCTGCGCCAGGACGCCCGCGCCGCTGCCGCCCCCGACCTTAGCACCAGTGCATTGACGTGCTCGCTTGTCTCCTCCGCTAGACCTGCTAGTGATAACGATAGTGCATCTTGATTTGAATCGTCTTGCAAAAATGGTTTGTCGAAATGTCCTCACTTTTCATGTTTTATCATTTGTTTTGATATTTCTCATGTGCAACTAAACTTGATTATCATTAACGTTACTTTGTTAGATTCAAATATCTCTCAAAGTATATTGTTCAGTTTAAATGTTATCTAGATACGAGTACTCTTGTCTTTAACGTAAACATGTGTGCTATTCGTATAAATGTTGTAGTATATAGGCTAGCGTACAGTCATCTCATGACCAATTCACTCCTGCGTGTGAGTAAATTATGTGCGCTTATGTCTAGTAACGACGTGTTCGGCGAGCTTCATGTGCACGTGTGTGCGTGCACACTTTGACGACCGGGCTCAGCGGCAGAGCCTTTTTGTAATTTTATTTTTCCTCCTTCAGTTCAGCGATGCAGCTCCACGCAAGCAATTTTTCGATTGGACAAAGATGGTGTCTTTATTTAATGCGTCAAGATTATGCATCGATAGGTATCATTATCAATAAATAACATTGTAAATTACTACGAAGAATATAATAATAATGCTAAATACATTGATAGTGAAGATATTTTTGATGGATATTTCCTTATTCAGGAAAGTTTGTATAAGGGTAGTTCAAGAGTTTTGTTGACATTTTTATTTATTCTAAAACGACGGTTGCGTTACATAACATTGATATGTCTAGTCTACAAGAACACAATCAGCCACTCATGAAGAACATTTTTCGGGTTCGAAGAAATGTTAACGATGATTTCAACGAGTGATGGGTGTTTTCAAATTAAAGATAGTGTTTGTTTAATGCAGAGGTAGCTTTAGTACCTTTTAATTTTTTGTTGTTACTATCATAAAGAGACAAAGACCAAAGTTTTATATCGTGAAAAATTCCTTAATGCACACTCGCACATACTTATTATACACATATAGCAGTCTGATGTTGGTCACTTTCAAGCATCTGTCTCGGCTATATCTCCGTCTCGTTCGCGCGCTCGGGCCTCAGCCTCCGTAGCAATGCACCGAGAACTCAGTATCCTCTCAGTACTGAGCACAGCTTCTGAACCAATACGATTCTTTTTGTCTTTTTACACAATGGGAATGAAAGCTAGGTTTAGTGTGTACAAGAGGTGCATGCATGCTTTAAACACTGTCTGTGTATTGGTATTTTCCTGTAACAATACAATTTAAGTTGTCAGATTTAGATGTTGACTTCGACTGTAATAAAAGCAGTTTTTCCAAACTGTTACAGCCAAACGTTAACCTTGCCGTAACTGATTTGTTTGTAAATAATTGTTTACTGACGAGTTTGACAAGCACGTGGATACAATAGTTACCAGTTTGTACCGTTCGGTGGTGCGTCTCGTTTCGTTCGGCGCCGGCCGGGCAGGGGGCTGTTGAACAAGTTCGGGCGCTTCTCGCCGATCAGGTGCCACTTGATACTCGTTCTTTTCTAACTGGATTTGAATCAGCTGTTACTTACTGCTTGCCCTTGGCGTCTTAGATACGCATTACGCACTCATTGCCAAATCTATTTAGGATAAATACTCTTTCCACTAGTATTTTTTTACTGGGCAGGTATATTTGTGTACATAATTTGTTTTGTTCAGGACATGTCAAGTGCTCCTTGGTTTGTAAAAACTCTTATTTGGGTCAGATGGTCGAGACAAGTGAGCGCCTTGCACTGGTTGTTACGTTCTTTGCTATCATTCACTCTGCCACAGGACTGACAAGAGGTTATTTTTCAGAAATTGAAGTCAGGAGAGTCAAGTGTTGAGCGGGGTGCTCCAGTTTGGAGCCTCCGCCCTCACTACGACGTCGCCTATCGTGTCGAGGTACGGCGGTATGTCCGCGTCGGCGTCGCCGTGCGAGGAGCGCGCGCGCTCGCCGCCGTCGCCGGCGCCGCGCTCGCCCGCACCCGCGCACGCCGTGCTCGCCACCATGACCCCGGTGCAGCCCGCGCACGACTACTACCCTCACAAAGTCGAGATGGACTCCGACGACGGCTATCCCCCGGAAGCGCACTCCTACCGCCACTCGCCGCATGAACTGGCAGCATACGCCACCGATAGCAAAGTGCCCGTGCAGCCCGATGTCTACGACCAGGGAATGGAGTCTATGGACGAGAAGACTCCGATAGATTTAATATACGAAGACGAGAAGCAGACCGTGATATACACGACGACCCCGGATCAGAAGCGCGTGGAGATGATCAGCGGCCAGCTGGACGACGGGCAGTTGGTGAGCAGCGGCGGGCAGCTGGTGGACGGCGGCGTGTCCGTGGTGGTGGGCGCGCCCGGCCAGCCCACCGTGCTGGTGCTGGCTGACCACGTCGTCGACGAGCTCGGACAAGTCATCACTATTCCCAGGTAACCCAACTCTTTTAATTCATAAGTAGTGTTGCCGTTGGCAATGTAATGTGGTGCATCTCCACTAATTTTGTGGTACAATTTCATTGCAACTGCTTATTATGTACAATCAACAAAAGAGATGCCTATACGTAATTGCACTTATCCCATCGTTAATTCTTTACATCATAAAAAACCCTGATTGTACCTATATTTTATTGAATTTCGTCTAAATGGCTTTTACTATAAACATCAAATGTATCACATCTTATTTTATAGCTTTGAATTTGTAAGGTGATATGGAAATATCTCGCCGTCTCTGTTGCCAGGTGTCTTTGATAGTGGGAAATTCCACTACAAACGAATATAGAAATTCCGTCAACGAGTTAAATACGATCTTTATAATCTTTTTGTGTTGGTAATATATTGTTTTAATATACATCGCCTAAACAACTTTTTACAACTACTTAGGTAAATTATGCATAATGGATATCTAAATTATGTTGAATAGTACGGTAGATAAATTAATTAATATCGTTTGGTAAGGCGTTAAGGTCGATTCCGTCTAATTAATTCATTAACGTGTTAACACGTGACCGTCAAGATTTGTGTAGTTAGAAACAATAGTGTGTGCAAGTGAGTGGTGTTTGGTTAGAAGAATGAGGTGTTTGTGTCGGAGGTCCAGTGTCGGGTCTTGGGTGTAACGGTTGTGCGGCGCGGGCGCAGCGCGGGCGCGTGGGCGGAGCGACGCGCTCACCTTGAACTTGCCGCGAGAGCCGCGCCGGCCACCACCACACACTGCGATGCTGCGATCTTGCCAAACGTATCGACATCATCTTGCCATTATAATGCTAATCCTAACTCATCTTACCTTGTAATACAAACCTTGTAGTCCTAACTATGCTTTAGGATCATTTTAAGGATTGTTATTGCAAAACCTACAGCTATGTCTGCGGGAAATGAACCAAAGGAGTAGGAATTCCACATTGAAGAGCTACCTCGTGTAGCGTAGGCTTTGATTGGATTTCTGGTTATCAACTCGCCACCTATATAATAAGTATGCTGCATCTGTACTGATTCTTGAATCTGGATTTGTGGTTAAAACACTTCATTCATATATGTATCTTATTGATCAAATAAGATATATTGAATGTTCTTTGTTATACAAAGTCAATTTTCCTAATTTCCATTTCGTTTTTGAAATGTTTGTTACTCACGCTACAAAAATTATGACCGCCGGCCGCTAAGTTTATAGCAACTCGCAACGCTACACTCATAATGCGAATGGATTGAATTTTTAAATCAAAAACATTTCAAAAGCATATGTTTAACAAATATTACTTTAAGAAAAAAAAGGGGAGAATTAGTTAAAAATCTCCATAGACCTTTTTTTCCCTTTTTTTTACGTGATAAAATTTTAAATGAGTCCTCCCACTCCGGGCAGGGAAGGAGGGACTGTCAGACTCATACTGACTAAAATCCACGGTGTCCATCAATAGCCCTTTATGTTCCGGGGTCACGGTAATGAGATAAGTCTCGCGACCCCGGCAGGGTTTGGCCCTCTAGAGGGCCCGCCCCGTTATTAGACTGTAACCTTAACCAATTTTTTTCTTACCCAGAGTTAGTAAAACGTAACTCATCGGCGTCATTAAATACGACGGTTACCAAGTTGAACGTAACCGTCGCAAAAAGCCTCCATCGCCATGTGCTTGCATGTCATTCATATCGCATGTCGTTCGTCCACATCTCGCGGCGCATGTACCACGTGGAGTAAAATTAGTTACGTCTGTTTGCTGCCCAGACAAGTTTCATAAGCGGCACCTGTTTATTAGTTTATTCTAATGTAGATGATACTCGGTCACGTCGTAACCTTTATAATACGATAGCGGGAAAATTATGTGAGTTTACACTTGTTTACCATTATCAGTAATCTAATAATAATATTGAATATTAGCACTTCGCTCGCGACTTCGTCCGCGCGTATTAAAACATAGTCTATGTTACTCGCAGATATTGTAGCTTTCTAATGGTGAAAGAATTTTTATAATCAGTCGAGTACTTAGTATTTGAGTTTATTCATTACAAACAAACAAATTTTTCCTCTTTATAATATTAGTGTAGATAAAGAACTATAATGATATCCAATATACCCTCTATTTCTATACTTATAACAATCAGAATCAAATGACAAATTAGCATACATCTCTGTTCACCTTCTAGATTAATATAAAATTTGAATTCATTCTCAAAACAGCTTACAAAATAGGGTTACGTAAGTAAATCTTGATACTGAACGCTTACGGAACGTTAAAGCCGGGCGACGTCACTATTTCAACACTGTAAGGCATTCGACCGGCTGTCCGTAACTGTCTCCCAACTAAAATCACTTACCATAATCAAGTCTTCCACTAGTTAATCTATAAATTATAGATATGTTATCTCTTTCTACAACCAGTTTTTGGAATATATTAAGAAAATGGACTTAAAATAGGAGGGAATCTATTTCGTGCCCATGAGATGTCGTGCGTGAGAATGGCGGGCGTATGGAATTGACCAGAAATATTTTTGTTTTTGATTCAATAATACGAGTATGTTGATTGCGTTTGAAGACGTTTTAGTAAAATGTGGTCAATGATGACTTTGTTATTGTCTGATTATGATTGTATTGTATTGATGATCATCATGATTTGATGAAAAGTGTGTTTTGATGGTCCATCTACCAATTTTTATTTGTAACAAATACTAATTCAATAAAGTAACATATCCGATGTTTATCTTTATATTTCATGATTATACGTATAGATATTTTCGAGAGTATTGATGCTGATAAGGGAAATTAAAACGGGAGAGCTCTTAGTAAAAATGAATAAATAAGCTCGATATGGATTGGTAAGTGATAAAAACTCGGCTGTATCGTTTAGGACGGAGCGAGAGGCTGCGGGTCTCACCCGCCGCGCCTCCAACACTTTAATGATGACTTTTTGTTGTACCGCGGTATGCGCCAAAGGAGGCGAGCGACATTTAAGGTTACATTTAAAAAAGTTGTTTTTTTTTTATTATATTCTGCATAATTTTCGTCACGTATAAATTGCAATTGGTTAGAGAAAAAAATACTTCACTAGGACGCATCCCTAATGTGTATAACATACGTACTATATTATGTGGATTTCAAGTCCAAAACACCGTGTTCGGTCGACGATGTATAATGTCCAGCTTCAGTGACATTCAGAATCGCGTCATCTCATGGCTTGGACCGCTGAGGGCGACAAGCCTCGCCATCCTCGCCCCCGCCCCCCCGCGACTCCCGCCCCCCTCAACCCGCTGCAGCCTTATTTTATTGCCTCTCTCGCGTTCGTTGCGAGCCCTCGAGATGAGCTTACCATCGCCCGGGTTCTCGCCCCAATCATTATTTAATGTAATTATTTGGCTGGTAAACTGCTTTTTTTGGAAATCATAACAGTTATGTACACTTTTTATCGGGCGGCTTCGACTTTAGTCGGTTTCACGAAAGTTGCCATACCTATCGTGAACTTCACTTTGGTTTTAATTGTAAATTAATTTCTTTTAATATTTTAAAGGCTTATGTAATTTTGAATTTGAAAGGATGCGTTGTTATTTGTTATTGTTTATGATATGTGATCTAAATAACAGAGAAGTAATAAAAATGGTTTCAGGCATGATGTGGTAAAAATACTAAGAAGCAACAAATGATTGTCTTGGACGATTGAAATAAATAAATATGGGATAACAGATCAATAATTTCATTTAATTGATAAATAAGACTTACTCAACAAATTGATATATGTACATATATTACTTGTTATGGAATGAATGCAGTCTACGATGCCATCCATAAAAAGTATTGTACATTTATAAAATAAACTGTTTTTAATGCCTTATTTCATCTCGTTTCAAAAATTAGTATCTTTTTCGTAGCTGCACAACATTAGTTCTCGTACTTCAGTATTATGTGTGTACAGCTCTAATACTGATACATATATTTATGTTGTAATGTAAATTAATACTGTATGTAACAAACAATATTCATCTGGCAAAGAATCGAACCTTGTACTACGTTGGGTACGTCGAGAAGTCAATAAACTCGTGAAAGCGCGAGATATTGAAAGCTCTTAGCAAAAGACATCAACGTGCGCTCCAGCACACTCCCGTAGCGGTGGGACGCGGTTCGTAGCACTCACTGAAAACTATGATTAATTGTCTGTATTTTTATTTTCATGTTGTTATGTTAGATTTTTTTTCCAAAAATTACTGTTTTTTTTTTTCATAGAGGTCTGATATTTTATTTGTTAAATGTTGTTATGCTAAAAACTTTTTCCAAAAATGTTTTTTTTTTCGTAGAGGTCCGACGTTTTCCAAAAAGTTTCATTTTTTTTGTAAAGGATACTAATGAAGCCATGTATAGTATGTTACAAAAATGCAGAAAAAACCCTCTCAGTTTGCTCACCACATATTGAATAGGCACTGTTTTCAAACTCAAAGATCAGTGTGTCCTTTAAAAATTAACGATCATCCTTTCTACCTGATGCCGCTGTCCGAGTGCAAATAAAAAACGGTTTCCCCGCGTAAAGGGTTCACTTCCCATCACATGGAGGTTGAAGGTACCCAAACGCACACACATACAAACACACACAGTCACACACACGTTGCTATGTAACTTTAGGCACCGACGAGCCAGCGTCCGACAGAAATCTCAACGGGGGATAAAATTTCTTCAGAACTAAAGAATATTGTGGATCGATTGATCGAAAATAAATATTTCTTTTTTTTAGTGTTCGTATACTTGTATCGATTCGATTTTGTTCTGATTTTTATTGGTTTTCTTTATTAAAAGATGACGTAGCACGGAATAAGATACAATTTCTACAACTTTTGCTTTATGACGCAGTTTGGTTTTGGATAACCTATGTATGTACTCGTATATTTATTTATGAACAATATTAAGATTGAATGTTTTTAAAGGTCATAAGAATAAATAAGGTTTAAACACAAAACACTTTGTATAAAACCAGTGTTTACGCGCATAATTGTTAACGTCATCGTATAACCACTATATTTTTATAATATAAAGTCAATGTTTTTCGAAAGGGAAGTATCACATCCACACCCAGAAGTAGATAAATATTTCATTCTTTTTTTTTTGTAACCACGACTACACAACAGCAAATCCATTATAGGATTTTATTATCTTACATCAAGGTTAGGAATCGAACATCAACGATGGTGTAGGGGCTCAGCGAGAAATGAAAATGAGTTCTATGGCTGTAGAGCTTAGGACTGAAAATACAACGACCAACCAGGAAGGGAAGTTAAATATTCATAGAGATACGCAACTTTTTTTGTGAGTTCGGGGATTCCTTTGTGGTTAGCCTCTCTTTCGTGGCCACATTCAATCCCGTTGTTTACCCTTTGTACATAGTGATTGTGCCGATAATTAAACGTGCTCTTATTAAAGACTGACCAATTAATACTAAAGTCGTTTTTAAATACATTCCATTTAAAGGTCGTTGTTTATTTTTATCGTCACTAATTTAAAACCAGTTTGTTTGTGACAATCTCACTTTACATCTGAAGAGATTATGGCCATTTCTGTGGTCTTAGCTTGTGATAAAATAAAATAACAATCAGTGACTATAAAACGTTCTTGCTTTGATATTGAGCTTTCATGTACAGAGCGTGCTTGAATTAATTTTATAAAGAAACTCGTCCATTATTTCAGTCATCGTGTATGGCACGCAGGTCGTCGTTATTTTTGCCCAGTCATGATTTAGGTACGCTAAGGCTGTACTCTATAGTGGCCTCCTGTAGCGCCAACAAAATACGCGTTTGGCTTCAAGATCGATTGATCACCATATTACAATTTTATTTTTAAATCAACATTCTCAGAAATTACGAGGAGCGGCTCACCGTTAATTAGAATGTTTCTGTAAATTGCCGCGCGACTTTTTCTGTTTGATTGCGTTTGTAAATCAACAATGTGGTGTGTAAGATCATCCGATATCATTCTATCGCGACGTTGATGTAATAGTTAATAGCTGAAGGCTTTGTTCAAGTTTAAACCAATGTTACTGTCTACACAGTTCAACTGCGGAACCTTTATTGTTGATAATTATGAGATAACAATAATAACCTCTGACAATAGTTACACTAATTGTCTAATTGTTGCGTTAATTTATAGACTGTTTTATTTTTTAAATCTTTCCCAAGAACACTTAAGTATTTCAAAATCATTAAACAACTTTGCATAGATAGGTATCTATAATCATTGAATCGTAAAATCGGAGAAACTGTTTATTCATCACATTGACATCGATGTACACACACAATGATACGTTGCGCCTGAGTGCGTGGAGGCTGTCCGTGTGTTGTAGCTTATTAGTGTGATAAAGACGGAACATGCTATTGATCTGAGTGACAGAGAGAGACGGACGTCAACAAGGCTAGCTTTACCTTATAAGTATATGAATGTACGTTTTTATTAACTTGATTCGTTATACGGCTCGCCATTATAATAATGTATGGGTACATATAATCTCAATTCAGGCCAATTTTAAGATTATCGTCTTCTAAAAAAATATTATTTTCTGGTTGCCGTTTCTGACAAAGCATAAAAATAAATATATATTCATTCGATATTTTAAACATATTGGTTAAGAATCTTTAAGGTTCAACAAACCTTGGAATTCTTCTGACTATGCTCAATAAACATCAAGATTATAGTTTACCGAAAGTTTTCCAACACAAAATCTACCAATGAACTTTAGTTAGTTATTTAAAAATAGTTTTAGTTACTTAAATTATATATTATAAATCAGTGCTTTAGGCACGTCGAAATATAGAGGGTATGGTCAATAAAAACCGTTATCTGTTAGTGAACGTCTTTTCAATATTCTAAAACATTATCTTCCATAGTAATAAATTGTGAAGTAAAGTTATGCCAAAGTTAATCCGTAAAAATGTTAGGTTAATATCAAGATTACACTGGTTGTAACTTAAGATCGCGTTTATTAATAAGGGTGTTAGTGATGAACACCATCTTCCTGTATTTCATCAATTTATACTACGATTACCAAAGTGACCACAATCATCATCATCATCAGCCTGTATTCTTCCACTGCTGGACTTTGGCTTCTCCCAAGGTACGCCACTAAGCCCGGTCTTGAGCTTTCCTCTTAGAGTGACCACGATGAAAGCGCAGAATGCTCTTTTATTACCATAAAATATACAGATAATATGAAAAAAAGGGTCAGCATCATTTCCCCTGCATCCTCTTTGAAAAACCGGTCAAGTGCGAGTCGTACTTGCGCACGAAGAGTTTCGTACCCTTATCTACTTTTATAACGGCAAAAAAAACATGTATGTGGTATGGGTGCCCCCTTAAATATTTATTTTATTCTGTTTTTAGTATTTGTTGCCTTACATGTTTATTTTATTCTGTTTTAGTAGGTATTGTTGTTTTAACGGCAACAGAAACATTATCATCTGTGAAAAGTCCAACCTTCTAACTGACAAGTTATAGGATATATAGACACATGGACAGCGTAGTTGTATGTACAAGTTCCAAAAATCTTCGGACGTTTATGATTACACCAAAGAAAACACCACGCTTTACACGATTTTATATTTTTCATTTCAGAGACTTAATAAGAGTCTTAGTAATAGGGCTCCTTTAAACCTTTGAGTACAGAACTCTAAAAAGGTATTAAAAAGTAGGTATACAATATACATAGTTATGCTAGAATATCTCCGTCTCAAAGTCTTGAGACATTTCATTGACGTGGTCTGTTATGAGGCCAATGTTCTATAGTGGACATTTATGGGTCGATATGACATCACGCGGCACTATGAGATACCTTATATATTATATATAAGGTATACGTATAATAATATGTAGATCCTGGAACTTGGAAAATTATTAACGCCTAGAAACATTTACTTACCACCACAAAGTTTTATGAATAGAAAAAACGGTATTGTAAAATTGTTTATATTTGTACATTTTAATTAATTAACATATAGTCAAAATTTGGATGAAGAATGATGTTTTTTTTAGCGTGTAAAAGTCATCAAATGAGTCCTCCCAGCCCGCGCAGGGCGGAAGGGACTTTCAGACTCGTACTGACAAAAATCCACGGTGTCCTTCAATAGCCCTTAATGTTCCGGGGTCAAGGTAATCAGAAAAGATAAGTCCCGCGACCCCGGCAGGCTTTGGCCCTCTAGAGGGGGCCCCGTCATTATGCTGACGCTCTTTAAGGTGCGCGTGAAACAACACGCGCCGTCGACCCGGGCATGTTCCATGGTCAGACGGCGAGTTGCCCTTTACTCGCCGCCCGCATTCCCGCGCAAGAATGATGATGAGAATGAAGGACGAAAGGTTACTTAGTTTTCATATAAACCTTTGAACCTGTGATTCAAAGGTTTTCATATAAACCTTTGAACCTGTGATTCAAAGGTTTTCATACCCAACTAAAATTAATTTTGATTGATTTGATTTGAAGTATTGATTGTATTCCAAAGGGGTCTAAAACTTCACTTTATCAGGGTCATAATATGAATAGCACTAATACTATTTTTCGTTTTATGAACTGTAAATCACTTCATATTTTGATTTCATTAGACCCATTGTTTGAAAATTCGTAAAGTCGACATACTGTTAATTCATAATATTAACACTGTCCGTGAGCAATTGACCGTTTTGCAAAGTCACCATTCGTATTTTTATTTTATTGTTTTTCACTCAACTCACTTTTTAGGACTAGATGTATCAATCTCTAGATGTAATGATGATTTAATAATATAATATAATATTCCACAACTATCACACAACGCCATCTAGTCGCAAGCTACTTATATATTTCTAAATACATACATATTATAGATAAATTACACCTAGACACAGAACAAATGATCGTGCTCATCACACAAACATTTGTCCTGAGTGGGATTCGAACCCACGACCCCCGGCATAGCAGTCAGGATGACTTACCACTAGACCAACAGACTAGTCAAATGATGTAAGTTGCATACCTACTCCATGGGAAAAATCCATGAGCTTTATTATTAGTATTTAAATGTTGATGATTTATAATATTTCGTAACTGTTAACACCTTGCAACTATTTTGGACATAATATAGATGAGTCATATAGAATGCCACAAATGGTCGATGCATTTATAAAGTAATTAAGTTATATTAGCATTTCGGCACTGTTAATTCAATATTGATGTAAATCGACATTATTGTAAAAGCTATTTTATTAATTAAACAATACAGTATTTTTTCAGCTGGTGACATAATTATCGCTTTTTGAAATTCAAATTATATATTAGCTTACTGTGACTTATTGCTTCCATAAATTACTTCATATAATTGGGTTCGATTAAATAGGAATCGGACGGCGACTTCGCCTCATTATAATTATTAATCGACTCGTGCAAATATGTTAATTTCTGTAATTTGTTAACGCCTAATACCCTGTACATTGCAGTCTTTTTGCTTTTTACATTACTTTTTATTTTTATTTGTTCAACAGCTTTTGATGTAGAAGTACAGTATTTATTAATACCCAGATTATGCATTTAAACTTTTGCATTAATTGCTTTTAATGAGTCAGAAGTATCAGAACTACAAGAATTTAATAACAATATCGGCTGCATTTTGGAAAAAGTTCATTTTAAAAATCATGGGAAATAATTGATTTATGTATATTAATATATCATTTGCCTAATGAAATCACAATAAATGAGACTCATTTATTTCAGGCAAGATATGTACATAAAAAAAAAACAAAACTACTAATTTAGAGTTTCCAAAATTACAGATGAAACCTATATAGATATCAAATTTATACCTATAGGTCTCTATTATAGTCCGGTTTAACGACACAACCACTAGAAAACAATGTTTCACAATACCAAAGTAATAAAAATAACATAAAAAGCCCGAACTGGCGTCTCCAATGAAAATGCCTATAAACGTAAATCGCTCTTATCTGACGAAGATAGCAGTAAGTACGTAATAACTGTTAATTAGGAAAGTGCAGTATACACTATTGGACGACGTATATGTATATAATATACATGTAGGGTATATTCCCAATGTGTACATCCGCATCGTAGAGCCCATTGTGTCGACCTTTCTCATACTTTATGCATAATAAAGAAACAGTAAGGGCCACTTCTGTCATTGCGTGTAAATATCGGTGAGAAATATTTGGAAACGTTACTCGCGAGGTGTAAACTTTAAAAATATATATAAACATCACATTTTATGATAAGTCGTCAGAGATTGTTGCACAAAATATAGTGCGCTATAAAACTTGCGAGTTGTTAAATATATTTTGTCTTATAGTGGGCCTACGTTTGCAAGAACAAAACACGCATAAAGGTTTAATATTATATCATGCATCGCTCACATGATATTAAATTATACATAAATATATATCCACCCTTCCTCTTCGTATCATAAAAAATCCAATATATGTCTTACTCCAAATTACAAATGATATAAATATTTCTGTCCGATTGTTGCCTGTTTTAGATATTTGCCATATATGGAAATTATGACTTGAGTAAGGCATTTAGAATGTTTACATTTTTATTTATACGGAGACGAAGGCGGGGGTGATACTGCTACTAATTTTAGGACGCATTTACTTTAAAAAATGAAACAATGACCAGAAAAGAAAGTTCTTGAAAAGAACGTCTCTTCTTGCCGTAGAAAGGTTCTTTTAATCGAAGAAAATTATTTTTATGATTTGTTATTAATAATACCATTGGCTAACGTTTATTATTCAGTTTCAATATTATGGGTGATTGGTGGTAAAAGTGTAGAATACCAGGAAAAGTTAATACTTTTCCCTTTCAATAATTTGGGTTTATTAAAGTAAATATGTATCGCTAAAATATTGTTTATTTGTAAAATAATTCCACCTAGATACCTGAAGCTATTTACAGTATACCAATGTTCCATGTGCCAGTAACTGTAAACCATTTCTACTTCCTGGAGCACGTGTTATGCAAAATTTCAGCTGTAAATTGATGTAAATGTAATGCATTTCTGATACCGATTCATAATTATTGCGTTTGTATCTACTTTACAATTCTCGTGGACAGTTAACATAAACTATTCGTTATCTGTGTAATTGGAACTCGATAAAGGCGGCAAAAATATATGTAAATTGTTGGCGCTGGTAAAATGTAGGGATAAATGACTTTATACTTCGACTGAGCTTTTATATTTGGAATTCCACCTGGAATAATGAAAATAGTGGATAATAATGAAAAACAAACGTTCGTATGATTTTGATATGCACATTATAATATCGTATATTTGCTAAATAAATGCCTGCCTAAATAAATAACAACAATTTAGTATGTCAAGCATCTTTAGATATATGATCTTTTCTTGGAAACCCCTGAGGTCGTTATAAATAAAAGTTAACGATGAATATTTTTTTGGAAATAATGTAATCAATTTCCCCCGTCTTGTAAAACATGGATGTAAGAATAATTTGATTTGCGAGAGAAAAAAAAAATGTTGAAGATTGTTGCTTGAGATTGTTGAACGTTCCAAGGTATAGCAATGAACCTTATCTAACGTAAGCGTAGGCGATTGTATATGTAATTATATCTAAATATGAACTAATGGATACCGTGGTCTTGCCGTGGTCAATTTAATAGTTGATCGATGTCTGCTAATTGTATACAGTAGGAATATTTTTGTAATACCTTCTAGTTAACAATTTACTCTTTATAATTATGATTCTTTGGTCAACTGGACCCAATCTTTAGAATGGCTCGACTGGACCCGCTGTCTAATTTCATTTTAGTACAGTCAGGGAGAAAGGCTGAGTCTTTGAGTTTTGTGGTTTCACATTTCACAAGTATTTACATTAAACCTCACTGAATTGCGCTTTCTTATATTTTGACTAACTAATTTTGTGAGTGACTGTCTCCACCTGGGCGCTTTAAACAATAGTTTCTTTAATTGTATTTTTATTGGTTGACTGGATTGAGTCCAGAAGTATATATGTATATATGGCAAACATGGCAAAGTGGGCCTACGGGTCCAGAAGCAACTGGGTCCAGTTGACGACTCCACATTTTTGTTGATGGGATAATTCATCTCGTTGGTAGTAGTTTATATCAGGTTACAGATACCTATTTTTATACTTACAGTGAGAATAGTCATTGATTACTAGTCTTTAATTACTGTGAAAGTGTCAACGGGCTTTGTTACAGCTTGATGCATGAACAAATTTTAATTCAAATTTCTTTAATTTAACTAAGGCTGAACTTGACCCCCATTAATATGTACTCGTACTTAAAGCGGTCAAGAGTTCAGCCTAAGGGTCAATACACACAGAGACGCGCAATGCGGCGCACTCATTTCAATAGAGGGACTCAAAATCTAACTATATTTACTACACGAAAAGATACACATTGGCGCCGCGCTGCGTCGTCGTGACTTCGTTAGTCGCGACGTAGCGCGGCGCCAAACGCACTTTTAAATAGCGACTCATAATCTAACTATACTTAGAAATACTATACAACAAAGAGCGTCAGCAAGATGACGCGGCCCTCCCTCTAGAGGGCCAAAGCCTGCTGGGATCGCGGCACTTATCTTATTGTCGCGGCCCCGGAACATAAAGGGCTACTGAAGGACACCATGGATTTTAATCAGTACAAGTCTGACAGTCCTCCCGCCCTGCCCGGGGTGGGAGGACTCATTTGATTTGGTATTGTCGTTACATCGCGTCACGTCGCGTCGCGTCGGGTCTGGGTGTGTACTGACCCTTAGTTACATTAAATTAAACACTGCCTAGTTGACGGCCACATATAGCTACTGAGCTATGAAAGTAACAAGAATTTATAGAATAGGTCATGGTCGAAATAATGACAACTCAAACTTACTTGATTTAATACGAAAACGTTCAGAGAGGATGCTGAAAAATATCACATATTCCCCGTAGTTTCACCCCACTGCTCGACATCTATTGACCGTAGCGTGATGTTTTTTAGCTAATAACCTTTCTGGATAAAAGGTCTATCCAACACAACAAGAATTTTTGAATTCGTACCAGAAGTTCCTGAGAAAAGCGCGTTCAATCAAACAAACTCTTCAGTATAGAAAAGTCACAGATTTATTATTTTAACATCGCATCGCGTCGTCAGGTTTACACCCGATAGGACTATAAGGTTAAATACATTCTCTCTTATAGCTCGACAGTCGACCTCGAGAGCAGGGTGTACGGCCGGGGTCCGAACTGACGACGACTTTGTGGCAAGGACCGAGACAAGGGCGCGCCTCTCACTCGCCTACATACGTCACACGAATGTTTTTCGGATGCCAATGTAATTATTAAAGTAATCGATATTTGTGGACTGGACTTGCAAAATTGATGAAGTATGTTTTTATGAATTTTTAAATTGAACCATGATTTTTAGGGTTCCGTAACCAAAGGGTAAAACGTGACCCTTTTACTAAGAGTCTGCTGTTCGGCTGTCTGTACGATGGCTGCATCTCATGAATCGTGATAGTTTGACAGTTTAATTACAGACGACGTATCCTGCCTGTCCTGTAGCCGACTTTACCACAAAAATAATTTTTGGTGGTTTTCACACAACAACAGTGATTTTTTGTGATTTTGCTGTTTTTTATAGTTTGGTACGGAACCCTTTGATAGTTCGACTCACACTTGTCTGGTTTTTTATCCAAGAAGTTGAGTTCCACTTTTACATTTAGTAAACATAGTTAATCATTATCTGTAGGGTTGTCACTGGCCTGTTATATTTATTTAATAAGATCTGATTTATAATACGGTTTTTCACATACATTTTTTATACCTTGTAACAAGCAGGAAGTTTTAAAATAAACTATCACTATGCACTTGAATACTTGGCATTCCAACCGTAGTGTATTATGAAGGCGAAGTTTTTGTATGTATTATAATACATAATCTTCGCAGACGTAAACATGAGCGTACAGATGAGTAACCATCGTACATAAATAATTAATCCGTTAGCAATTAATAAAACAACTACTTAATTAATTATCTACGTACTAAAAAGATTTTTCTAGTGCCCTGATTGGAATTCATTTGAGGTTTCTGTAACATGTCTTCTTCCATAATTCTCGATTACAAGTCGTTTCTCTATATCATAATAAATATTTATTTGGTCTTTATAAATAACCCATTAATACTTTTAAGTCATACATAACGTAAACATCATTAATTACCAGTTTAATCTTTATGAATAACAACTAAGAAGAGACGTTATCATTTCTCAGTTGCTTAGAAAATTATAAATTATATATGCGTTTTGTGAGAGTCAACTAACTGCGGTATAAAGTACGTAGAACATAGTAATGTTACTGATGTTAGTAGTCTATCTAACAATAAATTATTAGGGATTGTCTGCTAGCCACATAGCCATCGTTAGCTCGTCTGTCCATTCCATAGATTGCGTATCATTTAATACAATCTTTCATACCTGCTACTGTATTATAGAGCTTTTTTCTTTTTTTGTACACATATATGAACTTATTTACTTTTTATACAAATCAATGGCCAAGTATACCTTTAATTTACCGTTAATTGTTAAATAAATAACAACGTTTTTATGAACATCAATACGAAGGAATTTTTAAAGTTTTTATCGGCTGCCTACTTGGTAAAGATAAAGTTTATCTTTTAAATTGAATGCAATCTATGGATGGACGTTGTGTTGGATCATTAAGCGAATACTTGGAGTACATTAAAAAAAGGAAAGCCTCAAGGAGCGATATGGAAGGTTTTTTGTGTGGCGCAGTGGGTTCCGTACGCGCCAGTGACGCACATACAAGGAGTGGCGATCCACCACGTCCGCCGCGTCGCGATGTAAATGATCCCCTTGAATAATGTATCCCTTTCCCGGCCATCTCTCTTCTGCCACCAACGTATAAGGCACACGACAATCAACCGTTACTTCTAACTGCTCTCCTTCTATGTCTGCTTATAATGAAATAAGCAAATTGTCTTCGCCATTACAATAACCACGTTTGGATTTTGTAAATTAGTATAGTTGCTGCTGTACTTAGTTCTTTCATCCTTATCCACCTATAATTGTGGGCATTTACAAATACAAAAGTTTTAGAGGATGTGTAGTGCCTGTTCTTGTATCTTTCACCCGAAACCTCAACGAATTTATGTTTTTTCTTTTTGCGTGGTAAAGTCATCAAATGAGTCCTCTCACCCCGGCAGGGCGGAAGGGACTGTCAGACTTATACTGACTAAAATCCACGATGTCCTTCAATAGCCTTAATTTTCCGGGTCACGGTAATGAGATAGGTTCCGCGACCGAATTCAGATGATGTTTAACAAAAATATAGTTTTTAAACTAGATTAAAACATATTTTCATCCCATGGGACAGTTACCCAAATCCACACGGTCAAACCTGTGAATATAAGCTAGTAGAATTAACATAATAGGTTCGTAAAACACAAGTGACATAGCAAGTAAACACTTGAATAGTTAAGAGCTAAGTGCAAAGTGTGTTATTACGTAGGTGCAATGATTTCGCGTTCTTCAGTGCCGAGTTCACGGCCTTCAGACCTATTCAAAAGGTTGCATTGTACATCAGTTTGTTGAAACTACAAGTTATTGTTTAGTTCAACTTTGTTCCGGTTTACGACTCAATGAAAAATGTAAAGACGACCAGCTGGTGACTTGGCTCACATTATTGTTACGTGATTTGAATTTATATTATTTTCTTTACATAATTAGGTTTAGTTCAAATGATCCGCTTCTCGTGCCAATGCTTTGTTTACGTGAGGATTTGATCATTAGGATTCTGGATGCTGTGTATTATATTTCTAGATTCAATAATTTTTAGTCTAAGCTCATTTAGTACAAACCTATAGGTTACTTTCATTGTAGGTTTCAAGATTTGAAAGCACAATCCTTTATAAGATCCCACATCCCTATAAACTTCTGCGAAATAATGACGATATAATATCTTAAATGTTGTTTGTTTAAAGTCTAGAATATTTATGTCTTATAAATATTCTAACAGCGATATAGGTTATTATGAAACTTTGCAAATAAAACCGTCTATGATCTCAGCGAGGCGCTATTTCATTTATATTTAGTGTAGGATCGCGCTGACTCATTTTTAGTTGCGGAAAACGAATTCGTTATTTTACTATAAGCTAATAGGCACACTAGAACACCATTATGCTAATGAATTGAAGAATTGTACGTAACTATCAAATTATAAAAACGTAACATTACTTGATGGCAGGTTAGAATATTACTAATTTGTTAAAAAAATCAAGACCGTGGGTTTGCTGTCCAAATTCAATCGTTTATTTATAAGATTCATACCTCGTCACGATTTGCGAAACGGAATGCTCTATCTCGTCATGAATATTAAATAAAATGTTTATAGTAAATGGTTCAACATGAATTGAATTGATTAGGTATTATGACGCATGTAGTTGCCCTTAGAAAAGCATCTGGCTTGTCTAGAATTAAGAGGCGATATGCCCTAGGAGCGGGCCGGAATACCACCGGTGTCGCATTAGATACAGCCGAGACATTGTATTCAAGTTGAAGTGCAAATGATTGTATACTCTATTATCTTTTTCATTGATACGAGAATTGCGGAGTGTGGTGTTAGGCTGGGCGCGCGAGCGGGTCACGACTAAGGCGCACGCGCGTTCGTGACCTTGCCGCGCGCGCCTCGCAGAGGTCACACTCTTGTGTTGATGCACACCACGCTTTCCATATTTTCAAGCGCATCTTGTAACGACTGCAAGCAATCTTTAGAACATGATTTTCTTGGTATTAAAAGTTAGGGGTTAATACGAAGCATTTTAGAGTTATATCGTGCGGTATGCCTAATGCCTAGGTACCTAGTTGGTATATTAATTGTATTGAAATGTAAGTTTGTCTATCACTGCTTCATTATTTACTAGATAAGTCATGATTATGATATGATAAGTTTATTATTCTTCTGTCTGAACACCATTGTGATTACCGTACCTTATTTGCAGTCAAGTGGTTTCAATTAATTTTACTTACAACGGTTCCGGGTCGATGCCTTACATTGTTAGTTAGGTATCTTTACTAGATATCAATATCTTAAGAATGGTGCTACTGATATTTAACGTGCATTATAAGAAATTATAGCTGTACTTGCAATACCGAAGTGACATATTTACGCGAATAATAGGAGAAAAGGCACTGGCGGAGGAATGAGAAATGCCGCCATAACAGGGCTTTGCGCACTTTCTCCAGACGAGGCTCTCACTCGCTGCGTCGTCGTCGGTGCACCCTTTACTGAGTACAGTTAGCGTGAGGGCTTTATGAACAAATAATTAATTAATTATAGTCGTCGTCATATTATTATAATTATGTCCATATTTATTTATATCTGAGTACATTGTTATAATTTATTTATCAAATATTACTTGTATGCATATATAGTTTTGTATGATAAGTATATATTTTCAAATGTATTCGTATAAAGACATTATAATTATAAATAGCCATAGTTAGATGTAGTAGTTTTAATTGTTCCGTATTGTACTGTTGTACCTATTCCAACTGCTTCTCCTTTTGACTGGTTGACTGGTAGATAATGCCTTGTGGCATTAAGTCCACCTTATGTACCACATTGTACTTAAAAGTTTAAATAAATAAATAAATTGCTTGTATCATTTATTAGCTTTTTGTGTTCATTGGTTATCATCGGCCCAAAGATCAGGTTACTCGCACCATAAAGAACAAATTATAGATGGCAAACGGAAAAGGTTTCAAATTATTTACATTTGCAAAATAAACTTAAATAAAGATTATTATTTGAACAACATTTTTCTCGTGTGCTTCGTAACCGACTGAATGAATCATAGACGATTAGTTAACTCGTTATTGCTGTTAGACGGACCTGAAAGTCGAAGTAGGTATCTCTGACGACTTGGTGAGTAATATTTTACGTCAGATGACAGATTTTACCTGTACCCTTAGCACGAATTTTCACTCTTTTACTTAACAGTATTTACAGCGTTTCTTGTATGAAAAAATGGAACAGCGCCTCTGGTGTGCGAAGCAGGAACTAATGTTTTCCTCAAAAATTGTCAATTTGAAATAGTCAAAGTTCCAGTTTACTTTACGTCTCGTATTATACTGAAAATTCGTGCTATGGTTACTGGTTTCAAAATTATACGACAAAAAAAAAAGAAATAAACTGCTGCTTATTTTGTTGATAGCAAATTAGCTACGTAGTAAATTGATTGCGGAAATGTGTTATTAGTGCTGGATGTCATCTCTCGCTAAATAAGAAGCTGCCTAAGAATTTTGCAATGACTAAGTGCGAGTCGAATTAAGTGGAAGGAAGTTACGTTTCTACGCATGTCGGTATTACCTGATGTTATACGACATTCTTAAGTTGCATTCGCAATCAATTCTATAAGTTAAGGCGAGGTTGCAGTACAGATTTAATGGGGATGACAACTGGGGAACTAATGGCGCTAGTATTAGCTTGTTGTTCCAAGCAACGTCATTGGTTCAAATCAGTTCAAATCTTAAAGGTAATTCAAAATAGTACTACGTCATTGGTCGGATTAGGACTAAACTATGGTGGCGCCATCTACAATTAGCTTTGACTTGCCTTCCCCATTAAGCGCCTCACTGCCCTCAAAAATGTAAGCGCTTTATTAATGCCTGAATTTTGTTTATTTATTTTTTTAATGTAATCGTAAAAACGAAATTTTAAAATATGTTTTCAATATTTACTTTAAAATAAAAAGCTCTATCTATTGATTTAACTTTAAATAAATTCATGATGGAGTGATTCCATTCCAAACAGTGCACGTTTCAAATTTAGTTTCTTTAACTTTTTTTTACCATACCAATTATTCTAAATCGTTTTTCTATATTTATGATTTACTTGATGATTTGTTCAATTTATGTGAAACGAATTTTATTGAAAATCTTATTTTTTAATTAGTCTCAAATGAGAAGCAATTGATATTTTTTCTTTATTTCATGAGTCTTTCAATTGTAAAACATGGTCATTTCATAGGAACTACGTGCTGTGATCATTAGTAGAAGTACCTATATAAAAATTAAGGCTCCGTATGTTTGTGTAGTTTGGGATCGAATAGGATAGGTGGCGCCATGTAAAACCGGGGCGGGTCACTAGAAATATGTGTACTCAAGTCGGGATATATTATGTAGATAACTTTCCTTTAAGATATAATAAAGTTGTAGTAACATTTTAAACACTTACTTATAAGGTTATTTTTTAAAAATTGCATACATAATAAGACAATTAAAGATCAACAAAAGCAATAAAATCATATATTTGCGTTTTAGACTTACCTATATTCAAACCTTGAACTTTACGAATGCAAAATCGAATGGCGAGCGGACAAAAATATATTTTTGATATTTATTGTTATATTTTTACATACTTACACTTGATATGCAATTTTGAGTAAAGGTCTTAAAACCATATTGAGGAAATAACGTTAAAAGTATTTTTATATACACCAGGAACAGTTCCAATGAGAATAATAAATTAAATATATAAATAAAAATATTTATAAATGTAACAATATGTAGAAAGATGAATACACTAAATATAAATTAAATTGACTACAACTATTTACTCAGTTCAATTACAGACTCAACAATTCTCAGTTTCTTGCATTGTAAGCTAAGAACACAGCACATAAAATTATACGAACGTATTTTGTTACAAAGATAAAGTAAAAGCAAAAACAGAGCGAAACATAAATACTTGTCGAAATACTTTTGCAAATGAGTTTTGTAAATCATGAAAGAAAAGCGCTCACCGTTACCGCCGTACTTGGTCAAAAGTTGTAATGAGCGCCACAAATGGTCTCGTCCGAGGCACGTCCACAGCTTGCACACGCTAATGTTCCTCATTAAATACTGGAACATCAATTTGTATCTGCACCACGTAGAAGAGCACCGATGCCATCCATTTTTATTACGCTGCTCCATCGGAACATTCGCAGACGCCGATTTAAAAGAATATCATCTCTTCTTATCTGATGTTATTCATAAAAACGTATTTTATGCAAATCCGTTCATTATTATTCTTGATAAATTATTAACTCCATGATTTCTGTAAATTATCAAGAGTTCAAGGACATTAATGTCATGAATTTATTTCGGAGAGGTTGTTAAAACAAATGAGTGTAGGTATGATGTTTCTAGCCACTGCTAGATGACGCTTAACATAGCATAATTTGGTATAATTAAAATAATATCTTTGATGTTTGATGCATGAATGTAAAACTCGACTGGATATCTCCTAACAAGCAACAGGTTTCGATGCGATAATAAAGTCGATAATTTTTCCGATGCACCCCGCGAGATGTGAGTATTCCGGTTAGTTCCGTTAAGTCTTCAACTAAAGTGGAATGTCCACTTATTACTTTACGTTCATATAAAATGTATGTTCCACCCTTTAGTTCAGCTTGCAAAGTTTTCGTGGAACTGTAATCACATTAAAATATTCTGAATTAAATCCAAGAGTAATATTTTTATTTTATTTTCTATTAATTTATTATTCATTACAGTAATTTAGGTAGAGTTTACTTTCTTACTATTCAACATTTTAAATGTTATTGGCTGAAGTATAATATTTAGGTTTTACTTACAGTCCGATTCCCATAACAATATTTTAGCACAACACAAAATAGCTAATTAAGATGGCGCCGCGGGAGGTGTTTTTATGTTCCCACTGCCTGAATATTATTGATGCTGGCTAAAGCTTTATGTCAATAATATATTGAATTCGGTAAATGTTTACGTTACGACTCCACACTAGGCTATTATTTAATTAAAACGCTCGTATCTGACCTTTGTGTGGAAAAAAATACAATTTTATGTCAGATATCAGATTATGTTTTTGAAAATTAGACGTGACGTTCCGTTTGTGTTTTTTGCTTCGTTTGTTGACCGTGAATTTTTAATAATTGAAAATAGTAGAACCTAAAATTATTTACAGTGATAATTTTTGCTGACTTACTGATTTTTGAAGTGAAAACTTCTTTAGCGGCGTTGTACACTTTTTCTGTAATGGGTAAAAAATTTAAAACTCGCGTCAGGGTCACGTGACCAAAACTCGCGTCAGGGTCACGTGACCCTGATCGAAAATGAGTAAGACGTCATTCAAATTAAAAATAAAACATAGTAACAAAAAAGTTTTCACTTCTACCGGCACTCCTGGAGTGCAACCTTTTTTATGGCTAATATGGTGACAAGTGACATAAGCTACTTCACTTTTCGTAAACAATCGGAATGCACTTATTTTATAGCCCCTAGCTATGGGTGCTATAAGACCTATCCAATTATAAGTAAGCATCCTTTTATTGCTCGAACACGAAATTGTAGCTTGTGGAAGTTTTTACGAATATGACCTTTGCCAAGTGTCTGTTTATTGACGTGTTTTGCAATAAACAAATAAAATTATTTGTTATTTCCGAAGCTGTGTGGGAATTTTAGCTTCGCTGAGCTGAATGGCAGTAGCTGATGGAGATTAGACTCGCAGTAGTCGCGTCAAATGACGTCCTGCGTCATTTAACTACACCCTTTTAAGCTGAACTTACTCCAAGTAAGCAGATAAAATTTATTTTTAAACTGCACACATAGATGTGAAGCCAACAGGTTCTGTACTTATGCTTGAGCCAACATATGCAATATGCAATGTTTGATTCGTTATGGATTTGATTATAAATTCGCTAAGTAAAATTATTTTGAGTATTAGTAAGAAGAATTTTGTTTTTGTTAGATCAATCTTATCTTTAAATTATGTCTAATTTTTAGGTTCTTAATTAAAACCATTTCATTTCACACAATCTTTTCAATGCAGTCTTTATTATTTTGTACATACAAGTACATTTATCTATAGGTGGATATACGTAATATCTTGTCTGACCTAAGTTTGATCGATCACGTCGTGTTGATAATCTGATGGTTTCCTTGAAGGTAAAAAACTTAGGTAAAGTAAACTTACTTCGTCATTGTCTCTGTTAGTATTTACGAGTGTAAACAAATATAATATATGGTGTCTAACTACCTACCACAGGCACCAGTGATATACATACATGTATATTGTTTCTTTGTGCCAATAAACGTATTATTATTATTATGCTTGGATGTTCGTATCCAATGAATGTGATTGTTACTGAATAAAATTAAAAAAAAAATATAAGTCAACATATTATGCTCGCATTGGCGCGTAGTGCATAGGCGTTCATAGGTGTAGCAGTAACAAACAAAAAAAAAAAAAAAGATACGGAACCGAATTCCAACTAATTTTGGTACCTGAACAAATGTTATTATAACAGATAACACAATTCAGATTTTTTGTGTGTTGGCACGCCTTTCGCAAAAACTACTGTATTGCTAGAGGTTTAACTTAAAAGAAGGACCCAATAAAGCAGGAAAATACCACAGTACCCAGTAGCTAGTTAAATAATCCTATTTCTTTATTGTATAGATACTATTTTTGAGGAAGCATGATGGTTTTTTTTTTTTACGAAAAACTACTGATTGGCATTTGGCGGAGTAACACGTAGGATAATTTTTATGCTGATTGTATGTTCCCATGGTATAATGTTCGAACTGCAGTCGAAGTCGCTGGCAATAGCTAGTAACCAATAATAATGAAGGATTTTTTCTTGAAAATAAGTAGGTTTATTTTTTTTTTCATCGAAAGGCGATCGAAAGGTTTGTTTCCTTTTGTGAAAAGGGCAATGCAATAACAAATACTGATTGGAGATCAAAAAAGTAATAAAGGTAAACTTCGTTTATGTACCAAAAAAAAACAAATGATAAATCAGAATCTGGGGGTCTACTCTAGTCTGTTTACGAAAATACGGAAAGAAACTCGAAAATGCACTCAAAAGTTTTGAGTCTCTTTTAGTTGTAAGTTCATATTTGGATCATGCATGGGGAGTCGGGACAACTGTTCAATCATGTTGCCAGTTATAATTTTTAATTCGTAACACTAACTAATCTATGATGACAGTTAGAAACACCCGAAGCTTCGGCCGAAGCCGTAGCTTCCGTCGAATATTTGGGGTCAGCGTTATGATTCGGGTTATTAATCAGGGGTCTATCTAAGCCTGAAACCCGTAGGTTTCGTGTTGAGATAGTAGCACCCATGATTGCTGGAACAAAAAGAGCTTTACCGTTAATGTGTGCAGTGTATCATGAAAACTACATGACTGCGTCGCTGCGACTGTCGTTCCAATATCGTTTCTAGTTAAATGGTTAAAAAAACCGGCCAAGTGCGAGTCGGATTCGCGCACGAAGGTTTCCGTGCAATTTATAAAACCTTTGAAAAATCATGACTTTTGTATGGGAAGTTCGACCCCCTAAAATATTTGTTTCATTTCAATTTAATTATTTATTCACAAAAAGTATATAAAACGAAACATTTTGTGAATATTTCAAGTGTCTACGTTGCCTAGCAATCAACTTGCATGGGAGCCCCCTAAATATTTATTTTATTCTGTTTTTCGTATTTGTTTGGCAACACAAATACATCATATTATGTGAAATTACCGTTCATTAGACGGTGACCGACGGACAGACAGACGGACAGCGGAGTCCTAGGGTCCCATTTTACCTTGTGACTACGGAACCCTAAAAATCACAGTCTTAATTAACGACCACGTTTTCTATTTAGGAAGAGCTATAAATCACTACTCATGCGCAATAGTCTGCAGGAAGTTGTATGATTAAAGTTTGAACGTTGAATATGTTAGTGTCGATGAACCGTGTAATATATAGCGAATACAAAGTCCTATAGACATAGGTACCTATCACTTGATTATAGGATGAAGGCAGCTATAAATGCAACAAGTATAATTGTTACGAAATTAATTGATCTTTCTCTTCAGTATTTATTTTCTATCAAATGAGTATGGGGGTCTAATCTCTAAGCACGAAAACCGTGGTTTCGGCCTTAGTTACGGGCGTTTTGACAACGAGCCCGAGCTAAGAATGATAATACAATTTGACAGATAGCTCCTTAGAGTTCGCGCTACCTTTCATGGCTTGCGGAAAATTCATGGTACTACATTTTTTTTAAATGAATATGATGTAATGACATAGACACTAGGGCTGAGGAGGGCTAAATAATTATAGCCACACAGGCCGATCCTCCGGGTTAAGCCACGCTTGCCGAGGTTGGTTTGTGGATGGGTGACCATCTGTCATAGCGAGTTTCCTCCGTGCCTCGGAAGGCACGTAAAGCCGTTGGTCCCGGCTGTCATTTGTATATCTTTGACAGTTATTACTATTAGTCAGAAGCTCTAAAGTTTGACAACCAGTCTTACCATGGGGTATCGTATTCCCCGATTACTGGATTGTGGAGGTCCGATAGGCAGTTGCTCCATGTAAAATACTGATATTCAGCTGCATCCGGTTTGACTGGAAGCCGACCCCAATATAGTTGGGAAAAGGTTAGGCAGATGATAATGATGAGATACACATTAAAGGCCGCGTCAAAAGGATTTCAGTCGTGGCAGTGCACACTTGCACAGTGTTATCTATCCGCAAAGATTTTAGTGCTACTTTCGTAAGTAATTTGTATCCGTAGCCGTATCTTCGTTCACGGACTTAATAAGTTCTTTAGCAGAATGGACTGTCCAAATATTAATGACTGACAATCTACCCTGAGGCCTTACCACGACCTCTTAACGCGATCCAGTTAAGGCTGTGGGAAAGGACTTGTATAGTTCTGTCTCTTTCCCACAGCCTAAATTGGATCGCGTTAAGAGTTCGTGGTAAGGCCTCTGTTCCTTCAATTGCCCCTTACCATGGTCCCATTGGAGACGGTAATCCTTTGATTTTCTACGTCACATAGTCCTTTATAAACGATCCTGCGAGTGTTGCAAAACTATTTTGAAATAGCTTTGAGCTTTATGTTTCGGGTCTGAGAACACATACTTGTGTGTATTAGTTACTATTTATTATATTAATGGTAAACGCACCCACGATTGACTGGCCTGTTGGTCTATTGGTTAGTGACCCTGACTGTTATGCTGGGGGTCGTGGGTTCGATTCCCACTCAGGACAAATGTTTGTGTGATGAGCGCGATCATTTGTTCTATGTCTGGGTGTAATTTTATCTATAATTTGTATGTATTTAGAAATATATAAGTATGTTTATCAGTTGTCTAGTACTCATAACACAAGCTTTGCTTAGCTTAGGACTAGATGGCGTTGTGTGATAGTTGTGGAGTATTATTATTATTATTATTCCGAAGAAATTCCTAGTGTGAGGCAACCCTTTTTAGAGAACGAAAAAGGTGCAACATCAAATTAAAATATCAAATATTGCCTTCTTCTTAAATTATGTATGACATTCTTCATACATAATGCAGTTCACTTCGCGAATCTAACAGGAAAAGTTTTGCATCTTTCCTTGATTAGCAGGAAGTTTTTTTGCAATGTTATACAAAGTTCCGAATTTGTTAGAAGATTATGTTAAGTAGTAGTTTGTATTCAAGGAAAAAGATATCGTTTTAAAGAATAACTACAAAGAGCATGTTGTCTCACGCAGTAATTATTAGGTACAGTGGTCTGCACTGCTTGATCCATCTTCCGTTAGTCTGCTGTATTTGATGGGTCATGACTGTACCAAAAATGGGTTGTTTTTTTAAAGATTTAAGATTAAAGTTTTTCTGTGTGTATTTCAATGATTGTAAACGCATCCAAGACAGGTGAAATAAAGTTAAGAAAAAATATTATTTATGTTGAAAAAAAACTAATTACTACAGTCTTTGTTTTACAGTGCAACAAAGGATAAAATGTAATAACCTTAAGCTGATTTTTTAATAGTCAGATAACTTTTAGCTGAGTAATAAAAAAGCGGTTTGACATATTTTATTTAAATAAGCTACTTTTTTCCTCAGATGAAAGTTATCTGACTATTGAAAAATCAGCCCTTAAGGGGGATGCTCCAACCAGCCCGCGAAATTCAAATTTTTTTACGTTTTTTGCAATTTGCAGGCCAGTGACATGTTGTAACTTTATAAATATTTGTGTTGCGCAAATGACAAGTATAATTTTAAATATAAAAAATATCAAAAAACTCGCTCGCATCAGCTCTCACATAGAAAAGGTGCATCATGTTAAAATCTCCGAAATCTAACTACGATGCACCTTTTCTATGTGAGAGCTGAGATGGAGCGAATTTTTTGACAATTTTTATATTTAAAATTATACTTGTTATTTGCGCAACACAAATATTTATAAAGTTACAACATGTCACTGGCCTGCAAATTGCAAAAAACGTAAAAAAAATTGAATTTCGCGGGCTACATCGAAGCAATCACCTTAAACAACTTAATTACTTATACATACTCTATAATACCTACTTATGTAGGTATCAGTCGTTTATATACAGTTGCAAATAGTTTCTCTTATTCTTTCAGCCTCCGTCCAAGCTTAGTAGTTAAGATTTGATCTAAGAATTACCATAATAGGAGTAGCTATATTGATTGAATGCGTTTTTATCTGATCGATCGCAAGAAGCGTATATGTACGAGACATCTTTATAAGGATAATGGATTCTAGCAAAATCTTGTCATTTCCTTAGCATAATGAACAATATTAAGAGGCTAAGTGTAATTGGGGCTTGAGCAGCAAAGTGCTCGGTTTATGTGGCCGCATAATTACGGATAATAGGCGACTTTTGCAACGCACGCGCATTCAGAATGTTTAACTCCCCTGAGACAGAAGTTTTGAAACACTGGCTAATTATAAGTTATAAGGTGAATATTATGCGATTAACTTAATGTTGGCTTTGTATTTGTTAGTTCGGTTAAAATATATAAAAAATTCAGATGTCTGATGTTCTCGATATCAATAATACTATTGTTCACTCGAATTTATAACAGATTTGAGATCGATCGACATACAATATTTCACTGGTTAGACGAAGAAAATCTCTTAGCATGCTTTATTTTCAATAATTTTGATTGTATTTGGTTTGTATCTTGTTCATATTTAAATTTTATTTAAAAAAGACGGTCCTGATTCCTGCAATTTCAAACGCTTATATACTCATTTCCCTGATCGGCTTAGTTACTATATTTACGAAATTTTATGTGTTTTGAAAAAAATATGATGTGTAGTTACAATGTATGTCTTAGTAACACGGAATAACGACGGACAGCAATTGATTTCGATAGGGTTAGCTAAGGTGCTGGTGGGAACTGAACTACCGCAGTCTCAAAAAGAATTGCCAAGCCATCATTGGCATGAACGCTAATCGTTAGATAAGATATTCAATAATCTTGATCGTCATCACCATCGTTGGCAGCTACTCGTATGTTCCATCCACTACTGAGTAAATTTCTCCTCACCTTTTCGCATATTTTTCTGATTGGTATCGGTATTACTCAAGTTTAACGAAGAAACGTAGGTAGGTACTGCGCATAGTTCAACCATTCTTTAAAAACTTTTGATTGAAAAACTGAATTTATCTCTAAACATTAGAGGTACGTATAAAAATTGATAAACTCTTAACTTTATAGTCTAAAGTAAATAATTATACTGTGTTAAGCTATCTCGATGTCTTCCAGACAGGCTCAGCTGATGCGGAATTTATTCGACACTTGAATGCTATAATTATCACTCTTCACTGTATACCGTAATTTAAAGATGTTAACTATCTACCAACAACAATTTACGACTTCTGTGAAAGTTCTAACCCGTGGAATCCCTGATTAAAATATCTATGAATTTGTTCCAACCTGCCATTTAGTTTGATTAAACTTTTGGAAAATCTAGGACGATACTCGTAGATGTGGTTAATAATAACCACATCTACGAGTATCGTCCTAGATTTTCAAGTTCAAGAGGCTTTTACTCGACTTTTTATGCTACAAGGCCAAGCAATTATCTTATTATAGGTATTGCTTGTACATAATATGAAAAACATATGTGGTGGTATGTGTGCATGCTGTAGGTAGATGTGCTATTGACTGATTGCCAGATTGGCAAAAAAGCGCAGCTCCATCAAGAATGAAGACACCGGTTCCGAAGGCTCTGCTCTCGCGATAATTAATTTTGTCGCCTTTTTCGGATCATTGTTTTTGCTCGCATATTGTATCGAGGCCAGTACTAATCGGGATACAATTACGGAGAAGTACGTACGGCAGTATTTCAAACATTTCGTTAAGTTCCAGTAACATAAATCGAAGTATGCGACTCTAGAATAAATAGGTACATGTATTCCTCGAAATATTCAGAGTGGCTGGGTAGCTTCGCCCTTTAGGGATACTAGCAATACGGTAAGCAGAAAAAAACTGAATGGCGATGTGCTTAAACAGAGAATCGATTGCAGATATGTAGGAGATTCGTGTCTGGTATGATTGTAAAATAACAATGTAAGTCACTACTACAAGAGTGTTCTGTTGTAGATCACTGAAAAAGTTTACATTAAATTTCCCCCCAGCGTTTTTAAAGAACATTTCAATATTTCACGTAATTGTCTGATCAGGAAGATCTTTGTTACTTATTATAGGCTCAAAATGTTGAATGGGAACGCGTACAACCGAAGGGGCTTAACGAGATGGTGCGGTCCGTCAGTGTGTTCGTTTTTGTACCTACAGATAGCATTTTATTTAAAACAATAGTGGACGTGGTCAGCATACTTACTGCGGGGACCGCGACAGACTTGTCTTACTCCGCCAATCAATGGCCGGCTTAACAATCCTTGTGGGTTTTATTTTTATATACTAAGATATAACCCCAGAATAATTTAGTACTTTAAGCATTTACTCAGTAAGCGGGGATACTGATACCTACGTTGATTGATTGAAACAGTCATTAGGTAAAAAGTATTTAAAGGCTTTTTTCCTCATTAGTTCCTCCTTTTAAGTGGGGTTGTAAAAATAATACGTGTTTATGTTGGGCTCTCACAATAATTCTATTTCTTTAATTTGTTATCTACATGTAGATGATTGTAGAAGATGCGTATTCATCTTAATTGATTTAATTGGAATCTAACAACGAAGTCAAGGTCCAAGGAAAGTCATATCTGTCCAATTATATTACATTTTAGGCCAAGACTGGAAGAACGAAGCTACACAGCAGCGAAACCTAACTTCAAGCTTGCATCGTGCTTTTCAAGAAAGCAACAGAAACGAGGAGGGGCTTGCATCCTTATTAGAAATGGTTTCGAATATAAGGAACTACCCAACAACACGTCTATAGCAGGTGTATTCGAATACTGTGCAATTGAGTTAAGTCAGCAGGGATTGATTATTATATGTATGTATAGACCGCCAAACATGTCTTGTGTAAATATTTTTTTAGATAATTTAGATATTTTATTGAAGAAATTGTGTAAGCCAAATAAAAAAGTAGTTTTATGCGGGGACTTCAACATTAACTTACTTAAAAGAAACAATATTTCATTCGATTTTGAAAATTTGCTGTTGAAACATAACCTAAAATTAGAATTCAGGCAACCTACTAGACCAAAAAGTGGCACTTGTCTAGACAACTTTGCTCACAATTCCAAACAGAAATGTATGAGTAAAGTAATTGATTTCTCACTATCAGACCATACTGCACAAATATTAAAAATACAGGTAAATAAAACATGCACTCTCAAATGTTGGCACATTCAAAAACGTAACCTGTCCGAGGAAAATTTAATATTATTCAAAAATCATCTTCAGTGTCTATCTTTTTCAGAAGTATTCGAAACTGATAACCCAAATGTTGCCTATGATAAATTTATCAACCTTTTTCGTTTAATATATGATTTATGTTTTCCAACTCAATTAATTAGTGTAAAACCGAATAAAAAAATTAATTGGATTTCACGGGGAATAAGGATATGTAGTAGAAAACAAAGACATCTACTATGGACATCAAGGAAAAATCCAACATGCGAAAATAAAAAAATATTTAAAGATTATTCACAAAAACTTAAAAAAATTATAAATCTCACTCAAAAAGCACAAAATAATTACATAATTAACAGTTCACAAAACAAATCTAAAGCGTCATGGCAGATAATTAACAATAATAATACAATTAAAGAACCTATTTTACAAATAAATAAAAATAATAAACTAATTAAAAATCCACAGCAGATTGCGGATTCATTTAACGATTTCTTTGTTGACCAGGTCCAGAATATTATATCTAGTCGTGGCAATCATTCAAATATTCCAGTTAGTGTTAATATAAATCCAAATTTATGTCACCGGTTGTACCACAAGATATTATACGTATAATTAAAAACCTAAAAAATAAAAAAAGTTTCGGTTTCGATGGCATTTCAACTGTTGTAGTAAAATTTGTGTCTGATATTATAGCTACACCGTTATGCCATATAACAAATCTATGCATAAGCTCTGGTACATTCCCAGATAATCTTAAGACTGTAATTATAAAGCCCCTATTTAAGAAAAATAACAGAGAAGACATGACAAACTATAGACCGGTAGCTTTAATATCGATATTTTCTAAAATATTAGAAAAAATAATATATGAATCTATTTATACATTTATAACTAAACACAATATACTTTGCGAAGAGCAAAAGGGCTTCCGTAAAAATAAAAATATTAATATGGCAATATTTGATCTCTTAAATTTAATTATGAAAAATGTTGATAAAAAGAATCCAATTTGTGCAATATTCACAGACATGACAAAAGCATTCGATTGTGTAAAACATGACGTTCTTCTAAATAAGCTTCACGGCTATGGTATTAGAGGTAATGTTTTAAATCTAATTAAATCATACCTCACGGGCAGAAAACAATACACAGAGATATCAAGAATATGTACCAAAACTAAACGGGAATTTAAATATCTGTCTAAATGCAGAGAAATTAAATATGGCGTACCGCAGGGCAGTGTTCTTGGACCATTATTATTTATTATTTACATTAATGACCTGCCTCAAATTCATCAACCAATGACACTATTTGCCGACGATAGTACGGCAATAATTGAATGTGTCGATAAAACAAAATACGCAAAAGAAATAAATAATACATTAGAAACAATAATAGATTGGCTCAATAAAAATAACCTAGTCATAAATTTAGCAAAAACAAATGTCATGCATTTTTATCAGCGTTTACAGCCAGATAATACAATCATTCAATATAACAACCAAACCGTAGACACAACTTCAGTAGCGAGATTTCTAGGTGTTCAAATTGACAGTAAATTGACTTGGAAACCTCATGCAGAGTATGTGTGCAAAAAATTAAGTAAAACTGCCTTTATTTTATACAACTTGTCAAAAAAAGTAAACATAAATACGTTAGTGATTGCTTATCATGGTTTAGTTGCTTCTGTATTAAGATTCGGTGTCATATTTTGGGGTAATTGTAGTGAAAGAGAAAGAATATTTAAAGCCCAAAAATGCTGCCTCAGATCAATGACAGGCTTAAAGACTACAGAGAGCTGTCAATCAGTGTTTAAGTCCTTAAAAATTTTAACCTTACCCAGTCTTTACATACTTGAAGTAGCCATATTCGTTAAAACAAACAAGAATTTATTTACGTCAATGGTTGATATAAGACAACGTACAGGACCAATGCGATCCCAATATAAAAATTTATTGTATACAGGTGGGCATAAAACAACCCTATTAAAAAATAATATTTTGTCTATGGGTCCTATTGTATATAATAAACTGCCTCAAAATGTTAAAGACCTACCCATAAAAATGTTTAAAAAACAGTTAACTAAACTGTTAATTAAGAAATGTTATTATAATATAAAAGATTTCTTAAATGATAAATTAAATTAAAATGTATCAGTAGTCTTAGTTTTTAATTAATTGTTATCCTTTTTCTAATTTTAGTTTGTTTTATAATATTGTTAATAGCATGATAATTGTTATTGAAAATTTTAATTTATTATGTTTGGATCTCTACTGTAATTTAGTTTGGATGGAATTTATTAATTTTATAATAGTGTGACTCCACTTATATTTCAATATCTGTTCTCTGAACACGATTGTTTGCATGCCGCAAGGTAAAATGTAACGGAACTATTTTATATTAATATTTAACACCTTATTTGTATACCTACATTTTTAGCAAATAAATGATTTCTATTTCTATTTCTATTTCTGAAACTTTCAACACATTTTGTCCTTTTTGAAATTAAATATCGAATCATAATTGTAAAAAAAATCATTGGAATCAAGTCCAAACAGCCTACTTTGAAAAAGTTCGATAGTCACACACAAGCTTTTTATACCACTCTATGCTAATAGAGTGGAACTATAAACAAGTAAAAGTATCTCCAAAGCCATCATAGATGTCTCTCGTGGACACGCACATCGTTGTAGTTCGGCTATTCGGTAACAGATGGCGCTGGCTGTAGCATTTTAACATCGATTTGAGAGTTCGAGACAGCCTCGATTTTATTTTAAAAGTGGTGCTATGTTACCATTTTCAAATCTTTTTTTTTTGCTAACATAATAATGGTATTTAGAAAATAACTACCGACGCGTTGTAGTATGACTTTATATTTGAGTCATCGATGTATTATATTATGTATAATTTTCCTTGCGATCGTTGAAAAAACAACGGTGAGCTTTTATGTAGATTTCAATTTAGACGTTATTCAGTGGTAATGAAGATGAGCATTTATATCCTATTAATATTATAAAGGTGAAAGTTTGTATGTATGGATGTATGGATGTATGGATGTTTGTTACTCTTTCACGCAAAAACCACTGAACGGATTTGGCTAAAATTTGGTACACAGATAGTTTATAACCTGGATTAACACATAGGATTGAGAGCTTTTATCCCGATTTTATGTTCCCATGGGATAATTTTCGAGTTGTAGCGGGTGAAGCCGCTGGCAACAGCTAGTTAATAATATAATAATGAATCGCCTATCTTCGTAACATGCAATTGAATGTCAGTGAAAATTTTCTTTCATATCTTTGAAAGTCACACCCACGATCTCCGTCATGTAAATATATGCCATAAATAATCCCTTAAATAATATACGCCCCCACGTTTTGAGAGTCCCCTCTTTCAGCCCCGTAGTGTTATTTTCTTACTTTTAGATTTTTAGTATTTTTTTAAATCTTTTAATTTAGTGTTACTCTTAAATATAATATATACTCTGGGATTTTTATTATAATGAAAGTAATAACCTGATGGAATAATAAGATTTTTAAGTAATTAATTTAACTTAAATAAGTGCTTGGAAGAATTCTCTCCAGCCTACAGTTGTTTCAAGAACAACCTTTAATGATTCCTGTTATTAAACGGACTTCGCTTATGTTCTAAAAATCCAAATTAACATAGTGTCATCGATATTCATTGTTGAAGTACGTAGAAGTACTATGTAGTTACCTAGTTGCCAGTTGTATTGTTTCGACATCGTAGTTCGAAGCCTTAGAAGTACACAATAAGATAGGTTTACCCAAGATTAAGCGTAACCTTTGAATTATTTATAAAATCACCACCTATCTACAGAAACCTATTAAGCATGCTTAATTCCTATAATAGTTCTAGATATTATTAGCCTATTAAATTGCACCGGAAACTGTATAATTGGCGTCTATTATAACTTTATAAGCGAGTATCTACGATCGTTTATCGTATTCCTAAGTACTAACATAGCGCATATCGCGCCAACACCTGCGCTATGCGCAAATTGAAAATTTTCAAAGTCGAACTAAACCGTGTTTAACCGTGCTAAACCGTGCTTAGCATTTTCGTAGCAGTTATCATATCCATCGTGTTATTGACCTTAATCTTTACGATTTATGGTCATTCAGTACACACTACCATAAACGTTTTATTGACAGTCGTTATTTGAACCCGTGGATAAGACGGTTTTATAGCAATTTGCTGTTCAGTGTTCGTAAGTATTTTATTTACGCCAGTTGCAGTGACGCAGTTCCCGAGCCAGTGCATGCATATTCAGTACGTTCCAAATGTGTCTCATGTTCCGCAAAAATGTCCACGAAAGCAATCAAAATCAATTAATTTAATTGATTCATAACACCCAAACTTAATTTATAAGCCTTTACTTTACGATTGTAATTCTTATTGATGTAAATTACAATTAAAAAGCCTGGTGCACGGTTCTATAAGAATTAAAAACAAAAGTGAAAACAGTGTTAAGATAAAATAAATACCAAAAAATGGCAACATTACCAATCTGTTACGATTCGATACAATGCATCTTATTGGAAAACATTTGTTGACTTGATATAATAAACTTTTCGCAGATAACGAACGTATTTTTCGGTATTTCGGCGATTGACTCCAAAGTGCCTGTTAAAAGAGGTTGTTTTGGTGGTTTCTTGTTGATATTTTAAGTTTCGAAGGCGAATATCATGTTTCAAGAGCTGTTTTATATTTTGTATATGATTGTGATATTTCCTTGCCGAACGTTAAGAATGTCCATAAGGCGTTTTATTCTGTGTACTTACTCGTTGTATACATACTTGTGTAGTGAATGTTATAAATGGATCGCTATGTACATTCATATGAATCCCACGCCTGCCGGGGTCGCGGGATTATTTCCTTACCGTGACCCCGGTACATAAAGGGCTATTGAAGGACACCGTGGATTTTAGTCAGTACAAGTCTGACAGTCCCTCCCGCCCTGCCCGGGGTGGGAGGACTCATTTGATGATTTTACAACGATAAAAAAAAAAAAAAAAAAATCCCACAGTCAGTGGTCAGCACAGAGGACGCAGCAGTAATAATACATCGGTGAGATCGCCAGTACAGTCACGTTTCCATTGTTCGTGGGCGGCAGATAAAAAGTTCACAGAGAACTAATAATTAGTTTCAGGATCGAGAGTGAGCTCGAGAAACAAGAAGCTTAATTAGCACTCATAAAATAACTCGCAAGGGCAGGGCCAATAATACAGGGCTGCTCCTAAGTAACCACGGACCGGTGACCAATGGCACTGTAATTTTGGAACAATCGGAAATCTATACAACAATCGATATTATAAAATTAACTGCAAATTCAAATGTGATGAGAAAAGTTCCATAAGAGTAGAGGAAGATGAAAGATAGGGTGGATGGATTGTTTGAAACATGACTATGGTTAGAAAGGGAGGGGTTACTGTGTTCACGAATATTAGAGGGGTATGAAAGAAGAAGGCAAATGTTAAGCCGACCCAGACTCGGTTGTACGATTTTTTTGAATTGTAAGCGAGAGTATAGTTAATGTTGAGATGGGGTTTTTAGTACCACATTTGACACTACAGGCGTGTAAGCCTAAAAACAATGCAAGAGCGAGTTTGTCGCGCCTTTCCTTGGTTATTCCAGACTTTTGTTTCCGATGCATGCGAAGCGAACTCAGTCTTGATGATTTCGACGCCCCCGGAAGCTGGTGCCCGGGGTTGACTTGGTAGCTCCTTGGTAGACCCGATTGATAAGCAAGGAGTTCAGAAACATTTATCTAAAACTGCAATTCATTGAATAATTCCGTTTATTCATTCCTCATTTTACATCATGGTAATATTTTATGCAAAATCATTGTTTTGTTCCGTAAGAAAATTATGCATAGACCCTCCACAAGCTTGTAATTAAATATTTGAAACAATGTTATTGTTTAAAGCAAGTTGAAGGAGGCATTAACTTGTAGGTATGTTAGTCGATGACTATCAGTCCTACACACGACTTTGGCTCCAATTGTATGACATTGTGGGAGGTGCCATTTGTAATGTCAAGCAAAGTGCAAGCGCGGGCGCATGTCGCGTATCAAGCAGATCGGTGTAGTGATAGGTCACAGCGAGCACGCGACTCTTGCTTGTCTATGGCGCTCGGGCCCCGTTCCGCCCTTCGCGCTAATTTACTCCGAGCATAAATCTTAGAAGACCGAGTGCTGGACGTTGTCGCCATTCGTCACCGTTGTACGGTCATGGATTGAAAAACGAACGTGATTCAGTTATTACAAAGCATTAACCGAACCACTTAGACGGCTCATTAAATAAATTTATTCCATTCGATAGTGATTCGATACGATTGCAAGCCGTTGATGTTTGATTAATACGGTGCGTGGTAGTGGCAATGGCGTGTCGATAGCTTTTTGGGTAAATGTATTTATATTATCGTTACAGAGTCAGAATTTCTACGAGTTTCATTTCTTGCCTTACTCTCTGGAGATTATGCAGATTATATTAATGTGTAATCGAAACCTAAAGTTTCGATGATCGGCGCACGTTTGAGTCCGCCCGGAATAATTGCGTGACTAAGATCCGAGACGTAGGTTCTGTATCAAGCTCGCAATTCATTCATGTCGACGCGGCTCTGTAATTAATGAGACAATATATTAGAAACGAATTCGTTTTGGATCGATAACTAATGTTAAAATATATCTTTAAGTTTTCTAAAGATTGTACTCAATGAGTGAATTAAACGACACTCTAAAGTTATTACAGACAACTTTTGAGAACAATTTGAATAATGAACTATTCGCCGCGCAACCGCAGCTACAACTAATGTTTAAAACTAAATTAACCTGTTCACCATGTTTTGATTTATTGGCGAATTCGAAAAATTCTTCGACGTCTTATTGACAGTTATGTCTTCTATTTGCTGATCGATCTTGCTAATCTGATAATATGTTAATTTTCTAATAATTCAGACTAGCTTGCGCAGACTCGTAAAAATCGTCTATCCAATTATAAAAAGCAAATTTTATGACAATTTTTAAAAAGTCTAACATTCGTTAGTGAGCTAACTCTTCTTTAATTTAATAGATTCATGTTAATAAGAGGTTTGATACTGGTTTGTAATAACACAATACAGACTTTCTTTGTGTTTGTTATTTTAAACAGATGCAGCAGTCATAGATCGTATTTTCCAGTGAGCACTAACTACGTGGAGGTTTCCGTGAGCCGCGGTGTCCATGATAAGCGGCTTGACCGTGCGGCGCCGGGTCACTATAAATATTGCCGTGTTGAGTCCCGTTTAAATTCTCTATTGATTGGACACGCGCCTCATTAATACTTTGGCACCTATAACTCTCATACTAACATACTTAGGTCTACATCGAAACGGATGTCACCTTCTTTCCCATTTCTGGACAAACACTACTTAATTGAAATAAAAGGTACGGAAAGTTATTACTTTAGGTCGATGCTAATTGTGGTGCCGTAGGTATACTATGTATACCTCCACCTTAAATTATTTCTCCAGAAGTTTTATCACTCTCTCACGATCGGACTTTTCTAACGGCTATCACAATTTTTTAATTAGCTTCCAAAATAGAGCCCTCATAAATTTTATAGCATCACAGAGGTGTAATGTAGCGTCGGGCAGTCGGGCTCAGCGGCTGCGTGCGCCTGAGTCGCCGCCGGCGTTCATTTGGGTATCACAGTTTTACGATAGCATTTATGATTGATTAATCAGTGATCCCAAAGTTGATCGCTTCCGCACTTATTCTTCTGATTGCAAAACATTTTATTTCTCCTACGACTACGAGTGAATGTAATTTGTCTGTTTATGAACATGATTACTGCCCGAGGATATTGACATCGTAAAATTAAAATTGTCGTTTGATCAGATTATTATTCAGTGATTTCATATGATATTGTCTAGTCAACGGTATCGTATATAAAGGGGGCGGGAGCTAGTGTTGATTCTAGTTACTTCAAATAAGGCCAAGCGCTATTGTTCTGCTATTGTGTCTCATAAACGGCAAATCAAGTTTTCGTTACGTAAGATTAATGCCCCGTATTTACATTACATTTGTTAGACGAAAATTGACTTATAATTCAACTTTGTTCTACTTTTGAATCATTTACATTCGGTAGTAACTAGTCTGATTCACTTAGATTGTTTGAACTAACTTTACGATACTGGCTTTCAAAATGCAACTGTCATGCGTGGAACTAAGTCATAAATAATTGAGTTCAAACATAGCTTCCAAGATAAGAATCTGGTCCATAGAATATAGGTACGAGTGGATATTAATACTCGTGCACACGGCTGCTTTCGAATGAGTGACTGACGGCTACCGAACAATATGTGAGGAGCAGATAACGAAGAACAACTCATCTATGTTAGCCTCCAGCGAATATGTGCTCCAGCTATCTGCTGTATGAAATTATTGTGGTTTACCAAAGTTGAAAATAGATAGAAATGTGCAAAACTTTTATAAAATTAAATTATAACAAAAGTTTCTAAGCAAACAGCATTCTAACGGCACCTATTACTATCACCAGATTTTAATGTTTAACGATAAACACTCAAAAGTTGTAAAAACGGCAGGTCTCGTCACATAATGTGCTCGTTTTCTAAGAAAACTTAGATGTTTGATAAGCGGCAAATGTTAGGCATCATAAGATGTATCCTCTACAATTTTCTTTGACCTTGTGTATGATATCTTCTGAGGACAAAAATTATACAGTAGAGAATACGTTGATATCAGCCGGGCATCTGACCGTATAATATTGCAATAGCCATTACGGACACACCGTAGCATCTTCAAAGTGCCTCGTAAACGCGCTACACGGCTACTAGAAATGTAATTTAGCGGTACTGAGAAAGAAACGATGGCTATCTTCAGATGAATGAAGCAGTGTTAGTGCACCGTCACACTTTTTTTACTGCTTAAGGTGTTCTGGAAACTTATCTCTCAATCACTTGCCGTAACTGTATGTTATAAACTTATTTTTCAGATCTGCCCGCCTTGTTCTCGCTCCATAAAACTTTCGCAACATGTAACACATACGACTCATACGCAATGCGCAACGCGCATGCCACTACTGCCTGTGTATATTATATACATTTATTATTATTGCCTCGTTGTTTGTTGCATGACACCAGTGTAGCGTTATTTACTCATTTTCCTCTTACTACCTGTCCGAATAAAGGCGATCAAAACAGAACTTGAAATGATAACCTACCAAAACATACAACATTTTTTTTGACTTCGATTTATTGATTTTTTGCATATTATTAACTTTTTGCAATACAGCTACCTCAGCGAAATAATTATTGTTTCTTATACATACTATTATTACTTCCTTAAAGCCTGTAATGTTAGGTTTATCATCATACTTAAATAAGTATCTTTTTGCAGAAACTTAAAACAATGCGGTGCTAGAATATCTTAACAAAAAAAAAAAAAAACAAAAAGCAATACTGTGCGTGAAACAAATATTTCGATCAATTCATCGACAAACAAAAAGGTAACGCGACAAAAACTAGCGATACTTTAATTTTATTTTAATTGCTTTGGGCGAGAGTGACATTCGAGGCTGTCAGATTTAAGTCGTGTTCAAGGTGATAGTCTCTCTCGCGTCGAACTAAAATGGCGACCGGGTTAGCATTTAAATGCCATGCATTTTTAAATTCATTCGACGTACGCAATTAACAATTCGACTTCGATTACTTTGTCATAAACGTGCGCGTGTTTATCGACGACGCCCGTTAGGAAGCTGCTTAACAATTCATGACACTATTAGTGTGGAAATTAACTTTATGATTTCTGTGAATATCGAAAACATTAGCGACAAAGTTTACGAGAAAGATAATATTAGTCGTGCATTCTTTGTGCATAGCAAAGGCTGCATAACTAGTACCTATACTTAGGTACAACGACGGGCGGGTTCAATAAAATAGGATCAATTTAACATTTATGTAGAGTTGAGTACTCGCCTACAAATAGTTTTGCTTTACACTTTATTAATCTTAGTACTCGTATATTCGTCGAACTCTTGTTAATTATGATTATTATATGTGATTTAGAGCTTGTACAAGTGTCTGTATTAAAGTAAATGCTGTCTGATATTGTTATAAGTTAAATACGAACATGCTGAACGAATACTTCACGGTTCTGGTCACGACATCGTATTTTATCGGAACCTTCCATGTTTGTGCCAAATGGTATCAATAGTCTGTATTGTGAGGTATTGCGGCAATTAATGATATTGTTCGTATGCACATCGGCCGTGTGCTAGTTGATAATAATCGTACAATGTGGGTTGTTCACTTCTAGTACGCGTGTATGTCTAGGTATGTAATCTTAGTAAACAGAAATTTAACTACACGAAGCAAATTCCTAGAATAAACGTAGATGTTGAGAGTCTGGAAGCCAATTCAACCTCGCAATGATGCAATAATCTACATCTTTAACTTTGCTTCAATGTATAAATAAAACTTGTCTTGCATTCATAACTGTATCGTAGATGCTTTTAACCCTCACGTTCAGCATTAGCCAAGCTCCGGGTAGATATTTATAATACCGTTTAGTACTATTTCTAGCTTCAACTTATTGATTTTACCAAACGCAAACTGAATCTCATTTCAAATGTAATTGAAATGTTTAAAATAAAATCAGTAACTACAGTAGGTATACGAGTATAAAGGTATTTATAAACGAATTGCGGTAAAAAAACTTCCTAATTAAATTAAGATTTACAATGTCACCTTTAATTTTAGAAACTAGTTGGTAAGTTACATCTAATGTTAATTTTGCCTTTCATGTTTCCAAGTTGTATAAATGATGCATTCCTTCATATATCTTGAATAGTTATGAATGATCGGAGTAAATAAATAACAAGTTAATTAAAGTTAATGACACTATGTTTCTAAGTTGTGATAATAAGTGCATACTATTTTAAAGTTATTGAACTAGTTCAGTATAAAAGTGAATTTCTTATTGTTCAGTTTAGTCCAGTCAACAAGGCATATGTGTTTCGATAAATTCCTCCGCCACTGGAAATTTGGCATACGATGAAAGAAGGTGATACAGATTTACAATGATCCAACTTTTTTTTCGAGATGAACAAAATATATAACATATTATTATACAATAACATATTATTTTAATTTTCATTAAAATAAATCATGTTTTGGTCAAAAAAACCTAAATTCTCAAAAAAATAAATGGGTTATTGTGCATCTATACCTAATCGAAAATTTTAGTGCCGGAGGAATTTTTCGGATGACTTGAGAAAAAATCCTTGCTGATCGGACTAGTTGAACTCAGCGACTTCACAATATTCTTGCACTATCTTTTCCTTTTGGCTTCAATGCTCTCCCCATTCATCTACACTAATATTATAAAGAGGAAAGATTTGTATTTAAGTCGTGTATGTTTGTAATGAATAAACTTAATTTACAATGTTACAAGTTACGATTCTAATAAGAATTTATTTAATTAGTAAAGCAAGTATTTCTAGATAGTATCAATATATAAAATCTTACATGAATATGAATATTCTTATATTTTTATATGAGATATAGTGAGTGAGCTATAAAATTAGAGCCCTGCTGATATAATATTAACTATTAGGGAACAGTCGTAGTTAGCATGGGCATGCGAGCTTCGAAATTTTCATCGTTAAACATTTTTATCGTATAAACTCGTAGGCGCTCGTACTTAGTGCATTCGTATGACGCTGCAACAATTATGCTAAGTCTGTTTATCATCTGTGTCTGAGTCACCTCAGAGTTCCCTTTTATAGTTAAAGCAATTTGTTCAGTATTTAACAAATTCGAACGGCGCCAAACAGGCAACATTAAATAGTATTTACTAACATATTACACTGCCATAGTCCATTTATTAGTAAGCGGTAACTCGCGGGTTCATGTAGACAGTTGCTGTATGTAACACCGAAGGAGGATGGCCGCGACACATCCCGTCCTCGCCGACAATCAATTATCCACAATCCATAATCACGAACAATTAATTTTTTCTCGGCGCAGTTAATAGGACTGCGCTTTCGTCGGTTATTTTCTCGATAAGGGTCAAATTGATCCGCCCGCGGCCTATGTGAACAAAACAAGCAATTTACGGCACCCGATACATTACGGTTTTTATTATTATTCTACTCTGTTGCTTATCTTGTTACAGCGGGTTCTCGCGGTAATAACAGTGCGCGACTTACACTGACTGCTTATATTAGCATGCCTGCTGGAACGATAAGTAGCGCTTCATCTTCTGAGAGTTAGAGCTAATCCTGTAGTTATCTACCCAGTAGGTATGTTCTCGTGTGATTTTACAGCAAATGCAGCTGAACAATACAAAAACCGTGACCGTTTGACCCGCTTGTTGTGTTTCTCAAGAACATAGATCGTCACGTGTATAGTATACAAAGGGGGTCGTTTTTGATAAATCGCTGAAAAGAAACAAAGGGCGCATAAATTTATCGTTGGCTGGTGGCTTATCATGATCACGTCGACTTTCTCCGAGTGTCGATACAGCCGCGCGGTGCATGGCAGCATCACACACGGCGCCCGCCTCCCGCGTCCCGCCTGCGCCTGCGCCGCCGCACAGAAAGCTACATTGATCACAGGGCACCTCCAGTACCTTACCGTGTAACTGCCAGTTGTATGAACTTGTACCTTTAATCCCAACCTTTAGTAATAATCACGGGATTCATCTCAGACAGATTGATGGTTGTATTTTAAAAGTCTAGCTGTTAAGGTATTGCGATTTCCCCGATTTCGCTTTATGCACGCTTAATTTCATAGATACACTTTGTTATGCAATTACGTAATATAATTTTTAATAGTAAATAAACATAAATACTTAGAGTATCATTAAGCATTTTAGTGCCTATGTAGGTACCTAAATGATAACCAAAAATAAATTTAAGTGGAATAAAGTTGGATACTTTTTTAGATTTTCGTGTCGTAACTTTTCTGGTGCTCCAAAAGCATCAAGTCAATTGTATCATGTTATCTTCAATTATTTGATAAACTCTTATGAGTTTAGTTTAGCATGATGGAAGCTAATAAGGTAATTACTAAATCAATTAACATTCATTTAATAAGTCTAAGTAAATGCATGTTAATCACATTCCCATGGACATGCATCGGAGAACTGTTACTAAGGCCGGTTCATTCGCGTACAATTTGAAAAACAATTCTGTAATGCTACACCAAGTATCTACCTGCACATTAGAAGATGAATGACAGACGTTTTCACAATTTAAAAAGGGTGTGTTGCACTCCCAACCCAAGTCTGTGTCGCTTATTTCAAAAGATAATCCATTCAAATTGAAAAGGGTTGTTTTTTTTTTACTGTGGAGACAATTGTTCAAACAAAACATTCGATGACCACCGATGACCGGTACCCCTGAATGACCAGTGTGGGAAGCAACGTTTATTCCTCTGTGAAAGCTTGACCCTTCCTTTGTGTCACCCATTATAGACATTTCATAGTCAAAAAGCGAAGGGTCAGTCCAAAGAAATAATATTCGGACCTACTGTGATTGTTTATTTTTTGCACGACTTAAAACGGTTAAGTGAATTAATAAGAGAGATAAAAAATTCTCGTCTGAACTTCCCATGCATGTATTTTTCCACCTATAATTATGTGAAGTCGGCATGGAGTCCTCGAGATATTTTCGTGCGCACGACGTGAAGGGCTTGCACAAGAACTGTTCAGGCGTTTCGGAGAACAGCAATGTGATAAATCGGACCCTCCAATTATTATGCATTCGGTACGCGAAAGTGCTCACTATACTTATGGCGATTATTGACCAAATCGGTACTTGTTCTCGTTACGCCAATCATATGCTTGATATGTATGGAACATTTTCATAAGACTACTTGTAATATTACAGGTAGGTACTTATAATAATACCAAAATAGTAGCCAAAACTTATGTTATATTTTAATAAGTAGTTAATTATTATATCATAATGACTTTTTTTTATAGTAGTTCTTGATAACAATCACAAGTTTTTAAAAACAAATATTATTAAGAATGGCATGTTAGACTTAAGTTTTAACTTATAGTACTATAGGTTAAAACTTAAGTATTGGAAATTATTTAATAAGGGGGGTTTTAGTTTAATTTGACCCATAATTAGGTCATAAATCTAATTAGATTATTGGTCCGTAATTAGCCTACTCTGAAATACTAGTCTTCTCTTTCTGATATGAAAATAAATCATTAAATTAAATAAACTAATAGTAGACTACTGTTTTTTAAGCAAACTTTTATGTACGTTAACTAATCCAAACACACAATGATATGGGTACACGATACAGACGAACTCTATTAAGAATCATATCGGACAGACCATTAGCGATCTGCTTTTCTAGTTAGTGTTATTTGGCTACTTAAAAATCGAACATGACACATTATCTGTGGCAATTCATCTCGATCGATAGCTCCTCTAATTCTGTTACTCGCCGCCCGCGAGTGGGCGCGCCCGCAAGCTCGCGGCTGTCCGGTACTCAAAACGTACCTACTCATAAATATAAGGCATAATTTTGTAATTATGTAAAACGGTAAAAAAACCAAGTCTAAATCGTTTGCTATCTGTAACGCAATATAAATTAATGGCCGTTATAATAAAATTCGTAGACGGCAAATGTTTGAAACATTTTTGGTTCCAATCAATCGTTTAAGTGTACTACTTTTATCATTTAATTAAAATAAGATGATACATGCTTCAATCTTAAGTCGTAATAGAATATTATCAATTTGACTGTTTTACACACTAATCATGTTAAATTAGTCACTAAACACTAAGAATATAAAACAGAATATAATGAGATACAATCACTCATTAATCATATTTTATACGAAGTATTAAAATATAATCTAGTTTTCAATGGTCTTATATCGAAGTAAGATTACATTTATTCAACTATATTCTCTCAGTTATATAAATGCTTAATAAAATTCGAGGTTTTGTGTAAAATTGAAAAGTGTTGAGCGTGTAAATCCGGAAGGAGACATTTCGAACTTCCAAGGACTTGTTGTTTTGTAAGCGGCGAGCGATGTGTAGATCTTTTATTGTTTTGTAATGATAATGCTAAGTACAAATGGAATGACGGTAAACGTGAATTAGGTATTTGAATTGTCCAGATGCCATCGAATAGTAGACGTACAGTGGCGCTATAGTGTCATTAAATAAAGTAGCGGCAACTTCCGCGTCACCCTCCACTGTTTCTCGCCTCTTGACTTCATTCAAATTTGACTTCTAATTACTCGAACACTGCCGACATTTTATGTTTCCTTAGGCCATAATTTTAATTAATTCTTACATCGTCCGCACTTTTCTCACGCTGTATTATCGTAATTAAATTGTAGTATTAAGGTTCCTTCCATTCAATTATATCTACACAATATTATAATTTCATAAATATAATCTGGTAGGTTAATTCAAACAGTTTTTTTTCTTTAATTTCATTTAATATGAAAACATACATAAATATACTATTTGTTATATAATACGGGTCTTTCGTCAAACTAGTTTAGTGTATGAACTTGTAGGTGATCAAGTTTGTAATTCGTGGCGATCAGTTTGGCAATTGTAGACGTGCTACGACAACGCTACGCGGCGAAAAAATGCCGAAATTGGCGACTACGCGCTCGTAGACTCGTAGCAAGCAAACAAAGCAAAGAGGTGTAAATATTCAAGTGTACTCAATGTACCGTTCGCTTTTTACTAAGTAAATAAACTTATAGCAAACATGATAAGTCCAAATAATGAAAAACATGTTTTAATAAATCGCAATTTGACGTCACCATGTTATTGGACTGGCTACGAGACATGATTTACATAGTATGTCAATAGAAATGAGTGAAATTTTTGTAGACTTCCTTCCGGAGTATGTACTAGCTACCAGCTCTATAAAAAAGAAAGCTCTTGTGTCACTTAAATGAGTAACGATTTTATTATCGACTGTCATTTGCAACTGATCGACCTCCATACAATGTAGATAAGTATCGAGTCGCTCGTTGAACTCTAATGTATGGAGATTTGAACCAGCTTGAATTTTGATTTTTACGATTCGTACATTTGAAAAATATTAATAAAAATTATTAATGTTCAATTTATAACATAAAAAATGCATAGAGCGTAATACGAAGACCTTCTTCATCCTTTCGTTAACGGTTTCGGCGACTAAGACATTACAAATAAAGCTTGCATACAAAAGCTCCTGTTCAAACAATCGGCAACCCTTTATCAGCGAACAAAGAGGAAGAGCCGCGATGTCACCCTTCTCCGAGCGGGCCGAGTGAGCGCGCGGCCGTGTGGGGCGAGCGGCCGGCGCCGCAGCAGTAGCGAGCGACGCCGCACCCGGACCGCACCGCCGCCGACCGCGCACTGAACCATCCGCGCACTGTCCACCGCGAACCTGTTCCAAAATCGAACCCCAACGCAGGCCGTGGGGCAGGGTGGACCGGACACTGTATTGTGCACAAGTGACCCCTATTGGACAGCGTGACAACTGACCGGTACCTGACCGCGTCATGCAAAACGCCCTCGGACGTTGATGCGGGGTTGCCCAGCTGCACCCTTGGCGACCAGTTCTCAACTTGTTCCACAGGTATTTTCGATTACTGTCGTGACCTGTTCTTCTTGACCATTGCTTAAGCAACTTATTGAATCATTATGATAACATCGTGGAGCTGTATCGTACCGGTATTGATATCAGTAAATAATTGCGTATTTTTGATACTTTTTTTCAACCTGCTATACTGAATGGATACCGTGTGCCTTCTTGCTACTTGTTATCTAGTGTAATGTTTACGTTATACTATGCTAATAGTATAAAGTCTTTGTTGTACGTACTAGGTACCGTGATCATTTTACACACTGCTAGCTACTACATTATAATTTATCTGATTGAATGTTTTTTTTTTATTAAATCGTCATTATCCTACAATTATAATAAAACCAGCTTCAATGCAATGTATGTGCAACCTCAATGACAGTAATTATATAATTTGAATTATCTTGTCAATCAATACTTCACATTGTTGATTTTGGATACATACTTTGTTGAAAAATTCTGCTATTTTAATTGACTTGGTACTTGAACCTGAAATAGCTGTAAAGTATAATAACTTACGTGTAAAATATTTTTGACATTTCTGGGTAAGGATTGAAATACGTGATAGATTGAGATATGTGAGTGATAGCATGGTTATCAGGGTTAAATTACTTGTTAATGATTTAAATATTCATAAATATTTTGATTCATGTCCATAGAATTATTATTTAAGTAATGAAATAAAAATTTTAATTAAATAATGATTAATTGATCATTGGCAATGATTCATATATTTTTTTATTCGTTTGAGACATCAATTTGGATCTTTGAAACAGGAAAACTACATACAGAAATCAATAAAATTACATCTGCGTTTTTTGTTGTTTATTTAATGTGGTCATCATTCGCTTACACCAGACAAAGAAAAGAGAATCTGCAGTTAAAAAGTAGCTGAAAAAACTTTTCAGCTGAAATAATATCTTGAGGGTTGACATTACTGTTATGAATAGCCTATTCCCAGTTCTGGGATATGGGAGTCAAATCTTTCATGTTTAATGAGTTACATGTTTTTCATCTTATCATTAAGTAAAATACTATCACTAGACTACTACTTAATTACGTACTTACATGGATGTTCTTAAGATGGAACCACTACTAATAAAGCAAACAATATGATATAAGCTCATATACATATTTATTCAATGTAGAAATAAATCAATGCAAAATTAAATAATGTCATGAAAAAATGTCTTTATGTGCACTTGCCATGTCATGACAAAAACAAGTCACACAAAGTTGTTTTCAATGAAATTGCGACGGAACCTTTTTCTACTCTAGCTCGTAACGACTCCTTGTGATTATCAAGATTGCCGCGTGTTAGGAGTAACAAAAACACGCGTATCCATTTAGTAGTGACCAACGACGATATAATACTAGACTCCGCATGCACGATCTAAAGAACACAAACTATTCTGCCAAGTTGCTGAGGTAATACGTAAGCGAGGGGGACGGGGTATTGCGTTGTGATTGGCTAACTCAAGGTCTGTGCTGTCTCAACGTATGTTTACGGCTCACAGGATTGGTCGAAATGAGACGAATATAAGACTTTTTTGCCTAATGTGTTGGCAGACATCGGTCGCCTGTTATTACGAGTCTAGTATTATATCGTCGTTGGTAGTGACGCATAATTGGAAATATATTCTGATTCTCGGTTATAGCAGATAATTAGGTGGTAATATCTCGGCAACACTTCCGCGTCGCGCCGCTCCGCGCTCCACAACAATTTATGGCGAGTTTGACCGTGAGACCTCAAGCGTGGCCGTTTTTTGCCTAATGCGTTATTTATTAAAATTTGATTATAAAACAACCGAAGTTAATTTTATAAGTCGGACTCATGTCAAATCTTTGAATATAATACATAAATATCGTCAACTATTGGGCGCTTAATGAATATGTATGTACAATGTTAATGTATTTGTTTATTCATAACAAGAGACCTCAATTTAGCTAATTACGATATCAGATGTGAATTAGGATGAAGGCTGATTAAATAATATTCAATTACAGTCAGGCCTAGGCACGGTTTTGACTGTATTGTTATTTTTTTAGTAACACTAATTACGCATTTATACGGTAATATAATAATGCTTAGTACCTAATAGTACGCAGCATTAGTGTTGCTAAGCGATTGATGTTTTAACGTTAAAATGTCACGTAATATTTTTACAAAGACCAAAAGAGCCGCTAAAGAGCCTGATGCCTCGAGTTCCATGTACCACGACATACATTAGAATAGTATTTTCGAATATCCAATATTGGTTTTGGCGGCGGTCGTTGTGCAAACAATTAATGTTTATTTCTCTAAAAACATCGGCGCGCGACCGCTCACATTTTTGTTTAGATAATAATTGATTTTTTATTTACTTCTTGAGTGTTGCCGCACAAGACAACAGCAAATAGCAGCACATTTTCTCACGGAACGCGGATAAGCAGTATCACTACCCGTGTCCGTTATACTTTTCTTGCGAAAAGCTCTCGCAGCGAATATTGCGTGCGCGTAGACGGCGCGCTGTGCGCCGGTGACCGAGCGCGCTCGTGTGTCACACGTCAGATCAAATACACGAGATAAAACTAAAACTAATGTACACTCTACTCAAAGCTTTTCACAATCACCGGTGAGGGCAATAAATAAAGCTTCGCCGAAGAACGGGAGCAATTAATATGGGCGCGCCCGACCCGCGAGAAAGTAGCAGACGTGGACCGCATGTGTGGACCGTGGACGAGCGCCCCCCGACCACCGCCCCGCCCCGCATGCGCCTGCGCACACGTGTGCTGTGTGCACTGTCAATATCACATACACGACACTTTCGTGCGTGTAGGTGGAGCTCAATTGCATCGCGAGATATATCATATTTGTTATAATATGTTAATCCGTTGATAGAAGACATTGCACGGCTTGCGGAGGTGTTACACTTCTAGCATTTGAGAAATAAATTACTTATTTTATAAGTTTATTAGGTATGCAAAGTCGTAATGTCTTCCAAATAAGGATAGCGGTCCGGTGCAAATAGTATAATTATTTGTTGGTGAGATTGTATTATTGTTATTGTGATATTTCCTTGTCCTATCTTAAGCTGCGCCGAGGTGAGCTTAAAGCTACGTACACACGAACAGATTGTCTCGACAATCATGATGCTACTCGTATAAGCTGTACCTATAGTTTTCCTCTATATTTATGGATATTCCCGCGTTTTGACTGTCAAGCTTTTCTTCTGAAGTACCTACCATAAATTACAATATCTGGTTGATGGAGCTTCGCTCGGTTTTTAAAATGTCTATATCTTGGGAACCGAGTTTTTCTCGAACCTGGGACCTTGATAATTGATTTCTTGAGCCGAAAAACCCCTAATCTGTAACTTTCATGAAAATCCTTGGAGCCGTTTCCGAGATCCTGATTGTATATAAATATACAAGAATTGCTCGTTTAAAGATATTAGATATGTATTACTTTAAAAGAAAGGATCTTATGAAAACAAGTTTAAAAGTTAAAGACGACTTAGAAATTAACTCATACTAAGTAAATAAACTGTAGCAAACTTTGTCTAGTACGATCTGTACGATAGACAAGTCCGCAACTGATAGCTCTTCGATAGGTCATATAAACTAGCATATATGGAAGCTATAACTATATGCCATAGCCGTAAACACGAGATAGAAGCACCTATAAGTACCCGTTGTACATTGAAAGCATTTATCTTTCTAAATTGCGACTAATAAAGAATAAATCAAAAACTCGTATCATAATAACAGACTTTGGTGCAGTAAAACATAAACGACGCATAGGTGTACAATTACTTCTACATCCAATTACTTTGTTGAGCTGATATTCGGCAGTACGGTTGACCCACATTTAAGACATTTTGCGATAGTGCCTCCTACGCATATGAGCGACATGTCGATATTGGCGAATCGGTGATTTCAATACAGCTTGTAGTCAAGCCGAGTGTATGCTAATATGGGCCGCGGGCGAGCGCAGCAGGGCGCGTTGCACTATGTATGTAACATGTACACATTCTATGCTATTACCATTTTATTAGTTGGTTAGCTGCCTTCACTACTCTTGACGGAATTCCACTAAATATGTAGTCATACGGTCATTCGTTACCAGTATGATGCTGCCTAACTTTATCAAACGTTCATTCATTTTTCTGTCGGTTTTGAAGAAGATTAAAACTTAATTGAGCTTTTTTAGAACATTCAAATAATTGTACGTTACGGTATAAAGTGCAAGTAATTAAGTATCTTTAACGTTATTAAAGGTTAGAACCATTTTATGAAAAATAATAATAATACCTTGTCTATCGTCGTTGTTGCCTTCTGCGTTATAACTTCCTCAATTCTAGTTGTACATAAAGTTTTATAGTGTATGTAGGGGTATGTAATTACGTGGGTGTCCATTGTGTCCTAAGTTAGCGTGGTGTTTTTGTGTTTATTTAGCGTGTTCCCGAGAATCCCACGCGCGCCCTGTTAGTTTTTCTAGGTATGATGCGTGAGTGCAGCGCGGAATGCGGCCCACAAGACTTCGCTCTCTCGGACGCATTCAAGGCTCGAAATGTGCTTCATTGGTCTTTAGAAACCGTATATTAAGTGGACTGATGTTTACACATATTGCTGTAAAGAACCGTAGCTTTTAACTAAAGTATTTTATAATTACGTTAAAGATTTTTTTAAATAAAAGTTGCAAAATACTTTTCAACTGGAACAACGAACAATTTTCATGGTTACAAGGATCCGTTGTTTATCTTGCATGGCGTTTCCCTCGCACGCTGATACACACGTACAAAGCACGGTGTGGCTACGGGCTACGCGCCGTAGATCATAATCGGACGAGTATTTATTGGTGCGCGCTTTCTAAAGCCCTGCGCCTGCGACTGTAAGGCTGAATACTCACGAATGTCAAGTGACACGCGATATTACATCCAATGTATTTTATTGCAAGTTCGGATCCTCAACATTATCGGCGTCTAAATGTGAATAAGCCTGAGTGGCAGGTGTATGTTTGGATTTATTACGAACTTCCTTTTAAGTAAAACGTTCGATGGCAGTTATTGTTGGATATTACTCATTTATCGATCGTAATTAAAAATAATCGGCTGCTGGTTGCAGTCAAAGTGAATTTTATTATTTTGTATTGAGAAACTTAAGAAAAACTTCCAAAAGGTCGTACTGGTATAATCATTTGAATAGCTATCGTTGCCACGGTGATAGCTGTAGTTATTCACACAAGAAGTCATTTATAACAATTAATTTTAAAGTAATAGATAATTTTAATGTTGTAAAGGTAGGTAAGATGCGGCTTTTATAACGGTACTTTAAAATTTATTGCTTTCTTTTACTTAACGACTTTCAATCTCTTAAGATTCGACATGTTGACTTTAAACGCGAGACATTATAAATAAAAAGGTACATATTGTAATTTGTTAGTTAATGTAAATAAGGAATACTTAAGAGGATTTCCCAAAATATGTAAGCGGTACTTAATTATTTCTGGAAAAGATGAAAATAACGGTAAAAATAAAATTATTAACTGAATAATTTTTTTTTCATTCAGATCTAAATGTGTACAATAACTGTAATTAATTCATAATATCTTGGTGACCGAGCTTCGCTCGGTTTTTAAAATGTCTATATCTTGGGAACCAAGCTTTTCTCGAACCTGGAACCTTGATAAATCGATTCCTTGAGCCGAAAAATCCCTATTCTGTAACTTTCATGAAAATCCTTGGAGCCGTTTCCGAGATCCTGATTATATATAAATATACAAGAATTGCTTGTTTAAAGATATTAGATAAGAGTGTTACAATAACTGTAATTAATTCACTGATAATTTTGATTCACTTTAGAGTCGAGACAGAATAACTAAATTAAAAAGTCATTAGTGAAATATTCATTATTATGAATGAAGTTGGTTAAACATATAAATCCTAGGTATTACTTTATTTGTGACTAGCGACACGCTAGGCTGCGCAAAGAAGTGCATTTGAAAATAAAATATAGCTTATGTCCTCAACAATAATGTAGCTTTTTGCAAGTAAAAGAATTTCCAAAATCGATTCAGCTTTTTCAGAGATTATTTCCTACAAAACAAAACTCACATACTTAATCTCCTTTTAATATTAGTATAGATATGCAAGTTATTGCCTCACAACAGTTTGTATAGTACACACTGACTGGGTAAGTACTTATAACGAAATATTGTCAACAACTGCTAAAATTCCACGGCACAATTAAAATTATCGCCAATTTGTATTCATATTTACAACATTAGTACGCAACTAATAATAATCGTATTATTAGCAATCACGGTGTATATGAACAATGTTATTGCGAGTCCATCAAAATACTGCTCCTAACCAATCTTGACACTTGCGTTTTTGAACATTCCCCGTTAATATTTAAAGTGACACATCGGTTGTACTGTAAGCACCAAATGTGTTATGTTTACTTTTTTATATCTTAATTTTGCTTGCCAGTGCGATAATTCCTGTATTATACGGGTTTGGATTTTTTTTGTTATGTTCAAAGGTACTATCATAGATTCATGGCCGTCCAAAGCTTAAAAGCCCGTTCGGTAATATACAGGAAAATACGAATTTTGAAAGTATGTTTTTTAACTTTCCATTCCTACTACACCTAGTATTATAATTGTGGTATAACTCAACATACCTATGAAGATACCTACTAGGTACCTACTTATTCACAAACAAGCCAATACCAATCAACATAGTTTGTTTAGTAGGTGCGTGCGATTGAAGATAACACACAATAAACAATGAGTACAAATAGAATAATTTATTACAGTAACTTAAAATCATACCTAATATAATCTTTCCAGGAAAGTCGAGGTAATGAAGTAAAAAGACATTTTCAAAGTGTATTTAAAGTATCTAAACATGTAGGTCGCAGTAGAGCAGCGCTCGGTGGTCGTAGGGCGGGCCTGGGGTTGTAGCGCGGTACCTGCCGAGAGCGTGTGAAGTCCGGCGCAGGCAGGGGGTGCACGTACAAAAGAATATTCAAATGCGCTCCTGGACGTGGCTCGCATGAATGTACATTACCCTATGACCATATTATTTTTAACATGCGAAGATAATGGCTCATCGGGGCGATTCTTAATTTTTTGTCGCTTTCTTATACGCGACCCTTTATTAGGGCTCGCAACGCTTTAGGGTTTTTGTGCAACCGGCGAATGTTGTCATTAAAGCGAAAATAATTAATTAAGCATTTACTCGCGTCGTTTTAGTATTGTCTCTTGAGTGAACGCTTTTTCGTTAAATCCATATAAAACATACTACATAATAAGTAGGAGAGTATGTACAAAATGAATCAATAATAAATCATAAGAGCCCATGTAAACAGAAATGGCAAAGCGCCAACAAAAACACCTAGTTACGAGTAACGATAACAAGTTTTTTTCAGTTAAACAAATATGTTGGATGATTAAATTCACTAACAATGATTAATTATCGCTGTTTGCGGTCTTTAACTTTAGCGCGTAATTAATACCCCGGCGTTAGATAAAGTTCAAATGTGGTAAACAACAATAATGAATTAAACAGTGTCCCGGCGTCCGCAACCGGTACTTAGGACACTTTACCCTGTAATTTGGCAATCAGTGGTGTGCCCACTGCGGGCCTGCGCGCCGAGCTATTGTGCTCCGCGCCATGCTGACATCAGGAGCCTGTAATTTGCGGTTACTTGCAGGTGTTTATTACATTATAGCTGTGACGTGAGATTAAGTGAAACGAATAAACTTCACAGGACACGTCTGTTAGGCTTTCCGAATGTCGTACCTACGTTCGTGAGTATGTCATTCAAAGGAAGTAGAATTTAAATCAACCAATCACTAACGCACGTTGCGAGTCACTGTGAATATTTTATGTATTCATAATATTATTACAACCGGTCATCCTTAAGTCACATGTGAACTTTCAACTTTAATTAAATAATATCGTCGCAGAAATGTATAATTCCAACTATTAATCAAGTTTATTCGTGATCATGACAAAGCTCGCATAAGCTTATCTCGCAGAAAAAAAAGCGTATTAATTTATTCCGTTACTTTATAAGGCCATCTTGCATATAAACAGTGTTCGGTGATTTCACACGGTGAGCGCTGCACTGACCATTGTCTCCCCTATCATTAAAAAGAAAATTGCGAACCTTGCTATTGTTGTATCTTCAACCCTTTCTTTGGCCTGTGTCCATGAGCGTTACGGCGGCCCGAGGTAATATCTCACAGTTTTGACAATCGCCCGATGGGGAGACACTCATTGTTTCGCAGCATCCGAGGGTCCCGCAGTGAATTTATGCTCGCCTGTCATAACAGAATGAATTTACGCATTGTGAATCAATACAGTGATTTCATCAATAGACAGCCTTTGTTTCTGGGTGTCGAGCTTACGTAATGTATTAGGATATGTCAGCAAACAGTAATGTGTAAGTGGATACTTTTAGTTGAGACAATGGCCACTCATTTATATTGTGCCAATACATTATGTGATAAAAAATCCGGTCAGCTCCAAAAGCTTGACGTAGCACCACTTCATGCAGCGTACAGTAAGAATAAGCGCGAAAAGAAGTCCAGCTAGTATTATTACATTATTTTAAATGATATAATGCATTTATAATGTTTCGTAGATAAGAATGATGAAATATAAAACTTGCAAACGAAGTGTGCAATTAAAACAAACCGTATTTAGTGACTAAGATTTTGGAAGCCATAAAGCATTGAAATTATTTTCTAATCTGTTATAATTAATTGGGCTTGTTTAGATTTTTTCACCATAATTCAATGGTTGTAGGTATAAAATACATCCAAACCGATTATATGGCAGTGCGACTCAGTGATTTCGGTGAATAAATTACATACGCAGAACATGTAATTTATTGGACATAGGGTTACAGTAAAATGTATAGATGCAATTTATTGCGTACGTATACGTACGTAAAGTTCGCCTCTCAACAATTCTTGTTTACACTCAATACTGTAATTTCATAATTCAAGCGTTTAAATGCATAGCTTTTCGTGAGCGTACGCAAAAAAAGCTCAGAGGCTCGCTGGAACGGCGATTACGGCCCTTAAAATAACATCGTACGTTTAAGTTAATGACAGATACACCGACAAAATGCACTTATAATTGCTTTTACAAAGAGTTTTGGTGAAAAATTATCATGTATATGGTATTACGATGAGGTTCTCCCACGGGATGGAGAGGAAGCACTTTGTTCCTCCTACTCAAGAAGGTAGGCCGAGGCACCTACTGTTAATGCATTACAATGTAATTATTATTGTATGGGATTAGTTTAAGGTGAAGCATCTCGAGATGGAAGCACTCGCTTGTGTTGAAATAATGTATCGGATTTAGAAATTCCAATCGTGCGCAAGTACTAATATTAATTAATTTATTTACACTGCATCAATAAATAAACATATATATCTGTTATGAGCCAAGGGCGCCGTCTGTTTTGCCACATTAAATACCAATGTGACACTCGGCCTGTATTCTCACTAGAGTTCTAGTCACGAGAAATATCGATTAGAACCTTAAATGAATCTTAAAACATGCGTTACTATTACAAATTAATTATATTTATATTATAATTATTGACTACTGGATAATAATTATTTAAATTGTTGAAACTCTGTTAATATACAGGGTGGAATTTTGTAATGCCACCTGGAGGGAAAGTAGTTTTAATACTGCAGATAAAAAATTTTACTCAAAGGAAACATTCCTTTATTTTTGAATAGAAAGCAAACTGCATTCAAAGATTTTGGAAAATTCTCTTCTCCCACACCCGGGAATCGAACCATGTTACATGTTACGAGAGCTTTAATTTAAGAATTCCTGGTTTTCCTTTCATTTTATTTATCATGTTTGTTAGAGAGATTTCATTCTTATAATTGACCCTAACGATCGGTGTAATAAAAGTACAGGGTATAATTTTTTCAGATTTTAGCCGGTTCGATTCCCGGGTGGGAGACGAGACTTTTCGAAAATCTTTGAATGCAGTTTGCTTTCTATTCAAAAATAAAGGAATGTTTCCTTTCAGTAAAATTTTCTATCTGCAGTATTAAGAGTACTTTCCCTCCAGGTGGCATTACAAAATTCCACCCTGTATAAGTTAATATAGTGATCTATCAACGCACAGCCCAAACCATTTTACGGATCGGGCTGAAATTTGGCATGCAGGTAGATAATTATGACGTAGGCATCCGCTAAAAAAAGGATTTTGATCAATTGTACCCCCATGGGGATAAAATAGGGGGTGAAAGTTTATATGAAACTTTGTCAGTTTTATTTAAAAAAATACATTGTTAAGTTCCGACATCCACGCGAACGAAGTCGCGGACACAGCTAGTGTCTTATAAGAGCTAAGGACTTGCACTATTCTATTTGAATTTATTTTGTGACATATGATACCTATTCTATTCAACTAATTTGAATAAAACATAATATATTTGTTCGTTGACTATTAAGCATATTTGACCTACCGTTTTATCAGGAAGTGTTAAATACCAATACGAATTCTAATTCTAATGTTTCAATTCGAATTCTAATAATGAGTCCTTGCATTACCAATCCTTATTCAAGTATTTTTTATTGAATGATTTTAAACTTGAGTCAATCTAATAGATCTAATGAGAAATCAAAAATCAATGCTAATGCCAGGTTTGTTTTTATAAATTATAATAATTTCTAACACCTTTAACTAAAAAGGTAAAGTCATTAAGAAGATCTACCTACTGTAATTAATTATGCGAAGAATTAGAATGCTGACAGCTACAGGTACAGGTGTCGATAAGTAAAACTCAAAAATTGCAGTTATATAATGAGAAAGACAGAGATATATAATGTTTGGAACATTGTATAAGCAATTAGCAGGTCTGAATCGTGGACATACATCAGAAACAGTAGCTGTAGGTAGCGGCCCCGGCGATAAATTCCCGCAACTAGTCATTGGTTACTAGCCAATAATCGACGTTGTATATTTGCATAATTGTGCCCGCTAAGTGTCTGTATCTACATAAAATTGCGTCTTTTTCATGACTCCTCTATATTTAACCACGATGAAAATCGCTCCGATCAAAATATTTCCTCTGGACCCCAAGCCTCTTAATTAATATTTATTTTGAATAAATTTCGACGACGATCTTTTTTTATAATGACGGCATGATTTTTATAATATCATTAGTCATTATAAAACATATTATTATGTTCAACCTGTATCATAAACTTTAAACTTTATGAAGTATTTCTGTGAATATCAAATAACTGATAGGAATCTAATTAATTACGTACTTCCACTTGATTCTCACTGAGTGCGGCTCTGCTTTAATAATCTCTGTTCTTATTGCTTTCATTGAACTGAGAATGACGAACTAATTAGATTGTCGGAAGTTGGTAATAACCCTAAATCGTTATTAATACCGCTAATAAACTAGATCATTGGCATAAAGTTATTGAGTTTGAACTTTTATGCTAATATGTTTCGTGTTTTAGTCCACACGCATATTGATTAGGTATGGCGTCGTTCAAGTAAATAGTTTCGGATAAGTAATTATCAATTTGTAATTATCTCAATTGAGATGTAAATTATTATATAAACACTTGCTCCAGTATACATTCGTTAAAAACTTTTTCAGTGTTGAGGATTTAATTTTAAATTCATCAAAGTGAATAAACTTGAAAACCTATAGTTTACGACTTAATATAAAGTGCAACACATAATTATGCGGCATTATTAGTAATAGATTATGTGTTCAATGACATCATGACACGACAGCCGTAAACGAGAACGGAAGACAGAAAAAAAGTGTAACAGAAAACAATTTTATTACAGAGACATTTCCGTTCGACTCGATTGGAGATAATTTTTAATCTTGAGACCTGAACACAGCTAATCTAATTAGATTCCAACTAGTGGAACTAGTCGATAAAAACGGTTATGAAGTTGGAATAGACGCCGCTCCCGAGCGACAATTATGTGTGGATATCTGATTGCTAGTGAACACAGCTTTTATGATTCGAAGCTAAAACAAGTGCACAAAAATACCTCTTATTACTTACGTCTCGTTATAAGTAATAGTTGATTTGTTCAGTTAATAAAAGCATCGACATGAGCAAACAATATGTTGTGTACAATTATGTTCTTATTGGTATGTATTTTATAACGAAGCTTGTAATCGGAAGTATCAACAAAAAATCTATCTAATAGGCACAGTAAAAGCTTATACAAATTCCACATTGCACGTGTATTAGGTGTGACGTCCAAGATTGTTAAGACGCATTGCAACACGCTATTTGTTAAATGTTTACGCGTCTACAGTAATGGATACAGTCACCGGATAGTTGGACACTAGCGCCAATGTCCGACTGCGCTTGTACTACACTAATGATAAATGATTCCGGGGATTGCGTTTCCTTAAGCACCTTTTGCATTTAGGTTCACTTCAAGGCTTTTGAGAACAGACATAATTCTCTTGTCGCTATTAGTTTAACTAATAACTGTTACGAACACAACCGAACATACTTGTAAATAGACTCCACTAATGGTCCTGACTTTTGCGCAGGTTCTTGTTATTGATAATACACAGTTTGAAGTCTCTTTTTTGCAGTGTGTTGTTATTTGAAGACCTATATTTATCTGTCTTTGAAGCACACGTAATTCTTCTGAACCTAATTATACTCCATGTAATTTGTGTTGGCATAATTGCATTGTGAAATGGTATGATAGTGTAGTGGTGCGTCGCACGGTCGCGCCTGGGGGCGACTCGGACGGATAACGGAGCGGGCCGTGAGGCTGATTTATCGTGGACATCCACCGAACCTATCCGATTTGCATTTAGATAGCGCTGCGCTGAGGCGCGGGCAGCGGGCGGGGCCGCGCGCCGCCGACCCAACACACCGTTTTACTCTATCGCACGTAAATTAACTATAAAATTATCTTTATGCATAAAAACAACAACGGGTATTCATCCCGCTAATAAGATTTAAACTTGGATGGTCTATCATCAAGCTTCGGACCTTTAATAGCGCAGTTAATGACGTTAAAATTTTCTTAGAAAGTTGATTACTCGGAATGGGATCAAGCTCGTCCCGAGTTTTGATCAACTGCAATGCTTTCCTTGTGTGCTTCACGTCTAGACTGGATAAATTGATAATCAAATTACACCTTGAAGAAGCATGGTTTTTGTTAGTGCTCATTATCCTGTTATTACACAAAGCTGTCACATTCCTCTAGGGCCGCTACGTGGTGATGGCGGAAGGCTGACGATGACGGCGCTAGGTTATCCAGACCGCTCGTAAATAATCTACCTCCGCAATTAGTAGGCGCCGATTTGGCGCATTATGCATTTCCTTCAGCAACAAGACTGTCGATTATATGGAACTGTTCGAACGTTCCATAGTGCATATCATAGTTTTCTTAATACATACGTGCATTATGTTTCATTCTCATTGTACAATAGAATAGACAGATAGTAGAGCTTTTTGATATGAAACAAAAAACGTAGTAGAGTAAGCAAGTTATGGTAACCCAGCTAGGGTAGATTTTGGTAATTTAAAATAATGTAATGTTATTTGTGTTATTTACTGTATATTTTTTTATTTATTGGTGTATATACAAAATCTGCTAATGCAGTTAGCGATGACAATTGTAAATATTCACAAACTTAGGAACCTCTTAAAACTTTGTTCTCCATCTGCAATCGATAGTTACGGCCCCGCATCAAACATCCACTTAGAACTTAAAGGTACATTCATCTCACAATTTTGCATATTTAAACTTTCATAAAATTTAAATGATTCTAAAATCTGGGGCCATCGTAGTGGCCCCGGCAGGACGTTTCTGTTAACAATGATGTAATTATCGCTTTAATTTATTTATTGCAAAATACTTCAATTGAATTGATGCCTACATTACCTATCTAACAAAACTTGTGTAAACTAGACAGTTAGCAACGAAATGCTAAACATACTAATATACGCAAACTTATTTCGTATTTGCAGGCTACTTTATAAAATGCAAATCATTTAGTATACAGACGTACGTATTAATCGAAACTCGGAGTATAAAATATGGTGTCAGTGGACGTTGCTAAATGTTTTACAAAATGGAAATCGCAATTCAGACGGCTCGCATGTGTGGCGCGCAGCTTATTGCAAATTTTCTTCGTGAGAGCATTTAATCTTTCCGTCAAACAGATGTTATCCATTGCAACAAACCCAACCACTCTGAGGCGTAAAAGGAAGAAGCACACGCCCCTAATTGCGATATATCCCCGAGTATCTCCTACAATATGTAAATAGGCGTTGGAGGTAATTAAAAGCTTATCTCGCGCCCTGCCATCGCGGCCTCGCTGATTGCTTCGTAAAATGATTGACATGCTATTTTAACAGTGTACCGATAATGAAAACGTTCCTGCACAGTTTAATTCATACTTTATTTATTGTTGACAATTACTATTTGCACAGGATAATTGATCGCGTTCTCACAATTGTCAGGCCGCTGACGAGTTGTTTGCGATTTTTTCAAAAGCTGCGTAGCCGCGAGGCGCCTGTCCTACCACCTCCCGCCTCGCCGGTGTGCGCGCACCGCCACTTACTACGACCATATTACTTTTTATTATTTGTGTCACTTTTTTCGTACAAAAATTCCATATAAATTATCTTAATACGACAAATATTTACATTCGTTTTACAAAGCTTATTGACTTGTCTATCTGTAGGTACAGGCATTTCTTAATCGTTGTGAAGAACATTTTTTAGGCTGTGGTTAGAACGGTTTTACGTATTAACTGCTAAATGAAGGTGTTTACTTAGCGGTCCGGATGATCACTCCGAGCGAGCAAGAATGGAATTTGTAAATAGCTTTAAGTGTCTGGCTCGTAGGTAGAATAGTAAGACATCAATAATAATAGTGTTGTATCTGTTTTAGCTGACTAATAGTTGCTCAATTCCCGAAGGCCGTAATAGCCTCGCAGTTCATCTGAGTAAAACAATGCGATAACGAATCTAAATGCATTAAATCAGCATTGCCATATTTCCGTGGGCAGTGTCGCAGAACTTGTAGATCTTTGGGGAATAATGGCTTCGCGGTTTAATTATAGTCGCAGGGGTATAACATAATCGGGCATAAATCACGTTATATAGATACCTGCCAAGTGCCAACCACAACCTGTTTCAATTTGCACGGCACAATGCGCGGCGTATTGTGCGCCTGCGTCGACCGCCGCTCCTAATTTATACCTTCATGGTGATTTAACGACAGCAGCCGAATCTATCCAAGAATACGTATCAAAGTTTTTACTATTACTGCTTTAAAGAATAAAATTCATTTGTAGTGTCATTTATAGGTTTTTTATTCGTATAGTCCGCATCATGAAATTTATAGATATGGTCTCTTTGTTCAGTTGGTCGTTCGGTGAGTATCACGTTTAGCACACAATCGAGAGCATTAACATTTCCATTGAAACGTGCTTACTTTAATCAGCCGATACGAGTCGCTCAGCCCCTCAGGCGCAGCCCAAACATGACTAACTGACAGAACTGCGACGACGCGGGCGCAGCTTCCCAACGGAATATTGTTCTTCATTTGTTCCGCGAGATAACGACACAACATCCTAACTTATTACTTTACGAAACCATTTAACTTGTTATTAGTTTACATAATTTATATTGTTTACAGATTTATACTGGTCACAGGTCTGATTTATATTAAAGGCTCTACAAGCTATTAAGTAACGCCTTCTCGATGAACATGGACCACACACAGCATTCAAATTAGAAAAGTCAGACAAAACGGAAACGACGCATTTATTTTGGGTTTAGAGAGGAGAGGGCGCCGCGGGCGTTCCTTCTTTCTAAGCTCGTAACTCTTCTAATAAGACACTTTACGCGAGCTTAACTAGAGCTTAATGCGTGCAACTTCCATTGTATATATCATTTTGATTTGTAGAGGAACAGAAACATTTGTATGTACTGTCCCGCGTCTCGGCCGTTAAGACGATTACCGTAATATTTTTATATGGCCGTTTGTGGTTAGAAACATTCCCAATTTACTTCTTTTTAATATCGAGATAACATAGTAATATTTACCTCGTACAGTTTTTAAAACTGGATGTTTATTTATTGTTAAATGGTAGTTAAAGATAATTCGTTTTAAAATGATCGATGATAAGTGCTTGTTCAGTTTTTTGTTCGCGCGGTGAAATAATTGCGAGCATATTCTTTGCGTCGCAGGCGCAGGCGGCCTTCAATACCGTCTCTATTTCCGCACTTCCCCTCACTGCTAAATGGCACAAATTGTCGTTTACATGCATGCCGTATGTAATGTTCATTGTTTTGTTTTTTCAACTAATAGAGTGAGTTCAGGGTTTGTTGTGGAGGTTAACGCGTAGCTTTTTTTAAATTAAAATTCAAGAAGTCCTTTAAAGCTGAACATTAACACGAAAAAAATAAAAATAATTTGAATAATTTCATTTGGGAGACGCTTCTCTAGCAGATATACTCTCTGGTTTGAAAAGTGATGTATTTTTCAATTGCAACAATTATTCTCCTTTGTAAATGAAGTGCGTATTGATAGTGATGTCTGTGACGGCTTCACGCGTCCGGCGACTGCGACCGGCGACCGCGCGACCGAGCACACACAATACAAAGAACACTTCTTTTAATCGCGAGTTAACGTCGCATTCAACCGCCGCGTCAACCTACTGAGCGTTGTCACTCAACGGTCACTCAACGGTTTTGAAAAGAATTGTGAATCGGAATTTTATGCACTCTGAATTTAATTTTATATCCTGCCAAATGTCAGATTTTAAATAAAATGTGTGACTATAAAAGACTTGAATACGGTCAACTATTTAAAAAGAATTTTATATTCTTATTATTTTTTAATAACGATTGCCGAAATAACGGTCTTAATCTTTGAATAGAATATAAACAATGATATAAACTTGACAATACAATGTGTATTTATGGCATTCACTAATAAAGACCCCAACAAAACGGTATCGATGTGTCAATATCACCCCTTTTATTTATAGTGTTTCGTTAAATTAAATCGAAAATTGAATACGAGCACACCTGACAATAATTCAATTCATAGATACCGAAATTCAATCCGCTAGATGTATGGGCTATTGTCGCTTGTTTAGTGGCAGTAATTGTAAGCTTCAGCACGTAATTATAGAGCGACGTTACATTTTCAGAGTTGAATGCTACTAGTTACGCAGACAGGAGACATGACTTATTTAGTGCCCATGTTGCGTTTCCATCTTTAATCTGCGTGGGCGCATATTTCTGAGAAAACATTTCTTGTTGACCGTACATAATGCTGCCAAGAAAACAGAAGTAATAATGTTGGCCATACTTGTACGGTGAAGAACTCCGTAAATGAATCATCGCATATGCGTTCCTCGTCAGTGCGCAAAAAGAGGTTTGTCGAAAATGCTCCTCGTTTAGTTTAGCTCGGTGTGGCTCGTTCGCGCTCACTGCTCCTGTACTCATCCCTTATTTATTTATACTGGTATGAAGAATGTACAGTTTTTGTGCTGCCATAACAGTGTGCGTCCAACTCTGCGACAATCCAAGCCAGCGAATTCTTTAATTGACAAAATGCAGCGAAGTTGCATTCCGGCGCGAATCGTTAGCGTTAATGTGGGAATACAAAATGGGTTATTAATGACACATTTTCACTTTTGCACTAATCATTATCTTAACCATTCTTCTATTACAGATTTATATTGGAGTTTAAGTTTATAATTACAATTATAAATCTGTTAATTTGACAATTATCATGCAACTAATTCGAATTCTAGTTTAGTTAATTCATATGAGTGATTCCGACCTTATATCCGTGAGAAACTCAGAAAAGCATCCAAATTTATGTGTATGTGGGTGTTGTTTGTAGTATTTATTTTCCTTATTGGTTTTGGAAGTAGGTAAGGTATAATACTATTCTTACATTCACAAGATATACCTAACTTACAAAAGTAATTTGTAATACAGATTTGTTTATGTGCGGCTTAATATTGATGAATACTTTAGCTTCCTACAACTTTTAAAGAAGCAAGTTTTAATTAAAGAGAGTTGCTCTCAATGTAGGTAGGCGTATACGTACACACATGATATGTATGTAGGTACTACTTACGAAGTAATTTACGGTCTAATGAAAAATAATCGTTTTAATCATCAGTTTCTATCACGTCTCGCTCAGTGCTGGTAATGAGTCGTTAGTTGCGATAGGTACTAGTTTCTCTTATCATCGATGATAAAACATGCGTAGATTTAGCCGCACCCTGCACTTTCCCTTGAAGGTAGTACTGCACCTGCCGGGTGAGCGAGGTGAAGCTGCGCGGCCTGTTCCGTCGCACGCATCATTCAATATATCTGCTATGCGACTACAACGTTTATGGATATGTATCTACGTGAGGTTATTGCGTATTAGACGGGTTAGGAATGGAACTACATGAAAGTTTGCGTCGTTACACCATGACGGAACTGCATTTTCATAGGTATGCAACTATGCAGTAATAGATCTCACTTATATTGGTAAACTATCTAATATTCCCTTCATTGAAGTTTCTTGGACTTTAATTAAGAGATTAATAATGAAGCTGCAGACCACGAGTGCTGCGCGAGCCGACGACCGGAGAGGATAAGCTCGGCAGGCGGGCGGCGGGCGCACGCAACCCTGCCATGACATGCGTGCCGCTCCGTTACGACACCTACACCAAATTTTTCCACATGCCCGAGCAGCAGATAAGCGGCGAGCGACGCCAACGTGTTATTTATTAACGAACCGAATGATCGATAGTTGGACGCGTCACCGGACGTGGACGAGCGCCGCCTTTCGAAACTCGCCGCCACCGACTGATCGGTTCGTACGCAGTATACCTCCGATAAATCTATCCCGCAATGTCTCCGACTCGGCCGAGCACGAAATTCATATTCTCTGAGACAACTCCATAGTTGAGCTTTCACTCAAGCGTGACTCTTGGCGTGTCTTCAGAAATATGTCATGCTTTTTGGAATGAATGAACATGATGTTGTAGTTGCTTTTGTTTTAACTGAACACAAAGTATTGAGAATGGCTAGATATCCCTTTAGTCAAGTCGAGCATGCAGCGTCCATGTCGAATGCATTGTTTGCAACCAAGGCTTCTCCAACCCTTTGGCAAAGTCATCCGTTCCGCTCTAGCTTATGTGTCGTCGTCGTGACAGCTGCGCGCGATACTTTCTAATCGCTCCATTCAATAGTCAGACAAACAAATACATAAGGAGTAGGCAACTTGCGAAACGTTAAATGGCTCGAACAATCGACAGCTAGAAAAGAGTAATCAATTAATTATTTATAGAGGTGCCACTCAACCGAAGCTTTGTCAAAGCGATTGCACAACGCGTTGGTCAGAATACCTCCAGAAAGTAGGTGATTCAATGAGCTTATAATGTAAACAAGCTCGTATGTTTACATGTATCGATTCGAGGCAAACGTGATAGGAAACGATCGGAAATTCGAGGTTCGGCTGCACAGGGCAGGTTAGACCAGTCCCGGTGGCCTCGCAAGGACCCCAGCAAACCTGTTAGATTCGTTGCACGATTTTTACGTGCGCACCTACCGGAATCTCATTCACGTGGTGCAGCCGCGCGCTCCGCCCGGCCCCCTGTGCCTCCGCCTGCCAGTTAACTCGTCAAATGACTCACGCTTCGGCTGGTTAAATGCCAGAAGCTGGCTTTTCCAGTTCTCTGATCCAATTCGCACATTCTATTCTTACTTGACACTAACGCGACATTCTGTAGCCTTGCTTAATTCATTGATTAGATAATGATGTGTGGTAACGCTGTAATCACTTCTTCTTAAGTTTTTGAACTCCATAACTGGACTGCCCTGAATCATCCTTTTTATACAAAATTAGCAAATCTGTATACTTACATCGCTAGAGGATCCACTATTTCACCTGGTTTATTAACCTATGACTACAATGTTCTCTTTTCTGACACGTATGTAAAAAGCTTGTCACTTGGTTAAGTCTATGTGACAGTCTGTGTGCTAGTCATCAGTTGTTATCGTACCGTCGCAGGCACTTGCCTGGACGGGAGCGTACAAGTATGTCACATTTCACACAACAAATGCCAAGAAATATTAACACACCAGGAACAGGAATCAGGTAGAACTACGATCCGGTCAAACCCGTCCGACGCGTGCTTCCAACATTTTTTATTTATTTGTCTGCATCGTCGGATACCGCTGGGCGTGACGTCAGACGACCTAAACTGGTTAGCGAGGGAGCAGGGATTTGCCTCGTATCCTTCCGGTTCTGCGAGTGGTTCAGACCTGTTCTACATCAGGTTGCGCCAGCAGGCGACCCGGCCGCGGCCGCGTGACGTATGAGTACTACGGCGAACTTGCATAAAGTCACCCGAATTAGACGATGCCCCTGCGCATGTCCAAAGCCCGTTCCGATAACTAGTCATTTCACTCTCGCACCCGACACCAGCATCGCTGACTCATGCTCTGTGTGCGCAACAATTAGCAAACGTAGCGTCACATTACGCGATGACCGCGCTGGTATCATCAAAGGTCAGTATCCGTACCAAAATGGTCACGCCTAATAACTGGTTCGTAAGTTGTAGTCGACCATAGTAGTTTTGTATACCAGTATTTTACGCTATGTTTACTCGATTTACTCTTTACTGCGGAATGAATGAAGCATTAAACATTATTAAGCGAAAAGTTTGGCGATGAATGTTGATGAGTTTTTTTTTGTACAAATTATGTAAAGTGTTTTGTATTGTTGCAGAAGACGCAAAGAGGTGATGGAGGTGAGCGGCGAGTCTTGGCGCGCGTACTACTCAAGTGCGGAGCACCCGCTGAGCGCGGCCACGTCGGCGGTGCTGGGCGCCGTGGCCGACGATGGCCAGGGCCAGCCCATCGAGTACTACAAGCTGCCGCCGCTCGCGCAGGACACGCACCTCAACCTACACAAGGACGGCAAACTTGTCGATGTCTGGCCGTGAGTCCTGCACGCTATGTCTTCCTTACAGTCCTGCACAGGCACCACAACTCATTACTCATCTTTTTATTAATTGGCTCTAGAGTGTTAACACATTATTATCATTAAACTAACAGTTACTTAGAAATATACGGTCGTTGTAACAGTTAGGCTTGTCATATTATATCTGAAATATGACTCCACATAACATTAATATTTATTATAAATACAGAGTTAAATACTAATAAGTGTTCTGCTAAATACATACACAGTCAGCATAATTAATTAGGTGCTCATAAATACCACCAGATATAGCACGAATACATAGAAACATAATCGAATATGCAAATTCAATCCCAAATATCGATACCTAACAATCAAGTGGATTCAGAAGATGATCGCGGAAAATCAATCGTCGATTCTCACGGCCGTACATCAAATTGAACGTTCGTGTATCGGAGCAATTATCATTATAATCGCCGAATTTTGTGGCGCGGTGAATACGGAATGAATTCGCGTAAAATTTATATGTAAACTATGATAATATGCAATCTTTGTGTAGTGTAGTTTTTGTGCACGTTGATAGGCAGGCGGGGCCGGGGGTTGTGTGTATATCCGAGTCTCACGGACGAGTACACTGAGACAAGACGCCGCGTGGCTTCCGGCCCCATCGAAAGGTGTAAGAATAACAAATAATAAAAATGTTAATGTTCCACTCAATAAATCATGAGCGCTCATTTGAATACCTATGGTGGGATTAACGAAATAGCAGTTCGCAACTCGCGAACCCCCCGCGCACCCCGCTCCCTCAACGCCCCTCGACCTGACTGCGTATATCATTCGGAAATTAACATATTTTTGCTATTTTCTGCTAAAGAAACATGTGTTTTTAGAATAAATATTGGGATTAGCTGAAAAAACATGACTGATGACACCGTTTTATTTTAATTAATTATTTATTAATCATTAAAAAACTCTTCAAAATGAGTATAATCAACCATGCCAAAGTTATTAAAACAACCGCTATAAAAATTATGTTAAAGAGACTAGACTCTTTTGAACAGAACAGTCACACATTTTTCGAAATCTACTAAATAATTATGAATACAGTCGGTGCATTCAACGAATTCCCATAGAAACGCGACCCCGATCAAATTATACTCGCTCTTTGAAAGAGGTTGTTAACAGCATCCTTTGAATAGCGACGCAAAAATGAGCAAACGCCGTGTCACATTCTTAATACAAGGAGTGCATAATGTTAACTTGACCCTATACAGACCATTTAAACTTTTATGAATGTTTTATTATGTTCCTCAAACACTATTATAAAGGAAACTAGTTTTGAATCCGTGAAAATGTTAATTTCTGAATTAAAATTTGCTGTCAACAAAAACTACATTTAATATTGAATAATGTGAATAACTGGTATGTGCGGAAGTTGGTGCTGTTATGTAGGTAATTCACATAAGAATAGAGAACTGTCGGAGTGGTAAAAGCCTCCCACGTGTCAGCAGTCACCGCACACGACGGCGCGGCCGAGGGTCTGCGCGGGCGCCGCCGCTGCTGCCGGGGCTCCAGGCTGCGCTCCAGAATGTGACACTTGTCTCCATTCTGCCCGTCATGCTCGTCACTGCTTACGGGAGTGCATAAATACAAATAATGACAATAGACGGATGTGGCTGGAAGCGGCTCACATTGACAAGGACGCCCAGGACTTGTCGCGAGTCATTGTCGGCACGCGGCCCACGCGCGGGGCTCAACGCGCCGCTATTGCTCATTCATACATTCAAAATTATAACGAATGCTCTCAGTCGCCCGCACCCATACTCGCGTTCTGTGTCTCCGAATGCGTTTGTATGCTAATAGTTCAGCGCCAGTGCATCGTCAGGTTTGAAGCACACTATTTGTTGTCTAAATCGCTCGTATTATTTGAATTGAATGCTCGATAGATGTAGAAATGAACTAGTTCCGTCTGTATTCCTTCGAGATCTGTTGACGTAGGCGTGAAAGCGTTTCGTAAACGCATTGCGTAGTGCGCGGGCGCAGCTTGCCGCGCTTTAAGCTCAGGACTACGCGGATGTTACGGGTATTAAATGGAAACGGCGGCTATAACCATTAATAGTTGTCGGAGGCTGTCGAATGCTAACGCTAAGATTAGCATAGAAACGCGCGGCGGGATGCCTCTAGGGAGGGCCTCGCCCTCTTGACCCTGTCACTGTTCGCACTGCTGTACCTACTAACGGGAAGTTGGTTTCTCCACACTAATGTACCTAACTTATTTTACGAGCTAATGATAGAAATTATCTACGTATTTAATTACTATGTAGTTAAGTAAGCAGCTTATATTTAGTAAATACTCACTATTAAATAGTATAGGTATGTCTCAAGTCAATTTGCATTTAGTTTCAATATTAAGGGCAAAAATGATAAAACTCATCTATATGGTAAGTGTTAGAAGTGAATAGTGTAATTTAGCGAGCGAGGCGGGCTGAGCCGCGGAGCGCATGTGTCGTCAATGTCGCGGTGGTTTAACAAAAACTCAGGGAGTTGGAACCGTGTGACCCATTTAGGACTAGAACCGGTTTCCTCTTGAAGATACGTCGTCATTGTTAAAGACACATAGTTAATACCATTCAATTCCCTTGAATATAACGGACCCTCTTACGAGGATAATGCATAAAAAGATGGTAACATCGTTATGTCCCAGACGGTGTCGGTCACCACGTAGCGAAAAATGGAAACGGGTATTGACCATTCTTTCTTGACCATTCTTTATCATGCGAATATATTCACAACAGCTGCGCGAAGAAATCGTTACAGAGTTGAATGCCAAATGCCCAGCCCTGGATTATTATTAAAAAGTTTGTCCTCATAGATATCTACTTAGTTAATTCCGATTAGGGTAACAGCCTAACAGCTTCTCGAGTAATTAATGGCTAGAGACAGTTAAGTGTAATCAAACGCCCAATTTAATGACTGAGACAAATGGCGAAATCGTTTTCAATTAAATTTTTGATAATGTATTAGTTCCGTGAGAAAAGTAGCAATAAACCTACATTTAGTCGAATGATATATTCAAATAGAATGAAATTACGTTGGTCGTATCCGCTGCAAGCGCCTCCTTCGTCTCGTTAGATTGTAATCTATTCGTCAAACGATGGATAAACTGTCGCCGCTTCAGATTTTGATATAGATAGAGCCCGCTGCGCATATGTTAGCTTATTAAGTTATTATCAAAGGTTCCGTGGAATTACATGAGAGTTTTCAGCATTAATGGCTAAGATAACGACTCCACCATATTTGGAATAATCTATCGAGTAAGAATATATAGAGAAAGAAATTATTGAAGATATAAATAGAAGTCGATAATTAAACTAAAACTAAACAGAAAAGTTGTGATTGGTTTTTTTTTCTTTACTCCAAGATTTCATTTAAAATTTAACATATTTACAAAAGAACTGAATTGTATCTTTTGTATACCGTAAGAGGTATTTCGATAAACGCATTGAATACATGAGCGGCTCGAGGGCCCCTGTACGCTGCACCCTGCACCCTTAGCATCGTATTGTCAAGATCTCATCATGTGCGAAAGGGTGTTAAGTAAACATTGCAAATAATTATAATGGCAATTGCATCCGAGCGACGAACCGATTCCGCTTTGATAAGAAAATTTATATTTGCATGTAAAATGTAGCAACACAGCTAGAGATGGTGATCATTCCTACCTTTTATTACGGTTACTGTTATGTTAATCGCAAGCAACATGACACTGATATCAGATTAACAGTTTGGGAAATCTATTCCGCTACCTGATAGACTTTGAGAAATATACACAGTTGCGATAGGGGAACTTGTGAAGATGAATCTCTGAGATTCTGTTATGTTTGAAAAATTAATCTTCTTGACAGTTGTTTGATTTGTAAAATATGACAAAGTGTAAGAACACGACGAAAGAAACTCATATCGATATTAATATGCATAGATAAACGACCCAACGTTGAAGCATCAATAATTTTTGTAGATTAGATTCCGATATTTATGATGTTGGGAAAAATGAATCGAATGAATTCGCTGAGTTTTGCTAGCATTCGTTATTTTATCACGTCTATTTGTAATGGTTTTGGTATTTTTTTATTTTATAATTCAGTTTCGAATCCTAATATCAGAAAGCGTGATTTTCGTAAGCATATCGTAGTGGTACTCGATGGCAGCACCCACTGAGCTCGAAGCGTCAGCTGTCAACGAGGCGCGCTTTGTCCCGTTTGTACAAGCGTCAACAAAGAGCGACAAGCAAACAACGCATTGTGCTCCACGCATATGAATAACGATATCTACGCGACGCCGCCGGCATACCCACCTCGGATTAATACCAATAATTCAATTTGCATGCCTCGCAAAAAATCTTGGCGGGTTAAATCCACACAACATCAAAATTCAAACATAACAGAGCTACACCTCAGTTTGTTTCTCTTGAAATTACAAATTCGTTTCACTTTTCGCATGTCGCGTTATTAGTTACTCGCGCTACGGAAATTCGGCGATACCTAACGTGCAGAAATATTTTATACGGGCGAGCTTTATCTTATCGAATGAGCGATTTCACACTCGTCGCGTTTCTCTTACAAATCGCGTGCATAAATCGTTAAGATTGAGCAAAGCGAGAATTGCAATCGGACACGGGCGAGGAGCGTCCGCGGCCCGGCTCGCGGGAGGTCGCGCGTCCCGACCAATTCGGACGCATGAAATAGTGCCGCGAGACTCTCTTATCTAAAATAAACATCTGAGCGCCGGTGAAACATGTCTTCAATTATCATAAATCGGCGCGCACTGACAACGGCCGACGAAAGCCGCGCCCCGCGCCGCTGTGCCGCTCGAGGTGCGCGCTTACATGCAAACAAATCAAAACGCTCCCATGTAAATGAACTTGCAAACGCTATTACATGTAAACCGTCCTACTTGTGACGTTTATGGTAAATATGCAATTGTTTCATATTTATGGTGACGCCCCTTTTACACTGCGTTTGTTGCAACCTACGAAGTGACTCACAAATGGGAATCGATCGTATTTCAAGTGACTCAAAATACTTAATTGGGTAGAGTCATTTTAGTAATATGGTCAAATGTGTATTCTTTCATTTGTCCATTGCTATAGTAAAAAACGTGATACTTGAGCTTAACTTAGTAAATAGTTAAAATTATTCGAAAAAGTATGTTTTCTGTGCAATTTTTAGTTTAACTCAGTAAAATCATACAATTCGTCCACCCGACCTGTCTGGGCCTTAAGGTGACATTTCTAAAACGGTGATATTCCACCTTGTCATATTTAAACTGCACTATAACACGTATAAAGTGGATATGAATCGGCCACCGTTGCCAATTCTAAATATACACATAACAATCAAAAATCACAGAAAAAGTAAAAAATAAAAATTTAGCCGCAAAAAAAAACTACTTAACCAATAATTACACTCAAAAATAAAACTCGATCATGCGCCAACAAATACAACATTTTTGTAGTTATCGACTTTCACAGAAATCATTAAGAATTATAGTGCTACGAAGTTCTACGAAATTCGTAGCAGTCGTAGCACGTTGGCAAAGACGGCACTTTAATTAATCGTTTTTTGAGCAATTATTATTAGCGCCTAATTGAAAGAACTAATTAAAAAGAGTAATGAGGGTAGTTTCGGACTAGTGACGTAAGACGTAACTTAGGGGACATTTACCAAAGCGGTCAATTGACCTTGAAATTTTGTCTGCTAATCCAGTAACTTCTTACATTAGATTTTCCGTTAAATCCCGTAGTTTTGATATTTTGCAGACTTGTTTATGATGTTGGCCTAAGGAATAATCCAAGTTTGTGACCTCGAGGTTCGAATGCAACTTTGCCAAAAATGGAAAATTTCGTTGTACTCGTATTTTCAAATTCGATTATAACCCAAAAGCAATGTTCCCAGTTTCCTTTCTTTTTTCTTTTTAGGACGGTGCTACCCTCCGGTTTCAGAGTTAATTAGGCTTTATTAACTGCCGCCTTTGGGAGCACCACAGGTCTCTGATGTCCAACATTAGAAAGTACACATGAATAGAAAAAGGCATGTTAGGCTTGCCTAGGTTTGAACTCAAACTTCATGCAAGAGAAAAAAGCAAGAAGAAAGTCTTTGAAAATACCTTTTATTTATTATTTTTGGATCTAAAAACATAATTCTAGTCTCATATTGTAGCAAATTCATTTTACTTTTAAAATGAAATACGATACTATTAAAAGAAATGATCATAAACTAGTCCTTACAGGAATACATGACTCGCTTTTTGTCTTCCATATTTGTTGTAAAAAAATACGTTGGTTTGAGTTCCCGCTAGATTTATTCGAATGACACCTAAAACTTGCATGAAATTGTAAAGTTCGCAAATATGATAACTTTGAAAAGATTTTTCTAAGAAACAGTTGGGTCTATAGAGTCAATTCTGGTGACCTACCATGAACTCTTAGAGCATGAGTCTTTAGGCTGTGGGAAAGAGATGCCGCTAGACGACTTGTATAGCTCTGTCTCTTTCCCACAGCTTAAACTGAATCGCTTTAAGAGATCGTGGTAAGGCCTCTAGTCTCATATTGGATTAAATTTATTAATAGGTACCGAGGTATTATAAAAACTGGTTTTTTACTGTTGTTATTGCCAAAATCTGAAATTTTCGCAATATTTTCAATTTTTCACAAAGTTGCGGTGTTCGAGGTTGCAAAGTACCTAGTGTTTTAGTTACTGACTGGGCTTTTTTTGGTCGTGTTTGATTTCCAATTGTGTTCTTAGTGAGAAAACTTGTTTATACATAGATGTTATACTGGGACATGACAAAAAATGACGAATCTATAAAAATAATTTTCTTTTACAATAATAGTATATTGTTATTTTGTCGTTATTCATATGTGTTTTCATTATAAAATGGCAAAGATTTTGCAGAAATCTATGTTATTTTAGGGAAAAAATTGAAAGTAAATTATATATTCAAGTCATAATATATATTCTTAATACTTAACTTTATGCTATTTTAATTTTAAATTGCTCTGTAATTTAGTGGCTGTATAAAAAGTGTGAACATGGTTCAATAGAAATGTCAAACTGGAACAAGTTTTTTTTTTAATTTGGCAGCTTTGTCAGTTGAAAGCGATTCTCCCTAGACCTGCAATGCATAACTTTCAAACCGCTTATCAGGCTTGTAATGATTTTCTTTCCTATGAGTAATGAAAAAACATAAAACGTTACTTAAATGTAAATTATCCTCTTAATAATGTTTAGCTCTTCCATTGTTGTGGCAGCCATTCGCGTTCGTTGTTACAATTAGTTCTTATCATTTCTCATAGATGGCAGCACAGTGATGGCTTTAGTTAAATACTAGTGGTAGTCTATGTACAATAAAATACTAGGAAAGGTTAAGAAATTGAAAAATGAGCAAAAATTTTATACATTTATTGTAATTGTACTAAGAATGTAAAAAAAAACTGTATTTTTGTAATATACCCATTGAATTTTTAAAATAAATACTTAATATGTGTTTTGTAAAAAAACCTTTAAAACGTTCAACAGAAATATTCTCACTTATTTCTACTTAATAAAAAGAACTTAAAACGTAATTTTAAAATAACTTATTTAAATTGTAACGTTTTGTTGATACAGATTAAGCTTAACTAAATGTTGCAGTGATAAAATGTCAAGAATTGTTAACAATTTTAAATTATACGGTTTGAAAGTAGGCTTCTATCTTAAAATACCTTATTAGGATTGAGTAGAGCGTGCAAACCAGATATCTGTAAAATAACTTTATCTAGGATTAGGTATTTACTAAGAAATATAGTCACCTTGCAATCATGTAAATAATATTGCAAACTGCTGCAAGTATGATAATTTTATTTGTATTTTGATTGCTAGGAAAATACCATGTGACAATTTGACAGTGTGTAACACCTAGAGCGAGAATGATAGTATGACGAGTTCGCGCGCGCATTGCGAGGTCGGGCGGCCTCTGTGCGGCGCGCGCGCACGTCGCCAATCACGCCTGTCTCCCCTCCGCAGGGCCGGCGCGGCGCTGAAGGCGGCCAATGGCGCGCACGGGGCGGAGCTGGCGGAGCTGTCGGGGCTGCTGCACGCGGGGCTCGTGAAGCGCGAGCCCGAGGACCTCAGCCGCAAGGTGGTCGACGAGCCCGAGCACGCGCTCAAGCCGCCGCGACACAAGGTGCGTCACACGTCCGCACGCCGCCGCCGCGCGCGCACGCACTCACACACTTACTGTACCGGTCACTCATGTATTATTTATCGCGCTTGTCGTACGATGCGCCGAGCACCGCGCTCGCGACGCACTAGCCGCGCCCGCCCGCGCCCAGTCCGGCCGGCAGTGCTGCCCGCCCAGTGCATCGCCGACCTCGGCGACTACCAAGGACCATTACACTCTTTCGGGATTATACACATTGATATTCGTGAACGTGATACGACCATCGATCGACATTAGTGTACGTGAAGCTGTGAACTGTGCTTTGACGCGGCATGTACGCGTCGACGTTGCGGAGCGGACAGTTGTCGTGGGAGAGCGCGTGTAACCGGCGCGTGTGTCCGCAGGTGGCGGTGGGCGAGCCCGGTGAAGCGGCCTCGCCGTCTCCGGCGCCGTCGCGCGCCTCCTCGGCCGGCTCGCTGCTGCCGGACGCGACCATGTACGCAGCCCAGATGTTCGCGCCGCCCGGCACCCCCAGTCCCACCCCCTACGGCGACCAGTACTCGCGCCAGCCGGCCACCTTCGCTGGCGAGCCTTACTACAGAGAGTACTTCGTCGGCGAGGGTTATCAGCAAAGAGCTGCACCACCTTATGCGGATGCGGAGTCAGCATCTGCTTCCGCCTTCAGTGATCGATACGCGACCCCTCGCTATCACAGCAAGAGTGTTATAGCAGCCGCTGGTCTCACAGTTGACCTGCCATCACCAGATAGCGGCATAGGAGCTGATGCGGTGACTCCCCGAGACCACGCATCCGCCGTTCAGCAGGTCGGTGCACACCACGGGCGCGGGCGGGCGGGCTTCTTACACACACACACACACACAGGACTATAACACTGCACACTATTGTATCGATGTATTTACAGATTTACAGATTGCTATATATCGTAGGGCTTATTCATCCATTCAGTCACATCCTTAAGATACATGCTGTGAGGAATCACATCATATCTCTTTCGGGCTTTACATTGAACATTAAACTTCATGATTGAGACTTCATCTCCTTTTTTCACTTTGAAAATATTTCTAGGTACATTTATACATTTTCATGTAAATATTGACCCATGACGCGTGGAATTAGCAAACTTGGCCATTTCATTGAAATGGTGGTTTGCACAATAGCCGAAGCCCACCCGCGCTCTATACTATTGTCTTATCTTTGTAATTATGACTAATTTATTGTAAGTATCTAGGGTAGTTAGTTTTCTGATATGACTCAACTATTTCTTTTAGCATTATAACTGAAATGCAACCTAGTACTAATAACAGAAAGTTGTGTAGATTTGAATGGTACATACATACGTGTCACTCTGCATTTTGAATACTCATATTCCATTAATATGATCTATTGTTATATTCATTGATAGTGGTGAAGACGTGTACAATATACTATAAGCCTTCAGCAGTTAAATGAGTAAATCATGTTCGTATTCAGGGTACAACAATTAAACGATTGTTTGAAGTTTTTAATTTTTGTAAAATTTATGAGTAGTTACTGAGGGAAGTTCATGTCTTAAACAAACTCCAATCAATCAATGATCCACGTACCCAATCAAACATGTTTGCTTAGATTCATAAGAATTTAAAGAAGTAGGTAGATAAACATAGTAGGTACGTTAACTAGACCCCTTTACCAATATTAGTAAATTCAACAAGTCTTATTGGAATACCAGCAATGAGTAATTGGCTAATAGATAATATAAGTATAATAGCTAAGTCCACTTATTGCAAGTACGTCGATGTACAGACAATGGTTACAAGACCTTCAACCAACACAATTGCGAACACTTCGCATTTGACTTGAAATTTATGAGTTTACATATTAAAATAACAAATTGACATGACCAGTAATCTGGTTGAGCTAAGTGGTTTTGAAGGACTCCACAGTTCCTAGGGCGTGGCGATCACGAGCATTGTAACTACCTAGTTACCACCCGATTGATCTTGAGTGCACAATGCACATTCATTATTTTGCCTTTTGTTAACTCCATGCAAAAGAACGACTCGACTGACACTAGATAAATTAAACTTGACACCCAGCTACTGAACATTGTTCCGAACTTGTTCATCGACTTCAAACATGAATGTTACATTCCTATAGTGCTGAATACATTATCTTGGTCAAATACTTAATTCCTTATTTGTTATCAGTACCTCGAGCCCAACATTAGCGAGACATAACTGTAATTAGTTTCAATGTAGCGAGCACAGGTAGTGACGATGACGTAATTACAATGATATTTTAATGTCTAACCATTATCATAAATTAGTTGCCAATTAGACTTAATTTATGGGATATTGCGACATTAAATATCTCTTTTCTTTAAAAGTTTTATTTTCACAAAAATCTAGAGATCGTTCCTACCTATTGAAATTTATAAAAATAAAAACAAATAGCATAAAGACAGAATTCGGAATTATAACCAATATTGAATTCGTCCAAATATAAAATAAAATAAGCGCTTTTTTTCTTATAATTTGGGACATTATCAATCTAATAAGATATGCAAATAAGAATGTGCTAAATGTCATAAAAATGTTGGGTTTCATGTTACGTTGGAAAATAATGCTATTGTCAGCAAAAGTTTGCTAGAATATGTAAGTAATAAAAATAAACATTTATTTGCAAGTTTATTTGTCACCTAGACACAGTTATATAAAAGTTCTGTTTCCCTAGGGTTGCCATGCACACTTCACCGTCATCCCACCCCCCGTGCGCACATTGTTTTCATGCGTTTTGTCCTGATTTTCAAATTTTAGAGATGGCAACCCCCCAATTCTCATCCTAATTAAACAAGTCAGTTCGTATATAATCACGGAAGATATCCCGTAAGTAACATTTTAAAGTCAGTTCGTTTACATGCTAGGTAGAATTATTTAACTTTGAATAGTAATATATATGTATGTATGCATTTTCTTTCTTGTATCTATATTTCCCCACTGCTAGGCTCCTCCATCAAGTATGTATGTTGATTACAATGTTTGTTATTGTCCGCGCAGTCGTTCGACTACACGGTGATATGCCAGCAGCAGGGCGTCGGCGAGGACGGCCGAGGGACGCCGTCCGCGCACCACTCGCCTGCGCAGGCGCCGCGCACCCGCCCCTGGCACGACTTCGGCAGGCAAAACGATGCCGACAAGATACAAATCGCCAAACTGTAAGTACTAACCTAATCCTCCATGTTTGGGTCATTGCATCCCGCAGTAGGAGCAGCAACTAGGTATTAGATGGTGTTGATCTCAGAATGTACTAATGCGATCGAAAGAGTCAGGAATGTGCGACCAATTCACATATAAAGTAATACAGCATTCATTCATACCCGAGCGCAGCAATGTCATTTTTTATGCACAGTATCGAAAACAGGCTGCCGTTTGATACCAGTTCCACGAATTAGCATTTTATTATTTTTACCTAAAAAGTCTCAGAGATTCTGAGTAAATTACTTATTATGTTAAATCATTCAAAATTAAATATTTATGAGATAATCTTATCTAATTTAAAACAGTTACTTTAGTAAGTCCCCAGCCATAGTAACATTTTTTTTTTTTTTTTAGCGTGGTAAAATCATCAAATGAGTCCTCCAACCCCGGGCAGGGCGGGAGGGACTGTCAGACTTCTACTGACTAAAATCCACGGTGTCCTTCATAGCCTGTTACGTTCCGGGGTTACGGTTAGGGAATAATCCCGCGACCCCGGCAGGCTTTGGCCCTCTCTGAGAGGGGGGCCCCGTCATTATGCTGACGCTCTTTGAGGCGCGCGTGGGACACAACGCGCCGTCGACCCGGGCATGGTCCTTGGTCGGGCAGCGAGTTGCCCTTTACTCGCTGCCCGCATGCCCGCGCCTACGGTGGCCGGAGATCGTCGCGCGACGTCCGTCGCCGTGGGCGTCCTACACCGCGGTTGGGGCGGAGGGAGAACTCTGTCCTCTCTCGCTCGCGGCGCGCCTCCTCCTTCGCGAGCATTACTGCTTCGCAGAAGGAGGCGACCGCTTCCCACTCCGTCTCGCCCCGCAGCATGGCCGAAACCAATGCCGGGCGCGAGAGGTCTCCGCCTATCGCAGCCGTGAGGACACGTCGGTGCGCCGCCCAAGCTGGGCAGTCCTGCACCGTATGCTCCACCGTGTCCTCCGGGCGATCTTCGCAGTGATGACACCCAGACGTATCCTCCTTCCGCATTAGACACAGGTACCTCCCGAAGCACCCGTGCCCGGTGAGGACCTGCGTCAGGCGGAAGGTAAGGACGCCATGACTTCTCTCCAACCACTCCTCAAAGGGGGGTCTTACCGCCGCAATTGCGGCGTGCCCGAGCCATAGTAACATAGACAAACAATTTATTATTGAACATTCTCACAGCTAATTAAGAATATTATTCTTAAAAGGGATTAAATGTTAATTTAGTATGTGTATAATATATAACGTATATAAATCGGTATACTACTCGTATAAATACAGTCATAAAAAATCGATATGTAGGTACATATTCAAAGACCGGTTACAAACTACCCTCATATAGTTACAAACGAACAACAAACAAGACGTGGCCGGTATAAACTCGAAACGTAAACAATCAATTCGTTTTGATCAAACCTTTTTTGTAATATTTAAGTAATTTGCTGGTGTGAGTGGTCCAAACGACAATATTGACCGAGCACTTTGCACCTCTCCGCATGACGGTTATAACGTGGCCCTTTCTAGGAAACGTAGGCATTTTGTGGTCACTGCGGACACACACATTGAGCGAGACAATGTAACTGCTTCTAAAACTACACAAACGGTTTAATATGTTCAAGTCTTACATTGTTTGGATTTATTACCGTTTCAAGTGCCACTGATACCACCTACCTTTGTAAGTGGTGTTGGAATTGGGAACAACGCACAACTATAACATTTGCAATAAACGGAAAAGGCAAAAATAAACAATAGTAAAACACCATTTTGACAAAATCGCAGTCAACTGCTCGATAAAATCAACAAAAAAATCAAACTTCAATCCATTCGAACAAAAGACATCAACGAGATATCATTTATTTACTTGATCTGGTTTGTGTAGCACTCTAGCTACTGGAATTATTTTCATGTGCTGTAACAATATTATTTTGCTTTGTCTTTATTCTTTTATCAGTATTTTCTTTCACACACTCAGTGTTTTTATAGAAAAATATTTGCGGTTTGCGGTTGCTAAGTTCACATTTATATACATACCTATCTATATTTCTATCTTTGAATCTTTTTCGTATTGTTAATCGTTAAACAAACTATGACATAACTCGTGTGTATTTTTCACGTACAGCTAAGTAAAAACATTGAGTAGATTATAAAATGCACTCGGTCACACCAACTGTAAGGTCATATTTTTTTTTTATTTACGTTGAAATTTTATATTTTCTCTATCTCTATTTTATTTTTCTCTTGAATTAACAGATTTTTTTAGTTTTGAGGGATGAAGTCGGTTTATATTCTCGTTATATAAATCGTAAATTCGTTGTTTAAATTTAAACAAGAAGGTTTTAATTTCACACTATCATTCCATCAACCCGACTAGTTAGACTATTCTGCAAATCTCTAATTAATTTGTTAACAAAGAAACGTTTAATTTTCTGAGATGTGGTTTATTAATATGCATGTTTAAAAATTCAGTTAATCTTTATGACGCAAATTAATTTGCACAATGTAATGTTCATCAGTTTATTTTTGTCTTATGACATTTAATTAGATAAAAATAAGACCTGACACAAGGTAGTTTTCCATTAATAAACAGTCTTAAGTTTATAAACTGACGTGATCGTTAATACTATAATTATTAATTAAATCGAGAACTTAATTACTACTTGGAACAGACGCCTTATCATAATATTTTTGTTTTTTATTTACAAATTCACGACAAAATTCCCGTTTACTAACTTAAAAAGTCATGCAATTAATTTAATCATCAGAGCCAAAATATAGAAAACACAAACAAAAACATGGTAGAAATCCCGTTTTAAGTTATAATGATAGTTAAATAATTTGCTTAATGCCCAGTTTATTGATATGATTAGCTGTTTGATTTGTATCTCAAAAGAGCGCGGACCGCACGCGGTGCGTAGCAGACCGACACGGCTAAGGGTCAAACATGTGTGTTATTGTGGGAATGTATTGTGTGTCTATTGTCTATTACTATTATATTCATGCTATACCCTAGTTATTTTTTACTATTTCACTCGTATGGCTATTCTATGCAAGTGCTACGCCAAACTAGATTTTGCTACGAACTTTTACATTGAAACTGTATTTCTATCAAAATTATTCATTCAAACAGTTTTTTCGAGAGACTCTAATGTTTTTGTTAAAAACAGGTAATAATACTTTTAATAGCAGGTAAGTATAAACTGGTTAATTCCCATTTTTTTGCATGGGAACAGGCAGTAACTACAGAAAACCTTCTGTTGTACCCTTAGATACTTCTGTTTCGATCGTTTTCTTCTATCAATTTCGTTTGCTAAAAATGTGTCACTTAACGTAGAAGTGTCGCTGCCACGACGGTTCTTATATTATATTAGACCAAAACTTTAAAATAAAATTAGTCACTTAAAATCTATGGATAGCCACGAGCAATACAAAGTCATTTCAAACAATAAATACAAAACGCGATTTTCCCGTGAAATACTAGTTTCTACTTTAAAATAAGATCTATTTTGCAAAAGCATGGCTTCCTAAATTGAAGGTTCGTAAGGTCAATAAATTTTATAGGAGAACATCACTTTTGAATACTGAAAAGTCTATAACGTATATATCTCGAGACTGCATTATATTAAGACATTTTAGTAGGTTGTACAGCAAACGTCGGCATCGACTGTATTCATCTATACCGTTGTTAAGTTGTTACACGAATAGTTATTTAAGAGGTGCTAACTCACATTTCGTGATCTTTGAATAGAACCAGTAAAAGTAGGTGTGAATTAGTAATTTCCTAACTGACGAGTTAATTTACTTGAAGGGTTCGTCTTAATTATTTTCCTCTAAAACTTACCGATTGTATGTTTGGGATGTGATTTGTTAGACGGTTTGTTGTGTTATGTTATTGATTCAGTGGTTTTTAATAAACAAATGAATGGATAGACTTGCATCAGTTGTTTTTGTTGCATTGAGCTTATGTATGAGTGAAGAAGACCAATAGATTATAACAGAGCGATATGATTATTTATCCATCATAACACATATACATCCTACTAATATTATAAATGCGAAACTTTGCGAAGATGTATGTGTATGTAGGTATGTTTGTTACTCTTTCACGCAAAAACCACTGAATGGATTTGGCTAAAATTTGGTACACAGATAGTTTATAATCAGGATTAAGATATAGGATAGTTTTTATCCCGATTTTACATATGTTCCAGTAGGATTCTGTATAACACGATACGACTAATAGGACGTCGAGCAGTGGGAATGAAACCGCGGGATAGAGTATATATATGGTGTAATCCTTTAACTGAAATACATTTAAATACACTCAATGCTCGTGGTTCGGGGACGAATCAAAACTTAATAATATATTTGGAAAAAGGGTTGGAAACTCTTACGTGGCAAAAACACATAGATACATTTTAAATTAGTATGGATGTGCTACAAAGTTATCAAAGGAAGTACCTATCAGCAAGTGTTATTTGCCTTAGTATGTACTCGTATAAAATTGTCGTTTAAACAATGACTCAATGAGTAAAAGTTGATACATTTAATTAAGATTATTTTTAGTTATAATTAAATTGCCACGAGTGTGCCTCATTCAATATAACTTAACATCAAGTTGTTATTCACTCTCAAAACTGTTAGTAATATTAGAGTAAACACACTAATTAAATAAGAATAACAATAATTGGAAATTACGTCGAAAACATTTAAAAATCCCAGATTCCCAGTAAACATTAAAATTTAATGCGAATCACAAAAATTTAAATAATTATTTTCATACCTTAATATATATGTGAACTGAGATTTTCTTGTAAAATGAGTTACAGTATTTCTATGTTTTAAAGAAAATAACACTGTGATGACCAGTACTCTTAGCACGAGTTTTCACTCTTTTACTTTACAGCGTCTTTTCAGTACCTATTTATTGCGTTTCTTGTATGAACAAATGGAACAGTGTGCGAAGAAGGAACAAATTTTTTCCTCATAAATTGTCAATTTGAAATTGTCAAAGTTCCAGTTTACTGTACGTCTTAAATACTGAAAACTCGTGCTAAGGGTACTGGTGTGGGTCGCGGGACTTATCTCATTACCGTGACCCCGGAACATAAAGGGCTATTGAAGGACACCGTGGATTTTAGTCAGACTCTGTACAAGTTTGACAGTCCCTCCCGCCCTGCCAGGGGTGGGAGGACTAATTTGATGATTTTACTACGATAAAAATAAAATTTGTAAAAACTGTGGTTTCTGAAATATTTCAATAATAAATAATCTTACAATTATCGACACTGTGCATGAATTATGTCAAGTGACTTATTTATGAGTACTGACTGCTGTATTTTGCTGTAATACTTTGGTGTAATATTACTCAACAGTCCACTGGGTTGTCTAGGTACTAGTAGTTAGTTCGTCGCCTACGACCAACTTGTTTTCCTCAGTTGGTACAATGTGCGCGGAATGATAAAGTGCTGTAAAGTTTACAAAATGGTTTTCACCCATTTCTAGATCAGGATGTGTTCCCACATAAAACTATGATCGTAGGTGTTTGCGGGTTTACCCAACTCCTGAATTGAGTACAGTCACGAGCAATAACATGTAAACACTTAACAAAATTCAAACGCAAATTCCTCGGGAAATACTGATTTCCACTTTGAAATAAGACCTAGTTTGTAATAGTATGGCTTCCAAAATAGAAGTCTAATTAAAAGACAAAAGTTCAATTAATATGGTAGTAGAACATAGCTTTTGAATACTGCTTAGTGTATACATACTATTGCTCGTGACTGTACACTTAGTAGTAAATCCGGGACCCTGCTACTAAGACTCCGTTGTCCGTCCGTCCGTCTGTCAGCAGGCTGTATCTCATGAACCGCGATTTTGGCAGTCGCAATTTTCACAGATGATGTATTTCTGTTGCTACTTTAACAATAAATAATAATAAAGAGAATAAAAATATTTAAGGGACTCCAATACGCGGGCATGCGGGCGGCGAGTATAGGGCAACTCGATGTCCGACCATGGACCATGCCCGGGTCGACGGCGCGTTGTGTTCCACGCGCGCCTCAAAGAGCGTCAGCATAATGACGGGGCCTCTAGAGGGCCAAAGCCTGCCGGGGTCGCGGGACTTATCTCATTACCGTGACCCCGGAACATTAAGGGCTATTGAAGGACACCGTGGATTTTAGTACGAGTCTGACAGTCCCTCCCGCTCTGCCCTGTGTGGGCGGACTCATTTGATGAATTTACCACGTAAAAAAAGGGGACTCCAATACTAGACACATGTTTTTATGTCAACACAGTTTTAATGAAGTCAGGAATCCTTCGTGCGTGAGTCCGAGTCGAACTTGGCCGGTTTTTCTACCTGTACTTACTCCTAGTAGTTCTTTTTTTGTATTATTTGCATGTTCTTTTTTGTCAACTAGTTTTGTAACGGCGCCAATTCTCTCAATACGTATTTTCTACTCAAGTACTTGTTATTGCCCTTATTGAGTACTAAAATTAATTTATTTTCACGCTGCCTAACTGGATTGAAGAATGGATGTAAGTAAGTTTAGCTTAGATAAGTTGTAGTGTTTTGTAGTGTATGGAAAAAACGTCTAGTAAGAGTTCTTTTGTTTATATCAAAAGTATGTTGAGTCAGTGATTCCGATTTATGTACTTAATAAATCGGAATCTCAGACTCAACATACCTTTTCCAATATTAAGTACCTGAATGGTATTGACATAACAAACCTCTTTAGAAAACTAAACTATGCTCTCAGTGGAATAATTAACTTCTAATTATTTCCCTTTTTTGAGTTATAAATCACTCTTTCTATTCTATTATTACAACAGATTTGTAAATAAATTGTACAATTTAACTTAAAAGACAAACATTAAAATACCCTTCAAATGAAATCGTTGAAAATGAACATCGCGTCGCCGGCGGAAGCACTCGTCGACATGATAAGTGCATTAGCATTATTATCTCGATAATTACTTGCTTGCATTTAGCCCAAATAGCGCGGTCGCTTGTACCGTCTTAAATTACCTTTGGTGTGGATACGAGCGCGGCGCTTGACGCTCTCTGGCCGATACCTTCCTGACCAGCCATTCTTACGCCCTCACAAATGTTTGCTCTATTATTTACTGGCCAGTTAAGTACACCAATACCTTTCCGTGTATCAAACACATACTTTATTTGCCTCTCGAATTCTCAACACAGGAATGAGCTTTTAAAGGTATAGTAACTTAATCAAGTAATGTATGTGTATTTGATTATCACTTCAAAAGGCACCAGCACACATACTTAACTGTATCACAGCATTAATTAATTAACTGATAAATAATAACATAACGACTTTTTGTCCGTAATTTATTTCTATAAATATGTATTTCCATTTTACATTTGATAATGTTAATGCGCATAATGTAGTAAAGTAAAGTTAATATTAAATGAAAAAAACTCCGTTATTTTTAATATGTTTCTTAACATTACAAGTTCATTACCGGAGCTTATAAAGTAGAGAGCAATATCGCGGCGATGCTTCAGGATTGCGGAGTACACGCGATCCTAACATCTGTCCGCTTTAAGCCAAATTAATGTATACTTTAAACGACATTCCTCTGGCTCTGTTAAGTATTGAAACGACGTTTTCATTCCGTTTGCGCGATCACTTGGAGGAGAGTTGCAATCTACTTATCTGTTTTATTGTATCGTGAACAGTACTTTACAGGCGAACCTTATTTGCCTTCATTATAATTTACACATTGAGTGACGATTAATACATTTGCTGTTGATACCGTTGCAAGCCTGTGTTTGTTGCAATTCTCGCGAGTGCGGTTTGTAGGGAAGGTTCCATGAATCGTTTGCGGGAATAGTAGCAGAAAATAATAATGGTTTGGCTATGATGATAGGGTTGCGTGGCTGCGTGTGTCGGTCGTCAGCCGCACCCGGCAATCAGCGCAGCGCCATTACGCTGGCTAAGCGTTCTCATTAAGCAGCCGCGTGCGAGGTGCACCAGCGCCCACCGCGCCACCGCGCACCGCTCCGCTTAGCGTGTGACGTCCTATCTCCTGCACCGCACACCGCCCCGCTATTAAAAGATAATATCTTTTAATTTCAGTGATGTTGCGAACAGACATTCATCATCCCCCTTAACAAATAGACCTCCTAGTTTATACCTTAAAGAAGATTGCCATCGATTTTATCAAAACCAGCTAAATATTTTCAAAATTCATGAGAAAATATTCGCGAGTACCTTTGTAGCATGAATCTTTGCGAGTCGCATACCTGTAAAGCTTTGTGTCCTTCACAGTAGACAGTATTCGTCAGAGCACACAATGGTTCAATTTCCATCAAAGAATGATGCGGCGCGCCCTCGCCTATATGAGTCTTTTTTAGATTTACATTCTATAATTTGCTCAAGATCTTGAAATGTGACGTTTCAGATATTATAATACTTACTTTTTATCATTATTTATAAGGTAAGTACAGTAGTATGTCTATAGTAATTGGGAATACCCGTATAAGTACATAGACACTCTACTCGCATATTTTATCAAGCGTCTGATGACAAGGAAAAAGAGTAAAAATGTTAATGGGCGTTAACGAGTCATTTTTACGGGTTTTTAATACCAACAATGTAGCCCTGCTCAGCCCTGCTGTGAATTCGCATCATGTGACGTATACAGTCAGGAATTTCAGTTTATTTCAAGTGAATCGAAGCTTTTCCAGCAATTTACTAAGTAGACTTGTTTTTCTGCACATTCTTTGTTGTAGATACAAGTAATCGTGTCTATATGCTTTATTTCGGTCGAGTTCTAGGCTCTGTACGATTTTAAATTGCTTGTCAGTCTGATAGAGTTGTTATGATATATATATATATATATATATATTATTATTAATGTGGTTAAGCTTAAGCTTTATTTACCTAGCTGTTCACAAAAACTGCAGAAAACGTTAGTATACTGTCCAATAATGGTGATTTTGCCGCAAGTGTATATGGTTATAGAGGGTTCGTCTGTATGCGCATCTGATTTGGGCCCCGGGCTCTGCGGGACGCGAGCCTCTCCGTCTCTTATCGCGGCATGCGTTTTTATTGCGAGCACTTTGTTGTCGCTACGTTCCAACACTTTTTGCGCACTCATCAATTTCCGCGCCTCACCGATTGATTTATTCATGAAAGGCAAGGCTCATGTCTCCACTCAGGAAGTGTCTTTTTTTGGCTGCTTCGCCACTGAAATTTGTAATGAAGCTCATTCGAAAACAATGTGTTATTTATTACTGAATACAAAGAACTCATGTGCGCACAGCTGCACGTTACAACACTTACATATCTATCGTTGTTCCCTCTGTCTTATTACCCATTGCTTTTGTATTTATTGATCGGGAAGTATTGCAAAATTATAATCTTGCGAGTAGTACGAACAGTCCATCAAGTGTAAGTAAACAAAGGATAAGGGTAGTTGAAATGACAATACAAAGCAGCATTGCAAATGTAAATTGTGTTCGGAATCACTTAGAGAGCATCAGATAGGCGAGCGCCCGCGCCGCCGCGGCCGATCCGTCAATGTCGGCCTGCGTTTGCATTACACGGCTTTTATCTTCACAAGCTCGGTTCAAATCGCAAACATCAGCGGGGCTGTTTACCAAATTGTTTTCAATAAGCTTAAGTAATGGTGTAACCGTAGAACTAAATCGACGCAAACTGCTTTATCCGCATTCCTTGGACAGATTTAAAGGATTAAACGTTTCATAACGATTTATTACTTTTTATCATGTTACATAAGTTAAGTCTGTACCACAATAGGCTACTCCGATAATGACTAGTTAGTTCGGTGGTGCAGTTTGTAAGCGCGAGAGTGGCGCGCGTGGGCGACGAGATCAGCGCAGTGACAAGCGGCGCGGAGGTGCAGGCCGCGGGGCTGGTGGGGCAGAGGGGGGCGCGCACTCCGTGTCGCTAACGAGCCGCGGCACGCGATCACCGCTGAATTAGCGGGGTTTTCCTTCCGTCGGTCCAGCACTCAGGAAATCGCGAGAAAACACAGTTTTTCATTGCGCACTACGAACTGGATCTCCGCGCCTTTATGTAACGTCGCCGCTGACAAGCCGTACCGCTGCAATTAAGATTTCCACTTTTTGCACACTTTTATTGCTTTACTTCATGGAAACTTTATTGTCGAGAACGTGTATCCGTAGATAAGTATCTCAAAGAAGAAATCGCACTTTTTCTAAATGTTACAGAAACCAGCTCTTATTGTGCATTTTATGTTCCTACAAACATTAACGACAAGTCGCCTACTGCGCTACTCCGTAATACGCAAGTTTTTGTGTGTTTATCTGAAATCTTAAAGTCGCAGGTGTTGTAGTACATGCCGTAGCGTCGCGACTCGTCGTTTCTCGATGGCGATATAAACACTTTATTCTTGTTGGCCAGGTTTTCCCCGTACGGCTTCAAGTACCACCTGGAGACGGCGAGCAGCAGTTCACAGAGGCGCGAGGACGACCGGATCACATACATCAACAAGGGCCAGTTCTACGGCATCACGCTCGAGTACATCCACGATCCTGATAAACCGCTCAAGAATCAAACAGTCAAGGTGAGTGTTTTTATTATAATTGAACGAATGGGAGACGTTCTAAGTTTAAAAGTCAATGAAATTATGGACGTTAACGGTTAAGTGGCCGGATGTTTACTTGTAGTGGACCTTAGAAAGCTGCGCCAGTGGTCAGCAAGCGCACTCGCAGGGAATCGTAAAACACGCCGCGCCCCGGCGCGGGCGTCGCACCGCGAACATCTCAATTTATATCGTCACTGCGATACTGCTGAAATAAAATGCGCAAAATTATTGCTACCGTGCGGAATTGCAATCAATGTACTTTGTACAATATTTATGAGCAGAATGTAACGTAACTTTGTTATACATACACATGTAACATACAAACATATATCGATCTTTTATACGCACACTCTCCATTATTTTTCACGTGCAATAGCGTATCATTCAAAAAGAAACGCTTGCCAGTTTACATCTTACTATAATGTTTAACTGAGGTGAACTTTTGGTCACCTTTTCTCCGTCGAAAACATATATTCATTGCACAATAACGACTCGATTTTAGCCTCAGTAAGACTAAACTAAAACTAAGTACATACATACATAAAACGACGACAAAATACATACTCTTATATGAGTTACATATTTTGTCGTACGTCCAATCAATTTTAAACTTACTATACGACATGCCTCTTTAATATTCCGTTACTCATGATAACATTAAAATGAGAACGAATAATGTGTTTTGTATAACGTAATTAACAAGTATACGAGTATTTACGTAATAGTGGGTAATATGTTGCGAGATAATTGTAGCAAGGGCTACTTAACTGTAAAGCCTTTTTCAGACGATGCAAGCAACTGCATGACAGTTGCATGCTAGTTGCCCATTAATTAATAGTCCGCAATCTAGCCAAAATTAAGGCATTTATTTCAAGTAGGCCGGTTACAGGCACTACTTTATTGTAAAGGACAATAAAAAAAGTTACTACAAAATGATAATGCTGAGTAAAAATTATCGAACTGGCATGTATCTTGCATGCAATTTCTTGCAACGTGTAAATGGGCCTTAAGTATGCAGTAGTAGATATAAATACATGTAAGTGGGAGCGGGCAACGCCGGGAGCGACCACAACCGACCGGCTCGGGTTCACCCTGCTCCCCAGACCCAGTTCACCTTCAAAGTATTCACTTTCATCATATTTCTTTCTCCAGCTACTTGTGTTACCCAACATGCAAAAAGATCTCGTGTTCATTTGCACTCAGTTCGATGAAGCACAAAAGAAATAAGTGAACTACAATCGCTCCGGTGCTTAACACAATTCTTTGTGTTCACGGGTTTTTCAACGAGTTAAATGTGTTTCACATTTGACTCACTGAAAAACCCGTCTTTAATTCTGATCACTGGATTAGATATGAGCGCCGATGGTCAATCAGTCGGCGGCGGCGCGCCGACTTTTTGGACCCGGCGGCGGCGGCGTCGGCGGCGCGGCGTGACTTTTATTTAACTACTATAATTAATTAATTTAAGAGAATAATGAACAATGTTTTACGTATAATTAAAGATTTATTATAATTTTGACGAGACAAATTGAATTGACAAGATAAACTAAAAAAAAGAAAACCAAATTAACATTAAAAATTGCTGGTGGCTATATTTTTACTGTAAGCCTTGATGAGTATGCCAGAGGGTCATGACTGTCCGTATGATTCGGAGATACCGCACGATCGCCGGCGAATCGGTCAACCTCCGGATCTGCCCGATTGCTGTCCTGGGATCTGGAGGCGACTACCTTCCAGCGCGTTTAGAATGGCGCCTGCTGGCGCAGCGCCGGGTCGTATCCCCGCTGCCTCGAGAAGTCGAGGCGCGGAGGGAAGAGCTCCGGCGCGATCTCAGGGCAGTATGGAGGGACGACTGTCGGAACCGACGTCCGGGCACGCCGCAATCGTGGCAGTAAGACCCCTCTTGGGGGAGTGGCTGGATAGGCGTCACGGGGTCCTGACCTACCGCAGACGCAGGTCCTCACCGGAAACGGAAGTTTTGGGAGGAACCTGTGTCTGATGAGGAAGGAGGAAACGCCTGGGTGTCACCGCTGCGAGGATCGCCCGGAGGACACTGTAGAGCATACGGTGCAAAACTACCTCGCTTGGGCAGAGCACCGACGTGTCCTCACGGCGCCGGCGATAGGCGGAGACCTCTCGCACCCCGGCATTGGTCGCGGCCATGCTGCATCTGCGAGGCGGGCCGCGTGAGGAAGAAGACAGTCTCCTCTCCGTCCCAGCCGCAGTGGGGGACGCCCACGGCAACGGACATCGCAAGACGATCTTCGGCCACCGTAGGCGAGGGCGGCGAGTACAGGGCGACTCGCTGTTCGACCACGGACCATGCCCGGGTCGTCGGCGCGTTGTGTTTCACGCGAGCATCAGTATGATGACGGGGCCCCCCTCTAGAAGGCCAAAGCCTGCCGGGATATAAAGGGCTATTGAAGGACACCGTGGAAGTCAGTATGAGTCTGAGAGTCCCTCCCACCCTGCCCGGGGTGGGAAGACACATTTGATGATTTTACCACGCTAAAAAAAAAGAAGCATTGATGAGTGCTCATCATCTGTTCGTTTTTTTCCCTAATGTTAACAACCAACTGACCAAAAAAGGTCCTACAAAAACTGTGTTTGTTTGCTGATAACTTGAACAACACAGAAATTGTAATGTCAAAGAGTATGGTTTTATAAACGTCTACGTCTAGTGCCGCCATTTTGCCAGCATTTATTATCGTGCGTTCGGTTTGATCAGCGTGTTAGATTAAACTGAACACCGCCCGCTCGGGTTCGGCGCGCCGATGCCTGTCGACGGCGGCGGCGGCGCGGGGAAAATCACGGCGGCGGCGGCGCGCCGGCGCGGCGCTCATATCTACACTGGATACGTGTTATAATTTTCCTTTCCCATGATCTGGTGTAGTTCTCAAACCGATTTTCAGAAAAATTACAGTTTATACCTAAAAGAAAAGAACGTTTTCTTAAGAAAATCGAGTTTTTCTTTCGATGATCTTGTAATTTATCTGTCTGCGTAACATATAATCACTGTAGTAAAGATACAATTCAATATGTAATGATACAATGACGTGACTAAATTAAGCACTTAACTCGTGAGAACTCTGTTTAAACAAAAGATTAACCGCAACGATTAAGCCCACGTGGTATCGTGCCGCGCCGTGGAAATCGGAAATCCCATCATTATTGTTTCCTGACACTTCCCTGAAAAACACGATGATGAATTGTACTTACCGAGAGAAGGTTGACACAATAAAATTGCACCATAATACACATTAACTATGTAATCTTGATAAACCAGAAATTCCACATTTGGTAATCTGGTTAATCTGGTTTAGATAATTGAAGTAAGTTTTTTGTATTGTTTTGATTTTAATGTTATTGTTCGTACAGGTTATGAAACGGGACGTTACTCATAATACAGTAAGATACGTCATACAAGTTATAGGTATACAAACAAATACCTACGCAATGTCGTTTTCATTCAAACTTGAATTTTCCGTTTTTTGACAGCGCCTAACATATTCAAACACGTTTTATCTGTATTCAATGGGCTTAGATCGGAATAATCAGAGATACAATGCGACATACGTTTGAAGTTATTATTAAGGCAGTAAGTGGGCCGCGAGTCCGGCCGCGGTCCGTATCGCATTCAATACGGACTCAGATAGGTGTACAGCGCTTATCTCGCCGCAATCGAGTCCGCATTGTATAGCCGCGCCCGATAATTAAGACGACGCTTTTGACATTCGCCATATAGGAATACAATGACCGCCCCGGGAGTCCGGGCCTCCGCTCGGATAATATCGCTCCCTTTAAACAATAACCATACTGCATTATGATAAAACAATTTCAATGCGGCAAACATCGTGTTTTCTTAACGAGAATTCTTTTATGTTTCCAAAAAGAAAATAAATCTTGAAGAATCTCATGTTGTGAGCGACCCTGCTGGAGTACTGTGGCATGTATGTAAAGCCGAATTAGCTTAACAATTAATAGAAAACCGTGTGAATCCTTTTCATAACCCACAGTATTTTTCTATCATTTCGACTTTCATGGCGTATTTCATACAAATAAAGAATTGTTAATGGCTACATTTAAATCCGAACGAGCACAAAATTGATAACCATGCCTACACTATATCTACGAAACAATTTATCGCGTTATCAACCGTAACTAAAAAAGTATAATCCACACGCGATGGGAATTGAATTCATACGTTTTGCGTGCTAAAAAGCGGTTAAGAGATTGTAAGAAAATTTTTGTAAACAGTGAGATTTGGCCTGTGAGTGCCCGGCTGGGTCGCCGGGGCCGCGGGTGTGCGTGGCGGGCTCGTAATTACGGCCGGCACGCCCCTGTTTCGGTGGAGCTTTGCCTTCGTCCGGGTCCACCCTTTATAGCAGAACTTTTTACGTCATAATTTTATTTTGCATAGCAACGGATAGCATAAACCTCTTTTCGCAGAAAATCGTTTGGAATACACTCATTTACCATAACACCGAAACCCATAATTTTAAAAGTCAGAATCATCTTTAGGTATAAATTTCATTTCCATAATAATCAATAAGTATAACCATCATATCGTAGAAAGTTCACAACCAGAATCATCTTTTGGCATATATTTTATATCCTTAATAATCAAAAGTAGAACCATCATATCGCAGAAAATTGATTTTATAAAGGATGGTATTTAATACTTTAACTGTAAATCCCCTTTTTTCAATCAAAATATTCGAAATTATCACCAAAAATACTGAATTGCACACTAAATTTGCACATCAATTATACTATAATAACAAGTGTAATAAAAAAAATCTACCTAAGCAGGGTCGACGAAGCCCCGCTTCGCGGGGCTTCTATTTCTGTGTACAAGGTTTAAAGGAACCTAACCAAACCGAACTTCGGGGTGTCCCTGAAATCTTGCTAAAGCGAGTTTTAGATTTGGTGCACATTCAGTATATTTAATACAAAAAGAATTATTGATGCGCATTTAAATTTTATCCTTATAAAAAACATTTTTTTTATTATGACTAAATTATTTCTATTCTGAAATTCTGTGATCTTCGAAGTATACTAAGTCAAATTATTCCAAATAATCGGCGCTCTAAATAAACGTTATGCTTAGTGAAAATATGCAAAATTATAACTCTGACAAAGGTAATTATGCCCAATACAATTCTGCCATCTTAAAAGTATCCCAATTTAAATTCGGACATAAAAACATTAGGCCAAAAAACAATTCTATCAAATATTTTTTATACCATAACAATGTTCGTATAAAAAAGTTTCTGCCAAATGAGTTCTGCCAAATAAGTTTCGGAGCAACAAGTTTCTGCCAGATAGAGGGCACCCCCTTCGTCCGCGATACCATCGCCCCGTGGCTTTCCACCGACGAACATACAACACAACACGAATTCCAGATTCTGCACCTAATTAAACACCGTACAAAGTACACGATTGACTTAATCTCCTCTTAATATTGGAAGGGTTCACACGCCGCGTTCGTAACATTTACATAAATGTTTAATGACAAATATCATTTTAAAATGTTATCTCAAGACGTTAGCTGAGTTGAATAGATTGAAATGTCGTTCCGCAAAAATAGTTTAAGTACAAAAAACATTATGAAAGGAGCTCAATCAATCACAGCACATAGTGGCAATTAATCATCCCGCTAGTAATGCGGAGACGTTGTTTGTTATTCTGCATCATTGCAAGGGTTGCGTCGCCCTACATCCTCGAAGCAAACACTATGTTGAGGTGTATTTTAATGATATCCGTCGTCATTAATCACACCTGATCTTAGAGCAAAAATAATACAGATGACTCGTCTTAAGCTCAACGATCTCATGGTAATATCATACGGGATTGAAAAACATTGTTTTTCAAGCCTTTGTGATTTACAAATGATTTCTACCTAAAAATTAATATACAGATATTCTGCGTGAAATCGCTAAATAAATAAGTTCCGTTCGATCTATTTGCTGTGAACTACGATGAAGCCATTTGTTGCGTGTCTAAAGCGCTTCTACTCATTCAGAGCATTTTTTACTCAGCTTTTTATCGGCGCACTGACATCATTGTGTTCACTTTCGTAGCAACGGAAACTCGCGTAACGAGACACGTCGTTGTTTATTTTCTTTCTTATAATATTTTGCGACTTTAATGATTGCTCCCGTTTGCCTTTTTAAGGCAATCGTTAATGATGCCTTTTACACTGAACATATTACGCTTGATGAGGGATTATAACGGTTCACATTCTGAACGTGGTTGGTACGCGGCGGGCACCTTTCGGCCGACTGCATCGATACAGACGAGTGAAGGGCTGTCATACGAGACTGACTGAATGTTTCTCACAGGAGGCACTCGGCTGTAATGAAATTTTCGTACTCAAATTCACGAGAAAGGTTTCACAATGTTATACAAAAAATGTATGCAAAAATTTGCATGCGCTCCGTTGCGAGTTGCAAGTTGCCAATCACGGTCGTAATCAATCACGTGTTGAGATGTCTCAATTTAGCTTGCACCCTCATCTCAGGAGCGGCGCACCCCGCGCCCCCCGCTCACCCCGCTCTCGCTCTCAGTCCTGTCGAATCAGAAAAACGTTAATGATTATAAATTGCAAAATTATACAACAGAGGTAACGGTATTTCTTTAAATCTTTATATTACTTGCGATAGACTTTCTTTATAAAATTAAATTTACCCATTTTTTTGTCATCACAAATAATGTATTTATGTACTTTAATTTATTTACATATTGAGCAAGAATGAAAATTATGTGTCAGTATACTTTATTTCTCCTTAAGACAAAATGTTACCTAATATAGTATACCTAACTACATATCTGGGATATATCAATATGGTTATTTATCAGCGGAGCGGTCTCCTCTCAAGTTAATGTACTTTTTCTGCCGTTCTTTATTTTTTCAAGAATAATTTATGGGATTTTAATGTACCTAACTGCTTTTATCGCCTTTTTTGTTTCTCAGACTAATAAAAATTTCGGTAAGTGTATATTATTGTAAAAAATGGATAATTGAGTTTTCTGCAAATGAACAGTACCGTTAACGGAAGAAATTCAATTAGTGTTTGAAAATGTGAATTTGTTGCGTCCAATGATGAATTAATTTATTCAGCGAGCGATCAATATAAAAACAATGCAATTAATACGCTTTGGCAATCAAAGGTGTTTAATTTGTTGAATGTCTTGCATGTTGAACGGTCCTAATCGGTTCGTTGCACACACGTGGTAAACATGGGTGTGTAATAACGTGTTACATTGATTATAATCAAGTGCACAAGTAGGTATATAATGACCCGTATTTTGTATCAGGCGAACAATAAGAAGAGCCGCGTACGCTTGTAGTTTGTCCACGGGCTGCGCACGCGCCGCTCGACCGAGCGTGAATTTTCCACGTTCGGTTTCAGGTTCGCATAACGCCACTCGATAACTATTACACTTTCGAAATATTACGTATTATTCGGTAATATGTTTATACGTAACCGCTGAAACTGCGTAACTAGTCGTAATTATCCCTGTAACATTTTTTTTGCATTTTAATAGAGTACTTTCTTCGTAGTGCGAATAAATATGGATGTTGATAATTGATTGATTTAATAATTATTTTTTAAATACAATTAAATACACAGTTTTAAGATCGAAGCATGCAATATATTTACGTGATTGATGAATAAAACTGTCGTAAAGATATAAACTGATTTTATTGCTATCATCAAGTTGAGTTCCGTTGGTTTACTATCGGTCCCCAGTTTGCCTTGTCGCTGAAAAAGGAATCAAGTTGTCAATATACAGAGATTGCCTCTCTGGTATTTAAGGGCAGACTTTCACAAGCTGATAGTCGTATGACAGTAGACTAGTCGTAAGTAGCGTTACGTAATCCGGAGTCCGTCATTGTTTCGATATTGGTGTTGTCACAGCGCGGGCGTATTTAGCGTCAGTCCTTGATACCATCGCCGGCTGACAGCCGCCCGTAATCAGCGACATTAGGGTGATATAAGATACGATTATGCAACACCAGAGTGACTCAAAGCTTAAGCCGGCAGTTGTCGAAGATACTTATTCGGTTTGAAGACAAAAAAAGTTCAGTTCTGGCTGAAATGTAGGAAAGCTTGAGCTGTTGATGTTTGTAAACAAAACTCTGGCACACTTCAATAAGATCCATTTTGTCATGAATTTTGCCAAAAAATAGAAACATGGATTACAGTTGTAGACTTCTCTTTATGAATTACTTAATGATTTGATTATTTCTACCGTTATTGTGAGTCGTAAACCTACCTCCGTGATTAAAAGCTGTGCTCGCAGCGGTAGGTACCATGTCTTAAGCCGCATCACGCCTCTTGGGCCCTGCACATTACAATCTGACATTTCCTTTCGACATTTAAGCAGATTAGTGTTACAACGCGGCTTCGGATGTTAATCCGACGCTCGACGTGTCGCGGGAATTGCTCCGATTTAATCGAGATTTAGCGGTCAGCGTGCACTGCGCAACACCACCATTACACCTATCAATACGTTCTGTAACCATCTATTTGCAACAGCTACTTCTGTTACGCTGCAAATTCAAATGGTAGCTTTAATTTGAAAAAGTATACAGACATGAATCTGTCATTACAGAGGTATTGGTTTACGGATAAGCTGTTCTCACGCGATCACGATAATATCACGTTTACGAAGATATATTGCAGCTAATACAATCTTACGTGGTTAATATTCAATTATAGTAGGTGGCTGTAAGTGCGGCGGATGTGCGGGAACACTGGGCAATTTGTCGGCGGCGGAAGCTGCACATCTCTAGCGATCTCCCGTAGCTCGCGGCGCAGACGCCGCCCCGCGCCCTGCCAAGTGCCAATAGACGCACGCACAACCTAATGCGCTCTTTAATATGCCCCTCCAGTACTTAAAGCGTTTTCACTACATGGTACCATACTTAATTTGAATATTCTTGAAGTTTTCTACAATGTCTATGTATAAGTAATTGCGAAGCCTATCGTCTCATCTCAGATCGAGATTAGAAAGCAAGGTATAAAGTCCTACAAGAATATTATGCTAGTTAGCGCCTACGAAGGCCCGTTTGAATAAAAGTCCGAGGAAAGGAAATACGTATACTGTTATCGCTTTGTTTACGGGACAAAAATGGTCATTGATATATTTCACCTGATGTGAAATAAATACCGACACGTAGGCAACTGCGCGGCAGTTACACCCACAGTTTCGCTCAGAATTTATGTCGAAACCGACATTCACTGCGGAGAACATTCACAGCAAATAACCTAGGCGTTAAAACAACTAGCACAGACAACTAGCGCACTTAACAAACAGACGTATCCGTATCAGATATAGCCTATCGAGACGGCAGGACATTACTTCTGCGCTATCGATAAAGCTCAACGGTGAGCGAAATAGTTTTGCCACGCAGTGAACATAAATAATTGTCATAAAATAGATAGGAGCTGATGGATGAGCGCCGCGCCCGGCGTTCGCCTAACGAGGAAGCATTCGTGACGAGCAAGAACCGCCTGCCAGGCCGCTGGCAGTGGGCTGCGTGGACACAGCTTTACGTATCCACGCGCTTACATCACGAAACAGATGATGCGCTGACGACTGCGTCTCACTACGTTCCGCTGGTTATCGCTATGCACTACTTATGCGTTTACGTACAAGAGCGTAACTCAAGATTAAATCTGAAGTAATTGTTACGTTAACGATGCTATTAACTCACGATTTATAGGTAACAGTGAGACAGGTGTGTGGAGTTGGAGAGTGAACCTTGTGGACTTGCCGACTACAACAGCATCAATGAGAAATAGACATCGATATAGGAATAAAGTGAATACATGTTCGGCCGCTACACTTAATTAGATCATTTATCTCCAACAGTGGGCCTTGTCGCTGGATATTACGACTATGATTTTTCTGAAACTATCAAACAAATATTGAATATTTTTTGTAGAATAATTCTGTTTCGCTACCTACATTTTTAACATCTCTATCATCTGAAAATCTGAAAATGTATGCGCTGTAAATATGGGCTCAAAAATACCAAATTGATGTGTAAAGGCATCTAAAAACACCTTGTTCACCCAAATATTTCGCCTTATCACGAATTCATGAGATTGGGTATCTTATTATTATAAAACGCGATTAAAAATGCCTTGAATGCGTAGCACTTCCGTAGCAATAAAACTCGACTTGGTATTTTCTAGAATGGAATGAAGAATAAAAAATATTTATTAAATTGCAATTCAAATGAATGCTATGATCCAAAGCAGTGTTTATTTAAACGCAATTCAAATAAACAATTTTCAAGAAAAGTATTTCTATGTTCGTCTGGTTGCTTGTAGGTGATATAAATATGCAATCGGTTATTTATTCAAATAGAGTGACGAAATTAAGGCAGAGTGGTTGTCGAAGCGTAATAGCACCGGCCGACACTTGGGCACAACGGCACCGCAGTCCCCAACGTGTCACACACGCCGAGAGAAAGCGTGCTTAATCAGATAACTCAGATTGTCAACCGAGCTCCTGAAATCGGGTCGAATGTCGATACACTCGATTAATTAATTGACGTTCCGAAAAGTTGGAGGTAACTGGTCCACGAAGCCAAAACCGACGCAGACGTCTTGTGAAACTTGCGCGTTACATTCAATACTTACCCATAAAACGGTAATACTACATCATTATTTTAAAACGACATTCAACATCGATTTTTCATGTAATCGATGCAATTTATTCACAAAGTCCAAGATTTCAAGAGCATAGCGTTTAATTAATTTAAGAAAACTTAACTAACAGACTAGAAATAATTTATAGCTCAACAATTAGTAAAATATTCACAAAAGTTGCATCATACTTTTTACAGTAGGTATAGTCGATTTTATTATATTAAAAATGTGTTTAAATTGAAATCCATGTTATAATAAAACGTTAGTAACAGTTATGAGTCGAAACGTGCTCTAAGTTTATGCTACAAGAACACATAATTCTGTCATTTCGGATTAAAAATCCAATTAACGCGCGGAACAAACACTGCGCCCACGCAGCGTCCGCTATAACACGACCGCACGGCCGACAAGCTCCGAAGAACGACGGAAACATCCGATCATTCAGAGACCAATACCTGTCTGATATACACGAATCACAACTTAGATTAAATATTTTTTACATGATTATAAATAACTTTTGTAATTCATTAGTAGCAGTCGTAAAATATAAATACGAAAAGGCTTCAAATCAATCTACAGGAAATGTTGCCAAAATAACCTATTAAAATCCTTACATTTTATAGTATTCACTGTGTATATTATAATTATACTTAATTACGTAAACCGTGTTGATTATTCGGTGCTAAAGCTGCATAGTATTTCACATTTTTATAATTTAATTACCCAGGTCTAGGTTAAAAGTTAAGGCCATATTTTTATTTTATGAATTTATAACTAAGTGTTACTCTGCGAGATTGCAAACTGAACCAATTACTTTATTTGCTTATACTTTTATCAGTACATTTTACGCGAGGGTGATAATTTGCATAAAGTAAACTTATTTTACGAATGAAAACAAATAAATCAACTCAATCTAATCTTGAATTGAATAACACACATCTAAATTACATTCCAATCCCACGGAACTTCTCAAATTATGTGAATTAACATACAAGCAGCGATTAGTTAAATCTCAATGCAATTGTTGCCGGCCTTATGGTTTTCGCAATAAGCTCCACAAACTTGTACCTACATAATGTCAAATTAAAGTCGTTAATGAAATCAAAATAAAGCCTGTCTCTGATAAATTGTGCGGTTAGTCAAACAATTATGATTGCCAGTTATTACAATGTATCTTTGTCATGCAACAATGGCGAACATTGTTCAGTACCAATTGCAACCAGAAAATGGGCCCTAAATTACGTAAACCGTTACCAGTTTGACTCTAAATTAGTTAACAAGTGTTTATGAATCATTAGTTCCAATACAATAAACAAAAGTGGCCTATTAACTCAGCGATTAGCTGCAGCGCAAATAACAATAAAAATCGAACACTTTTGGAAACCCCTCATATAATTTGGTTTGATTTGAATACCACTGACATTATTTAAGTTAGTTATTTCGAGTTTACAGTTAGCATTATGTATTTTGTCAAATGCTTGACGACGCGCGGAATTCTACTAAAGTAGTAAATGTTTATATTTATTTAATAAAAGCGATGAGACACTTGGTAGAGGCGGTGTTAACCGTTACAATTTTATACATGGGCTATCTATTAGTATGCGCGGTTCCGTTGGGTTTACGCGTCGCGCGCCCGATCTCCGGAGAAAGCCCGTGTCCCGCTTATAGACTTGTTGAACTATTCGCCGACACAAATTACTCGTAAATTCATCGATTTACAGTAAAATAGTGTTTTTATTGCCCCGAGCTAACACTGTAACCGAGTCCTTGCTGTATTTAATTGCAATGCAAGCGTAATTGCCGTGTGCAGACGCCGAATACTTCATCTTATTTAGCTTATCTTTTCCTATGCATATTCATGTTTCGATAATGACGTCTAAGTCACAGTTAAATTGTAAATAGACATTGGAGCCAGGGACGGTTATAGAGTCAGCTCTCTAAGTGCTGTAGTTAACCGGGAGGAAGGGCGCGTCAATGTATCTGCATACGTCTGCACACATGCTATGAAAAATAAATGAGTCGCAACAGACATTGCTGATATTTGATTGGAAAACATCTAGAATAGAATAGATCTATAGAATATACTTTATTGCACACCAAAATCGTTACACATTTGTTGTGTGAAATTGCTAATTCTAGGGTTACAATGGCGGTCTTATCGCTAGATATTCTTTCGAAACAATATAGGGTGACTGGCAATTAGTGTACGATACTTAAACACGTGATTGTGCTCATGAGAATGAGCTGTTCAGTACATTTATGTTTGCCAAATGTACTGAACAGCTGATATTTTTTTCACGATTTCGGCTTTGCTCCTATAATCAAAATTGTTTGTTATCATTAGCACAATCGCGTGTTTAAGTATCGTACACTAATTGTCAGTCACACTATATAAAGCTCTAGATTAGATGGCGATTAATCTGTCAATTTATTAGATTTCTTGTTTTACCGACTTTAAGGAAACCAGAACTGAAGCACGCAATATCCTATGAAAAATAATACCGTGACCCATCAGATTTTATTCTACCTATCGACGATGAAGTTCATTCAAAAATCACTGTTACCAATCCACCCAGATTCACCATTATATTATGTTCTTTGACATTTGTGAACTATAAATGTATTAAAGTATTAGAAGACTAACAGATGTATGTGAATTTGAAAATTAACATTGAAGTGGATCACAACTAAATCATCATTGATTTTGTGTTAGAATTTTTCTAGATAACACTGAATAGTTTTATTTTACGACGCGTAATTTAATTTCCCAAAATGTAAATGTTAATGAACGGTTTAATTTGGAGACAACGGCATAATGAGGAAGGAAGCAGCAGGCGCGGCTGTGCGGCTGTGCGCCTGGGCATGATGGCTCGTCGCGGCGATCCATCAATCCGAGGCGACGATCGGAGGTGCTTTCTCGTCGTTAGCCCTATAAGGCACGGTCGGTACCACGCCTCGCGCAAGCCACTTCTTTTTCACTTCATTTTCTAACGCGTCAATAGAAATCGTCTTAACAGCATATTTCACTTTTTCATCTGAACGGAAACAGTCCAAAGGTTTCAAGTTACTTTTAAGAGCATTTAAATGCGTATGAAATTAAGATGCCCGCCGTAACGACGTAATCGCACGCGTTTAACGTAATAGCTGAGAAATGCACGCCGGTAATCGCGTTTTGCGTATTCGCGAAATGCTCACGGCGCTTCGTCTGTACTTTCGCCATTAAAAGTTGGCAATAAATAAAGTAGAGGCATAGCTGCCTAGTGTCAGGTGTTTCTAATGGCCACCCTGCGTGTTAATTTATATACCGTCTTATTTACACAGGATATTACTTATTTAAACAGATTTATCGTATAACTAGAAAACGAATTAGCACTGAACATTGTTTTTGTTTTGTTTCAGAGTGTAGTGATGTTGATGTTCAGAGAAGAGAAATCACCTGAAGATGAGATCAAAGCGTGGCAGTTCTGGCACGGCAGACAACACTCGGTCAAACAGAGGATACTAGATGCCGGTGAGTAGTGTTTTATTACTACAGCATTATATAATGCCAATCAACACGTTTAATCTTGCGTGAGTGATGATAAGTGAGTATTTATGTAATTATCAAATAAGATAATTTGAAGAACAATGACTGTTCAGTTTTTGCTAAGTATACGCTGTATAGTAGCGCATACAAGGGTTTAAGACACGATACCCGTGCAAAAACAGAGTCGTGCTCGAGGCGACACAGAAACATGGCGGAGAGGTTGCGTGCGGCGGCGGCGGCGGGCGGCGCGGCGGCACGCAGGACCTAATTACCGTGCTGCAGGCAGATAGCGCGGAGACGCACCCGCGCACCCCGCCACCACCATTATATCTCGTTAGGACATTTGCATAAATAACGCGCACGACGGCCGCGGCCCACACCGACCGGGGAACCTATCAATCGCTGCGACTAAAAATAAACACCCCTGGCGCCGCAACCACCGCACCACGCACCGTCCGCTAGCTGGACGCCGCGCTCTGCTCACAGCTTTATATTACGCTACCTGTAATGACACATTCCGACATTAACCAGATTATAGATATAAAACTAAATGTGAAGTTTCCCCGACGCAGGCAAATGAAACTATGTAATAAAGATATTTGACACGATGAGCTCTATGAGACCGAGTAACAGGAAATCGTTAAAATTCGTGAGAAATCTCTTCGGCGCAGTAGAAACACCTGCTTGTTTTGTCGCTGGTCGTTTGGTAGAAATACTAAATAGAGTAGAGCTATCAGAGAGCTCAGCTACCTAAGGTTGCGCGTGTCGAATGTCCACAAAAAGGATACGACATATAAGCAATCTTACAATATAGTCGCACACGGACATAATTACAGCGATGATATCGGGGAGCGCGCTCATTAGCATGTTAATTGCGCGATGGGCCTCGGCCGGCCAGCGCTGCCTCTGCCTTACAAAATTATTGTTTTGATAATTTTACAGTCGCCATTTTCCTATCGTCGCAATATCCATAAACTTTACTAGCGAAGCTTTGATATTGATTCGAATTAGTAATGGAAATCAATAAACTATGGTGTTTTTTCTTTACCATTGCAAAGCGAATTAAATAAGTATACATGACTCTTATTTAATAGGTATGCGTTAACCGATTAGTTAAAGTTACGTCACCAACAAAACGCTAACTTATTAATCGGTTGCGTTGAAGTAAACAGCACTGATATATGACACTTTACACATTCTAACATTATTTAAGTGAGGCTCGTAGCATTTGTAATGAGTGACGCCGCGGCCACAAGCACTGCCTATAAATTAAATCTCAAGGAAAATAAAAACATGGAAGCCATTAATTCGCGCGGTCGAGCCAAGTTTAATGTCAAGGTTTTTTAGCTTATCTCGATGTTAGTTAAGTTTTATTTTTTCATTTGTTGACGTTATTACATAGAATGAATTAATGTCCAAACACAAAGGAATTTTGTATTTTATATCTCAAAAGACTGAGTTAATGTATGTGTTTTTATTTTTATTATATCCGTAAACGCTGTGGCTCGCATTTCATGGGGTAATTTGTTAGACTTTGTTCTAAGAAACCTCTAATTTGTATAGACTAAGGTTATCGTATATTTGTAGTCGCATGTCGGAAGTAGTTGGATAATACGTGGAGAGGGTAGGCATAGACCAGAGAGGTAGTGCACCATGAATGTATGCGACGAACTTGGGAACAGCGTCAAGGGCGACACCGGACACCTGTGCGCAGGCGTGTGAAAGCGCGGCGGGGCGAGGGGCGAGGGCGGGCGGGTTGCGGGGATCGCAACGCACTGCGCGCCCGCACAATGCCTTCTCCGATTACCTACATGTCTTCGTATATCGCGTGTCCACGTTCAGCGCAGCTTCTTTGCCTCCACACTTATTTCTTTTGACAGTTTTCTTATATACCACGCCTCACTGATTCGACAGATTACTCTTCAGTAAGTCGTTGTTTTGACGATATTAAGGAATATCCGTTTGTAATTTTATACATCGATGGTCATAATCATAACAGACAATTTATTTTTGTTATTTACATTTTACATCGTCCTCGATTATTCTCCTGCCTGTTTATGAGAACCGTAAAGTATAAATTAAATATTAAATGTCAATTATGGTGCTTTTAATCGTTGTTTTGGTTTAAAAAGCTGTTAATTTTCCTCTATCAGTAATTCAGTACCTTATCTATAGTTAGCGAATATCATTTGAATATCCTGTGTATACAAACTATTCTACCTTAAAATATAAAATCTGTTTCACTAGGAAAGTGGATACTAACAAATCTGTATGCCTCCATAGGATAGGAAGGTTTAGTGTGGGCGGATTTATTAGCACATAGCAGGATGTAGCGTGGACTCGTAAATTTGTAAGAGGCTGTTAAAACAATAAGGTTGTCGGAGGGCGGCGTGCGGCGTCCCCCAGCGGCTCATAAACACGTCAGCGGCGACGTCGCGCGTCGCCTGCGCCCGCACAGATCGCCGCGCAGCCGACTGATAGCCTCCGCCCACGTGCATCCAGCGCCTGCGCACTCCACACAACACCCGCGCAAACTCACCACACTGCTCCAAATACTGCAACAGAACTCAGACCTATGCATTCAGCTTATTCATAAATACATCACATCGTAATGACCGTAATGTAATTAAGTAGCCGTCGTTTAACTAACCGCGACAGAACTATAAAGTATTTTAATGACAATCATTTTAAACTTCTAATGGATTTAGCATTCAATCTTGCAATGAAGTATTTGAAATAATGGATGAATATAAACATAATATTTATATTATTAATGACCCAATTAACTCGGGTTACATGACAGGACGTCGTGAACATGAATGATGCCATACCTTTTTAATAAATAAAAGGCTAAAAGTTAAATAAATATAGCAGGATTTCAAAATACGGTACCTACCTAGATGCGTAGGAGAAAATATTTCCGGAATATCAGCTGGAATTTATCTAGTCCGTATGCAATTAGTGCAAAATGCAAATCTACTAATTACTGCCCATAAACCTAAATCTAAGAAGGGCAGAAATGGAAACATTGCAGTCGTCAATAAATTGATCCTATCACGTGATTATTCACGCCCAGCAAATAAATTTCCGTCCTCGATGACGTATTGTGCGTTGATATCTTAATCGAAATCTCCGCCGCCATTACTGCACAGTTACCTGAAGACAAGATTAATGTCAATTTGTTGTTTTGTTACAGACACGAAGAACAGCATCGGACTAGCAGGCTGCATCGAGGAGGTGGCGCACAACGCCATCGCCGTCTACTGGAACCCGCTCGAGAGCGCCGCCAAGGTACGTCACACCGCATCCCCCGCTCACAGAGAGTTCATATGCAGCTAATGTTCCCTCGCAACAGTTCACCATAACACATTTTTAAATGTAACTAACTGTGTCCACAATATACAAACACTAATGGTCTAATGTGTCTTCCTGTCGATGCGACTGCGCCGAATGACGACTCAGCGCACTGATGCAAAAATATGTGCATATTTAAAGTTCGTACATCGCTGCCAAGCATAGTGATCATTATAAACGTACGAAATTAAAACGTAGATCATGATATTCCACTTATTAAAGTGTAATTAAATAGAGTTCTGCAAGCTTATTTGGTCGACTGGCTTTACCAAATGAAACAAAAAGCGCGTGGGGCGCGCAGGCGCAGGGCTTCAGCGCTCCGCCGCCGCCGCGCGCTGCGAACACTCATTATATCGTTGAATAATAAACAACACTCTGTGTTTTTAATTGCTTACATAAAATTATGCAGTATCTACTACTAGTGGTAGAAAAACGTATACTTCATTGATAATGTTATGTATGTACATAGGCTTTTAAATATTCATCAAACAATTAAAAGTCTGCGTGAAATAGCCTCAATTCTATGACAGTATGCTAATGCTAGTCAACGGAGCAATTACCGTTTAACGACTTCTACATTGAATCACAATTTTGACTTCAATCATAAAGTTGATGGTTGCTGCTTAAAATTAACCTTGCTGAGTTAAAGCGTATCGAATGGGATTCAAGTTGTTTTTTTATTGATTTATGTTATTACTGTTAATAAGTTGGGCCGGAGTTGCGGCTACTGGTCGGTTATCAGTATCCGTAATTATTTATTGTTGGGTAGTAAATGGTGGCGGATGCAAGTTGTTTGCGACAGTTAATATGCGTAAGGACAGCCATATCGTGACGGTCGGACGCGAGTAAAAACGCAACAGTCATTTGCATCGACCGCGGTAATGGGCGCGCAGCGGGCAGCGCGGCCCGCCCTCCGCGGACACTCGCTAAGCTAAACACGCCCCACGTGACACTGTACTCTCTACAGTTTACACTGTAAGTGCACAGAGCACACAGTTCAAAATTACGTTTGATGAAACGCCTTTAGCAATGTAGATTTTTAATTAATTCAGTTTTCTACGCATTTTATATCTTTATTTTTTTTATTAGCATTGCTCTCGACATGATAGTGTCGCCGAACTTTGTACTTGAGAGTTGAAATAAATGCAAATCTCAAAAGTCTAGATTTTTGGCAGTCTTTATCATTTCTTTATTATTTTCTTACAGATCAACATAGCAGTTCAGTGCCTAAGTACGGATTTCAGCAGTCAAAAAGGAGTAAAGGTAAATCACTTGTCCATCTTTGAAAGTACTTCAAACTTGATGTAGAATATAAATCTCTAGGCTTAATTAATAGATAAATTACTGTCGATACAATAGTAGATTATTGTAATGTATGTAAATGTACGTCGATGAAAATAAATAAAGCTGTTTACATATAGCTCTTGGATCTTGTTGAGGAAAACTGTAATTGACCTTTATTGCCAATAGTATATAATTTTTAATTTTACATAATCGTAGTGTTCATTGAATGTATTGTGTTCATATAGACTAAATTTGTCACTAGGTATCATTATAATAGGCGTGGGAAATCGAAGACGAGTAGACAGTAGCACAAAATGTCATTTAATTTATTTTAAATTGCAAAATGTTAATTAAGCTTACCACATTGAAAGTATGTAAATTAATGTTACGATACGTCGACGTCAAGGCATGAGGTCGGTAACCGCTTTGTCGCCGGGGACGCCTCGATAACCATGGAAGCGATGCACGGCCATAGGAGGCGCGAGTGCTTGCGCGGGAGCGGGTCCAAGTCACAGTCGAGTCGCGGCCGCTTCACTAGAACTCTTGCCAGTCTCAGTATTAATTAGAGTTAACAGCGACTCGATTATCTCCAGCTACAAATTGTATCGTACTGCTCATTACAAATATTAGCCATCCGTGACTGATCTCCCCCTGCCTGTGACCCGCTGTAAGTGTCGCTCTCGAGCCGCACTTGTCCATCGCTTGATATGAAACCAGTCCGCTATCAGCCTCTCAATTACCTATCCAATGCGCAGTGACGCCGCCGCAACACCGACCTCGAACCAACGCAATTAAGACGTTTTAACGCGATTCGATTCAGACACGTGCATATTTTTTCCTTATTCGTAAATTTATCGCAATTATCCCTTATGAACGTTTATTAAAACTGTTTTTTTGTTATCATTCTAAGATAAGTGTAGACTTCAAGCGTGAAATTGCTTGACTCAAAATACAGTCGATTTGTTTATATAACTATGTATGAGATCATGTAGATATCGAATAGCGTGAGAGATGTGTCTTCGATTAATTGGTCAATTAGTTCTAGCCTTCTTTCTAACTCCCCATTTGGCAAAAATTGACACAAATGAATTAGAAACATTTTGCAATTAGAAATCGCATATTTAAGGATACCTAAACATGGTAGTGCTATTAAACTTACTTATTTCTTTTTGTATTGTTTCGTTACAGGGATTACCGCTACACATACAGATCGACACATTCGAGGACCCTCGGGACCAGCAGGTTTATCACAGGGGCTACTGTCAAATCAAAGTTTTCTGTGATAAGGTAAGATGCAAAGCAATACAGCCTTCACACTACCAACATGATGATCGTTAACCAAATAATCAGCATACAATAATGTAATTGCATTACTTTTAAAATTGAAGGGTGCGGAAAGGAAAACGAGAGACGAGGAGAGGAGAGCAGCGAAGCGGAAAATGTCTGCGACGAATAGAAAGAAGTTGGACGAGATTTACCACCCGGTGACGGAGCGGAGCGAGTTCTATTCGATGGCGGACCTGGGCAAGCCTCCGGTTCTCTTCAGCCCGGCAGAGGATATTGACAAGCTGGCGGGGATGGACATCCAGGGCTTCTATGGACACGATGACTCTGCACTGGCTGAGGCACATCTCAAGGGTGCTTCGCCCTTCCTGCTGCATGCCGCTAAACCTCAAGCACCCGCTCTCAAGTTCCACAATCACTTCCCTCCTGATGCGCCAGGGTAAGTACTTAATTTTTTAAACTGTTTTTTGTTTTGTGAAACTTGTGTATCAAAAGAAAGATAACTATTCAATACAATATTTCAATAAAGTCGTTAGTCGTTTAACAGTTAAGAAGAAAATGTAAAACAATTGCTCGTTTATAGATATAACCTTTGTTCTATAGTACTTATGGATTAAGTACTGCTTATTATACCATCTTGTTGTAAGTCTGAAAATATGTTTTTAATCATTGCAGATGTTAATATACTTTTCGATAAAATAATGTCACGGTTCACAAATTGTACAACCAAATGGTATTTTCAGATAATGCTGGTTTTCTTGAACAAATCGCGTCTCAATATACTAAAGCAATTTATTGTTATTACCGTATTTATTAATAAGTATGTAGTCTGTGTTGTGATAATATATGTACAGAATACGTCGTGGAATAGTTAATAGGAATAGAATATAGATGATCATTAATGAATGTCACACATATGGCAGAGGTCTAATCATAACGAGCTCTTTTAAATCGATAGAAAAAAAGCTCCTAAAACCAATATTTGGTTAGTTGATTATTTTTACGAGTTGCAACTTAGTTGCCTGCACTTAAATTGATTTTTTATTCGTTTTATATTTTAATGTTTATTGGTTATTGACTATTTTATACTCAATACTTGTCTAACGGTTTATAAATTACTCTCATAATAAAATTAATACGTTAGAACCACTTACTGACTAGCTTTTAACTGTCACCAATGTTTAATTTCGTGCATATAATAATATAGTATATCAACGGATAACATAGTAAAAGGTCATATATTTTTTAACGTTAATCGAAGAATCGCTGATTTATTTCTGTTATCAGTTTCCATTATATCCAATTTAATTTACAAAACTTTCCTTGCTGTTCTTTGTCAATTGGATAAATCCTAGTTTTTAATGAATATCAGAGACATCTTACCCACTTACTTCTTAAAGATACCTCTTTTATGTTTATTTTTAAAACACATTTTACGTACGTTTTAGAAACTAGATGAGATCTGTGTTTGCACGAAAAAACACATCGAACTTACTCATAGATATTTCAAATTTTAAGCCCAGACCTGTGTGCGTGTGAATAAGACAAATAAAATAATCGAAAAGTTTAATTAATCACGTAGTATGTATTTGTATAGTTACCGGGAGGTGGGAGGTCTCTCACCGTACAGTGACCGCAAGGACTCCATAGAGCTGGAGGGAGTGCTGGGCAAGCGAGCGCGCGCGAGCACGCCGCCGCTGAGCGAGCGCGTCATGCTGTACGTGCGGCAGGACACCGAGGACGTGTACACCGCGCTGCACGTCGTGCCGCCCACCACGCAGGGCCTGCTACATGCGGTATGTACCACACTATATTCCTCTATCAGGATGTCTACTCTCTAAGATGACGAAGTTACGGGCGTTTCCTACTCTCACTGCTAAACTAATGACAATACGATTTGACTGTCGTTATTACTCAAACTCATAAAGCGCTAGAGCTACTTTCAAACGGGCCCGTATTTTCGTCGACGGACTTAAAGAGTAAACCCCTACCGCCCTGATCCTCGACACGTCGCACCCACAGCTTGTGTGCGACGTCTCCAGGTGCACCCAATAACCTTGGTGATGTCAGCTAACCACAGAACACGAGCGAGCGAGGACTTGTCGCTTTCTCGGTTTCTCGTCGTTCGTCTATGAATTCATTGTATACTTGTATGTGAAGTAAACGCAAGAAATCGAGACGCTTCGTCGGCAGCGGGCGCCGGTCCGCCCGGCGGCCGGCCGGCGCCCGCCGCTGTAACCGACCGACGCTTTATAACCCCGTCTAATAAACACACGATCATCATAACCGCATGTTGTAATTAACATCCGCCCGGCCGGCCGCCGCGCACCGGACCTCCGGCGGTCCTCGCGCATTGTGTCTCTCAGTAAGAAACCACTAGACCGGTTACTGAACTTTCGGTTCCGTTAGACGAGACGTCTCGGTTCAAATTGGCGAAAGGCCCATTTGTAACTCTTTTGTTTTCTGCTTATTTTCAGATTGAGAATAAGTACAAAATTTCAAGTTCGGCAATTAATAATCTTTATCGAAAGAACAAGAAAGGGTAAGTGGTTTTCATTGGCCTTAGACAAATCTGACAGCGTAAACGCACCGGCCGCCTCGCGTTAATGCAGCATCGCTTGTCCCGAGGGCGCGCCACTAACTGATAACTAGCAAAGCTTTACTACGAACACTCCCCTATAACTACCTAATGAGCTTCATAATAGGTGTCAGTCACTCAATCGCCTCCCCTGTTCCGAAACGACACCTTAATGTGGATCCAGACCTAGCTGCATTACTGGCAAGCACTCGCACCTGATGAATGTTAATGAGCACATAATTCCTTTAATAAAGCAACTAAAAAATTAATGTTCGTATTATACTGTAGCTCTTTTGAACAGATACCAAATAATTTGCACGTGTCGAGTAGATACCACCTCAAGAGGAAGACTTCAAGAGCATGTATTGACGAGTGTTGTATTTCAGGATTACGGCCAAAATTGACGATGAGATGCTGGCGTACTACTGCAACGAGGACCTGTTCCTGCTGGAGGTGCGGCCGGCGGGCGCCAGCGAGGACGAGCGGCTATACGACATCACGTTCGTGGAGCTGGCGCTCGACCCCTAGCGCCGCTCGCCGCCACACGTCCCCGGACGTCCCCGAACGTCAGTTTTAACTATAAGCGTTCCCGATTTACACTCGTTACGTGAAAAATCTTTATGGGATAAGGTTGTATCAAAAGTGTCGATCTCAGGTTGAAATTTACTTACGTAAGCGATTCACCCTCTCTGTTGTGTCTGAAGCGAACGTTACAGAAACTTTCGGCTATCGTTGAGCTAAGCGGTCGAGTCGAAATCGTTGTGTAAATATCTATTATAGTGCCTTATGAAATTACATCGTGATTCGATTGCCCGGTGATGGCGAACAAAAATTATGATGTTTGGTTATCAGAAAAGCATAATGTTTCGTTAATTTAATGTAATTGTATTGTAAATGACGATGATCTGTTGCTGAATATGAACGCGCGTGCCATTCACTCGGTTATCATAGGTATGTAGTTAACATTTCAACAGGTACCTTTTATTCTTGCCATGATGATAAAGTAATAAATTCTTGTCACAAACTTAAACGTAGGTATAATAATATATCTACACTGAGAAAAGCATGAAGTGCCTTCGTCATAATAATTAATGTTAAAATAGCATAATATAAGTGAGTTAAGTCAAATTAAATGCCATCCACTTTGTTAAGTTTTGTAAGCCTAAGTTTGCTTTATAAGCTCGCTCAATTCTTACAATTAGTGAAGTTGATATTAGTTGTAGGTTCACACACATGCGCACATTGCTTCCTCCAAGTGACTAAGTTCCGTTTTTATTACTATTTATTGATAACTTAAAACCATTTGAATTGTAATGAAGTAACCGGATGTTTGTATCTTAATTAGTTTCGATCGTTTCCACGAATCAATCAATGAATCATTAGAAACGGAAGCAATGTCGTGAATTACAATTTTATGAGATAGAGCCGAGGTTCCGCATAATGTTGGATGTATAATAGTCATATAAACATAGTCACAAAATCGTCCATCCGAACAAAATTAACATTATCATCGATGGGAGTGGTTTGTGTATAATTTTAAGATTTTTATTATTAATATTTGTTATAATAAACGAATTTCGATACGTAGTTTATCGGGCCATGACAACAAGTTAGTTTATGAAGTATTTTATGTCCAAGACTTATTTATATTATAAGATTTCGTGCCGGATAGGACCCTATCTTCCTGTAGCGATTTTAGTTATATTTTTTTAAAAGCTCTACTTAACAAAAATACCGTAATAATTCGAATTCAGAAATTACATGATCATAATATTAACCACTTATCAAAAATAAAACATAAAATATTGTTAAGTTATTTCCACCGATTATTCAAAATCCAGAACAAGGTTCTGTATCAGTGTTGGGTCACGCGTAGACGCAGAAAGCGCGGGTCGCGAGCGGCCCCGAGCTTCCAAGCGCAGCCGAGCGTCTCCGAGCGCAGCCGAGCGCCTGCGAGCGGGCCGCGGAGGAGTGCGGACGGTTCGAATAACTGCCATATTATGACATAATTTAGAGTACTTAATGTTCTTAGGCGTAGATTCTTTAACATAATGTTAGTTCTTTTTACTGTGTCTCATGTGACTTGCAGGTAGGCATCGAATTTTAATTAAGATATAGTTCATATATTATATTTTATGTAACGTGTTGTTTTTGTTTCATTCATCACTAGCTGCGATTGCGTTGTGACTTGTTCCGTCCTTCGCGTTACTCTTATCTTCCATTCTTTTCGCTTTCGTACACTTGTTATGTCTTCACAACTGGAAATTTATTTTATTCCTTTAAATGTTATGTTTTGGTTACGACTCCGTTGCTCAATATCCACCGGGCTCGGTTGGACCCCAACAGCATTGTTTTATACTCATACGTATGCAAGTAATTATATTTATTTATATACTTTTTAATATAAATTGTGCAGCTTTAATGTTTACTTACAATGATGTTAGCTCGTGATTCAGAATCTCGTCATAAGTCACAAACGTCAGTAGCAATAATACAGTGTAGTAGTTAAAATGTGAGCGCCCGCGCCGAGTCGCCACGCGCAGCCTCCGCCCAGCAAGGTTGTGCAATGTATAATCAGAGTTTTACTATAAAAGTTGTATAATTATATGAAAATGGTGGATGTTGGATGATTACGTCAATTGGATTGATAATTATATAAAATATAAATGTGGGAGAGCGCTGTGGTGGCGAGGCGGCGCGGGCGCAGGAGCGGAGATATTAGTCACACTAGTTAAAACACAACCCGAAAGTGGTAGCACATTTTCGTTATTAAATTGTACTGTACTTAAGGTTTAATTGAATAGATGTTACGTTATTCTTTTATATGAATATTTGTAAGTTGTCATAAAAATATTATTAATATAATTATTTTTATCAAAGTTTATAATCTAAATAAAAAATGTTTTTCTTGAAAACATCACTATGGTTTCAATGTTAATTATAAATACATTCCTTATGACTGTGTGTTATTATTATTATTTAAATAATGTAAGTATATACCAGACCCACATTTCAGATTAGATCTGTACATCGTAGCACTAAATCAGCCGCTACAGCAATTTTTTTCAGAGGAGCTGCTTTTTCACTCGTTGTTTCCTTTTTTAAGAACTAATAAGTTTCAGTAACCCCTTTTTTAATTTCTTCATAGTTTACGGTTAAATATACATAACCAGGATACTCATGTTATTTATTCCAGTGTCCAAATAACAGAGAGGCAATGGTCAATACAGATAGACATTGACACAAGTGGAAGTTAGTATGAATAAAGTATTAGGCTCAGATCAAAGAAATAGGCAGATAGAGCGCTCAGAACACGCGAGTGGGTCCACCAAAGTTAATACAAAATCAACATCGGAAACAAAGTCGCGACAGTACCAAGCTACGCGTTGTACCAAGCTGCGCGTCGTTGTTGTTTTTTGCCAAAATATGCCGTCTCGTGTCTTTAACCATTAGATTTTGTATTAATTTTGGTGGAGACACTCGCGTGTTCTGAGTGTTCTATCTGCCTATTTCTTTGATCTGAGGTATTAGGCATCAGAATCAAATAAAACAGCATTGGAACTTCGACAGTTACCTTTAATGAATCTCATTGTTTTACGTTAACAATTTGTAATTCTCATATTCTGTACATTTAGAAGCTTCAAAGTTCACGAAAGCGTCAAGACAAAGATTTAGGTAAGACTAGATACTCGCATATCATTATCCGTTAAGATAAGAACATTTACTTATAGTAAGATAATTATAGCAATAGTTATTATTAAAATAGCGTTTCTAACTTCCTTTGTTTACTTAGCTGAATTTATCTATTCATAAAATATTGCGAGCACGTTGCCCTTTCAAAGTTTTATATATAGCTTGAAGTCAAGAAACGCTTCTAATTATATAAAATATATTGCACAGACATGAAAAGCAAGCTAGAGTAAAGTTTTGAGAAACATCTAATATGAAGATCAGTCAAATATTCATAACATCGACATCCACAAACTATAGACAAAGTCATCTAACGTCGATTTATTTCAAGATTGTTTTTTCTATGACTGTAATGTATTTGAAACAGAATGTTTTTAAATGTAAAATGTAAAGCGTCTCCCAACGTTCCAACAGGCACTTAGTGTGAATACGAATAAACACAAATGTGCGATATAATCGTCAAATAAATAACATCAATGTTACTACGTATACGTTTCTAATGACACTCCCTCGTCGGAGCATTCGCCTGTAATGTAACATCCAAGATTCAATTTTGAACGTTGCAAATAGCCACTCGTATTGAAGGTATATTCACTTTTAATGTAACAATTCAACGTTCGATTTTGTACAGAAACAAATTACTGTTACGTTACAGGTTGCGCATGGTTGTCTTGACTCGTTGATTTAATGCTCGAATCTATATCGTTATATTTCAGGTAAATGCTATCAGCAAGAGGAGAGTCTTAAGAAAATCTATTTTAATCGCTGCATAAACACTTCCGGTCTTACCACAAGAAAGTTAATAATCTGTTAAACACTTGTCAAACTGTCAACGTCAAAACTACATTTCACGTTGATATAAGGGTCGTTTTACAGTTACACTTTTTTTAGACAAGCTTGCAACAGATGTTACCTTTTTGTGGTAAGGCGGTTCTTGGATAAGTACCACACAGTTAATCAATAAATACATCGAAAAAGCTAACTCCCTGACGACAATTTAATCAAAAGCCGATTATTCTAATGCATAATCTTGCTTACGGGAGACTACAACGTTAGTATAATAAATCTTAAATATTTTAATAAAATCACGTCCACTTAAGAGTAATGGATACAGCTAAATAAATGAGCCAATGTTTACTATGTTTCTAACAAGGCAAAGCCTACATTGCGTGTCAAATACTTTCGCACTAAAAATCTAAAATAAACTGTAGGTAGAAATTGATACATTTTGAGGCGATGACCTAAATTGTATAAATAATATCGATACACAACACTGTCCATGTCAGTAAAAACCAATCAAATTATTTATATTGTAATTTCTTACTAGCAGCGGGACACTACATAATTTACTACGGCTATAATCATAAATTATTCGTACGTATTTTTGCGTCACGAGGCCACAAGTTAATGGCTCCGCGTTATTGATAGTTATTCCATCTCCCACGCGATTATTATACTTTGGCGTAAAACTTTGTTTATTGAAATTGATCGGTAATTGCTAGCAACACTTTCACATTCCGAAAAAAAAAAAGATAAATACTTTACTTTCTATAATGGCACATTAAATGCAATGCATTTTACTTAATTGTCCGAATGGATTTTGAAATATTGGGGTAACACATGTGTGTTACTGAAGCATCAATGGCAGGGCTGGGATCGCCTTTTAGATCTGTATTTTGAACCGTTCCCCCTCGGAGCAGTTCTGGAATGATTGCTATTGAATGAGTGGTGAGCTCTGACTGTCGCTGAAGTCCAGCGTGTAGTACATGTCGGTGGTGTCGAGGGCGGCGGAGGGGGGAGGGAAGGTCGCGGAGGGGGGTGCACGCTTGTCCTGCAGCCAGTGGTGCGGAGGACCGGGCTGCGCCGCGCGCGCCAGTCGCGACAGCAGCCGGGAGTACGTCTTGTTCACTCGGCAGTGACACGCCGTCACCTGGACAATCAAATGATCATTTAATCTATACTAATACTACAAAGTAGAGTTTGTTTGCACTCTAATATCTGAGACCATATCCATCTTACTAGGTACAAAAAGTTAAACACCTGTTGAACATTTGTTAAAAGAAGTATATATATATTTCACCGGAAAATATCAAGATCCGCAAGTTCATAAATTTACTAGAAAATTTATAAACTAACCTAACCTACCGTAAATTTATAAACTGACGAGTTAGATTATAAACATACGGTTGTTACAATTTTACGCTGACATACGGCAAAAAAAAAACGGCATTTGCAGTTACTTTTTTTAAGACAAATGTTCAACAGGTGTTTAACAAATCTTTAACTGATGTTTAACTTTTCTGTTATAATGTACGGTAATATAAAAAGGCATGTATTTAAAAAAAGCATTTGCATTTGACAGCCAATTTTTGAAGAACATCATAGGCTATTCGCACGACAAGTTCGAACATTATTGGTGATTCCCGTTTTCATCCTTGGCAGGCGATTGGCGGATGAAAACGTGGAATATAGCTAGTCATACTTAATAGTACATATTCAAAATTCAAAAATTCAAAATTTTCTTGATATTTCAGGAAGATTGCTCGAAATTAACATGCATTCGGCCATTACTCTAATTCGCTATTGTTGTTTCGGCCCTAAATTGATATATTTCCTTCGTGCTTCCCATTTATGGAAGTTCAATCATCTTTTGGACAAAATTGACGTCATAATCAGACAAACACTTTCATCCATTTTAAATGTGGCTTTGGACGACCGTGCTTGGATTCAAGCTACTCTTCCCATTCGCATGGGTGGTCTCGGCGTTCGCAAAATTTCCAGTATCAGCTTACCGGCGTTTATTTCTTCTGTGCACGGCACTGAAAAATTAGTTAGGAATATCCTGGCTTACACACTAACTGATTTTGATGTGCCGTGCTTCTTGGAGGCTTTGGACGCTTGGAAAATCGCTTGCCCGAATTCCGATGTACCCGGCAATCCATCTTCCCAGAGACAGTGGGATGAGCCGCTCTGCAGTGTAGTTCAGAATAACTTACTGAACACATCTGCTACTACTGCTGAGCGTGCGCGCCTACTGGCTGTGGGTAGGTGGGAGTCGGGTCTTTGGCTTCACGCACTGCCGTCGTCTGCTCTCCTCATCGCTGTCACTGTGGGGAAGCCGTCAACAGCCTCGGACACCATGGCCTGTCTTACATAAACGACATCATTCGACGAGCTCTTGTTACCGTCGGCGTTCCAGCCGTTTTAGAACCCAACGGCTGGGCACGCGACGATGGCAAGAGACCGGACGGTATGTCTCTGTTTCCTTGGAAGATGGGTAGGCCTTTAGTATGGGACGCTACCTGTGTCGATACTCTTGCGCCATCCCATCTTCCAAGTTCATCGTGCTCTGCTGGCTCTGCTGCTGCGGTTGCTGAGAACCTCAAGCGGCGTAAATATAGCAACCTTAGTGGTAACTATATATTTGAGCCGTTTGGGGTTGAAACTATAGGGCCATGGGGTCCGAGTGCTCACAGTCTCTACAGAGATATCGCTAAAAGACTTGTTGACGCTTCCCGTGACCCAAGAGCTGGCTTTTACCTTGGCCAGAGGCTAAGTATTACCATTCAAAGAGGCAACGCCGCCAGTCTCTTGGGCACATTACCAGCTGACAGCGTTGAGGATGAATTTTTCGATGCTCTTTAATAGTTTAGTTTTATTTTAATTTAATATTAATATTTATATAGTTTAATTAATTTAAAAATTACACAATAAAGACATGGAAAAAAAAAAATAGTACATATTCAAATAACATTCTGTGTATAAACTAAAAATATTTTCAGCCTGTCCAACTATGTAGATTATACGTGTAAATAAGGCTCTTTATACACATACAAGAGTACATAACAGGTTGTACATCATCGCATGCATTGCACATGCTCTTATGAACGGTACAGTTAATAATCTTGTGCAATAATTTCATAACAACAAGCTAGCATAACGGTTATCGCACGCACATTATGTTATATTGCTGAGATGGGTATCATGAAGAGTAATACTGGTAACATTTAACAATGCAATTTGTTTAATTTTTTATTTTTTTATTTAGCGTGGTAAAATCATCAAATGAGTCCTCCAACACCGGGCAGAGCGGGAGGGACTGTCAGACTTCTACTGACTAAAATCCACGGCGTCCTTCAATAGCCCTTTATGTTCCGGGGTTACGGTGATGGAATAAGTCCCGCGACCCCGGCAGGCTTTGGCCCTCTGAGAGGAGGACCCCGTCATTATGCTGACGCTCTTTGAGGCGCGCGTGGGACACAACGCGCCGTCGACCCACATTTAACAATGCTAAGGAAAAAATATAATATCTGAGTCGAATTCTGATTGATGTACCATTCCTGGACTTTCTAGTCTAAATCGTAGTAGTTGAAGATCTGGTTTTAAATAAAGTAAACAAATTCCTAACAAAAAAATAGTGTAATGAAAATCTTCTTCAAATTGATCGAAAAGATAAACTTATAGTGCTACATTTCAATGTATTTTATACATATTAACAGGATAGGTACCGCTTTAAATATACTGAGTTTTATAGGCTTTTAAAACTACAAATAACGTAAACTAACATTAACCAATACAAGTAACAATTTACATAAATCATAAATCGTACATTTATTTCGTAGCAAAGTGCTACGAAACCGGGATCTCGTAGCAGCGTAGCCCGTAGCACCCCTATAAAAAGTAAATGTTACCCAAAATAATATAACAAATACTCTTAAGTTATAGAGTAACCCACAATATTTCTTATAAACCAGAGTAATCGACTTACGATATAAAGCAGAACCGATAAATTGATATCGTCGTAAAATGCTACGAAACTCGTAGCAACCGTAGCCCGTAGCAACCCTAATAATGTTTTGACGATAAGCAATTTTTAGGGTTCCGTAGTCAACAAGGAACCCTTATAGTTTCCCCAAGTCCGTCCGTCCGTCCGTCCGTCCGTCCGTCCGTCCGTCTGTCCGCAGTTTAGCTCAGAGACGCACAGTACTAGAGAGCTGTAATTTGGTGTAAATATACGGATTTGTTGTGCCGAAAAAGTGGTAAAATAAAATCTTTTAAAATATATTTTTTTAGGGTACTTCCTGTACTTACACGTAAAGTGAGGTTTTTTTTTTCTCGCGTACCCCTTAGTGTGGGGTATCATTAAATAGGCCTTTAAAAATAATGATAGTTTCCGTTAACAATTTTTTAATAAAAAAATTCGTTTGTGAAATAATATTTCACAAACGAGCTTTAAAGTGCTAAATTTTGCTCGACTCGAGTGTCCCCCCCCTCTACCAGCTAAACGGTTATGTTTGGGGGGTTGAAAAAAATCACAATAGTAGTATATATAACGAAGTTTAAAAAAAAATATCATGACTAAGTAGGCTTTACAACTTTACGAGTAATAGTCGACCAACTTATAAAATGTACTTGGATAATAGGTTTCCTAAACAAAATGTATCGGAGACAACTGCAAATGTAAGTTTGTCAACTTTATTTTTACAGCTTTAATAGGTATGTTTTACGGTATATTTTGAGGATAGGTAGGTTTTTATCGTCAACTATTTTTAACTAACTTCAAAAAAAGGAGGAGGTTCTAAATTCGTCGTAATTTTTTTTAATGTATTATCCCCGATTTTTAATAGATACTGTTCCTGATTTCTTATGTCGATATATTAATTTTAAAATCTGTGAACGTACCCACAGTTGCAGGAGTACCAAAATAGCACCAATCTAGTCTGTATGCATTTTATTTTTTCTAGAACTCCGTGGCACAACTTTGTGCCACCAAACCCAGACCGGTTTTAAGACTTATTTTTCTACAAATACAGTTTAAAATCGGTTGGGGTTTGGTGGCATAAAATTGTGCCAGCGGAGTCCTAGAGATTAAACTGTTTTGATGGATATGTACTTTGTAAAATTTGTCTTCACAATCTTAATTATTTTCATATAACAATATAAGTATTATGCTAGCCTGCGAGGGCCCTCGGTCCTATCTACCCGACCCATGGGGCCCTGTGTTACTTGGGAACCGGCTGACAAACGCCACGTCGAGTCCAACACTGCTTTTGACTGGCCTGTTGGTCTAGTGGTTAGTGACCCTGACTGCTATGCCGGAGGTCGTGGGTTCGATTCCCAACCACGACAAATGTTTGTGTGATGAGCACGATCATTTGTTCTGTGTCTGGGTGTAATTTATCTATAATATGTATCTATTTAGAAATATATAAGTATGTTTATCAGTTGTCTAGTACCCATAACACAAGCTCTGCTTAGCTTGGGACTAGATGGCGTTGTGTGATTGTTGTGGAATAAAAAAAAAGTATTATGCTTGCTTGCGCAGGCCCTCGGTCCTACCTACCCAACCCATGGGGCCCTGTGTTGCCTGAGGCCTGGCTGTCAAACTTCACGTCGATTATAGGGCATGGCACCATTAAGAACTTACCACAACCCCTACAATAGCGATGGCGGCGCCGAGCGTGCCAGCTGCGATGTACACGTTGTGCAGACGGTCGTGGTACAGTCCCAGCGGCATCCGCACCTCGCGCACAGACCCACCACCGCTGTTCTCTAACCTTCCTCTACGTGGCTCCACGTCGATACCACCGTCACTGCCCACCACTGATTCTAGGATGAAGTCCTCTGCGGATAACAGACATTGCAAATATTTAAGGGAAAGGGTAAGTAGTGTTTTTAAGACTTTCTAACATGATATAACCATTCCTGTAGGACTGGGATGATTTAGGCCGGCCACATACATCAGTTTTCCTGATCACGAATCCTGATCCGTTTTGTATCCGAACACAAAGAATTCATATAAGTGTGTGTGCATGTTTTGTATGTGTTGTTCACATTTCATCCATCATTTCGAATTCCGAACGGAAAAAACTGATGTATAGCCCCCCTTAGACTTTAGGATAAATATAAATATTTACCCTCACATTTTGGCAGTTTTGTTATGGCGCCCATGCATTAGTTTGATCCAAACACAGATTCAACTGGATCCAAGCCAATCTGGATAGAAATTTCTGATGGAAAAACTCACATTGCTGCCCTGATTATAATATCGAAACGGGGACAGAGGCCGAGCGATCGGCTGCCGGGCTGGGTGTCGTGTGCTTGATTTCCGCAATGAATAAATATTTGTATAATCTACAACTACGTGTTCCGGATCAAGGTATTTGTGTATGTGAGCTTTTTTTTTAGCATGGTAATATCATCAAATGAGTCCTCCCACCCCGGGCAGGGTGGGAGGGACTGTCAGATTCGTACTGACAAAAATCCACTGTGTCCTTCAATAGTCCTTTATGTTCCAGGGTCACGGTAATGAGACAAGTCCCGCGACCCCGGCAGGCTTAACCCCCGTCATTTTGCTGACGCTCTTTGAGACGCGCGTGGAACACGACGCGCCGTCGACCCGGGCATGGTCCATGGTCGGACAGCGGGTTTACCGAAGGACACCGTGGATTTTAGTCAGTACAAGTCTGACAGTCCCTCCCGCCCTGCCCGGGGTTGGAGGACTCATTTGATGATTTTGCCACGTAAAAAAAAAAAAAAGATATTATAGATAATGTAACATATATTTTATATTGTACGATAACATCTTAAGATACGAGAATAGATTAATGTACCTTCACAAAGTTTCCCGGTATATCCTGGTCGGCAGGAACAGTAGAAGGACTCGATGCCGCTCCAGCACGTGCCGCCGTGCGCGCACGGATTATTGTCACAAGCCTGGAATTGTAAACATGACATGTTATGTTAAATTACATGACATGAGATTGTAAAGAGGGATAAGTTGTTACCAGAAGATGAATATAAAATCATGCTTGTAATACTCGAAGGCAAAAGTGTACTTGATATTACATCCCATTACGCCTAATGAGATTAATTTCTTGAAATAATACCCAGCCGCTTCGAATGAACTGAGCGAAAAAAAAAATAGACCGAAGAGAAAGTCCGCTACTAAAAAAAATTTGATACCTAAATTTAATAATCATATTCTTTGACTGAGTTGTGAATCGAATCCAATATCTTGGTAGCTACTTAGTTGACTATTATTATTAATAGTTGATCAATGAAACAGCCACGAGATTAAACAGCGGAAATAACCATTATATTAACTTGAAAACAGTTTTAATAAAAAAAAACGTCCAAAACAGTGTACTCATAAATATCTATTTTTTGTTGTCAGTTACTGAGCGGAAGTATATACTTAAGAAATAATGCTATGTTTTCATGACCAAATAGCTATAAAAAGTCGACCTTCAGACTGATTAGCTATTAAATTATACTCTTAGAACACAGAATTGTTTTTGTGAATCATACTAAGAACCATAAAACGATTATCTATAATTAAAGTTAACATTATGCAAATTATTAAGAAGCTTGGGGCCAGTGGCAAATGTCTAGTCCTAATTGGGATCCGTATAAAAAAGTTTGGTGCACCCGGGACTCGATTGAGGCGAAGCCCAAAAAACGGTTGTGCTTTTTTTTCCGATGTATTTTTTTTACTCTATTCCTGGTCACAGGTAAGATATTAATTTTAATAATATTATAATTTTAATAATTTAATTTTAATAATATTAATAAATACATATAAAAAGCGAAATAAGACAGAACATTGAAAAAACTTTGATGTGACTCGTACAAAGAATTCTTAATTACAGAACGATTGAAGCGAGTTCGGAAACCTAGTTTTGCGAACCATGATTTTGTGTTAAAAAAGGAGATTTTATTTCATCTTTTCTTTTCATTTTCGCATTTCCTTTCTTAAAGAGAAGGCCTGCATCTCAGCAGTGGGAACAGCATATTATGTTTTATTTATGCTATTAGACATTCTACATGCGAAGTTATATTATATTTATATTTGTACTTACAGATCTAGTAGGTATGTGGCACTCGTCGCCCACGAAGCCGAGAGGACACTCGCATGCATAGCTGTTGCCGCGGTCCAGACAGATTCGGTGCGAGGGGCACGGGTTTGGAGAACAGAGGTCCACCTAAACATTTTTATCATTCAATACATTATTCGACGTTGCTTTGCAAATGATGTATGACAGGTTGAAGTGGGATTGAGTGAGCCATTTGTGTAGAATACATAAGGATCGATGGTTTAGAGCCTATGCGCACCACATTTTTTAAACGCTCCGGTGCAGTGCGTTTTCTTCAATACCCTTAGCATGAATTTTCAGTATTTGAAACGTAAAGTAAACTGGAACTTTGACTATTTTCAAGGGAAAAATTAATCGTGATGCAGAGGAGTTTTAGTGAGCAATGGTGGCCTAGTGGTATCGGTCTCGACTTACGAGTTGTAGGTCGTGGGTTTGAACCCCGCCAGGCGCATTACTTTGTGTAATTTATCTCATCACTACTGCTCCAAAACGGTGAAGGAAAACATCGTGAGGAAACGCGGCATGTCTTAGAACCAAAAATTCGAAGACATGTGACATCTACCAACACGCACTGAGCCCACGTGGTGGATTAAGGCCCACTCCCTCTCACAGAGAGGTGGCCTCTGTCCCAACTGTGGGAGTGATGATGATGAGAGGAGTTTTACTAAACATGCGTCTTCATTCATTTCATTACAGTAAGGCTTTCGATTGTGTAAACTGGGACTGTCTATGGAGAGTGCTGTTAGAACTGGGTGTACCCCACCATTTTACTGCGCTGTTGCAGTCTCTTTATTATAACAGCCAAGGAATGGTGAGGGTTGGTGAGATTACATCTAAACCATTCAGTTTTGAGAAGGGAGTTCGACAAGGCTGCATTCTTTCACCCATTTTATTCAACATATACGGTGAATACATAATAAGGCGCACTTGTGATAGCTGGAATGGAGGAATCACCGTCGGCGGGCGCAAGATCTGTAATTTGCGTTATGCAGGCGATTATTTACGGCAAGCCGCCTTATTTGCGGCAAGTGAAGCTGAGATGATCACCATTTTGGATAGAATGGAGCGCATCAGCATAGAATTGGGGCTCTCGATAAACAGGTCCAAAACCAAGATCATGCTGATCGGCTTGAGGAGGACGATGAAAGAATATTAATAAAGCCAAATTTTATATCTCCTTTAAAAACGCTTTGCCATTTTGGATTCCACCTAGTTATAAAATCGGATTATTTCACAGCGATATCTTATTAATATGAACGGAGTGTGCGTAGGTCAGTCACCGACAGACATGAAATTATTATATTATATAAAGCTCGATTACCACTGACTGATTGACATAATTGTTCTCCCAGATGGTGAAGGGGGAGGTGGGTATATTTTGACAGATTCGTAAACAAGTGACTCTGGTGAGTATGGGAAAAATCCCAAACCTCCCCTTTTCGCCCCCCCTCTCCCCCCTCCCCATCGTATCTCGGAAACTAAGAGACACGTATTTTGTTTTTTTTACGGATTCGTATAGAGGAGGCTCGGAAAAGTAAAAACCATTTTTCAAAGTTCGCCCCCCTTGCCCCCCTTCTCCCCCCTTTAGGCGGATCTCGGAAGCTTACAAACTTGCAACAGTTTTTTTTCAGATTCATGTCAAGGGCCCCATAGTTGGTCAAAATCATTGTTCAAAACTCTCCCCTCTCCCCCCCTTCACCCCTCCCCCCGTCGTATCTCGGAAATTAAGAGACCCGTGTTTTGTTTGTTTACGGATTCGTATAGAGGAGGCTCGAAATAGTAAAAATCATTTTCAAAGTTCCCCCTTGCCCCCCTCCCCCCCCCCCCCCCCCCTTAGGCGGATCTCAAAAAAGACTTGGAATATTTTTTTTTCAGACTCGTGTCAAGAGGTCCAGAGTATGTCAAAATCATTTTCCGAAACTCACCCCTCTCCCCCTCTTCACCCCTCACCCCATAGCGGTAAAGCGAAGCGTAGGGATGTGGTCACGATAGCTTTCCGGTGGTAGGTAGGTCCTGAGTGGAGCGAACCTGCGAGACCGAGTGGAGCGAAGGGGGGAGGTGGCGAGCGAAGCGAGCCGGCGACCTCCGTAGCGTAATGAAGGTTGAGCGGGTGAAGCGTAACTCGCGGGTGACGACAAGCAAACTTACAAGTAACTCTCATTAGTAGAGCAAAAGTACCAAGCCTCCCCTTTTTGCTCCCCCCCCCCCCTCCCAATCGTATCTCAGAAACTATGAGACCCGTGTTTTGTTTTTTATGGATTCGTATAGAGGAGGCTCGGAAAAGTAAAAACCATTTTTCAAAGTCCCCCCCCCCCCTTGGCTCCCTTCTCCCCCCTTCAGGCGGATCTCAGAAGAGATTTGGAACATTTTTTTTTCAGATTCGTATCAAGGGGCCCAGAGTATGTCAAAATCATTTTTCAAAATTCACCCCCCTTCACCCCTCCCTCCATCGTATCTCGGAAACTAGGTAGCGTAGGGAAAAGGTCACGATACCTTTCCGGTGGTAGGTAGGTTCTGAGTGGAGCGAACCTGCGAGACCGAGTGGAGCGAAGGGGGGGAGGTGGCGAGCGAAGCGAGCCGGCGACCTCCTTAGCGTAACGAAGGTTGAGTGGGTGAAGCGTAACTCAGGAGTGACGACAAGCAAACTTACAAGTAACTCTCATGAGTAGGGCAAAAGTACCAAGCTTCCCCTTTTTGGCGTCTCCCCCCTCTCCCAATCGTATCTCAGAAAGTAAGAAACCCAGGTTTTATTTTTTTACGGATTCTTATAGAGAAGGCTCGGAAAAGAAAAACCCATTTTTTCAAAGTTGCCCCTCTTGACCCTTTCCCCCCCCTTAAGGCGGATCTCAGAAGAGACTTGGAACATTTTTTTTTTTCAGATTCACATCAAGGTACCCGGAATTGGTCAAAATGATTTTTCTAAACTCCCCCATTTCCGCCTCTTCACCCATCCCCCCATCGTATAGAAAAACTATGTAGCGGTAAAGCGAAGCGTAGGAATGAGGTCACGATAGCTTTCCGGTGGTAGGTAGGTCCTGAGTGGAGCGAACCTGCGTGACCGAGTTGAGCGAAGGGGGGAGGTGGCGAGCGAAGCGAGCCGGCGACCTCCGTAGCGTAACGAAGGTTGAGCGGGTGAAGCGTAACTCGCGGGTGACGACAAGCAAACTTACAAATAACTCTCTTAAGTAGGGCAAAAGTACCAAGCCTCCGCTTTTTGGCCTCCCCCCCCCTTCCCTATCGTATCTCAGAAACTAGGAGGTGTGTTTGGTGTTTTTTTACGGATTCGTATAGAGGAGGATCGGAAAAGGAAATCACCTCTTTCTCCCCCCTTTAAGTGGATCTATTTCCTTTATTTTCTCTTGGGGCCCAGAGTATGTCAAAATCATTTTTCAAAATCAAAATGAGAATCCAAAATGGCGGCTGCTATAATTTTCGAACTGTTCATCAATTTTATCATGGGAGTCGTTTTCATGGTTTTCAAGGATGCTAAAGCCGATAGTGAGGTCAAAATCAAAATCAAAGATGGCGACAGCAAAAAATTCAAAGATATCATCATGGATGTCGTTTTCATGGTTTTCGAGGGTAATAAAGATGATAGTGAAGTCAAAATCAAAATCCAAGATGGCGGCTGTGATCATTTTCGAATTGTTCATCATGGGAGTCGTTTTCATGGTTTTCGAGGATGCTAAAGCCGATAGTGAGGTCGAAATCAAAATCAAAATCAAAGATGGCGACAGCAAAAAACACAAAGATATCATCATGGATGTCGTTTTCATGGTTTTCGTGGGTAATAAAGATGATAGTGAAGTCAAAATTAAAATCCAAGATGGTGGCTGCGATCATTTTCGAATTGTTCATCATGGGAGTCATTGTCATGGTTTTCGAGGATGCTAAAGCCGATGGTGAGGTCAAAATCAAAATCCAAGATGGCGACACAAAAAAATTCAAAGATATCATCATGGATGTCGTTTTCATGGTTTTCGAGGGTAATAAAGATGATAGTGAAGTCAAAATCAAAATCCAAGATGGCGACTGCGATCATTTTCGAATTGTTCATCATGGGAGTCGTTTTCATGGTTTTCGAGGATGCTAAAGCCGATAGTGAGGTCAAAATCAAAATCCAAGATGGCGACAGCAAAAAATTCAAAGATATCATCATGGATGTCGTTTTTATGGTTTTCGAGGGTAATAAAGATGATAGTGAAGTCAAAATCAAAATCCAAGATGGCGGCTGCGATCATTTTCGAATTGTTCACCATGGAAGTCGTTTTCAGGGTTTTCGAGGGTGCTAAAGCCGATAATGAGGTCAAAATCAAAATCCAAGATGGCGACAGCAAAAAATTCAAAGATATCATCAGGGATGTCGTTTTCATGGTTTTTGAGGATGCTTAAGCCGATAGTGAGTTCAAAATAAAAATCGAAGATGGCGGCTGCGATCATTTTCGAATTGTTCATCATGGGAGTCGTTTTCATGGTTTTCGAGGATGCTAAAGCCGATAGTGAGGTCGAAATCAAAATCAAAATCAAAGATGGCGACAGCAAAAAATACAAAGATATCATCATGGATGTCGTTTTCATGGTTTTCGTGGGTAATAAAGATGATAGTGAAGTCAAAATCAAAATCCAAGATGGTGGCTGCGATCATTTTCGAATTGTTCATCATGGGAGTCATTGTCATGGTTTTCGAGGATGCTAAAGCCGATGGTGAGGTCAAAATCAAAATCCAAGATGGCGACACAAAAAAATTCAAAGATATCATCATGGATGTCGTTTTCATGGTTTTCGAGGGTAATAAAGATGATAGTGAAGTCAAAATCAAAATCCAAGATGGCGACTGCGATCATTTTCGAATTGTTCATCATGGGAGTCGTTTTCATGGTTTTCGAGGATGCTAAAGCCGATAGTGAGGTCAAAATCAAAATCCAAGATGGCGACAGCAAAAAATTCAAAGATATCATCATGGATGTCGTTTTCATGGTTTTGAGGGTAATAAAGCTGATAGTGAAGTCAAAATCAAAATCCAAGATGGCGGCTGCGATCATTTTCGAATTGTTCATCATGGGAGTCGTTTTCAGGGTTTTCGAGGGTGCTAAAGCCGATAGTGAGGTCAAAATCAAAATCCAAGATGGCGACAGCAAAAAAATCAAAGATATCATCATGGATGTCGTTTTCATGGTTTTCGAGGGTAATAAAGATGATAGTGAAGTCAAAATCAAAATCCAATATGGCAGCTGCGATCATTTTCGAATTGTTCATCATGGGAGTCGTTGTCAGGGTTTTCGAGGGTGCTAAAGCCGATAGTGAAATCTTAATGAAAATCCAAGATGGTGGCTGTGATAATTTTTGAATTGTTCATCATGGGAATCGTTTTCACGGTTATCGAGAATGCAAAAGCCGATAGTGAGGTCAAAATAAAAATCCAAGATGGTGGCTGCTATAATTTTCGAATTGTTTATCATGGGAGTCGTTTTCATGGTTTTCGAGGATGCTTAAGCCGATAGTGAGGTTAAAATCCAAATCCTATGATCGCATAGAGTGTTCGAGGGGCAGTAAGCCCGTACCCAACACAATACTATTTTGAAATATCATATTTTTATCTAAACTGAAAAGTTTGTTTTGGAATCGAAAAATTCTTTTTGTCTTGGATAGTTTTTGTGTTTTCATCATGGGTGTCGTTTTCATGGTTTTCGAGGATGTTAAAGTGATGGCGAGGTCAAGACGGGAATGCAAGATGGCGGCTGCGATAATTTTCGAATTGTTCATCATGGGAGTCGTTTTCATGGTTTTCGAGGATGCTAAAGCCGATAGTGAGGTTTAAAATCCAGGAGGGTATAAACGACGTCACCGAAGGCCTGCTGCGTGTTGTCTGCGAGGTGGGCTGTAAACTTTTTCGACCGATCAGGAATGGACGTAAGTCGGAACTTAATTACCAGCGAGACTCTGGCACTGATGAGGAAACGACGAGAACTTACAAAGCCACACAGGCTGAGAGTCAGGTTCTTAACGGGGAGGTCAAAAAGCAGTTCATACGCGATACTCGGAGTGCAAATAACCGAATTATGGAGCAAGCTTTAGCTCGGAATAAAGGCTCGAAGGTATTTGCCAAGCCCAATACCTCCCGCTGTTGCCTGACAAAGCTCAGAACGTCACAAGGCACCACCGTCACATCAAAGCCAGAGATTCTAGCTGAAGTCGAAAAGTTCTACGGAGACTTATATTATGCTCAAAAACCTTGCCCACCTCAGGCCCACGGCGCGGATGACCAACGGGCCAAACTGACACGCCATCTCACACGAGCTTCCCGACATTGACATGGGTGAGATTGGAATGGCACTCAGGCAGCTTCACCACAACAAAGCCCCAGGGGATGACAGAATAACCATAGAGCTGCTCAAGGCAAGAGGAATACCTATCTTGACAGAGCTTGTAAACTCTTCAATTCCGTCATCCACACTTGCATAACACCGGAGGCAAGGCATGGGGGTGTGGTAGTATTATTCTTCAAAAAGGGCGATAAAGCGCTCCTTAAAAAATACCGCTCCATCTCACTTCTGAGCCATATCTATAAGCTGTTCTCGAGGGTTATTCTAAATCGTCTCGCCCAAAAGTTCGATGATTTTCAGCCACCGGAGCAGGCCGGGTTTCAAAAAAGTTACCGCACCATAGACCACATACACACCCTTAGGCAAGTGATTCAAAAGGCCGAGGAGTATAACCAGCCTCTGTGCCTAGCGTATGTGGACTACGAGAAGGCTTTCGATACCGTCGAGACCTGGGCTGTTCTGGAGTCCATGCAGAGATGCCTCATCGACTGTCGCTACGTTGAGGTGATGAGATGTCTGTATAAGGCCGCAACAGTGACCGTCTAAGTACAAGAACAGAGCACAAAACCAATCCAACTGTTTACAAACGCGTTGGAGGACGTTTTCAAGACGATTGATTGAAAAGGACGGGGTGTTAATATCAACGGTCAGTACATCTCACACCTCCGATTTGCGGATGACATTTTCATCATAGCAGAGTCTCTGCAGGAGCTGGAAAAAATGCTGAACGGCTTGAGCGATTCTTCAAGGCATGTGGGTCTCGGAATGAATCTGGCTGAACAAAACCAAAGTCATGTTTAATGGTCACGTCACCCCGAGACCTGTAATCGTGAATGATGCTGCCCTCGAGGTTGTGCAAGAATACATTTATCTAGGCCAAAGTGTACAACTGGGCAGGCACGACTTTGGGAAGGAGGCAGCTAGAAGAATACGCTTGGGCTGGGCGGTATTCGGGAAGCTGCGTCATATCTTTGAATCATCGATCCCGTGACAATCCCTTAAAACCAGGGTTTACAACCAGCGTGTCCTACCCGTAATGACTTACGAAGCCGAAACGTGAACACTTACCATCGGCCGGGTCCACAAATTTAAGGTTGCTCAGCGTGCAATGAAGAGAGCAATGCTCGGGGTTTCTCTGGTGGATAGAATTCGTAATGAAGTCATTCGCCAGAGAATCAAATGTAGAACCAAATGGCACGTTTGTAGACGGACAAACGGCAGATGGAGCAAACATGTGCTTGAGTGGAGACCGCGAATGGGCAAACGTAGTGTGATGATTTAAGGAAAGTGGCTGGCAGTGGATGGATGCGGCCTGCCCAAAACCGGGATGGTTGGCGCTCTTTGGGGAAGGCTTACGTCCACTACTGGACGTAAGCCTCATCATCAGATGATATAAAGCTGATAGCGAGGTCAAAATCAAAATCCAAGATGGTGGCTGCGATATTTTCGAAATAATCATCCTGGGAGTCGTTTTCATGGTTTTCGAGGATGCTAAAGCCGATGGTAAGGTTAAAACCAAAATCCAAGATGGCGGCTGAGATAATTTTTGAATTGTTCATCATGGGAGTCCTTTTCATGGTTTTCGAAGATGCTAAAGCCGGTAGTGAGGTCAAAATCCAAATCCAAGATGGCGACAGCAAAAAATTCAAAGATATCATCATGGATGTCGTTTTCATGGTTTTCGAGGGTAATAAAGCTGATAGTGTAGTCAAAATCAAAATCCAAGATGGTGGCTGCGATATTTTCGAAATAATCATCCTGGGAGTCGTTTTCATGGTTTTCGAGGATGCTAAAGCCGATGGTAAGGTTAAAACCAAAATCCAAGATGGCGGCTGCGATAATTTTTGAATTGTTCATCATGGGAGTCGTTTTCATGGTTTTCGAAGATGCTAAAGCCGGTAGTGAGGTCAAAATCAAAATCCAAGATGGCGACAGCAAAAAATTCAAAGATATCATCATGGATGTCGTTTTCATGGTTTTCGAGGGTAATAAAACTGATAGTGAAGTCAAAATCAAAAACCAAAATGGCGGCTGCGATCATTTTCGAATTGTTTGTCATGGGAGTCGTTTTCATGGTTTTCGAGGATGCTTAAGCCGATAGTGAGTTCAAAATCAAAATCCAAGATGGCGACAGCAAAAAATTCAAAGATATCATCATGGATGTCGTTTTCATGGTTTTCGAGGGTAATAAAGCTGATAGTGAAGTCAAAATCAAAATCCAAGATGGTAACTGCGATCATTTTCGAATTGTTTGTCATGGGAGTCGTTTTCATGGTTTTCGAGGATGCTAAAGCCGATAGTGAGGTCAAAATCAAATCCAAGATGGCGACTGCAAAAAATTTCAAAGTTTTGTTCATGGATGTCGTTTTCATGGTTCTCGAAGATGCTAAAGCCGAAAGTGAGGTCAAAATCAAAATTAAACATGGCGGCTGCGATAATTTTCGAATTGTTCATCATGGGAGTCGTTTCCATGGTTTTCGAGGATGCTAAAGCCGATAGTGAGGTCAAAATAAAAATTCAAGATGGTGACTGCAAAAAATTTCAAAGTGTTAATGATGGATGTCGTTTTCATAGTTTTCGAGTTTGCTAAAACCGATGGCGAGGTCAAAATGAGAATCCAAGATGGTCTCAGCGATAGTTTTCGAAATGTTCATCACGGGAGTTGTTTTCATGGTTTTCGAGGATGCTAAAGCCGATAGTGAGGTCAAAATGAGAATCTAAGATGGCGGCTGCGATAATATTCGAAAGGTTCATCGTGGGTGTCGTTTTCATGGTTTTCGAGAATGCTAAAGCCGATAGTGACGTCAAAATCAAAATCCAAGACGGTGACTTCAAAAAACGCAGTATTCGAGGGGCAGTAAGCGCGCACCTAACACAATAATATTTTGAATTTCATATTTTTATATCTAAACTGAAAAGTTTGTTTTGTTTGGTGTTAAATTGAAAAGTTCATTTTGTGATGGATAGTTTTGTGTTTTCATCATGGGTGTGGTTTTCATGGTTTTCGAGGGAGCTCAAATCGATGGCGAGGTCAAAATGACAATCTAAGATGGCGGCTGCTATAATTTTCGAATTGTTCATGAATTTCATCATGGGAGTCGTTTTCGTGGTTGGCGAGGATGCTTAAGCCGACAGTGAGGTCAAAATTAAAATCCAAGATGGCGGCATCAATAATATTCGAAATGTTCATCAATTTCATCATGGGATGTAACGAAGGTTGAGTGGATGATGCGTAACTCAGGGGTGACGACAAGCAAACTTACAAGTAACTCTCATGAGTAGGACAAAAGTACTTACCCCCCCCCCCCTTGAATCGTACTTCAGAAACTAAGAGTCCCGTATCCTTTTTTTTTTACGGATTCGTATACAGGAGGCTCGGAAAAGTAAAAACCATTTTTCAAAGTTGCCCCTTATGCCTCCCTTCTGAGTTTTCAATAAGATGTTAGATTGGATTAGGGGGTTCTTAAGGGGCTTCAAATTTTTTTAAGTACTCTAACGGATTTTAAAATTCTTTGAACTATCCTATATAGGAATTCTCAAACCATTTTGTTTTTTTTTTTTTAATTTGTTTCTTTTTTTATTAAATTACTTATATGGGTTTTAAAAATCTTAAAAACATTTTATTTGTAATTTACAAAATCTTTTAAGGGCTATGGATTTTCCAATTCATTTAAAGATTCATAATATGGATTCTCAAAATTTTATTAAGATAAGGAATACTTAAGTTGAATAGGTAAGGTAAGGAAAACCAAGCCCGGGTCGGTGGCGCGTCGTGTTTCACGCCAAATGCCTGCTGGGGTCGCGGTTTTTTTTTAACCCAGGTTACCGTGGCCCCGGAACGTAAAGGGCATACGAAGGAACACGGGTGGATTTTAGTCAGTAAGAGTCTGACAGTCCCTTCCGCCCCACCCAGGGCGGGAGGACTCATTTGATGATTTTAACACCTAAAAAAAAAAAAGGTAAGGAACACTTCTCCAAAACACGACCCCGCGAGCTGCTTGCAGCTCGCGCAACGCGCAAATACTAGTTAAGAATTATAATGGCGAAAGCGATGCAACATGAATTTTAATATTTTTAGATAGAAAAAATTGCCGAACAAAGTGAATTTCTTGAATAAAATAGTTCGTCACGTTTTGTCCTTGTCTATGGATTCTTAAATTAGTGACGGCAGCCACTCGATCCCCTGAAGAGCTTACTGAGAGCAAACAAGGGGAAACACGAACTCGAACATCTCCCTAAGGGTTAATTAGTTACAATTGGGAAGCTTCGCGAACCGAAAACCTTACCTATTTCCCGGACATGCTTATAACGTACCATTTTAATAAATTCTTCATTAATTAAGAATATTTTTTTAACGTCTTTCAAATATCAAATGAGTCTTCCGTCCCGGCGGGATCAGAATAGACTGTCAGATTCGTACAGACTAAAATACTGTGTTCCTCCAAAAGCCCTATACGTTCCGGAGTCACTGCTTTCTGATAAGACCGTCCCGCGACTCCGTGATTTAGTATTCACGGAAACAAAACGAGCAAGGCCATTGGCGATGAGATGTAATATAATAATAATAATATTCCACAACTATCACACAACGCCATCTAGTCCCAAGCTAAGCAGAGCTTGTGTTATGGGTACTAGACGACTGATAAACATACATTATATATTTCTAAACACATACATATTATAGATAAATTACACCCAGACACAGAACAAATGATCGTGCTCGTCACACAAACATTTGTCCTGGGTGGGAATCGAACCCACGACCTCCGGCATAGCGGTCAGGGTAACTAACCACTAGACCAGCAAATTAAATTAAACAAAATTTAAAATTATAATTCATATTTTGATAAACTACAGTCTGTTATCATTAGGTATCTCATTAGTATGTGAGTCGTGTTGACCTTGAGTTGGCACGTGTTGCCGGTGTACCCGCGGCTGCACGAGCACTCGAAGCCTCCTACGCGGTCGGTGCAGGTGCCCCCGTTGGCGCACGGCGACGACTCACACTCGTTGTACTCCAACTCACAGCGATCACCAGTGTAACCTGGAATAAAAAAGCTAGATGAAATGTTTTTTTATGAATAGAATTTCTTCTACCCAGACATTAGGAATTTCTTCTGTGTCGTGCGTATTACAAACATAGAAATTCACACACCGTTTTTTTTTTACGTTGCAAAATCCTCAATTGAGTCCTCCCACCCCGGGCAGGGCGGGAGGGACTGTCAGACTCGTACTGACTAAAATCTACGGTGTCCTTCGGTAGCCCTTTTTGTGCCGGAGTCGCGGTATACGTATGTCCCGCAACGAAATTCACACACCCAGACCCGGAACACTTGCATATCAAACAAATATTTATTCGGGGGATCGAACCCGCGACACGCTACGCAGCAGTCGATCGTTCAGCCATTGCGCCAACCATGCCATTGGACTGGTCAAGTCTGCTGCATGCATGATGGCCGCCCACGCCGGCCCAGAATTAGGTAACGAGACGACTTGATGTTGTTGTCTTTGTATTACAATCTTCTCCTGCTATATGTAAAGATTTGTTAGAGCAACACACTGGCGTGACGACACGGTTGATGCAGTGGAAGCAATCGGACTACTGCGCTACGTGTAGCGGGCTCGATTTCCGCATAGAGAATAGTATGATAAACAGTAACAGGTAGTAGTCATAAACGCACCCACGATATAGGAGAAATTACTAGGGTGGGATTTTTTTATTATTTTTAAAGTGGCACAGTTTCACGCAGACAAGTCATTGTTGAGGCGTAGGAAAATTTTTTTCTTACTCCTCCTCTATTCTTTTCTGATGAATTTCGGTGCAGGATCTAAGACAGATAAATTCATTCTCCGGGACCCGTCGAGCTTCATTGTCTCGGAGCTTTTCTGGTGGTTGCCACTGTTGATTCTGGCTCTCAGGAGTTGTAGTGGTTTGGGAATAGTGTGGTGGGTTTGTCCCATTAAAAAAAGATAAGTCATGGTGTCGTTGAAGATGGTGCACTCCGTCCTTCGATGTTACGAATGCAAGGACTGGTTCGAAGTGGTGTGAGACAAGAGCTTTTGGAAAGACTTTGGAATACCTTTGCCCAGTAGTGGTAGAGCAGTGGGATAAAAGTGAAATAGTCTTAGTTAAAGCGAGTCCGAGAGTGTTTACAGTAGCGCTTGTATAGCTTCTTTGTTCCGTGGCGCTTGTTTATGAGACGTCTCGAGGTGACTTAGAGAACCCTGTGACTACAGCCACTATAGCAATAATATAACATGAGAAACGGTGCTATGTTTTTTTTTATATTTATTTGACTCGAGCTAGATCGTTTAATATGGAGGACACCATCTCAGTTTCATATCAGAATTCTTAAGTCGTTTCTTTGTACGTCATTTCCATAGCTCAATCTAAATATGTATGGCTGTACGTTAACGCAAATGATAATCTTCTTAAAAAAATACTTCAAGGAGAGAGTACATAAATGTTGAGAGAAAAAATAAAGTCAAAGCGTCTTTATGACAAGACGCAATCTGTCCCAAAGGCTGTTTACTTGCAACCCGCAAAGAAATGCTCTCTGAGTAGAAAAATACTCTTGATTAAATCACTCCGATTTATTTGACGTCGTAAAAACCTTATTTGTGTATTCCAGAAGTTAATACATATTTTTCTCATCAAATTAATAGCTTCAACAGAATATATTTGAATTACAAATTTTCAATTTTTATCTGCCATTTGGAGCTTGATTAAGTCTTGATTTATTGTTTTATGTATGTATTGAATCATTGCTATAAATTGTTAATGTGTTTTATTATGTAAATGAATTCCTAATGGCAACACATTTGTATATTAAATTGAATATAACAGTAATATCATAATAGCTCTAATGTGCGTTATGGTGAATATTTTTTTTTATATAAGTTACATACTTTTTATGTTGTACAAACTTAAACATGATCTTACCATGTTTTACTATAGTGATGTAGAAGGTATCAACGTAATAGTTATTGTAGTTTTATGTACCTGTTACAAGCAACAGGAACACGATATTTTACTCACCTTCGACACACTGCACACTAATGTTCCATAATATTGACTCGTAAAAGCCATGTTTACGACCTCGTATAATCATAAACCTGGTGATTGGATTAGGTTTTGTTATCGAATGTACTAAAAACATCATCACTACCGAAATTATCATTACTATCCTACATTCCCCTTCGGACTTTACTGTTTACCCTATTCGAAAACCTTATCTCACAGTCACATAGTTACTACTTTGTTTTCAAATAGTTTCTTTGCGGTAAAAAACTTCGTAGATCTAGCAGAGTGGAAAAAACTACCTAGAAACGACGTAAATACAAAAAATTGTAACATGGACAGACGGGTTAAAAAATGTTTTTTGGTGTAATGCTGTTCAGCGGGTCTAAAACGGTAATTTATAACATTCCTAATAATTCACTTCGTGAATGAATGAAAGAAGAATAGCCAATGACTGTTGCTGGAAATTTTAGAAGTGATTCATTAGAAATATTGCCTAAAGAGGCCGTTTTAGAACCGCTGTAAATTTTTTTCTCCAACAAAAATAACTTTTTGTGTTGTTATTCTGTTGTGAATCTGATAATACTCTAGAATTCTAGATTCTATATTCTCTTACTAAGTATTTTGTACCTTTTATCCGTTTTTGCCGATTCGTCAAATAAAGTAGGTACTATATTTCATGACGTATCGACGTTCACATTGTTTACGGAACCGTGTTTTAACGGATCCGTCATAAACATTCAACGACAAGAATCGTCTTTTTGATAGACGTAATTTTTAAAAGGCGATAGGTGCCTGATTTAAAACGTTTATCATTTTTCATGGTTTGTGACGAGAACGGCAGGAGAACATTAAAAAAATAGCCTTTGTCTAAAGTCCTCGTGTGAATCAGCCATAGTCTACTTTTTTATTAATGATTTAAAATACAGATTTTGTTCAACACTTTAAAATAAAATACCTTATGTTATTTTAAATGAAAAATTAACACAACGCAGGGGTATAATCTGACAGTAATAGATTTAAAAACTGAAAGAGTCGTTGAATTATCTAATAATTTTACAAACTTTGATGGTTTGTTGTAGTGTCCGACCGAAACTGATTTTTCAGCCGAAACCGAAACCGAACTTTCGGCCTACCTCTCAGTTTCGGCCGAAACCGAAACCGAAACTTATTAAACATTTAAAATTTCGATTATTTTCTAAAATTTTTTGTTTTTTTTTTTACATTTATTAACACAAGAAAATGTGTATAATTATACAGGAATTACAGGATGACTGAAGACCGATTTTGACGAAAAGGAAAACTGCATCATTGGATTTTAGAAAAATCAATAGTCCTGGTCAGGAATCGAAACCGCAGATTTTTGAAAAAAAACGCCTTTTTTACACCATTCGATAGTGTTGCTAATAAGGATCAAATTCTGGAAATTAATGTTATACGACAAACTTATGGGAAAAATAGGTTTTTAAGAAATTGCTATTTATCTGTTATTTAACTTCTACTGAGCCATAATCTATATCTTCTGCCTTGACGATTGATAAGTTTAAATATAATTATTTTATTATTACATGAATATACAAGACTTACTCTTGGCAGTTGGCAGTAAACATAACCTCAACTCACGATTAAATGAACGGTGGCGAACAGCGCCGGGCCCCGCCGTCGAGCAAGCACGTGTTTTCTACACGAAAACACGTGCTTGCTCGAACGAACGACGAACGAAAATGCACTAACACTTGAGTTTCGTTAGGTTTCAGTTTCGGCTATATTTTGGCCGAAACCGAAACTAAGGCCGAAACTAGATTTTTTGGCCGAAACCGGCTGAAACCGAAACCGAAATTTCGGTCGGTCACTAGTTTGTTGTAAACAAATAAATTGACAGCAAAGAGTCTGACCTTATTTCACTTCAATTATTTTAGGTTCCCGTTTGACAACAATCTTGCCTGATGGCAAGCAATGATCGATGGTGAAGCACGTTGGCCTAGAAGTAACATAAAACTTAAGTGAAACTGTGACAATGAGACAATAACAATTATTAATTATTGTGATGTTCCCCCCCTAGCCCTGTTTGAAACCCGTAGTGAACAGCGTCCGGACGAGACCGCATGAAACCGCACGATGGATAGCGTCCGTGGGCAGGCTTCCAACTTAACTCTAATAAATCACTGCGCAAATTTGCTCTACTGAACCACCCACATACAAGTTTCAACCATTATTAAATTGACCTAGCTCCGAAGCTTTTGTTGACCTCCTACTAAGCTTTGGCATAAACTGAAAAATACTTATTATTCAGGGTGGAATTTAACCTAACGATCGATGCAATAAAAGTACAGGGTATACTTTTTTCAGATTTTAGCCGGTTTGATTCCTGGGTGTGGGAAAAGAGAATTTTCGAAAATCTTTAAATGCAGTTTGCTTTCTATTCAAAAATAAAGGAATGTTTCCTTTGAGTAAAATTTTCTATCTGCATTATTAAGAGTACTTTCCCTCCAGGAGGCATTACAAAATTCCACCCTGTATAATCAGCAACTTCTATGGTCATAAATATAGTTTTTGGCATTTATTGTTAAGAGATGAATCCTAATTTGAGTGGTAGAAAACAGAAAAACAATACACGATATGAGAGGCATTTGAAATGGTTCCACAGACAGTAATAATTCTTAATTGAGTTTTACGTCGTAATATCATCAAATGAATCCTCCCACCAAAGCAAGACGGGAGGGACTGTCAGACTGGCACTGACTAAAATTCACGGTGTCCTTCAGTAGCTCTTTACGTTCCAGGGCCACAGTTACCTGATAAGACAGTCCAGCGACTGATATTTTCGCCTGAATTGTAATTTGTCAAGTTTCCTACATACCTTTTATGAATCGTATCCTAGCTAATACTACAAATACGAAAGTAAGTGTGTAACGTCTTTGTATAGAAACGGACAAGGACATACATAGAGTACCTTTCATCCCGAAAAAAAAAACCGTTCTCGAGGAAAACACCAATGACGTTTAGAAACGGCCAAGGACGTAGAGTACGTTTCATCCCGAAAAAAAGACTATTCTCGAGAAAAACAACAACAACGTAATATGATAATGTCTTTACGTATACTATCCAAATTATTGTAAGATTCTAAATTATTGCGAGTGAGGTCGCGGGTAAAAGCTAGTGTTCCTGAAAATGTAACATGAAAATGAAACTAGTTATTAATACGTTATAATAACGTATTCAGTTTCAACAATCGTTCCACTACGCATATTTTGCATATCGTCCCTTTACAACACTGTTAAGTCGTAAATTGGCGGTTTTCAGTTATATCTGAGCACCACACAACCACATGGTACCCCGCAAATAGATAAATCAGCCTATGACGTCACGGGATGACGGCAACTATTGTTTTCACAAACATAGTGATACTAATTGTGCCAAAACCCACGTCACTTTCACTTTGAAAAATAATTTAAACATTTTTGGGTATGGGGTGATTTATTTTAAATCTAGAAGTATTTTTAGTGGATTAGTTCAAAATTTTTGATTGAATAAATAATATACTGTTGGTTTCGCCATTATAGCGTTCCGCTATTGTCAAACAGACAGGCGTGGCGAACGCGAAACGAGGCGCTTTTGTTTGTAATGTATGGAATTTTTTGAAGCCAGTCACATAGACTATCGGATCGCTTTCGCTTTTCCATGTGACTGGATTCAAATAATTCCATACATCCTACTAATATATTATATAACTATTTGTTAAATCCTGAAAATTAATTAAACCATTTGTATTTTATAGGAGATTTTAACTATAGTTATTATTTTAACTATTGATCAAACACCTAGCCCTAATTCTATAATGCAAATAACCATATTCTTTGTCCACCATTAGTATTTTTTAAACATATATATAATATGTTTCCCGGAATTAATAGCGCACCCTCCACGCAACTGATTCAGTGAAATGGTCGGCCATTAGATCCGCATTGTTCGGGACGTATTCACGTGTCGCGGTCCCAGGATATGACGTATTTAATGTGGCGAACACTAATGGCCGATTTATATCACATGGGATTTCTATCAAGAATGTACTGATGGCGAAAATTGTGACTTCAATATGGTGTAAGTAATGATGGCGAAAATTGTAACTTTGATGGCGTATATGGCTGACTGGAAAACATGATTTTTTTTTTAAGCGTGGTAAAATCATCAAATGAGTCCTCCAACCCCGGGCAGGGCGGGAGGGACTGTCAGACTTCTACTAACTAAAATCCACGGTGTCCTTCATAGCCTGTTATGTTCCGGGGTTACGGTAAGGGGATAATCCCGCGACCCCGACAGGCTTTGGCCCTCTGAGAGGGGGGCCCCGTCATTATGCTGACGCTCTTTGAGGCGCGCGTGGGACACAACGCGCCGTCGACCCGGGCATGGTCCTTGGTCGGGCAGCGAGTTGCCCTTTACTCGCTGCCCGCATGCCCGCGCGCCTACGGTGGCCGGAGATCATCGAGCGTCGTCCTTCGCCGTGGGCGCCTACCAATGCGGCTGGGGCGGAGGGAGGACGCTGTCCTCTCTCGCTCGCGGCCCGCCTCCTCCTTAACGAGCATTACTGCCTCGCAGAAGGAGCTGACCGCTTCCCACTCTGTCTCGCCCCGCAGCATGGCCGCAACCAATGCCGGGCGCGAGAGGTCTCCGCCTATCGCAGCCGTGAGGACACGTCGGTGCTCCGCCCAAGCTGGGCAGTCTTGCACCGTATGCTCCACCGTGTCCTCCGGGCGATCTTCGCAGTGGTGACACCCAGGCGTCTCCTCCTTTCGCATCAGACACAGGTACCTCCCGAAACTTCCGTGTCCGGTGAGGACCTGCGTCAAGCGGTAGGTCAGGACGCCATGACTTCTCTCCAGCCACTCCTCAAAGAGAGGTCTTACCGCCGCAATTGCGGCGTGCCCGGCCTTCGGTCGCGACAGTCGTTCCTTCCATACTGCCCTGAGATCGCGCCGGAGCTCTTCCCGCCGCGCCTAAACATGAGGTTTTGGAAGCTTTTTATTTTATTATTTTTTGTGTATGCTTTATTGATAACTAACGTCAGCTATCAATAAATCCAATTACATAATATCAAATGCGTGTCCGTTACTTTGAAAAAATCCGAAAGTAATTTAAGTTAACTTTAATTATTTTCTATTGTTTCTTGATATTGTCTTCCTATACTACAATAAGGTGCTCCCTTATTTAAATCTTTTGCCTGTAACGCAATAAATAAAGATTCGATTTTAAACAGAAGGAAGACAATGTTACGTATTGTATCGTAAAAGGTACTGTAATACTCCTCACTTACTTGTAATGTTCGAATCAACTGATTCGAACATGTAAAGCTGGGTACTCACTTAGCAGCGTAGCACGTAACGTATGAGATACGGTATCAACCTGCAAGTGGGTACGGCTCGTCCGAGCACACTGCGAGCCGCCTTTTGACTCGCCGAGAGGCGGTTTCACTGCGAACTTACAGCGAGCGGTTCGCAGCGGGCTCGTGCCTACGTACTCACTTGATACCGTATCTGTTACGTTACGTGCTACTCTGCTAAGTGAGTACCCAGCTTAATGTATCTACATTATAGGCTAGAGAGCGCCCCGACATGTAGTCAAGCGAATATTTCCTCCCGGTCACTTAATTCACCTCCATATAAGGTAGACCAAGTTTTAACAGTATCTAAACTTTGCCGGTAGACTCTTATTATTCGAGCCACTGGATAATTTAAATATACTGCTAGTACAGCACTCTTGTGTATTTCCCCTACTAACGCGACGTCGGCTAACTCCAAAAGTCCTTTATATACAGAAACAGACAATATACAGGAATACCTGTATAACCCAGGAATGGACAATAAGTTTTCATTGGCTGAAAGTACTATAGTTCTATAATAACGTTTAATAAGAAACAAAACGGAAAGATAAAAAAAAGGTGTTTCAAACAGCAACTTGAAAATATTTAATTTTGTAAGAAACATTGGTTTTTTGGGTTGGCTTTAGTACTTTCTGCCCATGAAAAGGTGTTGAGTCCTAAACGCGACAGTCATTCTGTATGTTGCGGGTCAAAAAGTAACAGTTTTCACCGTGAACACTAAATGAGCATCTCATTCAACGTGTTAGCTATCAAAACAAGATAAAAATAATAAATAATTGAATATCCTCACCAGGTTGGCAGAAACAGCGATAATCTTGTCCCTCAGCGTCGTTATCAGTTTGCTCGATGCAGATTCCCTTGATGCAAGGATTAGATGCGCAAGCGCCGCCGGTTATGGAGAGCTCGCAGTGCGCACCCGTCCAGCCATCCGCGCACGCACAGTGGAAAGTTGTCGAGCCATTCATTGCCATACTCATGCAGGAGCCACCGTTCAAACATGGCGACGAGTAACAAGGATCCCGCTCACATTTTCGGCCCGTAAAACCTATTAGGAAATAACTTAAATTGATTAAATTTTCTTACAAACTTTTAGGTTAAATATTAGCCTGAAAAGGTACAAAAATGAAATACAAAGAGGAAATAAGGATAAATGAAATAAACAAAAATTCCAAGACTGTTTACCAAATTCCAAATCCAATTTCTTAATATCAAATTCCTGTACCAGAAGTTTTGCAAAGCTCCTGTTTAAGTTAAAATGTTCAAACAAAGAATAAAAAGTTTCGGTTTGATTTATTCAAATTTAATCTGAAATGAAATTATTGAAGAGAAAACCTTCACGGGCTTTGCCTTGGCCTATGTTTATTTATGCCATCATGCATAGTAATAATTTTAATGTAAATAGGTAGGGTACTATATAAAGTTATGTGCCGTACAATCAACTTTAAATTATGCAGGCTTTTGATTTGATAGGACTCGGTCCATTTGTTCGGCCACGCTTGCTATTTTGAAACTAAACAATGTTGAATATGTTTTTTTTATAAAACCATCTAGCAAAAATGGAGAAAATAAATAGTTTTATGTTTTTGAAAGGATATATTATAATATTATATTAAAGGATTATTATTACTTTGAACATATTCCATAAACAATTACCTATATAAAAATATGGAATATCGAATGTATAAAATGGTTGCATAGTTACGTAACACAACCCGCCAAGCGGACACCAGATTGCGTCACATGGCTGCTCAAATTCACAAAAATCCAATTTTATTTTCGAGTCCGTATAAAGAGTCGTTTTTATCCGTTTGTACTGTGGGTAGACGTCATATATTTGCCCTGAAGCGGTATCAGTTTAAAGTCTCACCTTTCACTGATACATTTATGAGGTGGAACTGTATTTGTATTACGTCTAGATGGATAGAAGTTGTCAGATATATGATCTCTAAACATATACGACAAGTAAATTCTTTGAAATCCCTGCGGGCATCGACTTTGCAATCAGAATACAATATCTCTTCTCCTCCACTTTCTTAAGTGTCTACACACAAACGCGCTAGCTTCAGATTCGGACGACTCTATTTACGAGCCATCGAGATAGTCGGTTACTCCTTATTCGATTTTCGTATTATGTAAGTCCGAAATCGAAATGGAATCGAGGCGAACGAATGAATGAAATCGACTGAAGGAAAAGCTTACTGTTGTCTGTTAGATAGCCTGTTCTATTCACCGAATAGAAGACCTTTCGCACAAAAGATTTATCATTTATTATAAGCTTATTGTAACATAGTTATATTATTATCTATCAATGTCGTACTAAGATAATGGTTGTTTTATTTTTTTTAACTTATAAAACCGGTTCTTACAGAATAGTACCCTCACGTTGAGAACAAACATCTCAAACATTATATAAAACTTATTCTGCTTATATTCTTACTAAGAAACCAAAAAGTATGGTTAAGTGTGACATGAAATATACATTTTAGAGCGTTGTAAATGTTTATGTGTACCATAAGGGCAGAGGCAGCGGTAGTTGGCACCATTCAGAGGTTGCGTGAGGTCGACGCATATGCCGTTGTTGAGGCACGGAGACGGCGAGCACGCGTCGAGTTCCTCGCAGTGAGGACCCACGTACCCCCCGCAGCACTGGCACTCGTACCCTTCCTGACAACACACCACATCGATTACACTGACATCCACAACCCTTATCACGAACTAAAACTATCTATTACATACCATTGTAACGTTAGTGTAACACACACCCTTCCCAGAACAGTCCTGAGACTCGCCACAGTTGTCCGATTTCACGGTCACTTTTAGTCGCACACATTGAGACCTCCAGTTTTCAGAAACCACTGAAATAGAAACAACGTATAGACACCAAGTTGTAACGACTTTCAACATTGTGAAGCAATAAAACTCGAAAAGGTATCTAATATAACGCGTCGATGAGTTTTCACACCGCTAAAGTACTTTGGCACGCAATGCATTATACGGTAGGAATTCCACATAATATAAATATATCTACTGTACGATCGCAGAATAAAACCGTCGTGTGACGTTTTTTCCCTCACGCTCGCACTTCCTTCCCTTTGCCCGTTTATAATATACATATCTGTACCGTTCCATCTCCATCGCTTCAAGATTTAAAAGTACTTTCTTTTCACGGAATATTTTAGCTGAACAAAGTAAATCGTAACTTTTACATCAATTTGAAACGTCTGAGACGTTCAATGTGACAGTCAGGTATATTTTGAGTACCTATAAGTAAATTGACGCCTTCAGTTAAATCCTTATCGTAGAGCGTGAAGAGCTTGGCTCCACGCTCGTCGAGCGGAGTGATGTCCAGCAGCATTCCTTCCGACACGTCGCAATGCTCGTGGCCCTGGCGCGTCACCTGGTATACGGCTGGTTGCAGCAGAGTGCGGTGTACCCTGGAAAAATCAATCGCTATAACGACTCGCCGAGCTGGTACAGGTCACTGCCTCAGGCTACCGACGGCGATATAGGTCACAGATTTACAGTGCTATTAATATCTGACCTTTCCCCATCAGCGTGTGACACGTTCGTGTCAGGAGTGCCGTTCTTGACGTCGACCTGGCCGAAGGTGTCGAGTAGCAAGGAGTCCGCGATGCGCACGATAAGGATGTCTCCGCTTTGGATGTCGGCGGCGCCCTCCCACGATACGATGACCGGGGGGCACTCCTCCTCGGCCGTGCCCGGCGCCGCGCCCCCACTGCCGGCGCACTCCTCCGCCATCCGCACCGCAAAGTCACACACACATTCATTAATTATCAAGTCAACCTCTGTGAATACTAATTGAAATGCCTGTCTACTGTGTCATTCAATATGCATCAAAGGGGAACTTTGACTGCGAGCTTTTAGTCAAAGCTTAAACCAAATGAATTTCAAACGTAGAGGTGAGCATCAAACATGTGCCGCTAAAAAATATTACCGACCGACGATATGCTCGTAAAGGCGAGGTTAATAACGTTGACACTGTAATGTTATACGTGTGATGATGTGCAACGATACTAGGCAGTAAAAACTGATCTCAGACCTTTTTATGTTAGTCCGCAATTGAGAGTTTATTGCGTTCCCAAAAAAACAATTCCATTAAAGTCCAAAAGTCTCGTTTCGTCGCCACAGAGACAACACAACAGTCCAATCATACATAAATAATGGATTAGACGTTTTCCTTAACAGAAGTAATGAATAGAGTTCAACCACTGGAGCAAAAAAGCTTTTTTCCTTATTTCTCTTTCAGTAAGACGATTTATGGTTTATGTATTTGACCTCGGCATGCTCGCTGTGTCACGATCAAAGTGTGCGAACAAGAATATTACGCTTTAGAATAAGGGAGCGGAAGAATAGTTATTTGTGCAACAAGAGAGCAAAGTCGTTTTTTGCTGCGAGTGCTGATTTTGAATCTTGAGCAAGCGAAGGATTCAAGGATTGAATCACGAGCGTAGCGAGTGATTCTAAAGTTGAATCCTGAGTGTAGCGAGAGATTCAAAGGCACGAGATGCAAAAAACTTTGCTCTCGTGTAACACACATAACTTTTCACTTCAGTAGCGAGAACACTTTAGGAGATAAAATAATAAATAGGAATAGATTAAAATAACTTTTTTTTTAAAGTAGCTTTCAACAATAAGTAAATACTCCGCATTGTAAATAATCGTCTCGTCTGTGATAAATCTAAAAAATAAGATTTGCTATCTTATTTTTTAGATTTATCACAGAAGACACACCGTCTCCGAAAAACTGCTTGCGCCCTTTGTTAAGTCTCCATTCATTGAAGACATGGTATGGTTTCAGATATTTAGTTAGAGTTGGAAATTTAATTCTGCATTAATAATTTGTTGTTTTAAATGGTTATGTTAAAATAAGTGCTGTTCTCGTCGCTAGTTTTACGCATATTTTTTTTTTTTAACTTATTCAACTCTTTACGCCAGCCATGAAATTTTATTTCCGCACTATTATTTTTAAATTAAGGCGTGTTCGGAAATAGCACCCATAATATTTTATTATTCAAAATATTTATTAACATAAATTGAAACTAGAAATAAATATTTACAGTTAATGCTTATTTTCATTTAAATACAGCAATAAGTTAAAAATTCAATAAAATACATTCGAAGACATTATTATCGTTTTGCATTTCTTTGGTTAGTACAAATTTCCGAACGTGTTTGTCTTTGAGACCAAATTCAAAATCGGAACTTCGAAAGGGCTGGTGTTTGTCTCTCTCTCTTTCTATTGGCGGGAAAGAGATAGAGTGTTAATGTTTCGAATTGTATGATTAACTCAAGGCTGAATATGATATTCGCGGCTTTTTTTTAAACAAAAATTAAAAAGCTACTTTGTCTCACTAGTGAGCAAAATCGCATTTTGCTCACTGATTTCAGGCAGCAAAACCAACATGTTTGAGCTACTGAAGTGAAAAAGACATTGTATATATTGCCCGTGGCACAGATATTATCCTATGGAGATTATGTTTAGTACATTCATGTCTTGAGTGTTATTTATGGCTGATAATACTACATTTTTACATGCCTCGTGACACCATAATGTACGAGGAACATGCACTTGCTTTTATGACAGATGAATGAACGTGGACTACGCGAATATCAAATGTGTAATGATTGTAGCAGGTGCGTGGCGGTCTGTAATTTCCGCCCAACCCCATTAAAAAGGTGTGAATTTTATGTAATTTGTGTCTTCAATAAAAAAATTGTGAAATAGAAATATTGAAAATAATAATCCACTATCTTATTCGCAAACCCTCGCAAAGAATTTACAATCATCGGTAAAATCGATTGCAAAGAAAAGCCGACTTGACCGTGGCAAATGTTTTAACCTTGCAGTTGATCGATATGCAAAATAGCATCGAGGACTGTCAGACAGTTAGTATGTTCACTGAATTTACAATCGATGAATCCAAAATAGCGGCAAACGGTTTGTGACTTTACCACAACAAAAATCTACTACGAGTATTATTCATGAGAAGAGTTCTATTGTTGTTTCAGAACGGAAGCGGTTTGAAAATATACTGTACAGATATACTACAGTGTCTTTGCAAAATTTTAGTGTTTTAATCATCATCATCAGCCTATAATGTTCCCACTGCTGGGACTCAAGCCTCCTCTCTGTGAGAGGGAGTAGGCCATAATCTACCACGCGGGCCCAGTGCGGTTTGATGGATGTCACATGTCTTCGAATTTTTGGTTCGAGTGTTTTAATAACTGAAAAATAAAGAAACTCATAGACATATTACATACATGAACCCAAACACACTCTCGATTATTTGGACAGTCGTGTAAAAATGTTCCTGCCACCTGAATTATTCACCTATTTCCTTTTCTTGCAACGTGAATTTTCAAGCACACCACGTTTTCAGAATACTACATCACTCTTATTTCTGAAAAAATAATCTTCCTTTCTTCGTCTCTGACGTCACATTTTGTGCTGTTTTGTCGTGAATCCAATTATAGCTCTTAGACAATTTGTAGAGTTGGTATAATGAAGTTAAAAATAATAGAATTGACTGGAACTTCCCTCAGAAGTTAGTCTAAGTTTCCGTCAAGTAAGTCTCAACAGAAATCAATCAAAATTCGCCAATCCAATTCAAACACGCGCAATGTTCAAGTTTTCAACAACAACAACAGTTTTCATCAGCGATCAATGTTCAAATCTTCTCTGAATGTGATAGTGTGAATGCCGAAATTGCCGTTGATTTGCTATAAATCTAACATGGGATCATCTGTACACTGTACAGTACCCTTAGCACGAATTTTCAGTATATGAGACGTCTGGAACTTGACAATTGCATTTGATGTATCCATAATGGTAGCCATACACCATACTGCCTATTTGTCAATTCGGCATAAAACTGCCAATTTGCTCAAATAGAATTGAACGTGTATGGGGGTGGAATGCCAATTTGATGGCATGACATGCCAATTTTGATAGGTCATCAAATCGTTTTTGACACAACGTCAAATCGGCATCAGTGATGCCATCTTAGCAACTTCATAGATAGTTAGCTAATTTTATAAAGGTGCTAGAAAAAAAGCTAAAAAGTGTAACTTGTGGCTAAACTTTTTAGCTACTTTTCTAACACCATTTCAATTCATCATGACATTGAGACTTTCAAAATTAGTCAAGTAGTGTCCCGAGTCAAAAGACAAGATAATGCAACAGTGGCTCATTCTACATATAAATAAGTGGCATTCTGAAGAAATAGTTTAGTTTCGGGTGGAAATAAAAAAAGAAATGAAATTCTTCCGGTGGCAAAATATATTTAAATATACAAGATACCCTGAATATGAATTTTCAATCTTAAGTAAACTGGGAAAGTAAAGCAGACTCTGTAGAGTAAAATACTGCAAAATCTCTGTAACAAATACAGGGATTATTGTCAGCCGACATCACTGAGAAGTCACTAAAATCCGACCACTCATGACTTTCGGAAATTTCTAGGTACTCATTTTTTAATGCATTTGATGTAATGAAATAGACACTAGCGCCATGTCTAAAGGTCAAGGAGTGGTGGCCAGGGCTGGGGTGCGTTTAAATCTTCCGGCGGTATTTCGCCGGAAAAAATTAAACTAGCGAAGGTTCGCTGAACGGAGTCATAAGTTTCTGTCAATGTTAGTTGTCAAATTCAATTGACAGCTCAGTTTATTGAACAAATAATCAATTTGCCGGTTTAATACAAATCCATAATCCACAAATAATATTTACTCTCTAAAATAAAAATAATATTCGTTTTTACTGCGGATATCGAGCAAAACAACAAAACGTAATGTCAGTCTGACAGCAGGATAAAATATTGCGAGGTAAAAAGGTCGCAATATTTTATCAGTAAATTCCATTTAGTAAAAACTTATCCCAGCGAATGACCGTAAACGGGGCAGATTAAATTTTAGTTAGCTTCATTTTTCACGTCGCGGTGTACTTAAACGGGGTGTTTGACATTTAGGCAGTATAAATTTAAACTGGATAAAGGATATAAACGCAGCCCAGGGGTGCGTTTAAATCCTTCGGCGGTATTTCGCCGGGAAAAAATTAAACTAGCGAGGTTTCGCTGAACGGAGTCATAAGTTTCTGTCAATGTTAGTTGTCAAATTCAATTGACAGCTCAGTTTTTGAAACAATTATTCAATTTGCCGGTGTATTATTAATTAAATCCATAATCCACAAATAACATTCACTCTATAAAATAAAAATATTCGTTTTATGGCGCGAATGCAGCAAAACAACAAAACTTAATGTCAATCTGACAGCAGGATAAAATTTTGCGTGGTAAAAAGCTCGCAAATATTTATTCCTTTCAGTAAAAACTTATGCCAGCGAACGACCGTAAACGGGGCAGATTAAATTTTAGTTCGTTTCATTTTTCACCTCTCGGTGTGCTTGAACGGGGTGTTTAACATTTAGTCAGTATAAATTTAAACTGGATAAAGGATTTAAACGCAGCCCAGGGGTGCGTTTAAATCTTCCAGCGATGTTTCGCCGGAAAAAAATTAAACTAGCGAGGGTTCGCTGAACGGAGTCATATCTTTTTGTCAATGTTAGCTGTCAAATTCAATTGACAGCTCTGTTTATTGAACAAATAATCAATTTGCCGGTGTATTATAAATCCATAATCCACAAATAATATTCACTCTCTAAAATAAAAATAATATTCGTTTTTACGACAAGAATTGAACAAAACAACAAAACTTAATGTCAATTTGACAGCAGGATAAATTTTTGCGAGGTAAAAAGGTCGCAAAAATTTATTCCATTTAGTAAAAACTTATACTAGCGGACGACCGTAAACGGGGCAGATTAAATTTTAGTTAGCTTCATATTTCACCTCGCGGTGTACTTAAACGGGGTGTTTGACATTTAGCCAGTATAAATTTAAACTGGATAAAGGATTTAAACGCAGCCCAGAGTCCTGCATATGGGATCGTTCTGAAACTCGACTTTTTGACAAATATTTATTTTTATTTAAAAATAACCAGTACTAATCCAAATTCAGTGACTAAATAAGAAAATAATTGTACAAAAACGTTAATAATATATAATAGAATTGACTAAAAAAAAAAAACAAATATTCTCCGCATTTCATTTTACATTTAATTTACTAGACAAACGTTTTCGAACGCACCACGTCTAGCATGCGTACCTATCTAGTCTGTGATGCGTACGCAATATAAGACAGTGTTCCCACTTTATAAATATTTTCCCTTTATTTAGGGTAGGGGGGTCCTTTCAAATGTTGGTCATTATTTAAGCGAAAAAATTGTAAAATAAATAAATATATGAAGGTCTTTATGAAATTAACTACCCAAAAACCAACCTTCATGCTTTGTGCTCGTGTAACCCTCTAGGAGGCTAATAGCTAAATAATAAAAAGCAACACTTCTCTGCATTATTATAATTTTTATTTTCGACTTCAATTAAAAAAAAGGCAAAATTTTTCAATGTCAAAATAATCGGAAAAGGTGATAATAAAAAAAACTTTTTCAAGAAAAATGTAACCGCCTTCTAAAACAACCACAAAAAATTGTAAAATAATCTACAAAATAACTTTTCTTTCGGTTGTCGGTGCCTTTGTTTTTTTTTTCTTTTCATTGTCTTTTAGCCACCGACTTCCGAATGAAAAGTAATTTTGTAGATTGTGGTTGTTTTTGAAGGCGGTTACAGTTTTTTGAAAAAAAAATTTTTTAACTCTTTTTAGTTTAAATATTCAACCCGAATTCTTGTCAAGAACATCATTCTCTTACATGTGCACTAGAATTTTGTAATCCTTCGCACCGGTAATTACATCGCTCATGTACACAATAAGCTAATAAAATTCCATATCTCAAAAATTACTGACCGATTTCTACCGATTCTGATGAAACTTGCAGTGTTCCCTAAGTTAAATGATACCTCGCACACCAAAAAAAAGCATTACTTAAATCGGACTCAAATTCCGGAGATATGCGAACACAAACTAAATCAATCGATGCCTACTCCTTACTGTTAAGGAGTTGTACCTTCCATCATCAGCTCATCCACCTGAAATGATGATTATCAGATTCAAATACTCGAACAGCTTTAGAAAATATATATAATTGGTACTATCTGCCTATAAAATTTGAAGGTTACCCTCGCTTTCCCTGGGATCCTATCACCAGAACCTGACCTGAGAATTTTTTTCCAAATCAGTCCAGGCGTCTTCGAGAAATCGGGGAACATACATAAAAATAAAAAATATTCCGAACTGAGAACCTCCTCCTTTTTTTGAAGTAGGTTAAAAAAAGGTGTCGGAACAGGTAGGTAAGTTAAAACTAAGTATTTATTATACTTACGGGTAAGCCCCGACTCAAACGAGCGTTTTCTTTTGCTGGCACTTTAAAAGCGCTGACGTGTGAACAGATTTTGACTGGCCTGTTGGTCTAGTAGTTAGTGACCCTGACTGCTATGCCGGGGGTCGTGGGTTCGATTCCCACCCAGGACAAATCTTTGTGTGATGAGCATGATCATTTGTTCTGTGTCTGGGTGTAATTTATCTATAGTAAGTATGTATTTAAAAATATATAAGTATGTTTTCAGTTGTCTAGTACCCATAACACAAGCCCTGCTTAGCTTGGGACTAAATGGCGTTGTGTGATAGTTGTGGAATATTATTATTATTATACAAGGGAATGCATTTGTTCTATATCGGCGGTTTTTTAACGCCAGCAGAAAAAAAAAATTTTCGCGCGAATGGCGTCTTAAAAAGTCTAGGTAGGATTAAAAAAACCAGCAACTGCCTGCAGGCACTATTACTACGATTAATGAGTAGTCACTATGACTTTTTTTTCAGATGGGTCTACGAACCAATATCATCAAAATAGTTCAGCGGTTTAGGCGTGAAAGCATAACGAACAAGTGCATTTATACTACACGAATAAGTTAGGATAAAATTGTAAAATCATTTTATTTTTAATTTTAATACCTTTTTAGTAATATTAAAATACGGGCAAAACTGAAATCAGAGGCTGACAATATGGTTACTATGACAACGAATATTCAAATAAAACAATCGATGTGTATCTAAGTAACAAACATCAAACAAAAATACGTTAGGAAATTCAATAAATTAAATTTTGTGGTTCGTTTCAATAAAATCGAGAAGCGTTTAAAATACCTACCTACCTAAGGGAGATCATCATCATCATCGACGACTTTGCTCTGGAAAAATTATATGGAAAACGCGTGGTCCAATTCTGACCCGACTCAATTTAGATTGCCATCGACATGCTAAGAGGATCAGCACAAAATAATCGCAGAACCTGCCATTCTTCAGACATGAATAAGGTGGAAGATAAAACCAGCTGACACAGTGATATACCTAGTGTGAAACCGCTAGGTATTGTACGAGTATGATCAAAATGTTTCCTAATTATTTCATGCAAACAATTTGATACAGAAAGTTGAGAGCCATTGGATCAATGTGTAATTCTTTATCATGGATTTAGGTACTTCGATTAACAAAAAATGTACAATGGATTTACATCTCAGTGAAGTGAAATATCATATTCCTTATTGTTGTTAGTAATAGTTATTTAGTGATTGTGTTTAAATTACAATAATTGTATTTTTCCTATGCTGTTATAACTTACAGAATGTTAATAATATAGGTAAAAGTAAAGTAAGTAAAGTAAAACCAACGACTTTCATTTTGATATGATTTTAATTAAAGCATTTCAAGCAAAGCTAAGCAGCTCTGCCAGAGCAAATATATAAAATATAATTATTTTTGCATGATTTTACTAAAAAGGTGAGTACTGACATAATGAGTAGAGAAAAATAGAAGATTTGATGAATTAGAATAAGGGCAGGAGAACGATGAGACGACGAATCATAAGATTTGTAAATAAAATATAACTATTAATATTTCCCTAAGTATTTATTTTAATAATAAAAGGTTAAAACACTAATATTAGGTAAACTACCACATATTTTATCATATAATTCAGTGTGTTTTTCTTGCATGATTCACAGAGCAGCAGCGAAATTGAGAATAGGCAATCCTTGCTCTCAGTAGAGTTACTGTCCAAAGATAAAATAATCTGTAAACATGAAGAAATTACCATTAAATTAACCCATTTTTCTAGTGTAAAAAACTTGTAACTAAAATGATACAGCGAAGATGCTGGCTCAGTGATGGCCCTTGCTTGTGAATATTGTAGTTCAGTTAATTTATATTAGTGTGACAGATTCGGACAAAAGTGCACACTATATAGGTATGTTTTTAATCTACCAGTACCTATTAAGGGGTAGAAATGGGTTGTGAGACAGTTTAAACCAATAAACGTAATCAAATTGTTGATTACATTATATGAATTTGTTAGTGATGGTTTTGCATTTAATAGTTGATGTACGTATGTATCATCACATCCTGCATAAACTTATTATAGTAGTAGTAGGTATGGTTAATAATCTTTGGTCATTCCTACCTTATAACTATAGCAAGTCCAAGCTGATAACTGTAGTAGTTTGCTTCTTGGCATACATAAAGTTGGTGGTTTTCTGTTAGTAGAAATCCTGTTTTAAATTCAGTTTTGCACAGATTCAACACATTGAAAGTACTTGGTTGCGTTTATAAAATAATTCGTGCTAAGGGTAAAGGTGTTAAAAAATGAACCGCAGGCATTTCGTGGGCGTACTCGGTATCAAAAACGAAGTCGATTCCAATTTTTTTATTATTCCACCGGAAGAATTTCATTTTTTTTACTTCAACCCAAAACTGAACTATTGCTTCAGAATTCCACTTATTTATATATGTAGAATTAGCCACTGTTGCGTTATGAGTAGGCATCACTGAGGCAGATTTGACGTTGTGTCAAATCAATCTTTACGATAGGCAGTATGGTGTATGGTGTCTATGGACGAACTGCCGATTTGAAACAATTGCAAGCGTCACATCTATCGTTCACATAGGCAGGATGGTGTATGCCTACTATAAGACCTTTATTGTAAATACCTATGTTCACAAATAAAGTTTGACTGGTTTGATTTGATTTCAAATTGACAATTTTCAAGGAAAAAATTTGTTCTTTCTTCGCACACCAGAGGCGCTGTTCCATTTTTTCATACAAAAACGCTGTAAAGAAAAAGAGTGAAAATTCGTGCTAAGGTACTGTATACTCTTTCACTTGTAAAAAGCATTTTCCAAATTGGTCCAAGAGTCATTGAGGTCCGAGGAAAATGAGTGTAAAAAAAATGAGACGAGTTGAGAAAATCCTCCATTTTTGCGAATTCGGTTAAAAATAAGGTAATAAGGAACTGTGGTGGGACTGTTATACACAGGGCTGGTATTATTACCATATGTCTTGTGACTGGGACTGTAGCACTGTAACTATTTTTGTACTAGTTTTATTTTATGTCATTTGACAATTCAAAAGTGCTAATTGGCCTAGTTGAAATAAATCATTTGATTGATTTGACTACCGTATGCTTTCCAATCTAAAAGATAGAAAATACAAACCCTGAAGACTTTTCTTATTCCGTACCCGTAAACAAAGACATAAAAACACCTTTTCCTATAAAATGATACTACAGCTCGTATTTTCCCTGAGAATTACGGCACGTTGAGTACATACTTCAGTTTCAGGTGGATTAATACGGTATTCCGATAATTCAAGTAGCGAGCATTAGCCAGGATGGCAGTCAATTAATATAGGTCGTAATAGGTGTCCCCTTACGGAGATGAGGTAACTACTTGTAACTAAATAACATCACAGACTACAGGTTTTTTTTTTCTTTTAGTTTTTTTTTTATCTTTGTAATATTCAGATTGGGATGGGTGCGGAGGGACTATAAAATGAAAAATCCACGGTGATATTCCCTTGACGTTCCAGGGTCCCGGTTACTAAGGCAGTCCCGTGACCTTCTTCTTATCTTTTAGTTGACCTACTTTTTTTATTGTAGTAAAATCATCAAATGTTTCCTCCCACCTAGGGCAGGGCGGGAGAGACTGTCAGACTTGTACTGACTAAAATCCATGGTCTCCTTCAATAGCCCTTTACATTCCAGGTTCACGGTAATTTGATTAGTCCCGCGACCCCGGCAGGCTCATTACCGGCAGACCCTCATTAGAAATTTCTGCTGTACCGTTTACAAACATTATTTTTTCAACACATCCAGACCCAGAACAACTACTTGCAGATCATATGAATTTTGGTTCTAGTAATTGAACCTGCGTAGCAGTTGATCACTGCGCTACTGCGCCAACTGCGACGTCATTTTTGTTGTTTGATACGATTTATTTAGACCAAGGACCGGAAGACGCAGCGTAGGCAGGCCTGCCATTAGGTGCACCGACGACATGGACATCGTGAGGGTCGCGTGCAACCGATGGATGCAAGTAGCGAATTGTCGTTCGTCGTGGCGGTCTAAGGGGGAGGCCTATATTCAGCAGTGGACGTCTTCCGGCTGATGATGATGATGATGATGATTTATTTAATCTTATTTAATGCTATCTTCAAATAGTAGATTTTCTTAAAAAAGAAAATTAGGACTGAATATAAACGTTGGTTGTAACAAGTAGTTGGCAAGAGGTATTTAATTTCCTACAAAGGGAAAGGTCCAGTAAATCCAGGTGTCCGAAGCAACTTAAATTCTCAGACGTAATATCTAATTGTGGTGTCCGTTTGTTCACTTGCTTGGTTTACTTTGCGAATACGTTGGGTTTAATGCGACTTAATTCATTGAGCTGTAAGTGCACAACACTCCTTTGCTTCCAGTGAGTAGTGACCGAAATACGTAACCCATTCTAAAGACGGAACATAAGTATGTAGGTAGAGGTATGGTAGACCACACATCAGTTGAACACAAACATATATTTTTAAGCTGATATCAGGTTCATGTCCTTTTTAAAAGTCTTCTAAAAAGAAAGGAAAAGGCTACGCACGTTGCGACTTGCTAGTTTCTTCACCTCTATCAGTTGTCACTGAATAACGTAGGTCTAGTGGTCTAAATTTTCCCAATCGAACATGAACGTTCTTCTTCTGTGATAAAGTTGAAAATTTTTTTTTTTTTGGATGGTAGAGTTGTCGCAGTGGCTGAGTCTGGGTGTTTGTTTATGTGAGTTTTTATGTTCGTACCCATGAAACAGGAGAAATTCTAAATGTAGGGCAACATTTTTTTAGTAAAAAAAAACAAATAATCAGATTAGGGCAAGTTGTTGTACTAGAGTCTGAACTTTTCAAAAATTAATTGAAAAACAACTGATTGTTTTCACCATTGGTGGGCCGTGCGTGTAGTCCGTGACTTCGGGTGACGGATTAATTATCACCACGACAATCAGGGAGTCCATTTATTAACATAAGGGTTACCTTAGAACTCTTCATGGCTTCATGGGAAGACCGTAACTTTAGTTAGGTAATACATACTGTAATAGAAATAGGCAGTTCTTTACTTATATACATAGTAATACTGGTCTGTCTGTCTTACTGTCAGTCTGTCTGTGTATCTATTATATTTTACACCTTGACGGCTGAACATTTTGGCACAATATGGGAACATATAACATGAGTACGAGCATGAACAGTTCCTGTGGGATATTTAATTTTTGTTTTTGTTTGTAATGGGCGATTACATTACAATGTTTTTTTTTGTTGTAATGGATTAAGTTTGACTTGATACCTCGTTCTCATATAATGTAGTCTCAACATGAACCATATAATATTTTTTTGTAATAATATCATATTACAAAATTTCATTATTTTTCAAAGAGAAAGGAGATCTGGTCACGGGTCTTATCTCATCACCGTAACCCCGGAACATAAAGGGCTATTGAAGGACACCGTGGATTTTAGTCAGTACGAGTCTGACAGTCCCGCCTCCCGCCCTGCCCTGGGTGGCAGGACTCGTTTGATTATTTTACCACGTAAAAAAAAGAGAAAGGAGTACTAACTTTGGAACGGGCAGCTATAGCAATTTCACAGTTATGTCTTATTACTGAGTTGGCGAGAGGACCCTGTAACTCCATTTATTTGTATGTTGTTCTAGTATTTTTGAAAATTCATTTAAGTATAACAGTTATAACAGGCCTTTTTAAAATTAATGTTTTGATTTTGAACGTAAAATCTATAAATCGGTTTAATTTCATTCACTCTTAACAAAATTGTGTCTAAGTAGATACCATTACGTTTAATTTATCGTGTAACTGATACAATCTAAACAAAATCTAGCCTCACAAGTAACGAAAGAGGTAACAAACCCAAGGAATTCAATTGCAAAATATTTTTGTTTTAGCCATCACAGTAGTCTCCAGCGACCGCGTACGTAACAACAGTGATCATCTTGACGCCGAAGCGAATACATAAAGAGGTCAAAACTCCCTCGAGCATCAAATCAAGAAAATGGACTGTACTACGTCTTCAAGACAAAATAAACCAACGAGTCTAATCCACCATTTCCAAAGGGAATGAAAAGAAGGATACAGATGATGTTATGTTTTAATTATGTGCAATTCAGTGCATGCTTTGGTCTCTTAGCTGGAATATAAGTAAAAGAGCTTTTCGTATCGTTGAGAATTCTATTATATGTCATATTTTTTTAATTCAATTATTTTCTTAAAGATTTTTGAGGAAAGAAAAATTCAGCTGCGTGTGGGACTTTGAGTCCCACACGCAGCGACCCGCGACTTAGTATAAGTACTCCAGGCACCTTACCAATGAGGCAACCGTCAAAGAACGCTTACCATCGCAACGACAATCGTTTGAAGCTGAATATCTTACATGTTTGAAAGTTTTACACTATTTTATCTTTACATTATTGCGGGTATCTTATCTACCGAAAAATATATGAAAAATGCAGTGAAAACATAAGCAGAATATTAAAGTAAAATGCATGAACATGAGAAGTATACTCACGGTGACCGGTAGATTGAGTTCATGCGTCTCGTTGCCGCGCCAGAGGCGAGACTCGCGCGGCAGCACCGGCAGATCGCAGTCAACCGCCGCCAGCCGCTCTTGAAGCCGCGCTGGTGAATGCCCCGCGCCGGCACTAGAACTAGTGTTTAACTTTTGCCTTCTTGCACTTTTCACTACCCCCTTTGTGCTTGTGTACACTTTAGTAGTTGAAGGGCGCGCCGCCGGGCTCTCCGTCGCCGCGTAAGCTTTTGTTGTTTTAAAACCATTCTTTGTAGTTGAAGATGCAGTCGTTGAGGCCACCGTAGTCTCTAATGGTTTTGAGTTAAGCTTTTTAAGTGGTAAAGTCGGTGGGGCTTGAGAACTTGATACTGTTTTAATCTCATCTTTAGGAGATAAAGCCAGCTCACAGTAACAGGCGCCGACTAATGACAGGATTAACGCGGTGCCCATTAACAAAGAGCGCGGAGCTCCGTGCCCACACATACTGCTCTGTTTCATGGCTCTTAGTATTTGTATACTCTTTATAGTCCTTATTTTCTATTGTGTAAAGGTTTTTGGCACAACCACTGTTTTTGTAGCATGTGAATAGTCGGGGAGACCTGGTGAAATAGAAATCAGTTTAAGTATTTTTGTTCAATTTGGATATTTATGCATAGTGTGGGTTTGATTCTAGTGTGTGTTCCTATGTAGATAGTAGTGGTAAAGTTAACAAAAGGTCATAGCATTTTATCTCAATTAATTGTAAATTTATCAATGAAGAACTGTACTTAATACTAATATTTGGTCACACAAACTAAACAGAGCTACAGTCGTAATATAAGGAGTACAATAACCCTCCTAGCGCAGTCGGGTTTTGTTACAATGTCTCTCGTTTTAATAAAAAAATGTAAATATGTATGGCTTAAAAAAACGACATTTATAATCTATTTTTATTTTAAATACCTTTAAACCAAAATAAAACTAAAAAGAAACCTTTACATTGTCTTAAAATAAATGTGAGAATCTTATGATCAGACACCTCTTGACAGGAATATCTAATTGGACCAGCTTTAAAGCCCTCACGTGGAGGGGCGACCCTCTTCAGAGAGTTGAGTGCAGTCCTCAGAAGAACATAAGAAAGCTCATTTTCATTTATAACCACTAAGGTTGTCTATTTTTAGCAAGAATTATAAATATAATGCAATGATTGTGTACAACCCCTCTACAACATTATCGTCAAGGTTATCTCGAAGTTCTAGTTATAAAATAAACTTAAGAAGTTATTAATAACTACATTTGTAATTGATTCAAGTCATTTAAAGAAAAGCTCAGAACGTTTTTACAGGATGAACTCAATTAATGTCACACGTCCATAAATGTATGAACCCAAAATAAACTGAACTACAGCGATGAACATAAATATTTCTATTCAGAAATAACCTTCAATAAAATCTTTCAGCAGGCATGAACAATTTATACTTACGTAAGAATAGAAATGATAAATAATCGTATGGGCTGAAAACAAAAGCTTCCACAACTAATTCACAAGAAAGATAAACAGATTAATCTCATCTAACGATACCACAAAATTAAAATATAATTTTCGATCTAAATTATGTCCCGATTTATGAAGTAACAATTCTACAATAGAGTTTTTATCAAAAACCTGATAAATTCACATTTATTTATTTGAGCAATATCAAAACAAATCCAGCTTTGATCAATTTATATAGAATGAAGCAATGTTTTGGCAGGGCGGCAGCGTAGCACAGGGCGGGCGACGCAACCGGCCGCAGCCTCCGCGACACTGAGGGCGGCTGGCACCCCTCCCGCCCGCCGCCACCCGCGCCCGCTCCCCTGCACCCCTCACGCGCACCCTCACACGCCTGTATCTTTTCTTCATTTTACTCCACGCCTGTATTGCCAACGATTTCCTTAACGTTAGAAGAGTCGAAGTTGGAAGCCGTTCTGCTTTTCCGAATTTGCATTTTACTTTTCGATTTCGACCCCAAATATGTTTTGTGAGAGTTGGAGAAAATTGTATTCGTTTTATGGTATCTTCTTTCATAGAATATTCGTGGGCGCCAGAATCGTAGCGTAGTCTGGTCGTAGTGCGGCTCGTAGCTCGGCGCGGTGCCTCGCGGCGCACCAGACCCGCTGTAAACATCAAGTCAGAAGCCGCCCACGGGCCCGTGCTACCTGCCCTCAATATTTATTGAGTTACATTTCACTGGAATGTTCAATAACGCGATCCAATATCATAGATCACGAAGAAAAATACTTTATTTTCGAACAACATCATAACAAAGCCTGAAGCTGTAAAAGTTAAAGGTTAATATAAAATTTTCCCAACAATCTCATTTCTGAAAAAAATTAACGAAACGCCTAGCTAAATTCACAAGGAACTCGAACAAGGATACGATGAAAGAGAACTCATAAAAGTGCGGCGGTGATAATGGTAAATAAGTTTTAAAAGAAAAAGATGTTTGGAAAGCTGAAGGTATTCCATTTTCTTTTATAACTACGCCGTTGGAACCGATTAATTAATGTATATGCGTGCTTATCGCAACAGTAGGGAGGCCATGTCTATCAGAAATGTAAATGTCTATATCCAATCCAAGAGGCAGTCCATATCGCAGAAGTTAATTAGTCATTAAACAGATTAGTATGCTAATCAAAACAGGAAATTGCGTCCATTTCTGATATCCGGAGAGCTAATGAAACGAAGTGTAGTGCTCGTTTGATAACATCTACGTACCTATTTTCAATTACATCTTACTGAGCATATACTTGATCAAAGTTCAAGCTGGCGGCGTTTTATTTCATAGCATTGATTCGATAATTAATCATCATAAGTACTGCATAGTAGTGATTATTTAACTGACCGCAATCAGCCTGTAATTATGTAATGACGTACATAACTTCTTACTTATTATAAATCAAACTAAAAATAATACCGATTTTCGTTTAATTAGTTTTTTTTTAAATAGGTTATTTGACTTAGGGCTGATTTTCAGATAACTTTTATCTGAGGAATAAAAATGGCGGTTTGACAGCTTATCTATGGAAAATATGTCAAACAGATATTTTAATTCCTTTGATAAAAGTTATCTGACTATTTAAAAACCAACCCTTAAAAAACAAAAAAAAAATTGCAATAAGCATTAATTTAGTTTAACTAAAAAAAATCACTAATTTTAGATTTACCATATTTTACCTGACTACGACAAAGCCAAAAGGAGGGTTATGATTTTGACCGGTATGTATGTATGCATGTTTGTCCCTCATAACTTCTAAGTACATAAGTACTCGTATCATTTCATGACAAATGAGGTTTCGTCAGAAGCGTCTCAGTTAGTTTCAACAAATCCAATATGGCGCCCTCTAGGGAATGTAAAGTCGTAACCAAAAATTAGGTAATTTTTATCCACATTGGTAACTTTCTTACCTACCCAGTGCCGGCCCGTAACTAGCCTTTGTGCCAGCTTCTTTAACTATGCAGTGGTCTGGGCAATTATGGTCCAGGGCCCTTCCAGGGTCCACCACTGTGCTCAGGCATCGTTGGCACACCCCTATTTTCGTCAGTGTACTTACTTCCCTAGAAACACCTATGACATGTAATCCGCGGGTAATGAGCCGTGCGGTAACGGGTTAAATGTACCTTTCCTATACCCAAATGTTGTCTTAATCCCCTCTCTAATTATTACCTACTAATTGGAAAATCGTTCAATTTATTATTAGTCTGTTCCATAAAGGTACTTATTTAATTTTTTTTTTTAAGCGCTTTTTGCCCTACAAAGTTCTGTTTTTTTTTATATCATGATTTTATTTATTTTATTTTATTTTAAAATTTCTTTATTTAAACTTAAACAAAACAGATAAATGACATTCAGATCTTATTCTAAAAGCATTCAACATTTATGATTAGGTGTTTTTTGCAGACTATGGCGCCTATATAAAACATTTAGGTATACATAATTAATGTACTGTATAAAACTTCTTTGTTATGAATCGGATACATCATTATTACTTACGATTATTAAATGTTGTTCAATGCAGCGCGATGATTAGACACAAACGCACTTTATTAACACATGAGAACTGATAAAAGTTTAACAAATGTAACAAATAATTAGTTAACATTATAAGATTAAAATTTACTACGAGAAAATTATAATGTCTAAAAAGCAAATGAGCTTCATGTACTGAGAGTGATTTGTTGTAAATCTACCTACATTCAGAGCGAACGTATAAAAAGTCCGGTCATCGAGTCACATCGCCTTTGTTATTCGTAAAGCAGTAAGTGATGTGGAAGACGGTATCGATGATATGTATCGATATATCTTAAGTTGTTAGATCGGGTTCGGCCAATGCTGGAAATAAGTGGATTGTGATTTTTAGGGTTAGTTAACAGATAGAACTTTTTTGTGAGTTTTGTTATGAATTGTTTCAATGTTGGGAAGTTTAATTGACTGTGTAACGTTTTCAGATTTGTTCGGAAGGGTGTATTAAATGAGGTTTTAATTGCTTTATTTTGGACTACTTGTAGTTTGGTGTAATTACTTTCGCAAGTGCTACTCCAGACAGGTGCCGCGTAGGTAATGCAGGGTCTTACAAGGGTTGCATAGATTTTTAATTTGGTAGTTGGGCTGACTTTAGATCGCCGTTTTATGATTGGATGTAGTCTGTTTAGAGCTTTTATCCCTTTTATGCGGAAGTACTCGGTATTTCTGGTCCAGTTCATTTTATTGTCCAAAAATAATCCTAGATACTTGGTTGATGTTCGCCATGGCAAATTATAATCACCTACTTTAATTTGTTTTGTAGGAAGTGATCGTTTTCGAGTGAACATTATGACTTCTGTTTTTGTGGAGTTTAGTTTTAATTTCCACTGAGTAAAGTATGCAACTAGAAGCTGTAATGATAGTTGTAATCGTTCAACTATTAAAACGGTGTCTTTATTTGAGGTAAATGATGCCGTGTCATCGGCGAAACAGGCTAAGTGAGTGTGAGGCTGCTTGGGTATGTCATTAATAAATAGTACAAATAAATGAGGGCCGAGTATGGAGCCCTGTGGCACCCCCGCAGGTACTGATCTAGGTTTTGAGACACTGTTGCCAATGTGAACACAGAACGACCTATCCGTTAAATACGCCTGAATGATTTTTACAAGTCCAATCGGCACATGACAAAGTTTATACAGTTTGTGTAAAAGTCCTGCATGCCATACCGTATCAAAAGCCTTTTCAACGTCAAGCAACATCATACCTGTTGACTGGCCTATGTTTAAGTGGTGCGTGATATGTTCCGCGACCCTGGCCAGTTGCTGAGCTGTAGAATGAGACCGTCTGAATCCGAACTGCTCGGGCAATAGTAGGTGGTTTGTACATTTTGCTAAGCGTGATGAGATTATTCCTTCGAATAATTTTCCCAAGGATGGTAGGAGACTTATCGGCCTATAGCTAGTTGGTATAGTTTTGTCTTTACCCGGTTTTTTTATTGTTATAATTTTGGCTCTTTTCCAAGCAGAGGGAAAATAGCCAATTACCAGGCAGCCATTAAGAATTTTGGTTATGAACACTATGCATTTACGTGAAAGATTCTTTAGTAGGCAGTTGTGTATACCATCAACGCCCGGGGACTTACGTCTTTTGAGATTTTTAATTAATTTAGATACTTCACGAGGACACACTAGATTGGGTGGAGTAAAAACATCAGTGTTCCCAAGTTTATCTAATGTCTCTTTGACGGCAGTCTCTGTAACGTTATCACTAGTCCAGCTTCTAGTCAAACCCATGTTCTCATGAAAAGTATCAGCGAGCACTTCGCATTGTTCGGAAGGAGACGTAGTTAATTGGCCATTTTTACATGTCAACGGTGGAATTATTTCAGCTTTGTAAGTTAGAGATTTAACAATCCTCCAAATATCGGTAGATGGCTTATCAATTTTTGCTAGTTTGTCGTTCCATATTTTGTCATTATGAATTTGGATAAAGTGTTTTATTTTAATTTTAAGTTTATTTATGTTTTGGTTTATGACGTACTTTATTGCAGGATTTGTTTCTTTTAGAGCTGACTTACGTAGCCTGTTTTTTGCAGTGATTAGGACTTTAATGCGTCTCGGCAAGGTATAATGGTTGGTAGAGGAATTGCCTGATGGAACGTTTACTTCGCGACTCATTATAATGGCATTTTGAAGCTGATCAACTGCAGTATCAATTTCGATTTTAGAGTTATATGCTGTTGATGATAACGAAATACTTTTGTCTAGGTAAGATCTGTACTCAGCCCAATTAGCCTCTGAGTATCGGTATTGTTTAAAGGTGTGGCGAGTAAAATAACCACCAACTGAGAAAAACACTGGAAAGTGATTGGATGATAAAGCTGGCAGAGTGTTAAGTTCGGACACGCATGTAACATTACGGCTAAGAAGTATATCCGGTGTGGAGGGAGAATGTGTGTTATTGTAATGTACTAATGTTGGAGTTGCAGGTCCAAATATTTCGTAATCATGAAGTAACATATGATCGAACAATACCATACCTCGAGAATTATTTTGACGACAATGCCAATATTCATGTTTGGCGTTGAGGTCTCCCATAATTAACACTTTAGGCCCTAAGTTTAATAAAATATTCAAGTCATTAGAAGCTAGCGGAAGGTTTGGTGAATTATATGCGGATACGATAATTATATTATTTTCGGGTGACATTAAGCGGATTCCTACACATTCAAGGTTAAGAGTATCGGGAATAAAAATAGAGGTATGGGGAATATCGTTCTTAACTAGTATTGCAACTCCTTGACCACTGCCATTAGGTCTCTTATCGCAGCGGTAACATGTGTATCCAGGCGTATTTAACGTATAATTTTGACCCAATCTTGTTTCGCATAGTGAAACAATATCAACACAGTGTTCGCTAGTCAAATTTAGACATTCTGATAGTTTACTCCGAATACCGTCGGCGTTCCAGTATAGAAAACGAAGCTCATTTGCATTATTAAACATATTGACCAAGATGAGTAAGTATTAGAATAACTTTATCCATCATGTTATCACATTATATCATGATTAAATCATCAAATGAGTCCTCCCGCTCTGGGTGCAGCAGAGGGGACTGTCAGACTCGTACTGACTAAAATCTACGTTGTTCTTGCAATAGCTCTTTACCTTCCAGTATCAAGTTTGTCTGTTTAGACAGTCACGCGACGCGACCCCGCGGCAAGTTCTGTTTTGAATGATATCATCTACCTACTCGTATATTTTGTAGGTTTTCCGGTACGAAAAGTGTTCTTAAGTTTTCCCTTGTTTTTGTAATATATACCTGGAACCGGCTAGGCTAAGTGCCTTCTATTAATTATATCGTGCAAATTAGCTACTATTGATGATATTAGTTATCATTAACAGTTAAGATTGATTAAATAATTATAATGGTTAACTCTTGGTAATATAAAACCCACTTAGGCAAAACTTAGAATAAACTTTACTGAACTAATTGAGAAAAGGTACGAAAAGGTACGTAAGGTTTAAGTATCATATTTCAAAGAATACAATCTATAGACTTCGTTTGATAGTTGTTTTCCATAAATTGGCGGCAAGCGAAACTATAGCTATAACAGCTAAAATCTAAATCTATTCTCGCTGGCCTGATATTGAAGGGTAATTAAGAGTGCAAGCGAGCTATACAACCCTACAGCCGCTCAGGCTTATCATTCTGCGCGAGTTAGCGAGACCCAATTAATTATTATAGAGGGGGTTCTAAGGGTTGTCTTTTCAGCACAACCGACAATGTAGCTAAGGTTCGTTTCTAACGTATCTTTTGAAAATGTTAAAAAATGGATCCAAATTGTAATACTCTTTAAATATTTGACTTAAATCTTTAGTAAGTAATTTCTTTTAAATTTTATATTAAGTATACAGGGTTATTAATTATAAAACATTAACAACCTTTCATGAACTGAAAGTACTAATGGTTATACCACATAAAACTGAAATTGGAAACAGTATTATTATACCACTAATTTTAGATTTTTTTGCAGAAATTTATTTAGAAGAAAATAGTGTAAATATGAAAAGCTGTTGAAGTCTACGAAAACGTTTAGTCGATGGTCTACTGGTGTATAAGGCCAGAATAGGTCATGCACATCTGCAGAGCTGTGAGAGATTTTGAGACCATTTTCAGGGGTACCAAACTTATTCTACTCTTTTTCATCCTATTAATTTCCTCATCTTGATAGGGTTACGTTGCACGAATATTTGTCTCCTTCATTTCACTCTATCGGCGACATCCGTGACGGAAACATTGAGTCATTGGATTTTCCTGAGAGGAAACTCTTACCTTCACGTTTTCCTGGGTTTGAAATTATGATTATTTTATTATAATGACGACAGTTACCTACATCAAACGTAACTTGACAAATTGGACAATTACATACTTACCTATGTTGTATGTAGGTAGCATCTATCATAAATAAAAATGAAATATGAGTTGACACACATTTGCTCCGACAGCCGTGCGATTGTAATTTATGTGCCTGTCCAAAATTATTGAAAGCTAAAGCTAAGTACTAAGTGTTTAGCTTTTGCAGCGTTACGTAAGATGTAGTGAAGCGAGAGCGAGGGGGCCTTGGGGGCCAGAGGGGCCTGACAGCCGTGACGCGGCGGCCTCGGCCGGCTGGCGGGGCGCCAACGCTCTGACGTGTGTGACTGACTACCCTATCTCCAGTCGGATCCACCTCCGACATGCCTCGCTTCACTTTCAGAGTGACGCACTACGTGACGATATTTAACGTAACAGTTAACTAATACGACTGCTATTAATCACTGTTTCACCAAAGTGATTAGTGAAACTTCCGTATATCTGTGAATAGGGAAGATTGTGTTGCTATTGGAGATACTTATAATAGACTAGCACTACGCCCGCGACTTCGTCCGCGTGATTTTCGAACTTTGTCTTTATGAACTTCTTGATTTTTTTTGCTATAAACCTCACGGAGCCCTAAGCCTTTCCAACGAATGCAAAACCGTGGAAATCGGTTCGTGCGTTCTGGATTTATAGCGTCAGGAAGGAAAACCCGACTTATTTTTATATAGTAGACTGAATTATGAAGTTGCGGTGTTGTTTCTGATAGCTAAATCTATTCGATCTATTAAAGGCCGTAAACGCATAACACTTGATTTGGTATTATGTCAAAAGCATGCGAGGTCATCGTGCAACATAGTCCACGGACAGCGTGGTAAATGCCAGTAGGCCGCCTTTGGTAAACATGACGTGAAATCATAGATTCAACTTTTTTTTACTTTATTCCGCATTAGGAATTTCTCCAGTGTAATGAGTACTTTAACAAACGTAAAAACTCACATACAGCCAGATCTGGAACAATTATTTGTAGGAATACAATTATTTGTTCCGCGCGGAAAACGAACCCGCGACACGCTTTCAGCAGTCCAATAGCTCACCCACTACGGCAACCGTGTCGTAAATTTTCATTTAGTTATTTATTGCAAGATCTACTTATTCCACATTTGGCACTGTGATCACAGTCGCAGCAAACTAAAACGTGCCTAAAACAACCAACGTTATAACGCAAAACCTGTACTTTCTATTATGTGTGAAAAATTCGCGATACTGAAAACCACGAAAGCTGCGTTAATTCCATATATACTTACTTCTAACTATGCTACCACTCCCCAAAACAACCCATGCACTGTTTATTCCTTCTTTTCATACTTTTGACTAAACTAACATTTTAATAGGTAGATAAGTAATCAAACTTCTTGTCTTGGAACTAAGCAAATCAATATTTAAATAAATAACTAGAGATAAATCAAAAGCAGTGAAATCTTTATCCGACACTAATCTCTTTCAAACATAGATAGCATTTATGTCCGTAAATATCTCCACAGAAACATAATAATAATTATGTAAACATATCCCATGACCTGTGTCTCGTAATCCCTTGTAACAGATGACTCATGAATGTTCCTCAATAGAAAAGGGCTATCACGATGACCGGTACTATCATATAGAAATAGGTGGGCTGGGCAGGTAGCCGTGTGCGTAGACGTAACACGTGACGTGTCCTAGATATCCAGCGAAATCGAGGTCACAGTACTGATTGGAATCGAGAAATGTAAACGTACCGATTTGCTCTTCTCGATAATACTTATGTAGGTAAAGAGATTAGTGCAGATAACATCACACATAAAAAAATTATCACTGGCAAAGCTGTTTTTTTTTAATTTGCGTGAAAACAATTTATGTGTGTAGGTATGTGAGCGAAGACTGAGTAATAATCTAAGTAAATAAAACCTTAGATAATCACAACCAAAAACCTTTAAGGGGGCATTGTACTCATCAATATTATGTACAACTTTTACTATGGGACTAACTACATTCGGACTATTTTCCAACACAGAAGGATACCACACAATAGTAGGTACGCCTACAGAAGTTTGGTACAAACACGATCTCTTTTTTTTTTTTTAAGGTGGTAAAATCATCAAATGAGTCCTCTCGCCCTGGGTGGGGCGGAAGGGACTGTCAGACTCTTACTGACTAAAATCCACCCGTGTTCCTTCCTATGCCCTTTACGTTCCGGGGTCACGGTAACCTGGGTTAAGAAAAAACCCGCGACCCCAGCAGGCTTTTGGCGCGAAACACGACGCGCCACCGACCCGGGCTTGGTCCTTGGTCGGACGGCGAGCTACTCATCACTCACCGTCCGCAAGCCCGCTCCGCCGCTGTGCCCTCTGCTGATCAGAGGGACACGCGTTGGAGCATCCACACGACAGGCTATTCGCATACGGGCAAAGAGACCACTTAGGCACACAGTGCCTAAGGAAGAGTTTTTGCCCGCATCCTAGGGTGCACCGGCCCAAAAAACTGGTCTTCCCCCCGGACGTATCCGAGAGGGAACTCCAGTCCACGGGCGCACGTGGAGGTTTCCTGTCATAGCACCCCAAAAACACGATCTCTTAGTACGACTACTGATCTTTTCGGCTTTTCCCTACGAAACTTTGTTACCTACAATACTTTTTTATCGTGGTAAAATCATCAAATGTGTCCTCACCCAGGGCAGGGCGACTGTCAGACTCTTACTGACTAAAATCCAAGGTGTCCTTAGGTACGAATATAACTTGGGAAGCACCTGGAAAGTGAATCTGAAATCTATGAGTAAGGATTACTTATATCTCTGGCGTGTTTGTCTTACTACGTACTCGTAACTCTACATGACCCGGGTATAAGGGAGCCAGGACGCAACAGACGGTAGATAGTTTACTAAGTACCCATCTGAAATCTTTACACCAGCGCGGTACTACTGATCATGTCTGCTTCGCCGCACTTGTAGTACCTAGATTATCAGAAACACATCGTGTGCCGCACTCGTGGATTTTTGCTGAAACACAGCGCAGATTTCGCCGCACTCGTAGGTTTGCGGAAACACAGTGTGTCTTCCGCAGCATTCGTGGAACGTTCTTCGAAAACCTAGTTTTAATTAAATAAAAATAAATAATAATAATAATATTCCACAACTATCACACAACGCCATCTAGTCCCAAGCTAAGCAGAGCTTGTGTAATGGGTACTAGACAACAGTTGTCGTCCTCACGGGCGAGACGAAATGGGAAGGGTTCGTCTTCTGCGAAGCAGTCAAGCTCGCGAAGGAGGAGGCCAGCCTCGTGAGGAAGAGAACAGCGTCCTTCCTCCACTCCAGCCGCAGTGGTAAACGGCCTCGGCGCCGGACGTCGGCAGACGATCTCCGGCCATCGTTGGCGCGGGCATGCGGGCGGCGAGTAATGGGCGACTCGCTGTCCGACTACGGACCATGCCCGGGTGGACGTCGCGTCGTGTTCCACGCGCGTAATGTAGTTTTTATACAACATACCGAATTGTGTTATTTTGTACAAAACGTGTAATTTATTTCTATGTTTTATACGTTTACCACGTATTTGAAGATATAATGAAGCAAATCAAATAAATGTATAAACTTAGGTACCTTATTTTTAGCCAAGTCTAAACATTGCTTCAAAACAACGTTCGCGCCAAAACCTATGTTTTTGTCAAAGTGGCATTTAGCATTCCCTAATTTTTAAAAAAAGATATATTTTTATGACCAAGTAAAAAAAGTGCATCGTCCAGAAACACAAATATTAGTCAAAATAGTTAAAAAAAATATAAGAAGTTCTTTTAGCCTCTGTTCAGACACGGCGGGAACCGCGCGATTACAGAATCGCATGGAAACCGCGCGAGTCTTATTTGTATGAGTTATTAAGTAATCGTTCAGACATAACCGCGCGATTCCCGCGCGGGAATCGCGCGGTTCCCGCCGTGTCTGAACAGAGGCTTAATCTATGGTTTTTGGAATATTGTATTCATAGATGAATAACGGTTGTATTTATACATTGGGTTAAGAAGTCGTGGAAGGCCACCGGGTATCTTACGGTTTTTCCAGTGAGTGAACGAGATGGCGCTAGACGAGTTGTATAGCTCTGTCACTTTCACTCGCCCGAATAAGCCTGGTTTTAATACGATTTATAGGTACTACAAAAAATAAAAGATGTTATATTTGGTCTTATATGCATTTATTAACTGCTACTTTACACGTTTTATTGCAGGACTTCAAATACTTTTTTACCTAAAATAATGACAATAATGATACATTATGTTTTTATTATATAGGCACTGATTTTCTTCGCGCCAAGAATGTTCTTGCTAACAAACTTAACACTTTATCTAATAACTAATTAACTAAACTGCAAATGAAAATATCAGTCATATGTTTTATTTGGAGTTGCAATATATATATATAGAATACGGAATTAATATTATATACACCTTTCAAATCACTGTGAAATATAATTATGTATAAATATTTACATATCTATGAAAATAATAACAAAAAGAATTAATGAATACATTGAAACTTTAAAATGTGATACAAATATTGTATTCTACTATAAACCTTAAAATAGCAATACAACTAATTGTTTTCTTCTAGAAAAAGATTACTAATTACAAACAGTTCAAATTAGAATAGATAATACTCTAATAAGTTACATAGCCTCAACTTCGTTTTTGGCTACCGAAATATTTATAGGAGCCACGTCGTTCTTGATGAAATTCTGAAATTAAATAAAAAGCATATTACAATAGGTATTTGATTTACAATATAACCTAAACTGTAATAGATATATTAATAATGTTCAAAATCGAATACGACCCGTAATACGTGTGGTAGCCTATGGGCACTACAAAAAAAAAACCGGCCAAGTGCGTGTCGGGCCACGCACAGTGTAGGGTTCCGTAGTTGCCCATCAAAATACTTATGAGAACTAGGTAACTAAACTGATTCTCTGAATTTAATTATAAAAAGAAGAATTTTCAAAATCGGTCCAGGAGTCTTTGAGAAATCAGGGAAAATACATAAGAGAAAAGATTACGACGAATTTAAAACCTCCTCCTTTTTTTGAAGTAAGTTAAAAATAGTTGACGATAAAAACCTACCTATCCCCAAAAAACATACCGTAAAACATAATATACCTATTAAAGCTGTAAAAATAAAGTTGACAAACTTACATTTGCAGTTGAAGAGCATGTTCCCCGATACATTTCAAGTACATTTTATAAGTTGGTCGACTATTACTCGAAAAGTTGTAAAGCCTACTTAGTCATGATAATTTTCTTTTAAACTTCGTTATATATACTACTATTGTGAATTTTTTCACACCCCCAAACATGACCGTTTAGCTGGTAGAGGGGGGGGACACTCGAATCGAGCAAAATTTAGCACTTTAAAGCTTAATATTTCACAAACGAATTTTTTTATCAAAAAACTGTTGATGGAAACTATTATTATTTTTTAAAGGCCTATTTAATGATACCCCACACTAAGGAGTACGCGAGAAAAAAAAAATCCTCACTTTACGTGTAAGTACTGGAGGTACCCTAAAAAAAAATATTTTTCGAGATTTTATTTTACCACTTTTTCGGCACAACAAATCCGCATATTTACACCAAATTACAGCTCTCTAGTACTGTGCGTCTCTGAGCTAAACTGCGGACAGACGGACGGACGGACGGACGGACGGACGGACGGACGGACGGACGGACGGACGGACGGACGGACATGGCGAAACTATAAGGGTTCCTTGTTGACTACGGAACCCTAAAAATGACCTTGACTGTTTTGTTTTTAAATGTTGCAAGCTAAAGGCGCTCCCTCACCGCGAGCATTTACCTGTAATGTAACATAAAAGTGCGCAATTTGATGCTCTATTGTCTTCGAATGTTCGGGGTGACGGAGCGCCTTAAGAATTTCTCCCGATTGAGTTCACAAACATTTAAATGCACATACACGAACAGCCATACCCAAAACTACTACTTGTATATCATTCAAATATTTGTTTTGTGGGAATCGAACCCGCGACACACAACACAGCAGTCAATAATTCGGCTATCCGTGCCTGCACTCTGATAAGTTTTTTTGTACGAGTCGATAAAGTTACTACTCGTGGCATGAATTGGCAAACGAATCCGATATCTGAGGTGGAGTGCAAAAATTCTCTTTTGTAGAACTGACGATGGACTCCCCTGAAACAAATTCTACCAAATAATATAATTATGATCGAATAGTTATATCTTACCCCTTGCATATCGTAGTTTGGGTAGTTGTCATGCGCTTGCGCAGCCATCTTGTCGGGGTGGCAGCGCAGGCGGTGCGAGCGCAATGTGGACGCGTACGAGAAGCGCTCGTCGCACCACTTGCACGTCAGAGGCTTGTCGCCCGTGTGTGTGTACATGTGAACCTGATAACCAAGTTTGTTACACATTAATATTGATTTTCATATTTTCGATAATTATGACAGATCAAACCAAGTCAACACTAATGCCTGGGCTACACGAGGCTAGTTTTTCAAGCTAGGATAGCAAGCTAGTGTCTGAAAGCTAGCAAGCTAGTACTTCCGGCTTTGTGTAGACAAAACTAGCCTTATTTCTAGGCTGAGAAATGAAGTTAACTAGCTTTGAAATGAAGCTAGTTTTGTCTACACGAAGCCGGAAGTACTAGCTTGCTAGCTTACTGACACTAGCTTGCTATCCTAACTTAAAAAACTAGCCTCGTGTAGCCCGGGCATAAGTGGCAAAACTGTTACTGTCACTATGGTTTGAATGCACGCGTGTGTGTAATGTTGACCTGCTGGGCGGAGCACCTACTTCTACGTAATTTTAAAAAATTGCGTCCTCTTGCATTCCAAGTTCTCTGTGCCTTTTTGGGCCATACCTTTTTTGTCGCAGTACTGTAGTGTCGAATTACCTTACAATCGTTTGTCGCATACGCGTACATTCAAAACTGTAGTGAGTCGCAATAGTTTTGTCGCACAAGCGTTAATTGCACTCGTCACTAGTGAATATTCGTCTGCAAAGAGGTACTTTTTTTTTTTTTTTTTAGGTGGTAAAATCAGCAAGTGAGTCCTCCCGCCCTGGGTGGGGCGGAAGGGACTGTCAGACTCTTACTGACTAAAATCCACCCGTGTTCCTTCCTATGCCCTTTACGTTCCGGGGTCACGGTAAGAAAAAACCCGCGACCCCAGCAGGCATTTGGCGCGAAACACGACGCGCCACCGACCCGGGCTTGGTCCTTGGTCGGACGGCGAGCTACCCATCACTCACTGTCCGCAAGCCCGCTCCGCCGCTGTGCCCTCTGCTGATCAGAGGGGCACGCGTTGGAGTATCCACACGACAGGCTATTCGCATACGGGCAAAGAGGCCACTTAGGCACACAGTGCCTAAGGAAGAGTTTTTGCCTGCATCGCAGGGTGCACCGGCCCGAAAAACTGATCTTCCCCCGGACGTATCCGAGAGGGAACTCCAGTCCACGGGCGCACGTGGAGGTTTCCTGTCATAGCACCCCTGCAAAGAGGTACTTAACCAAAAAGATCTAGAGGGATAAATGGAAAATACAACTTAGGTCTGTGAAAAGTTGTTATTTTTCATTTTACAATGTTTCAAAGATAGGTAAAAGAGTGTAGTGAAACCGTCAAATTTTTAGAGGTTTTTTCTTTTCCACGTTGTAAGTAATTTAAGTAAGTAGTTAGGCTATTATAGGTCCTATTTATTAATTAACAGTTATTATATTTTTACAATTCACTTTTATGTCTATGTCTAAAATTAGCCCTTTACGTTCCAGGGTCACGGTAATGATTGGAATACGCTGCGCGTCAGCTACCTACGCTCTTTGAGGCGCGCGTCTGGCGGCGAGTTGCCCGTTACTCGCCGCCCGCATGCCTTCGCCTACGGTAACCGGAGATCGTCTGGTAGAAGCCCACGGCGACGGACGTCGCAAGTCCGTCGCCGTGGGCGTCTACCACTGGGGCTGGGGCGGAGGGAGGACGCTGCCCTCTCCCGCTTCCCACTCCGTCTCTCCCCGCAGCATGGCCTCGACAATTGCCAAGCGCGAGAGGCCAGAATATAAATAAGTCATTATTACTATACTGTGTACCTTCAAAGTCTGTCTCCTCTTGAAAGCCTTGTTGCAGTAAGAGCAAACATGCCTGCACTTGTCCTCGTGCACCAGCAGATGTTTGCGGAGCGTGCGGCGACTGTTCAGTATTCGTCTGCAGATGTAGCACTCGTATGACGTGTCCTCGTGAGTGTCCATGTGCGTCTTCAGGTTCGAATAGGTCTTGAAACTGAAATTATATAATAACATTTGAAAAACTCTCAAAGTGGCTTTTTTTTCAGGAAAGACAAAAAGTTTTTATGGTAAGTTTCAGAGAAAACCTTGGGTACATCACTAGTTATTCCCATTTTTATGCTGCAACGTTAAAGATAATTTGAAGGTCAAAATTAGTTGCTCGTGGCCATAATCCACCACGCGGGCCCAGTGCGGATTGGTGGATGTCACATGTCTTCGAATTTTTGGTTCTAGGACATGCATGGCGGTTTCCTTGTCTAATTTTTTTTTTTTAATCTGACGGTCTAATTTGATTTTTTCAGTCAAATATTCTATTAACTTTAATCTTTCGGGATTACAATAGTGAAGTGATTGGTGCGGACTCACGGTTTGGAACACTTTCTGCAGACGAAGGGCTTGTCGTCGCTGTGTATGGCGCGGTGTTGCCGCAGCTCGCCGTTGGTGCCGCACGCATACCCACACAGGTCACATACATAGCCCTTGATTTTCTCGTGCACCACGCGCTTGTGAGAAGCCGCAGACGACCGCGTCGTGAATCTGATCAGACGGAATTTTATTTTATTATTAAAAAAAAAGGATAGATATTGTGGTAATAATCTATCTATCGATTCTAAGCATAAAAATCGAAACAGGCTGGATTAATTCGGGTATTTTTTTTGTAGTTTTTTGTTTTCGGGACTTAGTTTGTATGCCTAATTACTTTTTTCGCTTCTCTTTGTCGTCATTTATCTAGAATGAAATAAATCTAGAATGAAGTAAACGACGTGGTATATGATGGGGGTCAAAGGAGTATGAAAACTAGTTGCGACGACTTTACACCCGTAAGGCGAAAGTTGCAATCTTCCCATTGCAACTTCGTCTTGTTAGTCATAATGCCATAATGTCATATTATAAAAATATCAGTACGTAATTATATAATTATTTATGAGCGTGGACGAAAATAATACACAAAGATTGTAACTGCGTTCTGTAGTTTCTGTACTATCTTTTTAAACACTAGGTACGTGCGTACATTTGATAGCCTCACTAAAAGGAAGTATACACAATGATTATATGAGTGTCAATACATATAAAACTTACTTCATGTTACACACATCACAGCGATATATTTTACGATCTTCTATCGGTATGTGCGATCTTTCATGAGATTTCAATGCATCCTTAGTAGTAAATATTTTATCACACGAAGAACAAATGAACTTTCTTTCTGATATTGGTATATGTCGCATCTTATGTTTATTTAAAGCTGACAGGGTTTTCGTTATTCGGGGACATTTGTCACACCTGTAGAAAGAAGAAAATATGTAATAATTGTAATTTGTATGGTAAGCTTCAAAGAAAAGTCACCCATTGGTAGTGAAAGTCGGATACTTTTTTTTGAAGCTGACTGTACAATCGACAAAGTTGAATATGACCCACCATAAGCTTCAGATAACTTTCTAACAGATATTCAAATACAAATATGTCCACATAGACTAATTGGCTATGACGAAAAAAATGAGAGCGTTGACGTTCTGCCGGGAACACAGAATTAAGAATGCAGAACAAACCTAAGGAAGGATTGCACAGTACCTTATTCTCCGGAGATGGTCTTTGTGAGTGGCTCCACTTCTTCTGCTGTAAGGCTCTTGAAGCTCGATAGCTAAGAAGACACTGTTTGCGAATTTGTTGCACCACACAGGCGCGCCACGCGATAACCGTTCGTCTCGAGGTTTGCGAGCTAACAGCGGGCCACTATTTCGCAGGCGAGTAGGTAAGTGCATGAAAAGGAGTATTAGGGTAGGACGTCACAGCCAATCAGATTAGACGTCCAATGACATGAAGTGTGAAACAGATTTAATCGTTTTGTCAGCATAACCACATGGTAACGACTTTGATCTTTGTCAATTTGACGGATTCTTGTCGATTGTACATATAACAATAACATGAAAAGTTCTGAAGCGACTACATTTAATAGAGCCTACGCCACAGCAACACGCACTGGGCATGCACTCCCTCTATCAAAGAAGCCTGATTATATGCCAGTGAGTAAAGTTAAATATTGAGTGAAAGAAACTTACGAAAATACATTGGGATTCCTATGGTCATGTATATGCTTATACATAACCGACTTGGATTTGAGTGTGATGCCACAGATGCAAGACACCACTGGTGATATGCTGTGACTTGACTCAGAATGTGACTTCAGACTGTACCAGCTCGAACACTCCTTGTCACATTGCGTACATTTAAACCTGGAAAAAATATCTTTTTAAGGTAGCCAGAAAGTTTTTTTTTTTTAATGAAGCCCCGCTCTAAGAATTTGTCCTTCGTCGTGGGTGCGTTTACAAACATATAAAGTCACATACACAAACGGCCAGACCCTAAGATGAATTCTTGGCTGCCTAATGGCAGGTTGAAAAATATTTATGAACATCTCTAGTGAAAAAAACAATTTCTATGCATGATGTTTGGTAATCTTTAAGAATTTTTACAAATGGAGTGAATTATTTCAGAGGTAACAAACATAATACAACTAAACTAAATAACTTTAATACATATAAAAATTACTAAAAATGAATAATCACAAACATATTATGTAGTGATGAATAATCAATATGTAGAACAGAACATCTAGTACAACACAGTGAGGGTAAATAAATAAAAACAATACCTTATAAAATCTTTCACATTCAAGCTTGCATATTTATAATTTTGTTTCTCATCATCTTCAGATTCCTCTGTATTTAATAATTTTCTACTTTCAATCTTATGATCTGATACATGTTTGTAAAGAACACTGTTCGATCTCACGGCATAACCACACAGGCAGTAGACAAATGGTGCACTCTTATGCACTTTGGCATAATGTACTCGTAAACCACTCCATGTTTTCAGTTTTTGTCCACAGAAATCACACTGCAATCTAAAATTATAAAACACAATTCAATATTAGGTGGCAACTCTTTTTTACGTAATGTATTTACTTGTCCTTAGTTACCTACTGTAATTTTTTTATAGTATCTAACTATAAAATAATGCATTGTTGTTAGAGATGGGTAACTAGCCGGATGCTTTGAGTTATTATCGATTTTAATCCATTAACAGCTATTAATAGCCATCCAATGGCTAATAACCCTGCTATTAATGTATTGTCAAAGAAATAAATGTTTTTTTTGTTTTTTTTTAAATCTGTGGGTGTGAATATAAATTGGGTGCGTGTACGCAGTGTGATTCAATGTATTGCATTATTCTTTTTATTTATTTTCACCTTTTTGTATGTGAAAAAGTGTTAATAATAGAATGAATACACATTTTAAAAAAAAATATAAAGCAATACAATATATTTATAAACTCGAATTCATTTCCTCGTGTGAAAAGCAGAGTACGCTCCTCGGGAGTAAAGCTGCCTTGTCTTGGGCTAACTTGAATCCCTCGCTCACTAAGGATTCTTTATAATATTAAAGTAGGGATTACAGGTGAATGTTCGCGGTGAGAAACGAATCGCTGCAAACCAGTCTTGGTAGGTGGTAATCAGCAACTTGACTGAGGATGTGAGAGCGAGCGAAGTGAGCTCATGACTTGGGGCACCCGGACACGGAACTTTGCAAACAGAAATAGGAGCCACGCGAAGCGGGGCCCCGTCGAGCCACCTTAGTAGGTGGTAATCAGCAACTTGACTAAGGATGCAAGAGCGAGCGAAGTGAGCTCAGGACTTGGGGCACCCGGACTCGGAATCTTGCAAACAGAAATAGGAGACACGCGAAGCGGGGCTCCGTCGAGCCACCTTAGTAGGTGGTAATCAGCAACTTGACTAAGGATGCAAGAGTGAGCGAAGTGAGCTCAGGACTTGGGGCACCCGGACTCGGAACCTTGCAAACAGAAATAGGAGACACGCGAAGCGGGCCTCCGTCGAGCCACCTTAGTAGGTGGTAATCAGCGACTTGACTAAGGATGCAACAGTGAGCGAAGTGAGCTCAGGACTTGGGGCACCCGGACTCAGAACCTTGAAAACAGAAATAGGAGCCACGCGAAGCGGGACTCCGTCGAGCCACCTTAGTAGGTGGTAATCAGCAACTTGACTAAGGATGCAAGAGCGAGCGAAGTGAGCTCAGGACTTGGGGCACCCGGACCCGGAACCTTGCAAACAGAAATAGAAGCCACGCAAAGCGGGGCTCCGTCGAGCCACCTTAGTAGGTGGTAATCAGCAACTTGACTAAGGATGCAAGAGCGAGCGAAGTGAGCTCAGGACTTGGGGCACCCGGACTCGGAATCTTGCAAACAGAAATAGGAGACACGCGAAGCGGGCCTCCGTCGAGCCACCTTAGTAGGTGGTAATCAGCAACTTGACTAAGGATGCAAGAGTGAGCGAAGTGAGCTCAGGACTTGGGGCACCCGGACTCGGAATCTTGCAAACAGAAATAGGAGACACGCGAAGCGGGCCTCCGTCGAGCCACCTTAGTAGGTGGTTATCAGCAACTTGACTAAGGATGCAAGAGTGAGCGAAGTGAGCTCAGGACTTGGGGCACCCGGACTCGGAACCTTGCAAACAGAAATAGGAGCCACGCGAAGCAGGGCTCCGTCGAGCCACCTTAGCAGGTGGTATTCAGCAACTCAACTAAGGATGCAAGAGCGAGCGAAGTGAGCTCAGGACTTGGGGCACCCGGACTCGGAATCTTGCAAACAGAAATAGGAGCCACGCGAAGCGGGGCTCCGTCGAGCCACCTTAGCAGGTGGTAATCAGCAACTCAACTAAGGATGCAAGAGCGAGCGAAGTGAGCTCAGGACTTGGGGCACCCGGACTCGGAACCTTGCAAACAGAAATAGGAGACACGCGAAGCGGGCCTCCGTCGAGCCACCTTAGTAGGTGGTAATCAGCAACTTGACTAAGGATGCAAGAGTGAGCGAAGCGAGCTCAGGACTTGGGGCACCCGGACTCGGAACCTTGCAAACAGAAATAGGAGCCACGCGAAGCGGGGCTCCGTCGAGCCACCTTAGCAGGTGGTAATCAGCAACTCAACTAAGGATACAAGAGCGAGCGAAGTGAGCTCAGGACTTGGTATTAGGATGTTTGAACCATTCGGAATTATGAATATCGGTATTTTGAAATTCATGTTATCTTAGTGTACCCGTAAATAGCTGATTATTTTTTTTTAAAGGGCCAGATTATTTCTAAATTGCAGATTTATTTACTACAAAGAAATATGATGAAAATGAAGTTTAATCTGACAGGCCTAAACCTGAAAGCCATGGGTTCAATCACTAAAAATATTAAAAAACATTAATAGCAGGGTTATCATCCATAATTGCTATTAACTGGCTACTAACTGCTATTAATTGCTATTAATCGATTAATAGCCAAATGATATTAACCGGATTATTATCATTGCCCATCTCTAATTGTTGTACATGACTTAATTATATTAGTTAAATTGGACTAAATGATTTTTTTATTTCACTTACTTAATAAAATCTTTTGCTTTCAAATTAGGCTTTTTGAGGATTTGGTTAAACTCTTCTGCCTCCTTTTCTGTTAACTCCCTTCTTCTGATGCGCGTAAGTTTAGGCTTTAGAGCTGCTATGGCTATGTTATCAAGGTAGTCATCATCTTCATCATCATCATCATCAGCATTGTGTATATCAACGTCATTATGATCACTATGAGGGTCGGAGAAAGCTTCTATCACTGATAAAGCTGCCTCATTATTCAGTGCACCTGTAAATGCAAATGGACATCTGTTTATATGATCTGGCACAATTAGCCACAATAGTAATTCTGTTTTGGGTTTCTCAACCAGTTAGAGTCTAATTCAATTATACTTAATATAAATATAAAATAATAATTGTTTTATTAAGTAAGAATATTATTTTATAATGTCACTTACAAACTAGATCTTCTGTTGTTACTTCATCTTTTACCTGAAATACATTTAAATTGGATTAAAACACAGACCAACATCTAATGTAGTTTTTTTCCAGTACCTTAATGAGAAATTGTTCAATCAATTCTTTTCAATTTCTAGGTTTCAATGTCAAAAATAATTTATTTTATTTGCGTGAACTAATTTGTTTACAAACATTTCTGCTGCAAATGTTGCATGTTCGCATGAAGATATTGAAGTTAGGTTAATTAAACATATTCCATTGAATAACCTTACCTCAGATTTGATTGAGACATTAAAATCAACAGGTCCCGGTAGTTCTTCCACTTTAATGTCATGAGAATCGAAATTATCATCATACATCTTTTTCAAAGTGTCTTGGGTTTTATAACATTCTAGGACAAATAGCTGAAATGACACCATTTTTTCTTCACAATTCAAGCAAATCTTCGTTGGCAAATTGTCGTTCTCAAAGATCTAAAACATAAATAAACTTATGTTAAAATTCGACAAGGAATCAGTCACACAGATATCTACCTAAACTAAAATAAACTTATGTAAATAATATTTTTGCATACCAACAAAAGCTTGATATATACAATGATAGCTACGAGTTTAAAAGCTTTAAACTCGTTAAATTACATTATTAATCTAAAGATTAACTTTGTCAATACAACAATCAATGCATGTTGTGTTTTCTGTTTGTTTGGCCAGCTTTGTCAAGAGTTCATGACTTACACTAATTAACAGCGCACCTAGGATAATACTTACAATAATTTGTATGAAGTCTTGTAGTAGTTTTAGAACATTTCTATTACTTTCATCCAATAGATCTTTTGAAAACTCGTCTTTCTTTGCGCATAATCTGCACAAATCTCTCATGCTCATTGCCATTTTGGCAATGGCTGGATTATATTATCTTAGGCTACAACTTCTTGTTTTAAAACATATTAATAATAAATCACAATCTTTACTGATTATTTTTTAGATTTAAAATTAAAACTATAAATATTATTTATTTATCCAGCCATCAAAGCAGCCCATGGATCGACCATCGACAATCGGTGTTTTTTTTAGGGATGAGCGTTGAATCAACGAACTAGTTAAATCAACCGTTGATCTCTTGTCAACGTATTAACGTTAACTGAATATGAATCAACTAGTTGAATTCGTCAACGACGTTTATGAGTTGAACTCGTTCGTTCGTTCGTTCTCGTTAATTCAACGAGTGTACAACTAGTTGAATTCGTCAACGACGTTTATCAGTTGAACTCGTTCGTTCGTTCGTTTTCGTTAATTCAACGAGTTGAATTAACGAGAACGCAAATGTTATCTTCAACGTTGAGTTTTATGGTTCGATATTTTTAAAGTCATAGATTGCGAGCGGTTGAATGAGTTGATTTTCGAATTATTTATTTTAAGAATAGTACATAAATATTGGAGTTTGTTTAATTATTCCAATGTATTATTTGAAATGTACTATTTTTTGAGACGCACGAGGTATAGCGAACAGCCCTCTGTGAAAAATGTAATACATAATAATATTTTTATTTCACACAATTTAAGATGTTAGTTTGTACATAAAACGTTTCCAATACAAAATTTGCATCAAATTGTTTCTTAAATTAAACGCGCAATCGTTGATTATAAACCGTTTAATGAATCAACGGTTTACGTTGCAAGTTGACAGTTTAATTTGTCAACGAGATGAACACGTTAACTCATTCAACTCGTTGACGAATTTAACTAGTTGATTAACTAGTTGACAAACGCGAATCAACGTTAACGTTTCGTTGACGGAAAAACCGTCAACGACCCATCGCTAGTTTTTTTTCTTTTTTTCATGGCATAAATGACAAAGGCTATTAGGCCTGCTCTACACTGCTCGCGAAGTTGCCTCGACGAAGTACTCGTCGATGCAACTTCGAATCTTTCTCTCTTTAATAAAAACTTCAATAACACCCTTTTTTTTTATGTAGCTCGCTTTACAATAAAATATGTCTTGAGTATTACAGGAGGCTAAAATTTTTCGAGATCGCTACGCTGGTTCTTCCATGAAGAATGGACTTTTCGTGGATAAGAAAGCTAACCTTTTAAGTTTACTTTTCAATGAAAATTTAAATGATCTTGGTGCCCAAATGGTCAATTTATCAAGCTCGCGCTTCATAAAAAACTTCAAACATTTGATCTCGTTAAAGATTTAAATCTTGTACTGAAGTACGGAAACGTTTACCTTTTGTGCTCACGTCCCGTCCATGCAAGATTGTTCCATGCTCCGCATGGACCTAAAAAAAAAGGCGGACGGAACTTCACTAAGAAACAAGTGAAGCACCCATAGTAAGTCAGTGCGCTAATATGGACACGCCAGAACGCACACATTCATACCATAGTAAGTCAGCCGTCGGCCATTACGCTTCGAACGACACTCGCGGTTTTATACGGTGTTATTTTGTCTACTAAAAATCAAACTATGCCGTCATGTGTTGTGAAAAGTTGCCGAAACCACAGTGGTTCAATCAAAAAAAGCCAGGGGATCACTTTTCATAGGTAAGCATGTCAATTTGAAACTTATTTCTCGATTTTACGTCAATAAATTTAATAAACATCTCGAAATCAATCAGTGTTGCAACTATTTCAAGGTTCAAATTATTTTAAAATGGGGAGATTTATATTTTATGTTACTATTTATCGCTACCTATTGTATTCTTCTATATTTTTACAGATTTCCCTCAAATGATGATTGGAAAAATGATTGGATGATGAAAAGCAAACGACAAGTGTACAAAAATTTGAACCAACAAAAGGGGTTGTGAAACTTTATTAACATTAAACGAGTTATAAATATTTTTTCATTCCACCTATTCGAAAAGGACGACTTGGTTCGCCTTTAAGTGCGCCCAAAACTGGTGTTTTCTATAGGGAACTTTTAGCGGGCAGTAATGAGTTTTTAATCCTCTTTATAAGTGCGCCGCAAATAACTTTGCCGCGCACTTTTGATAGGAAATCCATCCATCCACTGTACTTTGTTTATGTATGTACTTTTGTTTTTTTTTTTTGCTCAACTTAGTGGATTTAGAAACTTACCCATGTACCTATTTGATACCTTTGCATGCCGTAAGGTAGAATGTGGAAGAGCCATTATTGTTAAAATGTGAACACCTTATTTTGTACCCACAGTCTTTGCAAATTAAATGATTTCTGATTTCTGAAACTTTTAGCGGGCACTAATGAGTTTTTAATCCTCTTTATAAGAGCGCTACGCTCAGGATTCTACTGTAGAATCCCTCACTTCGCTCTGGATACAAAATAGCGCCCTCGCCGTAAAAATATTACTTTGTCATACAATCTACTATTATTTAAATCTTGTTTTAATATTTTACCTTTATTTTAACAATAGGTGTAATACGTCACAAAAACTTGTAATTAAACCCATGGACCTTTTTTTTAGGTCCATGATTAAAACTAAGTTCGAGGGGAGATCTTATTAAAATATTGTTTGAAAATGGGTAATTTTTTCCTTCATCTGGCAACCCTTTAGAAACCCACACATAGTAAAGCAGCCGCCATGGACCTAAAAAAAAAGTCGGACGGAACTTCACTAAGAAACAATTGAAGCACCCATAGTAAGTCAGTGCGCTTGTCCATACAAGCCAGCACACACACATTTACACCATAGTAAGTCAGCCGTCGGCCATTACGCTTCGAACGACACTCGCGGTTTCATACGGTGCTAATTTGTCTAATAAAAATCAAAGTATGCCGTCATGTGTTGCAAAAAGTTGTCTAAACCATAGTAGTTCAATTTAAAAAGCCAGGGGATCACTTTTCATAGTTAAACATGTCATTTTGAAGCTTATTTCTCGATTTTACGTCAATAAATTTTACAAACATCTCGAAATCAATCAGTGTTGCAACTATTTCAAGGTTCAAATTATTTTAAAATTGGGAGATTTATATTTTGTTACTATTTATCGTTATTGTATTCTTCTGTATTTTTACAAATTTCCCCACGGCAAATGATGCATGGAAAAATGATTGTATAAAAAACAATAGTCATTATTAATCTGTTAAAAACAGGGAAAGAAAGTTGTACTGAATTTCATTCATCCTCTAGGGAGAGAATGTGATTTGAATTTCGAATACTTACCGATAGTGAACTACATCAGTCTGTCTTTACACCATTGAGTTTGTATGTAAAGCAATATACAACTTTTTGAAAAAGGAATACGCATTTTTATTATGCAGTTATGATTTAATAAAATTACGAAAACCGACGAGGCCGTATGATCTTGATGCCTTTGCTTTTCCGACCCGCGTTTTGTTTTCTTCAAATACATAAACGTTTAGTTTGTTTTAATTTATTTTTTTAAATAAGTTATTGTTAAATCTATATGGTTAAATAATGCTTATCTCATATTATTATTATGTTAATTTTTTCGCAAGTGGTACGAAAAGTAGAGTATTTTCCTCGGTGATAAAGCTGTCTTAGTCTTGGGTGAACTTAAATCCCTCGCTCCACTCAGGACTCGTGTTAAATCCCTCGCTTCGCTCGTGATTTAAGTTTCTAACACCCTCGCTACGCTCGGGAGTAAGCCTCGAGTCCTTCGTTATGCTCGCGATTTAAATCGTCACCCGCGACAGAAGACACTGCTTTATCCCCTTGGTTAATAATCTACTATTTCATTACACCTATTCGAAAAGGACGATTCGGTTCGCCTTTAAGTGCGCCCAAAACTGGTGTTTTCTATGGGGAACTTTTAGCGGGCAGTAATGAGTTTTTAATCCTCTTTATAAATGCGCTACGCTCAGGATTCTACTGTAGAATCCCTCACTTCGCTCTGGATACAAAATAGCGCCCTCGCCGTAAAAATATTACTTTGTCATACAATCTACTATTATTTTAATCTTGTTTTAATTATTTTACCTTTATTTTAACAATAGGTATACGTCACAAAAACTTTTTTGGTCCATGATTAAAACTAAGTTCGAGGGGAGATCTTATTAAAATATTGTTTGAAAATGGGTATTTTTTTCCTTCATCTGGCAACCCTTTAGAAACCCACACATAGTAAAGCAGTCGCCATTTTGGTGCTTCACTTGTTTCTTAGTGAAGTTCCGTCCGGCTTTTTTTTTAGGTCCATGATCGCAACAAAGTACGGCTCACTGTACGGCTTGACAAAAAACTGTAGAAAACCGGAAGTCGCCACTGTCTTCGCGCTACCAGCTAACCAGTACTTTGAATCTAAAGCCGGCCACTCACATTCGCGCGAATACGCGAACCCACATGTGTAGGACGACATTTGCGAATGACTTCGCGAAGTTTTCGTGGCATTCGTGCTTTTCCAAGCTGTATCGGTTTTATGGTCGGCCCTCCACATGCGCGCAAACATTCCTTCAATGTACGAATCTTTGCGCGCATGTGAGTGGCCCCGGTAAATATATAATCAGGATCTCGGAAACGGCTCCAAGGATTTTCATGAAAGTTACAGATTAGGGGTTTTTCAGCTCAAGGAATCGATTTATCAAGGTCCCAGGTTCGAGAAAAGCTCGGTTCCCAAGATATAGACATTTTAAAAATCGAGCGAAGCTCGGTCAACCAGATATTGTATTTTATTTTACTTATTACGTTAGTTTTATGGCACAATGATAAATCTAACAAACCTGCGGTCTTTGTTTACATAAAAAAAGATTAATTCCGTTTCAATCCGTTCTGGCCAAGCTGTTCATTTATTGTTGTACGTGGTTGTACCCATGGACCTAAAAAAAAAGGCGGACGGAACTTCACTAAGAAAGAATTGAAGCACCCATAGTAAGTCAGTGCGCTTGTCCACACAAGCCGGCACACACACATTCACACCATAGTAAGTCAGCCGTCGGCCATTACGCTTCGAACGACACTCGCGGTTTCATACGGTGTTATTTTGTCTAATAAAAATCAAAGTATGCCGTCATGTGTTGCAAAAAGTTGTCTAAACCATAGTAGTTCAATTAAAAAAGCCAGGGGATCACTTTTCATAGTTAAACATGTCATTTTGAAGCTTATTTCTCGATTTTACGTCAATAAATTTTATAAACATCTCGAAATCAATCAGTGTTGCAACTATTTCAAGGTTCAAATTATTTTAAAATTGGGAGATTTATATTTTGTTACTATTTATCGTTATTGTATTCTTCTGTATTTTTACCCGACTGCGCGACGCAAAGGAGGGTAATGTGTTTATCAGTCCATGTATGTATGTATGTATGTATGTATGTTTGTTTCTATGTGGCGTTCTAGAGACCAAATACGTTGGCCGATTTTGATAATTTTTACGTTAATCGATTCGTCTTGACCTTGCGAGTGTCACTAAAGACATGACAGTAATTAAAATTCACCACAGCGACAACCAGACGCCATATTGTCAAAATGAAAAAAAAAAATGTCGATGAACTATGTCATGTGGGGTATCGTTGAATAGGTATTTTAAAATCATCTTTAGGTTCCCTCTATCATTTTTCATTTTAAATAATAGTTTAGGAAATATAACGATTTAAAGTTGTTTAGCAAAACAATAATTTCTGAATAGTAACTAAAAAGTATGAAATAAAAAAAATATTTAACGAAAAACAAAAAACCCGACTGCTTTAAAAAAAACTAAAAAGAAAGAAACAAGCCCAGTAGTTAAGAATTCACTCATTCACACTCACAGTCGGGGCCCGTTGGGAAGATTTGATTGGTATAATTTGAATGGGCCCCGACTGTGAGTGTGAATGAGTGAATTCTTAACTACTGGGCTTGTTTCTTTCTTTTTAGTTTTTTTTTTTAAAGCAGTCGGGTTTTTTGTTTTTCGTTAAATATTTTTTTTTTACAAGTTTCCCCACGGCAAATGATGCATGGAAAAATGATTAAGTATATAAAAATAATAAGGGAGTGTAGACATGGAATAGGAATGTAGACGTGTAGGAATGAAACATAAAATAGCTTTAATTAAATATTTATAGGCGAAAAATACTTAAACATTCGTTTTCACCATTTAAGTAAATTAGAAGGGATTTCTAGATGTGTCAATAGCAAAAGACAAGTCTACAAAAATTTGAATAACCAAAAGGGATTGTAAAACTTTATTACTTAATATTAAACGAGTTGTAAATATTTTATATCCAATGTGCTTAAATTATTTTACCTTTATTTTAAAAATAGGTATCTGTCACAAAAAAATTGTAATTAAACTTAAGTTCAAGGGAGATCTTAATTAAATATTGTTTAAAAATGGGTAATTTTTTCCTTCATCTGGCATCCCTATACAAACTCACACATATAAACACGGCCGCCATTTTGGTGCTTCAATCGTTTCTTAGTGAAGTTCCGTCCGCCTTTTTTTTTAGGTCCATGGCAGCCGCCATTTTGGTGCTTCACTTGTTTCTTAGTGAAGTTCCGTCCGCCTTTTTTTTTAGGTCCATGATGCTCCGTATCTATGCTGAATCCATTTTCAAAATAAAAACCATTCAGTTCATTCATTTTACATTCCATTCAATTCATTCGTTCAATAAGTACTCAATCGAGTTGTTGATTTCCAACAGTCGAATAAATTAATTATAGTTTTTGTGTTTGTTGAGTGTTAGGGACCCCAATTATGCCGAATTAAGATACTAACAGAACATACTGGAATTAATATTCTAACAGGAAATAGTATTATTATGTACGCGAATAATTTTAAAGTGTTTTTATCTCGAAGTGACGAAGTAGCCTTTGACATTAACCATGGGGAAACAGTGAAAGATAAAAGTTAATACCAGCTATTAAAATGGATGTGCATTCAGATTATGTGGATTCTGCTAAATCCATTCTCTCGTTCGAGAACATTAATTACTTCAAAGCCGAGGACAGCGGATACCACACATCGTTTACGCCAGGTTCGTTTGAACATTCGGATCTATCAACTGGATTTCTCGATCAGTCAGTGGTAGCTACAACAGCATTTATTGATCAAATTCAAGTAGATTGTGTTACACCTGAAGCTACCTATAGATACAGTCAATTAAAACCACGCAATGAGAACTGTAACGACACGCCACCGCCAAGGCGAGCTGCCAAGCGCCCTTATTCGAGTGTCGAGTCCACTAAGCAAACTTCTACCATTCCAACTCCTACAACATGGATTGCAGGCAAAATACAAAGTCTAGAAGTCAATGAAGATAAAGAAAATACTACTATAACCTTACCATCAGAAAATTCTCAAAGCACAGGAAAGAATAAAAGATACATTTACAGATTAAACATACAGGAGCAAAAGTTTTCATATCCAATAACACCAGTGAAGAGGAACTGTATTATTAGTCCATGTAGGAAGTCTGGTAGAAAACTAGATTTTGTCATACATTCAATAGCATGCAACCAGCATGAACTTCAGCCAGTGCCAGAGAAAGTATCACAAACTAAAGTACGGCTAACACAACCTATTCTAGCCAGACCTGACCAAAAAATAGATATATTAGGATTGTTAAGCCAGAAATGTGCCATTCCACCTTTGAAAAATATTTTTAAATATTTAAGTAATGAAGATATTTGCAACTTCTGTTCTGTAAGCAATACATGGAAAGATATATGGAACTCACATAACAACAATGAAAAGAAGAAGGAGTTGAAAAAACATCTCATGTCAGCTAAAGCAAATCAAGAGAATCGTGCTAAAGAGAATAATACAAAGATCAAAACTACAAAGTTTTCTAGCGGATACCTCAAAGACCTCAATGAGATCATTGATTACCCTGTGAGCAGCACTCCTATCAGTCCTCAGTATTCACCAAGAACAAATAGATTCAGGAAGTTTGTAAAGGTATGTTTTTATAGTTTTTTGCTCTCAATTTCTTTTCTTGATTCTTAAAGGGTTAGGCAGGAGTAGATATGAGCGCCGCGCCGGCGCGTCGCCGCCGCCGTGATTTTCCCCGCGCCGCCTCCGTCGTCCACAGGCACCGGCGCGCCGAACCCGAGCGGGCGGCGTTCAGCTATATCTAACACATTGTTCAAACCAAACGCTCGATAATAAATGCTGGCAAAATGGCGGCACTAGACGTAGACGTTTATAAAACGATACTCTTTGACATTACAATTTCTGTGTTGTCCAAGTTATCAGCAAACAAACACAGTTTTTGTAGGACCTATTTTGGTCAGTTGGTTGTTAATATTAGGGAAAAAAACGAACAGATGATGAGCACTCATCAAGGCTTCTTTTTTTTTAGCGTGGTAAAATCATAAAATGAGTCTTCCCACCCCGGGCAGGGTAGTAGGGACTGTCAGACTCGTACTGACTTCCGCGGTGTCCTTCAATAGCCCTTTATATCCCGGCAGGCTTTGGCCTTCTAGAGGGAGCCCAGTCCGTCATCATACTGATGCACTTTGAGACGCGCGTAGATCACAACGCGCCGACGACCTGGGCATGGTCCGTGGTCGAGTTGCCTCGTACTCGCCGCCCGCATGCCCGCGCCTACGGTGGCCGAAGATTGTCTTGCGATGTCCGTTGCCGTGGGCGTCCACCACTGCGGCTGGGGCGGAGAGGACGCTGTCTTCTCCCTAACGTGGCCCGCTTCCGCTTTTGCGAGCATGACTGCCTCGCAAAAGCAGCATGGTCGCGACCAATGCCGCCTATCGCCGCCGTGAGGATACGTCGGTGCTCTGTCCAAGCAGGCAGTTTTGCACCGTATGCTCTACTGTGTCCTTCGGGCGATCCTCGCAGTGGTGACACCCAGGCGTTTCCTCCTTCCTCATCAGACACAGGTTCCTCCCGAAACTTCCGATTCCGGTGCGGACCTGCGTCATGCGGTAGGTCAGGACGCCGTGACGCCTACCCAGCCACTCCCCCAACAGGGGTGTCACTGCCACGATTGCGACGTGCCCGGATGTCGGTTCCGACAGTCGTCCCTCCATACTGCCCTGAGATCGCGCCGGAGCTCTTCCCGCCGCGCCTCGACTTCTCGAGGTAGCGGGGATACACCCCGGCGCTACGCCTCCACGCGCCATTCTAGACGCGCTGGAGGGCAGTCGCCTCCAGATCCCAGGGCAGCAATCCGGCAGATCCGAAGATTGCCCGATTCGCCGGCGATCGTGCGGTATCCCCGAATCATCCGGACAGCCATGACCCTCTGGCATACTCATCAAAGCTTACAGTTAAAATATAGCCACCAGCAATTTTTTTAATGTTAATTTGGTTTGCTCTTTTTTTAGTTTATCTTGCCAATTCAATTTGTCTCCTCAAAATTATAATAAATCTTTAATTATACATAAAACATTGTTCTATTTCTTCTCCTAAATTAATTAATTAAAGTAGTTAAATAAAGGTCACGCCGCGCCGCCGACGCCGCCGCCGTCGACTCCAAAAAGTCGGCGCGCCGCCGCCGACTGATTGACCATCGGCGCTCATATCTAGGCAGGAGTGAGCCTATATATTACCCACATTTTAGCCGTTATGTTTGGCTACTAACAAAATTTATGTGGAAAATGGCAGCGCTACCCCAAAAGCTATTAAATGTTCATATAATAATAGATAAGAAATACACTATAATTATTTAAATGAATTATAGTGAAAGTTTAACTTCTGGAGTGGAGGACATATTATTGAAATTATACTAATGAAGACAGCTAAAGAAATATTTCACATCAAAACTAGTTACACTGTGAATAAACGAAGTTTCAAAATATATGTCGTTATGTACAGATTTTACTACCAATATTTTACAAAGAAACTACATTATCACTGGATCAGAAAATAGATTAGTTTACATAATAATTAGTACAATTTTGAGCAAAGTTTAGGAAGATACAGCAAAGCTGCAACATTTCAAAAAATAATATCTCTCTATAACTCTGGTGTAACTATGATTTGTTTTTTAGAGAAAATTTAACACTTGGTCTTCTAATAAAACTGTCTTGACTAGAAACTTATACTTTATTTATAAATGTTTCAGACGGCATCACTAGATTCCCGGAAGCAGCTGGTATGTGTAAGGTGCTCACAGCCTGCTAAAGTAACAGAAGAGCCAACTGGAGAAGAATGGGCAGAGTGCACAAACATTACCTGCCTGTATCAATTCTGCAGGTCTTGCAACTGCAGTAGGCATCCAGGTAAGAGTTGTAATCAATATGACCTGAATGCTCCGAGTCCCTCTAAAAGAAAGAAGTGTGATTATGCTGTTGGCACAAGAAAAAGCAGAAAGAACTTGCGAAGACTCTTGTGATCTGTTATCAAGATCATAATAATTTTATACCAGTGTTTTTTTACTATATTATTATATTAATTTGTCAATAACATTCCACTACCTGAAAATGATTGTGTGTGCATTTAAATAATAATTATTTTTAATGATATTTGAGATTAAGGGTCTGACTGATCCATGTCTGATTTTGTGCCATTTTTTATCAATTTTTATGAATTTATAGTTCACCGCAAAGTCAGTAGAAAATGTGTTTGGCAGTTTTACATTAGGTTCCATTTATTATTTTAGGATCTAATTAGGATCTCTACGGGTTTTCTTATTATAAAATCCACAATTGATTTGTGGTTTCAAGATGTTATTCATTGCTAGGTGTGTAAATCCAATTAAACAGGCAGTCCATGGTTTTAAATTAAGTTTTAAACAAATGAATTTGCGTTACATAAGGGGTAAATTCATGTACTTTTTGTGTTAGTCATCCTTTTACGGCTCTCTCCATTCTTACCGCGACAGATACGCTATGACGATGTAGATACTGTTGCATCAAATCGGCAACATCCGGCTGGACCGCTTCTGCCAATATCCTATTATACTTTGACTTAATGTGTAATATAAATGTATATTACATTTATACACCCTCGTTATACATTATTCATAAATATTATGATGTGTATGAAGCACAAGAGTATGAAAGGATCGTAGTATGTGGCATTCCATACTTCTTGCATTCCTAATGAGAGAATCGAAAGTGAAGTTCAGAAACCGCAAGAAAATTCTCAGAGCACACTGCACACCCCAAACTTTGGGCATAGTTCAAAGTCAAAGTCAAATCATTTATTTTAAATAGGCCATCAGTGAGGCACTTTTAAACGTCTAATATTAAAATTAAGGAAAGGGATGGGATGGGATTGATTTTACACACACATACACAGTTGATGCCAATTTGCTCAACCCTAATGCATAAACATTACCCACAAAGTGTGGGTATATTAAAGGTATACCTTCGCACTTTATGTATGTTTATTATGATCATTATCAACCTAACAAATTTTAATTAATTTTAAAGAAAACAACAATTTTGCCAAAAAATTATGTTTCAATTTTCCTTATTGATTTGAATAATGTTTTTGGTATATTACATTATGTAGTTATGTAATTTTTTAAAATTGTAAATTATTTCAGTATGCAAATTCTTTCCGAATCAAAAGCTTTAAAACTAAGACTGCCTGTATTAGTATATCTACAGATCTTACCCCTACAATCAATGAATAAAATCAACTAACATTCGAATATTAATTACTCAAAAGTAAGACTGTTTTAAACCGGCTTCTTAAAAAAGAAGTATTTGTGCATCACTACTATTAATTAGTTTTTTTTTTAAGTATTTCTTATCTGTAAATGCCTCTAGGATACCTCTTGGTTCTCAATCGCCCAAGTGTAGTAATAATAATTATGTATATCTCACAGGATAATTGAAAAGCACTTGTTTTGAAAAACTCCATCTGCTTAGGACGATTAGAAACTTGATTACTGTTTGGGATCAGAGTTAACTAATGTTTGGATCATGCTAGTTTACATTTATTAGAATACTTCGACCAGACCAGCCTTTTGGGTTCGACAGGGTTCCTAAATCCATGATAATGTTACTGCTGAGCCGCGATATTTTTGGCTGTCGGCAGCCAGCATGTGCTGTAATGCCCGGCGGTTCATTGGGCGGCCAAATACATCACTTTTCCTGATCAGGAAACCTGATCACGAAAAATTCCGTACAACTACCACACCCATTCGTTTTTATTCCCGTTTGGAATATCTGTATTGATGGGCTTACATTCGGAAAGTCGGGACGGAAAAAAATCGTACAGGAAGTTATCGAATGTGTGTGGCATGCAGTTACTTTTTACTTTGAATTCCCTACGTTCAGAGACTTCTTTTCAGGAAATCGAATCAGGAAAACTGATGTATGTGGTCGGCCTTATAATGGGACAGTATACATGTAAGGAAAATGCCCCCAGCATTGTGTCTAGTATCTTATACTCTGCTTATGAAAATAAATAGGAGTCAAAGAAAAAGTCATTTTAATAAACCTTATCCTGACAATTACAAAACACCACAATAGCCGAACTTGCTAAATCTGTCCAACCGTTCTCGAGTTTTGTGCTTGGCAACCAAAACATTTTAGTCTTCAATTGTAAAGAGAAGGAGGTCTTTTTGTAAACTTGTGTTTAATCAATCGATTAAGGTGATTGCTTCGATGTAGCCCGCGAAATTCAAATTTTTTTACGTTTTTTGCAATTTGCAGGCCAGTGACATGTTGTAACTTTATAAATATTTGTGTTGCGCAAATAACAAGTATAATTTTAAATATAAAAATTGTCAAAAAATTCGCTCCATCAGCTCTCACATAGAAAAGGTGCACCGTAGTTAGATTTCGGAGATTTTAACATGATGCACCTTTTCTGTGTGAGAGCTGATGGAGCGAGTTTTTTGATATTTTTTATATTTAAAATTATACTTGTTATTTGCGCAACACAAATATTTATAAAGTTACAACATGTCACTGGCCTGCAAATTGCAAAAAACGTAAAAAAATTTGAATTTCGCGGGCTGGTTGGAGCATCCCCCTTAATCGATAGATCATAACATCTTGATTCTGGATGATCAGAAAATGACTTGGATAAAACTAACCAATGATGAACGCATCCATCAGTTCCTAATTTTCATATCAGCCGATCAGCATTTTTAACTATGGCCATATTAGGTTTGGGTTCGTTGGTAATTAAACAAATAGCTAGAATTTCCTCAATACAATTTATTTTTCTAATTATCCTGTGAAATAAGTAATGTTTTGTTTAGCTAGAACATTGTGAGGTCGTCCGGACATAATGTAAAAAGTTGAATGGATGATTTTGCTGTAGTTTTGGAATAGACTAGCTTTATCTTTTTACCCGACTGCGCCAGGAGGGTTATTGGATGGCTAAACTCAAAGACAGTTTCGAAGCAGTGTCGGATTAACACATAACTAAGGAAAAATAAGGCAGTCCCGCATATTGAATACTAGGGCCCTCTGTAAGCGCGGATATCCTAATAAGTGCCGGTAAATATCATAAATTGAGTATTAAATTGTTTTTTTTTTTTTAACAAGTCAGACAAAACGGCCCCGTTTGCGCTAAAAAAAAGGACGGGCAATAGAATTTGCTATGGGTCCCGCTCATGATTAATCTGGCACTGTTCAAAAGTGCCCTTATTAAAATTAATATCTCCATTGAGACAATTTTTGAGATTTGATTGGCGATCACGGCTGTTACTTAGCCACGAGCCGCAACGCACACCATGGCTTTTAACTCAAAACCACGTTAGTCCAAATCATTGTCACCTGTATTTAAATTAATTAAATTACTTCATATTTACCAACAGTGGAACACAGTGGGAAACAGTGGGACGCTGTTGGTAAATAATATCTAATTATAAGGTAAATAATAATTTAGATGTTAGATGCGTGACAAGTTGAAGAATACACCTATAAATATAATTTAATTCGCCATATTGATTTCAAACATCAGTAAATCAAAATAGCATTCTTTGGGGTTCCAGTGATTTGGGCTTTCAGCAGGGTTTTTAGCATTTCAATACTACTGTCTCGTAGCTCTTGCTCGGACTATTCCTTAAAAGACATGTATCTGTGTTTCCTAGTCTTTTTAATATTATGTCGCATATCTTAAATTTCGATGGTATGTTAAACCCCACCAGTCTACTCATAGGCTAAGGATTTTACTATTTACTTACCGCCTTACCAGTGCCTTATGCTGTGAAGTGAAAGACCTGTTTACCGTAATAAAAAGCCGCTGTCTTGAAAAGCGTACACATCTCTACCTACTAGCTACGTTCTCTCGGGTTGCTAGCAATGGCCAAAAGTGACCAGCCACAAGTTTCGGTCTCTATTGACTACATTTTCGTAGAGAGTAAAAAGGGCAGGTCCGTCATTTATATGGGGCACTATGGGTCCCGCAATCTGGAGGTTTCGAGTTTCTGTAAACTTTAGGGGCTACAAAACCTACCCTATCCCAGAGAGGTTCTAAGATTTTTGAGGTTACTGATCTCGTTTTATTAAGCCACAGTCCCATAATTCTCTCGAGTTGTCGTGTGAATGGTGACGGACAGGCCACAGGTTCAATTAGGTACTAACAACTGCGTCACTTTTGGCTGTGGCGTGTGGCCCGTATTGTTCTTGTTGTGGCGCTTGATTTCGACTAGTGGTGTAGTGATGTTATTCGAATAATTTAAATAACACGGACAAACTTTACATTTTTAAGATAAGTTAGAAGAGCGTGTAGCGTATTATTATGTTTTGTAAATATGTGTGAAACTTCAAGTCTGCTTTTCGTAATGTTTGTTTGAGAATAGAACCAGTGTTTTAAGTTTAGTGTAGCTATTTATACCTAAACACCTACTAAGGGTTTGAGGTATAAGGGACCAAGTGTACCTACACAATTTAATTTTATCTACAATTCGTAATACTCAAGATTTTAATTTTTAAATTATGACGATCTGTGTGTCAGTTGATACTGATTTTGTCGAATAATAATTTTTTGATTGAAAATTTCATGACAATTATTTTAGTATTCATTTTGTCTTGTAAATAGTGTTATTTAAATTTATGTCTTTGTATGGTAATAAAAACAGTTTTGAAAACAACAACTTTTTATTTTTTAACTATGAGCGACCTTCACATTGTTTTTGCCACTTGAAAAATTACTGAAACGAGAAACTACGATAAAAAATGGTAACAATTATAATTCAATACCTGTGAGTTTAGAAGCAAAATCACAGTGTATTAGTGATCACGTAGTACCTGCAAAATGATATCGCCGTGTAATGTAAATGCAAAACAACATAATTGTAGAAAACTATTTAATTATACAATTAAAATTAATATTTACAAATACGTTTAGTACTACAAATAAGATAAAGAAGTGGTCATTATTGAAAACCACCGAAGAAATGCTGATCGCTTTAAATATTCTTGACCTATGGTTTTATTAAAACTGATTAAGGCACTTTGTTTAATTGATATATTGTAATAAATATCTGTCTAATTCTATGATGGGAGGCGATGGACGATGAATGTAGAAATGTTGACTTCGCCATGACTAAGCCCGGTGGTACGCTAATTTTTGCACATTCTTTAAAATTTGTTTTTTCAGCCGAGGCCCATCACGAACTTTGGTATTTGAGACGCCACTTGAGGTATTTGCATTATCATGTTCACTCTGTAATAAAAAAAAGAAACAATCTTGAAATAAATGTTAAATACATTTTTAAGTCACTAATATTAAAATAATACAGAATTTTCTATAGGACATTATATTTACACTGCTCCAGACTATATTAACAAAAGTTTTCCAGTAGTATTAGGTGTTATTCATACCATTATATCTATACCATCCATCACCATTAAGTACTTACTCTTCCAATGCGATAAAAGGAGCGTTGCATCCAGTATGTACAGACTAGTAAAGTCTTAGGCAACTGCCCAAGGAGCTAGAACTAGAAACTAGAATAATAGTAGTGAAAGTTCTGCCTACCAGGCGAGAGACGCTGATAAATTGATACCTCTTGGCGTTGGCGGAAACTAGTAGACGAAGTTTTTTGCTGACAGTGTATAGCCGACGATTAATTTTTATTTATAGAATACTAGCAAACCTGGTGAACTCCGTTTCGCCACCAGATGGCTTCGTTTTCTTTGCTATATACCTCACGGAGTCCGAGACCTTTCCAACGAATGCAAAACCGTGGAAATCGGTTCGTGCGTTCTGGAGTTATAGCGTCAGGAAGGAAAACCCGACTTATTTTTATATAGTAGATATGCTTGAATGTATCAGTATCGCTTTTTCTAACAAGATCTTGTCTTGATCTATAATTATTTTCTTGAGCGAGAATATTGTCTATAGTTGTGAGCTTCCTCGTTGTCGGATGCGAGACAATCGTGGGCATAAGGTCCGTATGTGAAACTAATTTTATGTACGGAGTTATTATTAATACAGAGTGTGACGGAAAAGTTTTTCTTCAACTGATGCGCAGGATATTTTTTTTTGTGAATGTTACACAATTTGGCGTTGCTGTACTCGCACAACTTTACTCTCTTTGATCAATGATATTATAAATAAAAAGAGGTAGATATCACACTAGCACGCACAAAATGTTGAGGACAAACTAAGACAAATTGTTGCTCTTTGCTATCCCTATCTCTTTCTATCTTCATACGTTCCGCATTATCTATCGCTGTCGTAGTTTTAAATTACTATAATAACAACGCAACAATTCTGAACGCCATTCAGTATGAACATGGCGTATCTTTCTTTTAAATATCATTGTCTTTGATGGTAGTGTTACGTCGGTCGGATTGCGAGACCAATCTATAAGGTTCTCGAAGGTTCCACAAGGTTCTCGACTATTCTAGTGAAGATTGGTCTGGAAGATTCTAGAAAGTTCTACCCTGTTCTAGATGTTTCGAGATGGTTCTGGAATGTTCCAGAAGGTATGGGACTATGTCGAAGTCCATGGATGTTTCCAGAACATTCGAGTACCTTCTAGAAACATCTAGTGGATCCGGCCGGGGTATAAAAAGGGCGTCGAACGTCGACCTGAGTCAGTCTGGTTTTGACTACGATCGAGGCAACTCGAAGCGAACTACAAGCGATATCTAAGTGAGTTCTACGTGTGATTAAGAGTGTGTATAAGTGTTAAAGTGTTGAGTAGTGTTTTGTGATTGTTTTAATTTGTGATTTGTCTGTGAATAAAGTTGTATTTGGTTATAATTGGTGTTAATTAATTTATCCCAATACCCAGCTCGTAACATTTGGTGTCAGAAGTGAGGGATAAAATGCCGATTTTACCAAAGGACGACACAGACGGTATCCGTACCAGGAGTCAGCGCCAGCAAGACATGGACCAGAGGCGGTTTGGAGGTTCCCCGATACAGACGCCGGGTGGTGCTCAGCCTACGACAGAATCAGCCGCAGGTCCATCTGCAGTCTCTTCAGCACCTGCGGTCCCAGACCTGTCTGCTCTTATGGTGCTGCTGCAGGAGCAGGCCCGCCGCCAGGAGGAGCAGGCAGGCCGCCAGGAGGAGCAGGCACGTCGCCAAGAAGAACAGGCCCGCCTCCTGCAAGAGCAGCTACAGAAGGACAAGGAAGAGCAGGTCCGCCTGCTGCAAGAGCAGCTAAAGAAGGACAAGGAGGAGCAGGCCCGCCGTCAAGAGGAGCAGGCCCGCCGTCAAGAGGAGCAGGCCCGCCGTCAAGAGGAGCAGGCCCGCCGGCAAGAGGAACAAGCCCGCCTGTTGCAAAAGCAGCTTCAGGAAGATAAAGAGGAGCAGGCCCGCCGCCAAGAGGAGCAGATGGACCTGATCAAGGACCTGCACTCGACATTTGCTAAGGAGCTCAAGATGATGAAGGAACAAGTTCACCAGCTAGAGAGTCGTATCTCTGAAGCTGAAGTCCAGATTGCTGAGATGAAGAAGGCTCTGGGTGAACTTAGGACTGGAGACGGGGTTGTGTGTCCAGTGATTGCTGCACCTTCGGGACGAGGATTTAAGGTGCCGCCATTCGACGGATCAGCACCATGGTCGGCTTATAGGATACAGTTTGAGGCCGTTATGAAGGCGAATGTGTGGACCAAGGAGCAAGCTACGACCGCGCTCATCTTAGGTCTGCGAGACCAGGCCCTGACCGTACTTGAAGCCCTTGGCAAGGATGTGACATACGAGCAGCTGCTGGAAGCTTTAGAGTCCAGGTACGGCGACGCGCACCTGGAGTATGTATATCGCGCTAAGCTGAAGGATCGTGTTCAGCGTAGTGGCGAAAGCCTGCAACAGTGGGCCCTAGAAATTGAGAAGATGGTCCGGGAAGCATATCGGTCCGTCCCGGCTCTCATCGATTGCAATCTGGTACAGGCTTTCATCGACGGGATAAGTGACTTCGAAGTTAGAGCAGCTGTAAGACTGGGGCATCACGAGACTTTGAAGGGCGCCTTGGCCCATGCCTTGGAAGTGGAGGCAGTGAGGCAAGACCATCAAACTCACCGTAGCAGGGAGGTTGTGCCTTCTTCTGAACGCGACCGTTCGCGAGGGTACAGCCCTAGGTGCTATACTTGCGGAGAAAAGGGTCATCTTCGGTCAAGCTGCCCAAAGCGAAGGGCAGCTGATATGACTGCTCAGCATCGCAATTGGAGATCCCATGGTGAGACTGATACACTGTCTAGAAGACCTTGTCCTGAAGACAGTAAGCAAAGCATCAAGCAAGAGCCTAGTGAAGTAGTGCTCGTGAAGACGCTAAAAGGAGGCACGGAACTCGGTAATGAACGGAAGGAAACCCTACGGCCTGCGCAGGAAAATGACCTGGTCAACTGTGCGAAAAGACCCCAGACAAACGGTAGTGGTTTTGACGTAGCGTCACTTGTTGTGCATAAACCAGTGCGCCGTACACGGAAGTCCCGTAAATCGGAAGTTAAACGGGATGGACTATGCCGAGTTGCGACCAGGAGCAGTGATGTTCCTTACCGCATACAGAGTGGTCAAGGTGGTGCGCCTAAGTTTGACCACGTTAAATGGTTGGCGCGATACAACGACGACTACGACGGACTGTGCATGCTCGGGAGTGATCGGGATTAACGATGCTCGGGACGAGCATGTCTAAGGAGGGGGCAGTGTTACGTCGGTCGGATTGCGAGACCAATCTATAAGGTTCTCGAAGGTTCCACAAGGTTCTCGACTATTCTAGTGAAGATTGGTCTGGAAGATTCTAGAAAGTTCTACCCTGTTCTAGATGTTTCGAGATGGTTCTGGAATGTTCCAGAAGGTATGGGACTATGTCGAAGTCCATGGATGTTTCCAGAACATTCGAGTACCTTCTAGAAACATCTAGTGGATCCGGCCGGGGTATAAAAAGGGCGTCGAACGTCGACCTGAGTCAGTCTGGTTTTGACTACGATCGAGGCAACTCGAAGCGAACTACAAGCGATATCTAAGTGAGTTCTACGTGTGATTAAGAGTGTGTATAAGTGTTAAAGTGTTGAGTAGTGTTTTGTGATTGTTTTAATTTGTGATTTGTCTGTGAATAAAGTTGTATTTGGTTATAATTGGTGTTAATTAATTTATCCCAATACCCAGCTCGTAACAGTAGCTACTGTTGAACGGTATCCATTTGTTGTATTGCGCTTATGTATTCTAATACACACTATTTAGAAAAAAACAAATCAGGCGAGCAATATTTACAGAATACTGACCTTAGTAATGCTGTGCAGGATAGATAAGGGTAATTCCACCACCATTTATACTTGCTGTACAGAAGGAGCGTCTCTGCATAGGTATAAGAAATATATTTACAAAATCATTCATACAAGTTCCAACAAAAAAGGGCCCTTTAACAATTTACAGGGGATTTCTAAGATATAAAGTCAAGAGTCTTCTAGGCATAGCGTGCTTCATCGTTAACCACTTCTTCGCCTACCATCAGGCGAGTTAAGGTCATGGCACACTATACCGGCGCGGCAACGGCACGGCTACAACCCAGCAGTTACCCTGTCATTCAAATAAGAGCCTTAGATCATGTGTCATATAATATATTTCATAATGTCAATATGAAAAGGCCAACGGCGGGAAGTCAGCGCGCTTACCGCTAACATACAACTCGCCTCGCAGCCCGTGCGCTGCAAGCGAGCAGACGGCGTGCTTACGGCGCGGCGGCCGACTTCGAGTTGCTAGCGAAACGAATGCCTTATAACAATAAATGTTCACGGTGACAGCAAGCTGCACCTCGCAGACGGTGCGCGAACTGCGTGCTTACACCTCCTGTACAACGCGCAGTTAACACGCCAACGGCTAGCCGTAGCCCAAATTCAAAGTGACGCCGTGCTGCAGCTGTGCAGTTGCGGTGCTGGTATAATGTGCTATGACCTTAAGTGGTCAAACGCGAGCATATCGCTAAATAAAAAAAAATATAGGTCCTGTCTGTCTGCCTGCTTGAGCTGCTGCTGCTCTTGTATAAACAGCTTTGTATTGGCAGTAGTACTGTAGTAAATTCTTGCGAACACCTCGACTATCTCTCAAATTATGAAAGAGTCGAAAAAGTGCTGAACTACAAAGGGGCTTACAGTTATAGGCCCGGACTCCACCAAAGCGGAGACGAGAGGAGATGTGTTTGAACAACCAATCAGATGCCCACCGAAGCTAAGTGGAGAGGACATGTGGACATCTGATTGGTTATTCAAATTCAAACACATCTCTCCTCTCCGCTTTGGTGGAATCCGGGCCATAGTATAGTATTCAACGCCGTGAGTTCGAACCTCAACTCGGTTTAAACTCTCATCTCTAAGAATTAAACTAAGATTCGTTTGAGGGTTTAAAGAGAAGACTAGAAGTCAAAAATGGAACTCATGGGGAGAGACTTAGGCCTGCCCGGTATCTACCAAAGCGGAGAAGAGAGGAGATGTGGACATCTGATTGGTTATTCAAACACATCTCCTCTCCTCGTGGATACCGGGCCTTATGCTCTAAGTAACAGTAAGAGATAAAAATCAAAGTAAGGGTCAATAAACAGTAAGCCACTTAAAAATAATGAGCAAAAGCAAAAATTGGCATGCGGAGGATTGGAATGCGGCAACTTATCGTTCTCAAATACCGTTAATGTTCTACTTTAAGGCAGTTGGGTAAATGGCCGACATCGGTGACCCAGCTTATATTGTATATAGTTTTTCACGCTTACTTCCCGATATTTGAATATTTTAGCAATATAATTTTATTATGAGTCATGATTGGCCATAATAATCACATGACAAGTAGGTAAGTAAGGAAGTTCAAGGATCTCAACTTTACTTGTTTGTTTCATAGTTTGTAGGTATATTGGCAACATTTTCAAGCACTTAAGTATTTAATTAGCAAGTAGGTAGCTAGTAAGTTGCAGTTGTTATACAAATTAGTAATGACATACAAACATAATTTAGTGTGGTAGATTAGTATGTCTGGTTGTTTTTATAACATTTATTAACCTGGACAAAAATTAGCCGGACACGAAATACCTACGTACGATGGAATTTCATGAGATCTGAAAGCATAGGAAAGTACTTCCCGTAGAGCACGGAGCCGCCTCATTAGTCACTGTTAAAGGCGTAATACTGTATAATATAAATTTTAATAAGGTTGAGAAATTGATAGCTTTCAATGGCGAACACGACTTATTAGCACAAAGTACTTTCGATACGAATTTAATTGCTCTATAGACGGTGCCTTTGCAGTGATTCCGTGCTCTGTGGTGAACGCACTTTCATTCATTGAGTTTTATGTTCAGATCCAATGAAGTAGAATTCTCGTCTGGCTTGTTTTTATCCCGAATTTAAAAGGTGTTACTTTAATAATGTAAGGCGCAAGTACAAAGCAGTGGTTAAGTTGCACAATAAAACTCACGAGACAGACAGGCCATTATAGAGCCATGCACGCCACGTCTGCGGTGTGGGCTGCGCGCCGTCGATACGCGCTTCAATATGTCCGCAAAGCGCGCGTCTATCGTGCGAGCGCCCCGAACGCGCGTCGCAAACGAGGCGTTTGCGGCACTCCCCGTCACATGTGCCACGACGGGGACTGTTTTTCCAGTAGTGTCTGAAACAGGATGGTGAGTTTCGATATAGTTTCTTTTAATGTATATTTTTTCTTCCTTTTAATTATTTATCTTGGATACCACTGACATCATTGAAGGAAAACATCGTAGGCAGAAGTCCACTGTTTCTACTGGACACAGGCCTTCCCTTTAGACTTCCACGTTGAACAACTGTTCATCACTTGCATCAATCGGTTGCCCACGACTCTCACGATGCCGTCAGCCCACCTAGAGACCACCTACATCTGATAGACCTGCCTAAGCTGCGTCATGCGATCCGTGGTCCCCACTAAAGAACTTTTCCTATCAATTATCAATTCTACGAGCGATATGGCTTGCCTATTGCCACTATTTGCAATAAAAGCTATATCGGACGTGACTGGTTCTTCGGCAAAAATCGTTCCGGAACCGTTCCCGCAAAGAATTCCGGTAGTAACTGAATGGATCTGTCCACTCTCAAGGGCTAGGTGAGTATAAAAAGTTGAATACTTACTTGTAATATAAGTTAAAAACGTCTTCTTTGGTAGTCATATCATCGATGAACTTGTCCCAGTCTTGAGGCCGCAGTGCTGGCATCATGTACGCAGACCGGGCCGAGTACAGCTTGTACCAGATCGGGTACCCGAACAGATTCGCCTCTTTCAAGTTCATGATCCACGTCTCATGGTCGACCACTTGCTGAAAGCAATGTTCAGGTAAGATATTATTATTATTCATCAGAGTCTGATGATGATCAGACAGAGGTGCGAGCATTCATGTGCGCAGTGTAAACTTGAAGAAGTAAATACTATGATTTAAGGTTTAAAATTTTCGTTTCGTATTAAATATTTTCATATATTTATATGTTGAATACGCGCGCTCATGCTCGGACCTCGGTTTTGGTATGGCTAAATGGTCAAATGAATTTGCTTGTTTATGTATTAAAATCAAGCAATGATTACCCGAGTAGTGGCTTCATGGTCACCGTCTACATAATATATACGATAACCTAAATTCAAATCATAGTACGGTGTCACTGAGGGTCCAACGTATGCAATACTTGTGGCTCTACCTGCAAACAAAACACAAATTTTACCCAACATGTTCATAATTTCAGCATTGCATTTATATATTACAATCACTTTGACAAATTCCACCTACCAAGGTCGTTCGGATCATAAAAAACTTCAAATTCATCAAAATGTGTGTGTCCGAAAAATTGTGCCGTAATCGTTGATTCATATCGGTTAACTATGGCGTAGTAATTGCGACTCCATACTTTCAAACAGTCTGAATGGCCCGGCGGTATGTGGCCAATGATATGAACCTTTTCGCCACTGAACTCTGCTGATTGCAGTTCGTATATCAACCATTGGAGTTCCGTTGCTGGGTCTGTGCTGTTCATTAACAGCCACCTGGAAATGTCAGATGACACATTTAAGAATACGCATGATTTTAGAATTCCAACGCATGACTAAGCTTGAAGACAGTTCCAACTGGTACCCAAACAGAAACTTGTTTTAAAAATTCATACAACATGATGTGTCGGAAACGTGACCTAAACAACTTTCGCCATAGGATCGATATTGTATCGAGTATTTTTTTATGGGACTGCTGAATTCTTTTCAGCAATTACGTCGACGCCGACGATCCCGTAGAGAACACATTGTACGCAACACGCCAGCACATCAACCTACCTAAATCTGTCTTTCTTTAATAAATTTTCAACCCTATCACAAATTGTGGAAGGTTCGATTGGAAAAATTTGACAGATTGGGTAGGCTGTTGACCTGCTGGTTTCTGTACAAACAAGATAATGTTCCTCACCAGTTTTTATTATTGCAGTAGTTCATATTGAGCGAAATGATACGGAAGCCCGGCCTCACGAGGACCGAGTAGAAGGCGCCGCGACGGACTGTGTGCGACACCCCAGCAGGGAGCCAGCGACGCCATTGTGCATCCAGCTCATCATACAGCCACGCGATGTTCAGCTCTGAAGATGCAATGTACGGCGGCGGGAAACTGGAAGTAAGGAATAAGGAAATAGTAAGTACTCAGACTCATAATAGGTTATTGCTAGATGAAAGTCCGGAAATGAGGGATTTCCTAAGCGGCCGTTTATATGGCGCTGTCGTGCATGTAATTTTTCAGTAAACAGCATGATCACACGTTAATAATCCGATTAGATGTTCATAGGTTTTTAAATCAAATGAAATGCGGAACTGCCATTTGATTGCATAATGTACGATTCGAATTGAGAACACCCCTTTTTGTCCTTTAACAAGGTTTAGATGAGAGCAGAGTCTAAGTTGAGGAAACGTTATTACGTTAGCATCAAGTTCCCGTTGTTTTGGTTTTTCTGGTGACAGTTATAAGGTACTATACGTAGAAAGAATCTTTACTATGTAGTGAGTAAAATTCAGTCGAACAGTAATGATCAATCACACTAGTTCATCATAAGTGCATGAGCAACCGTTGATATATCCTATAAAAATTTGAGCTAATTTGCCGTTTCTCGGAACAAAATATTTTGTCAAAATTTCTTGTTATTTGATCAGCTCAACATTTCCTTTATGCCTGTTGCGATAAAGTTCACTTTGTATTGTTCATTTCTGGCGCTGTTACACTATACAACAAATGCAAATTGTCGTTTATTCCCTACGGCAGGTATTTCCGTCAAGCCGTAATCTATGAGTAATAGCTATCTGTGGTAACACATCCGCATCCACAAGTCAATCGAATATTGCACAGATCCAACGTTGACTACGTTCCAAGAATAAATGATCTTGAAAGGGATTGTCGCTGTAATTAAAATGACCCCGACAGATGTTGATCATTGCGACATACGTAGTAACTCAGTAATTTATCGCAGATCAAGATGTGTGGCACTGTGACTTGATGGAAAGTTTATTTTAGAGACTACTAGCAAACCCGGTGAACTCCGTTTCGACCACCAGATGGCTTTGTTTTCTTTGCTATAAACCTCACAGAGCCCGAGACCTTTCCAACGAATGCAAAACCGTGGAAATCGGTTCGTGCGTTCTGGAGTTATAGCGTCAGGAAGGAAAACCCGACTTATTTTTATATAGTAGAAGATTTACCCTTGTGACCCATCTTGTATACGTAAATATTTAGCAAAAAAAAAGTAAGACGATAAGGCTATTATGACATGTCATGTAAGGATTTTTATAAATGCTGTTATAATGTTAAAGTTCGATAAAATACAATTTCGGTACCGATATTGCCTTTGAACAGGACCAGCTGTATAGATTCACCGCCAGAACTGGAAGGAGCAAAGGGAACTTTTTGCCCTATATTATTCTCTAAGTTGTCGTCGAAGTCGAAAGAAAAACAGAAGGTATAGTTACGTTACGATGCTTAGGCTGCGCTAATTCAGGCCCTGTATTAGCGCAGCCTGTCAGGGGTACATACACCCTTAGGGAATAGAAATCCAGGATTGGGACAGAGAAGGCTAGGAAAAAAAAATTGTTTGTAGATGCACAGTTTCTTCATACCTATTGACTGGAGATGACTCATGGTTCCCTAGGGCTGGGAATATCGGCACACCGGGGAACATGTCCGACATCTGAGCCACGGTCTCTTGCAGCACCTTCAAATTCTCCTCTTTGGTTTGATTCCATACGTCGTGCGGTGGTAGATCTCCCGTCCATAGAATGTAATCTATGTCCTGGAATAGAGTAACAAGACATTTTGACTAACTAGGCATCAAACATTAAATTAGAATATTCTTTAACATAAAGAAGCATTTATGGTGGATATTTAACTGCTATATTTTTTTACGGATTATCTTTAGCGCGATCGCATGCTATAAGAAGACTCTGCCAGAAATATTTTGATGCTTGCCGGATGCAGTCCGCATTCTATTAGAAAGATCAATATACTAATGATTGTATTTTACAATGCACATTGCACCGAGTGCCCTCCGATGAGCATCAGAAAGGGAGATCCATTAGATTTTTTTGTAGTGTGCGATATCTAAAACACAATGTAGCGAGGGTGGAGGCGACCATCAGAATTTTTCTATCTTGCTTCCTATATCTTGAGGAACTGATAGGTATCCAGTTTGCAACGTTGGTAACTTTACAAAACCTGTTCATTTTTTTTTGGTAATAGTTTAGTATGTAAATAAATAAAGCGCATTATTGGATAAGCATAAAATTGCTTTGGCGATGTCGACAACTTTCAGAATCAACCTTCTTAAAAAGTTGTTATCCAATCAGGAATTTGCGTCGCAAGGCCTCTTCGCCTATTAGCGCCTACTAGCGTAGTATATTCGAAATTTTGAAAGGGTTCACGTCTTTCTGCAAATAATGAAGAACCATATACGTACAGTGTGTGTGTCTGCTATGTGCTTCAACATATGGTCTATGGTCCGTTTAGGTGTGTCACACTTGCGGTAATCGCCCCAGCGTCCGGCTCCTCCGCCAGGGGTTAGTGCTGGACCACTTGACGCTCGACAGCATAGAGGTTCGTTACATTCAGCATTAGCACCTGGAATTTGATACAGGAAACTAAAGAAGGTGTATATTGGCGAGGGGGTTACTGATGTAGGACAGGACACCACAGTAAATATGTGTAGGTCTATAGGAGCTATAAATATAGGGCTTCCTGAAGATGTATGTGCTGATTTTTTGAATTTTTGACAAGGATTTCAGTTTTGTGTGTAAGGATTTAAAAATGCTTACCTTCAGCGTAGTATGGGTCGAAATGAGTATCAGAAATCTGCAGAACTTTAAACGTTGGAGCTTTATCGACAGGAGCGTCAAGTTCCCGTAGAGCGGGCTTCGGAACGGGTGGGAACGCCACTTCCCACTCGTGGTAAGGGTTATAGACGTCGCCACACGCGTCTCCTATCACAAAACTGCAGATCTCATCAGGACCTATAGTGATACGTTTCAATACGTAAACTACTTCACTCTGAAATATGAAAAGCGTAACGATAAATAGCGATATCACAGAAATTCAGGTCGTATTGTTGGTTTCGATGCACGATTTCTTACCCCGAACAACCTCGTGATGCCTTCGCACACGCGAGCTGATTGAATTTTTAGCGAAACACAGAATTGATAAATCATCTTATTGATCTCGTCTTTGCTTTTACCCAGTCTTATGTAATGTTGTAGTAGCCCAGCGCCGGCTTTGCATGCTGTGCACGATACCTTGGACATTACCGAGTGCTCTACTTCATAATATACTTGTTTCAAATTGAGGAGTTTGAGAGCCTTCTCCACAAATACTGGCAGGTTACTGCTTTTGTCACTATCCCACAGGAGACGAGAATAATTCCGTTTCAAAGCTATCATGTGTGCTATTAGTTCAGTCTCATTAGCAGATGGTGGTAGGGTATGATTAAAATGAGAAGGAAAGAAGGATGGTTCCTCGTTCCGTGGTGTTAGCTTCCAATTCCAATCGTCGTTAGGTGGCATCCATTTTATCACCGGTTTCATGCTTCTTCCTGATTGTTGCAGAAATATAGGATTACCTGATAAAAAAAGCGTTTGGTTAAAACTGAATTTGCATTGTTAAATCGATTGGGTTCAGTACATTCTGTCATTCTTACCGGAAGTCATCATGACACTTAGAAAGAAAGTGGCGATCCATTGCACGAGCCATCGTATCCTTATAATCATAACTAAGAGTTGAAGAAGAAGGAAGTGTCTGAAACAAAACAAACGATATGACGTTAATAATTTTATCAAGAATTCCAAACAAATGCATCATACAATAGTATTTTATCGCAATCGTTATCAAAAATTTCTGTTATCGTAGATCTTGCAATGAACAGTGCAAGACTAATAAAATGGTGATAAAAAACAATTGAAAATAATCGCTCTTTATAGCGAGGCTTAATTTGACCTTGAACTTGAAATTAGTAGGTATTTGGGTCGTTGCCACACCGCATCAGCGCAGCGGCATTATAGAGTTTAAACAGGAGGTCTAAAAATATCACTTCAGCAGAATATAAAATTCATAAAATGGGTTCTATAGGTATCTAATTTTTATCGTAATTCATTGTATGATTCTGCTAAACTGGCCTGCCAGCCTGCCAGTCTATATCCATCCAGCCTAGCTTTTTTGTTTCTGATTAGGGTGTAAGTGTAACAAAGCTGAAAGAATGTTTCAGGAAGTACTTTCCTACTTTTCTTACTGAAACATTCTTTCAGCATTGTTTCTATATTTTAATACGGTCTAAAAATAGTTTGTCAACCTTGACAAGTTAAAGGTCGAGGTGCTCGATCAAGCTAGATCTTTATTGTCTTTTTTTTTGTGGTTAAATCATCAAATGGGTTCTCTCGCGCTGCGCGAACGATAAGAAGTGTTCAACAGATTTTAATAAAAGTGTTAAACGGTTGTCGAAAACCCCCTTATTAACAAACGTGGACTAAAGGACTAAAGTTACGCCGAGGTTAATCCTTAAAAAATGCATGGTTAATCCGAAGATTATCCTGGTTGTAACTTTAGTCCACGTTTATTAATAAGGGGGAAAAAGTGTAACTGCAAAACAACCCTCAACGTAAAATATCGTTACCTACACGTTAATGACGTTAACAGTTATTTTAGACAGGTGTTCAACAGATGTTTATCTTTCTTGTGTTAAAATGTTCACTGACTAAAAATCAAGCTTGTTCTTTTGGTTGTCCTTTGCGATTTCTGGCCACGGTATCCAGAGGCCTTACCACGAGCTCTAAACGCGATCCTATTTAGGCTGTGGGGAAGAGACAGAGCTATACAAGTCGTCTAGAGCGCCATCTCTTTCCCTGAGCGTAAACTGGAACGCGTTAAAAGGTCGTGGTAGGCCACCTGCATAGATGGTCCCGCGAACCCGGTAGCACCGCTATTTAGGCTATTTATACTCGTACATAGGTATATTCAAGTCCCCTCCTAAATGGGTCTCATTTCTGCGCTAAAAGTTAGAAGTAGGCTAGTACAATTATGAAGGTCGTGAATTAATTTGATCACCCAGTATTCATTGCGCCAGTTGAATTTGTCCTGTATGTAGAATGCTGTCGGTTATGTAATCCAAAATGAACTGGATTACGAAACAGTTTACTGTTTATGTAGCTAAGTACCCATAATATACATTTGCACGTAATATTGTGATACATTTACTGACATAAATAAATATTATGTAACTATGCTGGCGCCAGTTAAATTAACAACTCAGAGCAGCATCGCAAAGATGCGATTCCATCGGCAAATTCTGCGCGAAGTATTCTTAAAATGTTTGAAAACATCTGGATACTTTTGTACGCGCACATCTGGATACTTTTGTACGCGCACATCTGGATACTTTTGTACGCGCACATCTGGATACTTTTGTACGCGCACATCTGGATACTTTTGTACGCGCACATGTGAGGAGTGGACTCTTTTTTTGTGTGCGCACAATGCTAACAACTAAACTCAGTTCAGTGACAATGTTCACGCACAAATGTGCTGCACTGTGCGCAAACAAAAGTAACGCACAGCTTTTCTGGTGGGCACAGAGGCTAATAATGATACCAACTTAGTACGAAAATGTGCGCGATTAATTGTGCCGCACACCATTTGGTAAAATCGTACAATTACGTTACGGTAGCTAGGTACATAAACCTCAGAAGATATTAACTGTTTAGCTTTAATTAATATTTCCACGTATTCAATTATGTAATAAACATCTTTTTTTCTCATCGGCTCATAAAACTGTCTATTTCAATGATAAATTGGATTTAAACACGGCCTTTTAAATTGGTTATAAAATGATTTTACAACTTCATTCTAATAATAAGTATGTTACGCTAATAAAAACAGATTAAATATAGTGTTTTTATTTATTAATTTTTGAATATCTACTTTGCTCGTTCCTGGACGAGACAAAGGATTTTAACAAAAAAAGAAAACGGTTGAATTTATTTTTTTCGGAAAGACCTACATTCACAAACTCATAATATCTCTAACAAAATCCATGGTGAAAGGTTACTTAATAACTCAACTTTAAAATTACGAGACTGGCCTAGCTTTTTTTTTCAAGAAATATTAAAATGTAAGGTTCGAAGCCAAGCCAACATACCTACATTATGACAAAGCGTTCCTCGCATAATTCGTGAAAGTCATAAAAGCGCTCTCTCTTTCTCAGTTTACGATATCCTCTGTATAGCTGTCCATAAATATCCGTTATTCTGGCGATTATGTGGTAAATAACTTATAAAGAAATTGAAATTCTTTAGAGAAACTTTCGAATAAAAAGATTCCGACGAATTGAGAACCTCCTCCTTTTTTGAAGTCGGTTGAAAAATTAATTACACCTCTAAATCTTGTAACATAATTTATGAAAAATTCATAAATAATGAATAAGATAATTAGGTAATGTCGCCCCAACTTACAATTTTTCTATACAGAATGAATTTTTCAACTGGGCGCGAATGGCTATTTCCGAAAGTATCAGGAATATCGAAAAATGCTGAAAGGAGTCTCGAGGCGGTTTTCGACGAAAATTAAAAATGCATTACTGGATTTTAGAAAATTCAAATAACCCTGGCTACGAATAGAACCAGCTGATTTTGAAAAAAAAACAAAATCTGTAAGTATTATTACACCATTCGATAGTGTTGCTAATAGACATCAAATTTTGGTCATTAATCGTATACGGACGGAAACTTACTAAGTAAACTACTAATAACTCTTTCTCTGCTACTTTCTGCCTACTACATACTTCTTTCACCTCGTCCACGTTCATATTATTATAGAAGCACCCCCAGGGTGTGAGTATTAGGCATCCGACCGGTGTTTGATTGCTCGCTGCTCCGATCTTATGGTGGTTTGGGTTCAATCCAAAAAGGCTCGTAAGATTTTCTATTAGAAACTCAGTAGCAGCTTGGAGTTCGAATACTTCCACAGCGATTTGATATGACACCCCATCATCCTATGCCTCAGGAAACCGTAGGTTTTAAGCTTGACCTCGTCAGTTCTGTCAAATTTCTGTCCTATCGAACTATGAGAGTTTGGTACATGAAGAAACAAAAAAGTGTAGGTAGTACCTATTTCTAGGTGCTACATACTCTTATAAGACTGTAATAACTTCTTTGCCGATGGCACATCTCCGCTAGGTTTAGTTTGGTGACCAAAAATGGTCATAACGATCTTATAGTAACTCTGCTTTTTTGTAACTAAGTAGGTAGGTACATTAACATCCGTTTATGAAATAAAGAATTAGGGAACACAAGAGATCAGACAGCTAAGGAAAATTACTGTAGAACGAATCATACTTTACATAATATTGTAGTAACTATGTCTGTGACTTTTAAGTGTAAACAACAATTTCACTTTTAAAAGATTTCTCAGAAACTGTTTCTTTTACATTCTCTTTTAGTTGTAATCTGGGGGAGATTTTTTGCAATTAAAATTTAAAACTAACACGTATTAAGTATGCTTATGGTATGTAGGAACGTGGTAACCTACTTCCATATCGTATTTTTGGACTGTTCCCAGTACCAATTATTACTCCCAGTAAGACTACTCATCTTACTGGGAGTTTCCGTTCCATAGTAAGAATTCGCTGGTGTAAGATTTTTCGTATTAGTGCAACTGTAAAATAAACAATAATACATAGACCTCGGAACTAGTACCACGTGCGTAATGTTATGTGTCACAATTATGTTCTGTGGTACCACTACATATAATAAGTCGGTAAGAAAAACATTAACAAGTAGGTACCTAGGTACCTATTAAAAAAATCGAATGAAAGATTAATTAAAAAATAAACAGGAGATTATAAATTTTAACAAAAATTTGTATATCCATGTGTTCTAACAGCTTTTCTCTCACGCTTGCTTTTTAATAACTATTTAATAACCTCTACTTTGTGACATTTTTCATTAAGTAACTTTTAAATTAATCCGCCACATTCACGCCTCATTGTTTTCAAAATTGAATATTTTTATTTGTTTTCATTTTAGTGTAAGTATGCTTACAGCCATTTAAAATACATAAAGATCAAGATTTACATATTATATTATACTAAGAATATGTATATTATTTTGAATTCGAGATAAATTTGGCTATGTCTAAAAACTTTTACCTGCTAGGGTTGCGGGACTAACGAATTACCATGACCTACAACGTAAAGGGCTATTGAAGGACAACGCGGATTTTAGTTAGTACTTTAACAGTCTCCCCTGCCCTGCCATATGTGGGGGAAGGCTCATTTGATGATTTTTCCTAGCTAAAAAAAGTCTGAAAACTTTGCAACTGCAAAGCAGGCGAAGTCTCAGGTGAAAGCTTGTTAAATCGTAATATTATTATGGAATAAGCACATGGTATCTCTGCTAATCCTGTTACAAGTATGACGTCGTGAATGTTTTATGAGTCAGCGGATTTTAGAGACGGCAGTCAGCAGTTGAATACGGACGTGGAGGTCGCCACTTTCTCCCCGCTTCATTGACTTTGTTGGAAAGTGACGGCCGCACTGTCTTGTATAGCACGATGCGCAGGCGCACCGATCATAACTCCCCGACAACAATGCAATTGCTCAATACTGTGTTGTTATTGTAATCAGCTCCGTACATCTTAACACATTGTTACGTATTATGATTGTTAGACACAGGTTCAGATTTGTAAAGAATTGATGTTTCATGTTTGTGTAACACCTATTTTTACAATTGAGGAACATGCATGGGCAACTGTATGCCAGCACGGATCCACCGTTGTAGGTATGATGGGCATGCCCACAACCCTAATAGACTTATGACGTCACACTTTCGTGATCTATTGATTTGATTCACATGTCTCCATAAAAAACTTGTATTCTGGTAGAAGAGTACTCATTTTTTTGAGCTCATTTCAAATATCTCCTTTGTAGAAATTCACCATTTCGATGATGAGCGAAGCGAGCTCATATTCTGATTCGCACTTGGCAATTTTCACCCGAAAAATTGCCAAGTCCGAATCGAGATCAGAGTATGGGCACGGCTACCCAGCTGTGCCTAATATTGAGGGCTAGATCCGCCTGACTGTACTCCGCCTGACTGCATGACTATGACCTCTAGTTAGATTACATTTTTATTGTCTATGCTAAGTAAAGTAATTAAAAAGCCGTGTTATTTAACAACATTGTTTGGCAATATTGAACCTTTGCGGAATCCATGCATGGTCAGATGACTTTCTGAAATAATTTGCAACAGAGGAATTCATTTCACATAGGAACAGCCAGTGGTGTGAGCCGGGGGCTATCATGATGGATGATCACTATCATGTTTGTACACGCTATGTGAACTACTTAGTTGCACAAAAGCACCTTGTTCACATGCAATGTACCGACTGCAAAATTATTATTAACTAGCAAACCGCCTCGGGTTCGCACAGGTGAAATTGATTAATTATTAACGGAAACAAACATTAGAATTGAAACAAGCATTGAAATTAATTTATATAATGGAAAATATTGTTTTAAATCCACAACAAAGAATTAGTCAAACAGGTTGACGTTCAGAAGTGATTGCTTACAAACATTCGGCAATCGTCGGCAATTAAATATTTGCTTGTTTTAAGTAAGTAAATAAAAATTATGTTTGGGGCCTATTCTTAAGCATAATTATGTGCAGCATACAGTTTTACCTATGCAAATATGCATACAAACTTTAAAGTCAATCGATCGACAGACTTATTACAGCCCTTTCACACGGCTGTCCAGTTTTTTGCAGGATCCTGTTTTCTGCAGGATCCCGTTTGATCGCACAAGAGATTATTTGCTAGTGTTCACACGAGCAAACCGCATGCAGGATCCTGCAAAATGCTGATCCCGTCGATTTGTGCAGTTCGGTTTAGTCACCGGAAACTGGATTCGTCGTCCAGTAAAAAGCGGGATCCCGTTTAATGACACTTACATTTCTATAGCAATGTTCACACGGCTTCCTGCGTGCGGTTTTTTGCTGGACACTCTTTTTTACGGGATAGTGAAGTGGTGGCAGCCCCCGCGTCGCGCTTCTCTCTCTTCTCTAATCGTTCATTAGATTTACAAAAATACCTAAATTCGAGCGTTGTATCACGATAGGATGAACCCAGAATCTTCTATTTCGCTGCCAACGACGCCGATAATACCAATAGAATATTAGCAAAGTATTCACGTCCATTTCGCCTGATCATAGCCGCGTAGGAATGGTCAAAAAACAGGATGCAACCGTATTCACACGATAGTCCAGTTTTTTACTGGATTTTACCGTTTTTTACCGGCTTTTTACTGGATCCTGTAAAACTGAATTACCGTGTGAACACAGCGTCCGTTTTTGCAGGATCCAGTAAAAAGACGGTCCTGCAAAACTGGACTGCCGTGTGAAAGGGCTGTTATTATTAATAAAATATAGATACGTACAGAAACCAACCTCTAAAGAGTAAGCAACAAATGGCAGGTTGGTATACCCTATAGCAGTAGCTGATATCACTGTAACACCGAAATACATATAACTACATAATTATAAATCGTAAGGGTAATTTGTTACTTACTTGTTCAATTGGATAGGTTCACCTTATCGAATTATTCATCAACCATGTGAATTTAAAAAAGCTTAATTAAAAATAAACGTGAAATTGAAACGAATCGATTTATATATTATGTACTTAATAACAAAATCCATTTTCTTTGGTCACTTGACTTATATGAAATAGATATGAGCGCCGATGGTCAATCAGTCGGCGGCGGCGCGCCGACTTTTTGGAGTCGACGGCGGCGGCGTCGGCGTGACTTTTATTTAACTACTTAATTAATTAATTTAAGAGAAGAAATAGAACATTGTTTTAAGTATAATTAAAGATTTATTATAATTTTGACGAGACACATTGAATTGGCAAGATAAACTAAAAAAAGAGAGATCAAAATTAACATTAAAAATTGCTGGTGGTTATATTTTTACTGTAAGCCTTGGCTATCCGGATGATTCGGGGATACTGCACGATCGCCGGCGGCCAATGTCCGGATCTGCCGGATTGCTGCCCTGGGATCTGGAGGCGACTACCTTCCATCGCGTCTTGAATGGCGGTGGTGGCGCAGCGCCGGGGCGTATCCCCGCTGCCTCGAGAAGTCGAGGCACGGTGGGACGAGCTCGGGCGCGATCTCAGGGCAGCATGGAGGGACGACTGCCGGAACCGAAACGTTTGCGGCGTGCCGGGCACGCCGCAAACGTGACGGTAAGACGCCTCTTGGGGGAGTGGCTGGATAGGCGTCACGGCGTCCTGACTGATGAGTGCTCATCATCCTAGCCTAGCCTTTTCCCAACTACATTGGGGTCGGCTTCTAGTCGAAACAGATGCTGCTGAATATCAGTATTTTACATGGAGCGACTGCATATCGGACCTCCACAACCCAGTAACTGGGTGATACGATACTCCATCGTAAGACTAGTTGTCAGACTTTACAGCTTCTGAGTAACAGTAACGACTGTCAAAGATCTACAAATGACAGCCGGGACCAACGGCTTTACGTGCTTTCCGAGGCACGGGGGAAACTCGCTATGACAGATGCTACCCATCCACAGCCCAATCTCGGCAAACGCGGCTTAACCCGGAAGTTCGGCCTGTCCGCCCGTTCGGGTTCGGCGCGCCGGCGCCTGTGGACGGCGGCGGCGGCGCGGGAAAAATCACAGCGGCGGCGGCGCGCCGGCGCGGCGCTCATATCTAAATATGAAATCGAAGTGTGAGCAATTGAATTTGATGAGTATTCCACATTTGCTATGAAAAAAAGGGGCGTAATAAAGCTTATATGGCCATTTCTATGCTATGCCAATCTTAAAATCGCGAAAAAAAGAAATGGTACCTAAGTTAGAAAAGTCATGCAAATGATATCTCGCCGTTTGTAATAGTACCTATATTCTTCCTAGTCCTCTAAATAATAAAACAAATAAAAAAATAATGATAAAGTAATTATTTTAGAAGCACCGTGATAAGGATAGGAGTTAGAACACTTTTCAAATCAGTACATCCGCCTTGTTTAGAAAATGAGGTTGACTTGAACAGTTAGATACAAAAAATAATACGAGTACTTCCTGTATTCATGATAAACGTGTAGGTAGGTAATTGGTTGGACCAAGTATGAAAAAAAATAGAGCATCAATAAGCGTCGTTGTGCGAAAATGAACCAACCCACATAATTTATTTTCCACTTTTTCCGAATTAATTGAAGCGATTTTGAATAGTTGCGCTAATTAATTTTAAACCTGGTTTATTCTAAGTGTATGGTTTCGATGTACTATTTATGTAACAAAGTTCCAATAAAATATGGTGGCCTGTAGGCTATGTTTTTTAAAAGCATTACGAATGTTAGAAGAGAAATGTGGATTGGCTCATTGTGGCAGAGCTAAGTCCTATTGTGATAAACGTTCACTTTCAATGTCGTTTTTTTTTGGAAAGTCTATTCTAAAATCTCTCGGGAAACCACCGACGGATAATCCCATAATCGTTGTTAATGACGTAAAAATAAAAATATAATTTAACTGCATTCAACGAAATACTTGTTCTTGCGTAAGTTTTCTCTCCGCGGTTGGCAGTTGGTCCAAGGATTATTCATCCAGGCCGCTTTCTTTCGACTGCCTGCAGCTTCGTACATCGTGCGTCTACTTTCACTGGCCACTTGCGTGATCTCCCTTTACGGCAGTAATTTGAACATTCGTGAGATTACCTAATCAACGGCATCTAGCTTTTGTCTTTTTTGTTCAGCTTTCTGAATAACTTGTCCCGTTTCCGGCACCAAATTTTACTTGCATAGTCATATCATATAACAATTATGACTATTACGCGAAAATCATATCATTAGAGTATCTAGATATCTACACAGTAAAAAAAAATTACTAGCTGTGCGCTGCGGTTTCACCACCGTTACTGTTTTTTTTTGCTTAATTTCGCACAGCTTAATGCAATAGTTAACTTACTTCCCTAAAGTATTTGGCTAACAAAAGTAAAGAATTAGAATATAAAAAAATAACGAGTTTAATTGCTTGTCCAAATACTTCAAAAAAATTATGAAAGGAAATGAAAAAAAAAACTTGCTAGTAATCACAAACTTTTATAACTGTACGAGTAAATTCTATATGTGACTCATCATAAGTTTTTAAAATATATCTACTATGCTACTGAGACTGCTGGATGAGAAAGTTTTACTGTGTTTAAATAATATAGATTTTTGTCTTTTTTAGATTTCTTTAAGATACAAAACACAATACATAATTCGTACGGTATTTAAAATTGTTGATAATGCTTGCCATAAAGCATGTGCTGTTATTTTCTATTTCATTCTAGATTTTTAAACAGGTCTCGATATCTTGTTAAGCCATATTTGTGAGTAGAACCAGTAATCTCTCTACTAGTGCTATGGTGGGATTGGGGAGGGACGGACAAACCCACTGTCTCTCTCTTTGCAACACCGTTACAGTCGCGAACGGAACATTGCACTTGCATAATGATTGGCTTCCGTAGGGTTTTATTGACACCTAATACCTATTAGTTACGAAACATTCAATCATTAACCCTACACGGATGTATGACGATCTCATGCTTTATGCATACCGTAGGTCTCTATTACGATTGTCTTCTTTCCTCATTTGTTAAGTCGATGGCTAAATTGTATAACAGGTCTAATTGCAGGGTACTGAGAGAGCCTATTTAGGCCCCATGTTCTGTACTAAACATATTATCAGATGTGTTGTACAACTATTTAGTACAATCTGTTTTTAAAAGAAATGTTATCTTAGTTTTGCTATAATGACTCAATCCTCAATCCCTGAAAATAAAACAGTTCAGTATTTCAAACTAATCCAACATTCCTATAGATACATAATAATAATGCGAATGTTATGAAAAGATTTTAAAATAAAATCGATATCATTATATACCAAAAATCGATTCAAGAACTTCGGAAAACGGAAAATTCGGGTTAGGACATTTTAGCAGAATTACGCAAAAGTGTAGAAGAGAATGATAATCAATTTAAACAGCTTTTTAGTACCCCGGTATGATAGCTGCCATCAGGTGTGCAGACTGAGCAAGTAATTTCCTTTAATATCCTTTAATGTTGAAATAATCATTACCCTAAAAGAGCACCAATTGCGTTACTATGGCCATGGTATGCCGAACCCAACTAAGTTCACAAACCTGCAGCCATTATGCAAGAAAAGATCCAAGGCCATAGAACCTTATAAGCACATAATGTATTTGCTTATAAACCTGTTCCGACTACCAGTTGGCAAAGATAAAGGCGTTAACAGTAGTAATATCGCAGAAAAAGAACCATTTTCTCTTGCAACCTTTTTGAGCTAAGTGCCATAAGGTTAAGTATTCAGATCTGGGTCGTGTCATCGTGTGCTTGAGCTTTAAACCAGTTTGGTGGTTACTTGCTTAATGATCTCTCATTTTCATTTTCGATGTCATTCGCAAATCGACTCCAATCAATTCGCTGAAAAGGAGAGCAAAATATAAAGAAAGCCTTTACAAGTCATATGAAATATAGATTAAAGTTTGAAACATTTTTATAGCAGCAATTAGCTGAAAAAAAAATTGCACTTGCAGAAAAGAAACTTACAATCTGCGTTAATTGTAAACAGGGTAAATAAATCAATTATATATTATGTCGTTAATTATATCGTCAACTACTGCCCTGATACAACATAAATTACAACCTTTTATCCCGCAGTACTAGTTTATTTTTCCAAACGCATTATCATATATTATTTCAACTAAGTGCATTAGTTTTTGGAGGGCATGCAGCGTTACCAATATTTGCTTCATCAAGAAGGTCATACTATTGAGGCCGCAAACAGACTCGGTCAATAGGTATGATTGCTTATTCAATCGATGCATCACCGAACCATCGAACTTCTGCGATAGCACTAAGATACGGTACGATCATTTATTTACCTACGTAACACTATTACCTAAATCTTTTTTAGTACGCATTAACGATTTAAAAGCCAATTCCAGGTTAATAGAACAAATACCGAATAAATTTGTCATCCGTTACGATAGTAATATGCGGGTTTATTATTATGCAACTGCATTCTATCCCGCATCATAATATTAAATTCCATTACACACAATATAGGCTTTATGATATTACTTCAACACAGCAACTTTTTCTAGTAGCTCGGTTTACGTGTTCTGGACTAGTGCCAAGCTTTCTCGATAAGCTTTCTCTAAATTGCTCCTTCACATCTTGTGGTTTACCTGATATTTATTTAAGAGTCATCGTCTTATTTGCTTGTAGTTCAGATAAACGTTTTTTATTGTTACGTTTAAATGTCAAGACGGTATTTACAGCAACTCTACTACAGTTGCGTTAACCGTCAAATAAAATATCGTCATCGCTTGACTTTCCCCGAACACACGGCCACTAATTCGCGATGCAATCATAAAAGATGCAAACGCGCGACATAACAGAGGCTGCCACCTGTAGCATTGATGCAATTACTTACATAGAACCCCATTGGTTCTGCTTATTTCGACTATAGTACGTGCCCTCATATTTTATCGGTGGAATATGTAATGATTATTTTTATTCGCGTTTTATTTTAATTTCCGTTTAGTCAAATTTTCAAACGATTTAATTTCATTATTTTATTCGTTATAGCTGAACAATAATAGTCACTTCACACCATTACTTTTGATTTAACACGGTCGAATTTCTAGGTAGAGCAAGATTAAACATCACTAAATATTATCTTAGAACGCTTTCTCTGCGAATTTTGCCTGATGAGTCGGTGCAGTGATTAGTTGCTTTATAATTGGTGGTTTGTTCGTTTTTATACAACAAAAAACTGTATAATATTTAAATTTTACATTTTATTTTTGCTAGAGTTTGGATGTATTATTCTGCCGATATGTGGGGATTATTATATGCGTAATTTAATCACATGACATTAACATTGCAGGTGCACTGTAAAAGCTAATCGACATATTTAATACTCGTATGTTGGTACCTATATATACTCGTACATATAATAACCTACGATAAACACTGAAGCACGCAGTACGTCCGACAATCTTCGTATCGCTGATAAAAATGTCTTCCTATCATTGTGGTCGCACGAACAATTGCACATTTTACTTTCTGGAGAGTGCGTTCACACGCCCTGTCCCGGCTGGCAACTGGCATCCAGAATCCCTTTGTAAAAACTTTCGTTTAGTTCATCGAACTTACTTTCACCTATTGTAAGCACATGCTCTCATCGGAATGCACTTCAATTATATTTGTTAGCACGTCCCACGTATTAGATATACCTATTGTATGTTATGCATTAGATGAGTATTAGTGCTTCTCGCTTGAAATGGAAATTAGCTTTCATTTCATAAAATCTGAGCGTTTCACACATCTATAAAATGTACGAGATATCAAGATTGTATCTTGGAATTTATCAGAAATTTTATGTAAATAGTTGAACAGTCTGAGACACTTAATGGTAAAGTATAACAAATGGCCGAATCTGCTTTTGTTGGCAAAATTCTCTTAATTCTTGGCACACATCTCTCGCGATTGAGTGAAGTGTTGTTATTTTACTTTCATTCAACGCGAGCTATGGTAGGTATAATGCAGATTGTAGACCATATTTAAAGTAAATTAAATAGAGTCCAGCGTCTGCTGGTCGTGGATGAGGGCACGAGACGTGGTCATCGCTCAGATTTTTCTCATTTGCTATTCAGTGTCCGTGCCGCGCTGCCCAGCTATCTATAGTGAAGTATAAATAGTGTTAGTAGCCGCCTTGCCGGCCTGGACGCCGGAAAACGTGTACGCATATCTAAACAATCAGATTCAAATTGACAGCTTGGTGCGTTTAAAAAAAAATCGCTTGTTACACAGTTATTAAATCAGTTTTGGTATTTGGGGTAAGTAATAAGTGTAAATTTTCTCTCTTACTCTCGTAAAAATGTCCTATAAGTTTATTACTAGCGAAAACATGACCAATAAACAAAGTGGTAACCTAACAAAATCTCAGTTTTCATATTTTATAAAATAAATCGCTCATTTATGTTTGCTTAGATAATCTTTATAACAAAAAATGTGATACCTGAAAAATTACATACCTTCAAATTTTTCTTTATCAGTGATTTTTACTTGCGTCCAAATGGGAAAACGCTCCCGTTCATGAAATTAACCATAACACCAACTACATATATTTAACACTGTTGAATTTTTTAATTAACGCTAGTTGTTCTCAAATATTTTAGTAAGTGCTTACATGTAGAGTATCTAAGTTTATGTTAAAGACTAAATATAATCCACAGTTATTAGATGATTGCGTTAATAAGACACTTGTGAAAATCAGACGACAATTGACCTCACTGCCAGCGCTATATGACGATTCCGATAAAAATTCTGACCTCTTGTGTCGATTCGACCCGTGCGATTACGCAGTCACAAATACACACTTATGTACGTAAGCTTATGTTTGAAAAACAGATAATATTATGACCATATCAAAACAATAACATATTGTTCTCGAACGATTAACCTTCATAAATGGGACAAGTTCTTCAAGATAAAGAAAAGCTGGTGTGGGGCTACTATTCAATGACCTACCCTAATATTCATAATTTGTAGTATGATCTATACTAAGAATTATAAAACTGAATCTCAGGAACTTCGGGTTCGAATAGAAAAATACGTTTGTGTTGGATAGTCCATTTATCAAGGAGAGACGAAGGCTTATATTACTTCCTGCTAGGAACAAAACAGCCATTCTGCGGGGGTCAAAACGATTGGTACAGAGGATACCAGTTAGTATTAAATAAGAAAATTGTGTTTTTTTTATAATTTTCTAATATTCTGGTTGTATGCGTCTACTTTTGTTATTGATTAACACAACTGAATTTTAATTTTATGCTGTCAACTTAGGTATCCTTTTGTATGTATATCAATAATGGCTCAATTGTCTTTTTTATGAATCATTCCACAAAGGAAATACATATTATTTGTTTGTTGGTACACAAGTCATTTTTATTTTTATCAACATTGGTGATTCAACAGTTCAGTGACTGCAATTTGCATTGTCTACATTTGTATTTGAATTTATATAAAAAATAGGAATTTATTGAGTATTAGTGTATACTTATTTATTATAAATATGTTTGAATATAATAATGGTAAACGAGCATGATGTAAAAAACATATCGCATAGACTACAAAAAAGACACATATTATGCTTGTAAATTTTAACCGTTATTCTTGAAATCTTCTTAAAAAATTTATTAATGACATGCATTCGCAAAGTCGATGTAAAAATAGGAATCTAACTAGGTATCTACTGAAAAAAGTACAGTTGACGTAGTTGGTATAATTTCTAGGTCAAATATATACCGTTACGCCTTTGATCTAATATTACATACGTACTGTAAAGAATTCTACATATTTTTCACAGACTTGAATTAATTTGTTTACACAGTCATAAATTGAGCTTACTCGTAGCTATGCCAAAACATACCAAGCCACATAAAATCTCTCATTTTCAGCAGGAATTTTAATGAGTTTTGGTTTATTTTGATTTGTTCAAAGATTATGGATACATAAGGACAAATTTTACTGAATATAACGGAATTTATTAGAAATTGTGGGTTAGTTCGTTTTAGCAGAACTACGCCAAACCATCTATTAATTTTAGGAAAGTTGAAGTGCAACAGCTGTTTGTTATGGAAATCTAATGAAGGTGGGACGTGTCCCAGACGAGCATTGAGCAACCTTCCGAGGTACACAAGTAGGCAGACTCGGGGCTCCAAACTAGGCTAGTGTTACATGTCGCTTGATACGATGCCACTCGCACGATTGTCGCGTGCTTTACATTTGATTTTCTACATTATAAATTACCATAATATTAAGTTTCTTCCACTGGTTCCGATTATTGATTTTATGTTAAATCAATAAGCAAAAGACAAATCAATAAACAATAACGGTATTTAAAAGCAGCAACATAATTTTTCAAAGAAATAAATGCAGTCCAAATTATTAATAGTTTAGTCGACAGTGTTAGTCTAGAAAGTAAAAGTGATTATTAAAGACGTAATAATATTTTTATTGTAGAATCTTTCAAAGAAAGAAATAAGACTCAGCGGCAGAGGTATCGGCGGCAGCCACCCCGATTTAAGAGTTGTACCTAAGTAGTGGGCCGACCCAGACAAATGCACTACCTTTTGCAATTATTAATTTCATGACCATTGCTCTGCTCTAAACGGCTCGCTAAAAACGGTACCTAAAGGAAAAAATCGAGAGGAAACATTGAACAACAAAAAAAAAGATACCTACTCATTACAATAATGTGATATCTACCAACTCACACTTGGATCGTATGGTTGATAAAAGCCCCTTTCCCTTGGACAGAAGGCCCAACAGTGGGAACTCATGATCTACGTTTGTTAATAAAACTAGCTTTTGAGCCCTAACCTCAAAGGTCTCTATTCACCTCACTCTATTCACGACACAGGAAGAAATTCCTAGGGCGGGGCAAAGTTTTTTTTTTTTAATAAAAAGTCAAAACTCTCTGGGCTGATTTGATAAATGAAAATCAGCAGAGTTGTTTGCGTGAAAACGTAACAACAGACGTAAAGTGTAGAAACGAAATCATTTCTTTCTTTTATAATATTAAGTTTGGTTATACATAATTTACAAAGCATGTCACAGAGCCGTGAACTTGCGACCTGAAGAAACGGTGGGACCTAGTTAGAATACGATGGATGGTTTAGCGTAAATCAATAACGATACCAACACGATTATTATGTAAACAAAGTTGAATGAAAGTTACAACGTAGTACTTTTAAATGCGTATTTCTGCAAATAAATGCTTATGACGCTCATAATCATAACTTTCATTTATAACATATTGGACGGCTGTATAGTTTATTGTATGGCTCTTTTATTCTCAACAAGTTTATTGTGAAGACGGATGGATGTTTGTTACTCTTTTTCTCAAAAACTGCTGAATGATTTTGGATGAAATTTTATTCAGAGATTGTTTATAACACAATGGAGACATTAAATTCTTGGGAACTTTACGGGCAACGCTGCGGGCATAAACTAGTCGAAAAAGAAATGTCTACCAGCAGGTTATTAGTTAAAAGAAAGATAAAATAATAAAATGATTAAAATTGGCACTGTTTCAAAATATCGATCATTCAAATTTTGAACTAGTTTTGAAATAAGACTGCCTTTAGGTCATCAGAAACTATGCTATAATAACATTCAATGAGAAGTGGTTCTGGCTGTTTGCATAACGAGTTTAAAAAATAACTGATTATGAAATAATTAAACTGGTGTTTAGACTTTAACAAAGGACCAAATAATTCAGCTTCCGTTTCCGTCCTTATGCCCCTTTTTGTAGGCAGGTTCTAAAATTTTGAACATTTGAACAAGTAGCTTATCTTTGACAATAGTACGTATAGGTAAAGCTAAAGAGTTTGTTGGATTGAATGCGCTAGTCTCAGGAACTACTGTTTCTAATCGAGAAATACTCGTACTTTTGTGTTGGATAGTATAAAAATTACTTGTAAGTAGCCCATGTTACCATCTGATGATAATTGTATCTAGTTTTTTCAAGTATAAAAATAGGTTAAGTAGTTATTGGGTTTATCTATTACAAAGACATACAAAAGTTATAAAATGTTCCTTATATTTTTTGTTTATAATAATAATTACTTTAAATAGACAAACCACCAACTATTTAGTTGTGTTAAAAAATTAGTGGTTTATGTTTTTTAACAAGAGTCACATTTAGTGGTCATGATTTGATTTAATCCTAACAATAGAAATTATTAAGTGAGTTATTTAATTCTAAGATTAAGTAACTCAGTTGATTACAACTTATTTCAGTAAAAATGTTGTTTTTGTTACATTATGAGGAAAAATTCGGTTGAAAGCGTAATTCATAACAACGTGACAAATAATAAGTGTAATTATTTTCCTCGCTGACATGTTTGTGTAATAATTATGTATAAACGTTACCTACAATAAAAATGACAAATCGTAACAAAAGCAGCCTCGCGTAGTCATCTTAATTCATTTTCCGTTCGCTGAATACGGTTGTAATTTTATTGTTCTAATATGTGCATAGTTAATAATAATTACCTATGTAGTTTCGAGGTGTAGCGGATTAGAATTTCAACTAATAGAATGAGCCAAAGAGGATAAAAGCTCTAAGCAACACTCAACTTTTAATCTGTTTTATTACATAGTTGTGCTGGGTCACGTTACCTTACTGTAACAGGGGTTAGTCAATTCAAAAAACAGTGGGTCATAAGTCAATTCAATTTTTGATTAGGTTAAATTCAAAATTTTTGGTGTAGAACAGAAACCGCCATTTGAGTCACTTTTTAAATCTAAATAGCGTGGTAAAATCATCAAATGAGTCCTCCCACCCAGGGCAGGGCAGGAGGGTCCGTTAGACTTGTAATGACTGAAATCCACGGTGTCCTTCAATAGCTTTTTACGTTCCGGGGTCACGGTATTTGTAAGTCCCGGGACCCCGGCAGGCTTTGGCCCTGGGAGGGGGGCGTCATTGAGCTGACACTCTTTGAGATACCGTTTTAACCCTTGATTTAAATGATACCAGAATGAAATGATTGCTGCTGTATACAACTTGGCACTCCACTTGGCAAAAAGCTCCCATGGGAGAGACTAAGGCCCGGATTCCACCAAAGCGGAGAGGAGTGGAAATGTGCTAATCCATCAGATTTCCACATCTCCTCTCCGCTTAACTTCAGTGGACATTTGATTGGTTATTCAAACACATCTACTCTCGTCTCCGCTTTGGTGGAGTCCGGGCCTTAGTCGCTCCCTTGGGACTTTTTACCAAGTTAACTGTAAGTTGTATACAAGCAGCAATAATTTTATTTTGATCTCATCTAAATCAACAGGTAGGTCTCAATCAGGTGGTAGGTTTTATGATTAATTGATTATCAGGCATAAATTATCAGCAGCAGCGTGCATTCTAAATTCTAATTGAATTAGATTGTGGGCCTACTCTACGTAATGATCGGGGCTAGTGGGTTAATTTTATTAGTACCTAACGTGATGTGTTTCTAACGACCTTGATAATATGTATCTTAATGTAAAGGTATATAAATACAAAAGATATCATTATTTGATATCTAGTTCAAAAATTAATCACTTTTACGATTTATGTGTATAAAGTCTAGACTCTAGAACATTCTTAATGTGTATTGCACCTCGTGCTTTAATGCGTCTAAAATTTAGACGGATGTAATCCAGCAGCCTCCCATCCAAGGGGATCCTGCTTGAATACCATCCATCTAGACTAGACGGCAGATGTAATGCAAAATGTTGTAAAATTGCAAATGGAATCCAAGCTCTCTCCAAAGCCACTTTGGATGGGTGACTGGGGCCCTAGTCTGCTAATTTTACAAAATTCGTCATTCCAACAAATTAAACAAATTAAATGGGGTCGCATTGTCATTTTACTAAAATTTCGCAAAAGTTTAATTTAAATAGCCGATCATTGGTCTCGTAATAAAATTGTGTTTATAATGTCATTTAAACACATATTCATGCCAGATTTCATTAGGTAGGTATTCGTATATGTATTTTTTCACATTATTTATTAGTGTTATTTACGATCTGAAGTAAGTACCTACTTTTAGTAAAAAGTTCGCAAATAGCAAAAACGTTACCAATTTACCATTCTATGCCACTTGTTTCAATTGAGTGTCAATGATTGATAATAATTGGAAAGTCATAATGACGCCATTATTAATAGATTACCAAACTTATTTAAATCAACAATTATGATAACAATAACCATTCTAACATCAGCCCAGGGCCCAGATGCAAAACATTAAACAACTTTAAAAGAAATAGATACGTAGATGGAATCCAAGTTCCCTCCAAATCCACCATGGATGTGACAATGGATTGCATCCAGACCTAGATTTACCTATTTTAATGAAGGACTTCATTATCATCGTCAGTCTATAATGTTCCCACTGCTGGGACACAAGTCTTCGCTCAGTGAGAGGAAGGAAATAAAGAACTAAGTATACCTACCATAAAAAAAATTAAAATATCTACGACTTATCATCACACACTAAAACAATTGCGTGCGTTAATACAAAACGTACAGCCCTGTAAAAGATGATACGTAGGTATCATGACTGAAATAATCAGTTTCAGGTCACGCAATCGATAGCTAGATTCTATATTCCTTCCTTGTGGCTTAGAATAGATAATACTCGTCGATAATAAATACAAGATAGCGGAAATAATGAAGGCAGATGAATGAATTTAACTAAACAAAGAATTCCTTGTACTGTAGTAGTTGTGGATCGGACGCTTTGTTTGATAAACTCCTTTGTTTTGGAACAAGGACGTATTGTGAGCAACTGTGCAGGCGCACAGGGTTGCCTTTCTGGGGGGTCTATGTCTAGCCTGTACCATCACCTAGTACATCAGTGTTTTAATCTTACTTCAGTTTAGGCAAGATACCTCTAAGGTGCTAAGCATCCTGCAGTGTTATTCTTTAAGGATGCAGCTTTGCATGCTATAACTGTACAATTAAGGCTGGAGCCTTAAATGTACAGTTTAGTACGTAATCTTAGGGCAAGTCTGCAGCACAAATATCCATACAAACAAACGAATGAATCTGTGAAGTGTCCTGTAGAGCAGTGCTGGCCCAGCGGTACCGGTCCCGACTTACGAGTTGTAGGTCGTAGGTTCGAACCCCGCCATTTACATTACTACATTACTTTGTGTAATTTATTTCATCACCACTGCTCTCAAAAACGGTGAAAGAAAACATCGTGAGCAAACCGGTATGTCCTAGAACCAAAAATTCGAAGACATGTGACATCTACCGGCGTGCACTGGGCTCGCGTGGTGGATTATGGCCCACTCCCTCTCACAGAGAGGAGGCCTGTGTCCCAGCAGTGGGAACATTATAGGCTGATGATGATGATTGTAGCGATAATAATGATAATATGCACAGAACAAACTATCCGCGGGCATGTTCGTGAAGTGAATTCTCTTACCTTAGTGAATGTCTATCTGATATCTCGACGACGACCTTTTTGTAGCGCACAGTCTAGGAATTGACTTTACGGACAATATTATAAGTTTAGACCAATTCCAACACTGCAGCGGTCAAATTAAAATATAAGAAGCCCGCTTCAGGAAAATTATATGTAACAGGAAATTATGAATCATGTTAAACGTCGTTCAATTGTCACAAATTAAGGATTCATAATACCATTTTTAGGGTTCCGTAGTCAACAAGGAACCCTTATAGTTTCGCCATGTCCGTCCGTCCGTCCGTCCGTCCGTCTGTCCGCAGTTTAGCTCAGAGACGCACAGTACTAGAGAGCTGTAATTTGGTGTAAATATACGGATTTGTTGTGCCGAAAAAGTGGTAAAATAAAATCTAGTAAAATATTTTTTTTTAGGGTACCTCCAGTACTTACACGTAAAGTGAGGATTTTTTTTTTCTCGCGTACCCCTTATTGTGGGGTATCATTAAATAGGCCTTTAAAAACTAATGATAGTTTCCATTAACAATATTTTGATAAAAAAATTCGTTTGTGAAATATTAAGCTTTAAAGTGCTAAATTTTGCTCGATTCGAGTGTCCCCCCCCCTCTACCAGCTAAAGGGTTATGTTTGGAGGTGTGAAAAAAATCACAATAGTAGTATATATAACGAAGTTTAAAAGAAAATTGTCATGACTAAGTAGGCTTTACAACTTTACGAGTAATAGTCGACCAACTTATAAAATGTACTTGATATCATATTTTCTTAAACAAAATGTATCGGAGACAACTGCAAATATAAGTTTGTCAACTTTATTTTTAGAGCTTTTATAGGTATGTTTTTTGGGGATAGGTAGGTTTTTATCGTCAACTAAGTATTTTTAACTAAATTCAAAAAAAGGAGGAGGTTCTAAATTCGTTGTAATCTTTTTTCTTATGTATTTTCCCCGATTTCTCAAAGACGCCTGGACCGATTTTGAAAATTCTTCTTTTTTAAATTAAATTCAGCGAATCAGTTTAGTTAGTTCGCATAAGTATTTTGATGGGCAAATACGGAACCCTACACTGTGCGTGGCCCGACACGCACTTGGCCGGTTTTTTTTAATTAACTGCGGCGAGGACTATTTTACGAATTGAAATATGATTCACAGAATTATTATCGTAGTAGCTGTTTGTACTACGATAATAATACTTGTATGTGTTTAGTAGCGGCTTCGATCGCTACAACTTGAAAATTATCCCACGGGAATATAAAATCAAGATAAAACTATTCTATGTTAATCCTAGATTTAGGTACATAAAGTCACGAGCAATATCATGTAAACACTTAACAAAATTCAAACGCGAATTGCTCGTGAAATACTGATTTCCACTTTGAAATAAGACCTAGTTTGTAATAGTATGGCTTCCGAAATAGAAGTCTAACTAAAAGACTAACGTGTAATCAATATGGTAGCAGAACATCGCTTTTGAATACTGCTTAGTGTATACATACTATTGCTCGTGACTGTACGTATGACATTACTCGAACGTTATCTTACAGCATTTTGTGTGTGAAAGAGAACCTTACAAACTTTCTTGAAGCTGATTGCAGACTACGCTACTTATTATTGTGCTAAAAAGTATAGCAAAGAAGGACCTAATGCTAGCAAGCCAATAAGCTTATAGTACAGTACAATGTGAACGTGTCCATAACAATGTATGGAGCGTGATATTGTTGTGCTGTGAGCTATATACTGTATGCTATATAATAGCGTAGTCTGAAATCAGCTTCAATATTAGCAAGAAGTAAGATTACGATTCTTCGAAAAAACCAATTTAGTCCCCCTGTCATGCATAATACGTGAAGGTAGGTACCTACAGCCTACAGACCCCAATTTATTGTTGAGGACGACCGAACGTTGACATTTCAACATTTAAGTGGGTATTTCGCATCACCCCCGTCCGATGCATACAAGTGATTTTATTATAGCTTGAGCCAAGGCGAGCTTGCTTTCCATATGTGACGCAAGAACTTAACGCATCCTTATACAAACAAGTTGATTTCGTGTTTTTTTTTTTAAACTTTTGACAATAAAGTTGAATGACTTGAATGTGATATATTTTCTGCTGTGGGAGTTATCTTGCTTTCGCTTTTGCGAAGCTTCCTTTTGCAACGTAGGTGACAATTTCACAAGTAGGCACACATCGCTGGAGGTTCTGGACTGCGCTACACGCAGAGAAATGTACTTATACGAGAACTTCTGGTTGCAACCGTGACAGCAAAACTCACTAGTTAACTTTACAACATTTCGAGTAATAAATACTAAGTTCTTGTTATCTCTACTACTTACTTAGTATTTTTTACTAGAAATGTTGTAAAGTCACCTACTAAGGCCCTAAACACACGGTGAAACGCAACTGCAACAGCTACTAAGTAGTTACTTTAGAGTTTCATTTGAGTTTCGGCCATTGACTTATGAGTGAGCGCACATGACGCAACCGTTTCAAAAGTAACTAGAAGTTGCAGTTTCGTTGCAGTTGCGTTTCACCGTGTGTGGGCCTTAGTGAGTCTTGCTATCACGGTTGCAACCAGAAGTTCTCGTTTAGGTAGCCAGACATTTCTCTGCGTGTACTGACCATCCATGGAGGGAACCATGGCCGGCAGAGTCAAGTCGCGTCCCAAAAATACCATGTCTATTATTTGTTTTGAGATTCCGCTATTTCGACGCTGTTGCAAGCGCCATTATCACGGATCACGGAATACATCCGTGCACATGCAAGCATACCATGATCATTGAGTTCATCCATGATCACGGGCGCTTACAAAATGCTTTAATATCGGAAAACAAACATGTTAAAGTATCCCGTACCGATAAGCTCCGTGATAATGGCGCTTGTAAGGCCCTTCGTACACAAGGCGACTCAAGTTTCCGATACCTTACGACTTCGGTATCCAAGCGGCTATCGCAATACAAACCCATTAGAGTTTCGAACACAAGCACGCGTCAATGAATACCAAAATCGTAAGGTAGGTATCGGAGACTTAAGTCGCCTAGTGTACGATAGGGCTTTTTTTTTTTTTTAGGTGGTAAAATCATCAAATGAGTCCTCCCGCCCTGGGTGGGGCGGAAGGGACTGTCAGACTCTTACTGACTAAAATCCACCCGTGTTCCTTCCTATGCCCTTTACGTTCCGGGGCCACGGTAACCTGGGTTAAGAAAAAACCCGCAACCCCAGCAGGCATTTGGCGCGAAACACGACGCGCCACCGACCCGGGCTTGGTCCTTGGTCGGACGACGAGCTACCCATCACTCACCGTCCGCAAGCTCGCTCCGCCGCTGTGCCCTCTGCTGATCAGAGGGACACGCGTTGGAGCATCCACACGACAGGCTATTCGCATACGGGCAAAGAGACCACTTAGGCACACAGTGCCTAAGGAAGAGTTTTTGCCCGCATCCCAGGGTGCACCGGCCCGAAAAACTGGTCTTCCCCCCGGACGTATCCGAGAGGGAACTCCAGTTCACGGGCGCACGTGGAGGTTTCCTGTCATAGCACCCCGTACGATAGGGCTAAGAGTTCCGGAATACCGGAATCTCCGGCAGTAAAAACGTCATAATTAAATCCCTGCATGTCCTAAAAGCAGTGGTAGCCTTTGCTCAGATGGTATCGGTCCCAACTTACGAGTTGTAGGTCTTGGGTTCGAACCCAGCCAGGCGCATTGCTTTGTGTAATTTCACTGCTCTCAAAACGGTGAAGCAAAACATCGTGAGGAAACTGGCATGTCCTACAACCAAAAATTCGAAGACAGGTGACATCTACCAAACCGCACTGGGCCCGCGTGGTGCATTATGGCCCACTCCCTCTCACAGAGAGGAGGACTGTGTCCCAACAGTGGGAACATTATAGGCTGATGATGATGTCCTAGAATGGGATTACTACTTCTACGAAAGTGGAGACTCCGGTAAAAAGAACTATTAAGCTGGAACAGAATTTTATTGTGATATTTCCCTTTGTCAACAAACCCGATACCTTGCAAAAACATTGTAAGGATTCTTTGGACAAAAGTTAAGTCGGCTTAACCCAAAATTTGTTAGTACTTAGGTATACACGACATTATTTTTTGTGAAAATAAATTACCTGTCAAAAAAAAATTGCGAGAATAACCCAGCTTATGGCTGAGAAGGCGTGAAAAATGGAGGATTTTAATTGTAGGCTTTGGTCGCAGAAATAATTCCGATAAATAATGGAGTGGTCCACAACAATTATTTATGTGGATAGTGCAATAATTGAACTGTAAAAATATGTTCATTATCTTATATTATAACCTAAAGGGTGGAAGGTAAAAGAAAGTACGAAATGGCATGTGGAAAGTATCAATTATATTGCAAATATAAATAATTCGTCACTTGAGTTTAGGAAAAAAAATGGATACGTATTTGCATATCTATATACAAAGATTTATAACGCATCAAAATTCGTGGGGGAGGGGCTTGTGACGTCAGAAGCAAGTAATACAATACTTGCATGTGACGTATTGGTAGTATTAAAAGCGTCGTATCTTCTTCAATTTTGATTTACGTAACAAAAGAAAAAATACGTATCGAATATTTCTTCACATTTTTGACGGACTTAACAGATTTTTCCAGTCAAAATGCCCTATTCAGGCAACAAAGTCGCAGAAGTACGATGTACTAGTACTTAATTAATATAGCGGTAACTTGTAGGAAAGACCGCTATGTGAAAAGGGCCCTCCCCTTTTCATACATAAGAAACTGTAAATAAAACCTGCTTCAAATTATAGCAAGTCAACTTGCTCTACTTTAAATGAGTTATGTAGTTAATCTTGTTTATTAATTGGCATAATTTGTGACGTTAAATTACGGTTAACTCATATTTTTTGGGAATATAATTGCTATTTGATTGCCGAATCAATTTTCATTTTTTCTGATAATTTTTGTGTCAAAGTGAAACCGGTACAGTGGGCCTAAAATGGCTACTCTATCAATGTTTTTAATAAAAGTGTTGCTAATATTGTTCTTGATCTAAACATAGAATTGTTATTTACACTTTATTGCTAGAGTAATAGAACAGAATATTCAATATTACAAATTTTCATTTATAAAAGGAATATTCTTCAGATTTTAGACCCGCTATTATCGAGTTTGAGTTCATCAATCACGCTGAAAGTCTTAACCATCGCCATCAAATTGTTTATTTAACAGAGTTACAATAGAAATAGAACATCATTGGAATTGTTACAGCCATTTATATTCTGTAGGGGTTCATATAAAACGTACAATATCACTTATTAATTCTGAACACGATGAGAATCGTCGTTAACCTCCTTTGGTTGGCCAGAAAGAAAGTAGTTGCAATCACATTTCGGTTTCGATGGCATGATTTGCCAAAATTTTTGGTGGGGTTGCTTCAAATTCATTTAATTTTTCAAAATATAGAAAAATATCTTACGATTTAATCTACCTACCTGTAGCAGGAAAGTGCACTATAAAATTTTCATTAGGTAAAGCAAGCGTTAAAATTTGTAGAAAAATATGAATAAAGTAAGTTTATAAAGAAATTTAAAATGTTTTATAACATAACAACACACTTGTTACCTACCTTCGAAAGGTTAAGATAAGGTGTCTCGGCATTTTATATTTAAATCCCATATAGAAGAAAGGCGAGCATTCTAGGAAAAGATTTCCTAGTTATGCCATGGTGTAAAATATATAGATACCTATAGGTATTTTAAGAAGCTAAATATAAGTAAGTACGTTTAAAGTAATGCTCGTAGTAAGCAAACATCATGATTATGCACATCAAAACGTAACGTGTTTTAAGTTATGTTTTGTTCTTCATTTTATTGCCATTAACGCTTACATAAGTCTGGTGTAAAGAGACTGTTTACTTGAGAAAGTCACGCTGTAACTGAGCACAAGTAAAGGTAAGTACGTACATTTAGCTAAAGAAACATAACTGGCTCAACAGACATCATCATTTGCAAAAATACATAAAAATTTAAGTCATAACTGGCTGTAATTTGTGTCAATTGTCATTTTATGAAACAACTAATTAATAAAATTACTAATGTTACTTACATAAATAAGTGCAAAACATAGCTGTGAGAAACGTAAACAAGTAAACAAATAAATTTCACTTTTTTCGACAATTAACAAGATGTAACGGTTACGGCCAGTTACGGCTAAAGTAGCAGGCTTCACTAATACAAATGAATATTATAATATCTGGTTACGCTCTCTCCAATGATTATCAACAGATTTAGAAATTCTTTTAACTGTACTAGTCGATCTATATGAAGTCTAGGTGATAGTAAGTGCGTGATCAATTAAATATTCACCGTTTATAATTCGATTTTTGACCATCATTCTTTCACACAAAAAATACGCAAGGTTTGTTCAGCTACGACTGATCGGTGAACAACAAGATCGGGGTTAATTTATTATATTAAAGAGTTGTGAATGAAACTAATCTAGCACTTTCACTCTTTTGGTATTTTCAAATTGTCGTAGGTACCGAAACTTCGGAAGAAACTGTTAGTTTGTTATTGTTTACTTCTGCTGCCATTTGGCTTGAAATTCAAACATACTTTTAAGTGTTTCAGAGGGATAAACCCCTCTGAAACACTTAAAAGTATTTTTTCGAAATAAATACATAATTATATTCCTTAAAAATATTTCTTGTTTACTTTATTCTTTGAGTCTTTGTTGACAAAGTTTTAGAACGTATGAAACAATATTTATTGATGGCAAAGTATCCTTGTACTACAAGTTAAAAGCGAATCGATAAAAACAATGCCAACTGGTTCAGTAAATCAGATCAGTAGCGAAAATTGTATCCAAGCGAACAAAATAACAGTCCGCCTCTTGGTAGCGATGTCGTTTCGGTGAGAAGTGGGACATCTGACTTTCTGACCTACACACGGTATTCTTGGTTCATGAATTACCGGCCGATTTGAAGTGCCTATACCGAAAGAAAAAAAAGTTGCGAACCGACTATATAGTAGCAATACTTTTTCCTGTGCATTGTGAAAGTTTACTGTAACTTAGTGAATAATTCACAATGATCAAATGTTTTGTATGAAACTCACCGTAACTGAAAAGAAGTGGTCAGTCCCTCACATGAAGTATGTCCAAAGGCGAAGCAAATGCGTGCTGATCAGAGAGCGAACAACATTTCACTCGTTTTCGTGTTGTACAAATAAAAACGTCGCATTCACATACTAATTAATTTTCGAGAGAAACTGCGCGACTTACGGTATAACGCGCATACGGATAGCTGCGTGACAGAGCACTGAGGTGGGTGTCGAGCCGCAGCACGTCCGAGCGAACGAGGAGGCGAGGAGGTGGGCGACTGACCACAACCGCACGCGGCGCGCGCAGTGAGAGTTGTGCCGTCCTCGGGTTGCGTGTCGCAGGCACCGAAGGCCGCGGGTGCATCCGCGAGAAGCTGCACATGCACCCATATCCCGCCAGCACCCGCATTTCGTCTCGGTCGCGGGTCGTGGCACTCAGCACTCACGACACAACAATCACGGGACAAGCGAGCGCTATATGTTCACATACCATTTTAGCAACCAGCCAGCAACATCCGCATAAAACTTTCGTGTCAATCATTATGAATTTAAAATACGTATACCAGTAGGTTTAAAGTCCCGCGGTTATTGCTCGATTGCAACGAGTGAATGTTATCATTTACGAATATTTATAAACATGTGATAAATTGTTAATTATATTAACAACAAAAGGAATTAATCACCTAACTGATTAATAAAGTATGTAGGCACCTATACCTAGCTACCGAAACAATATTATAATTTGGAATCGAAGTATCCAACGCCACGAAGTAAGTATAAAAGAAAACTTTTGCAACAGCTTTTGGGAGTCTGTTTTTTTTTTGCAACAAAGTTTTTATCCATTTCAGTTCATCTTGCGGCATCCTACAGGTTTGTCATTAAACCTTCGTCATCATTATTATAACAGCCGTATGATTGACCACTTCTGAACATAGGCCTGCATCTACCGTGGTCATTTTGTTGCCTTCACTAAATCGTCTTTCCACCTTGTAAGTGGTCGTCCTACGCTGTGCTTGCCGGTGCGTGATCTCCATTTAAGAACCTTACAGTCCCATATGACCATTTCCTAGTTCTGCGTGATTACGGCTGCGAGGCCTGCAATACCATTTCAACTTGCTAAGTGGGCAAAGAAAGAAATGGTTAAGTATCTTACAGAAAGACTCCAAGACGAAGTCAAAAATGGAAAAACCGTAGTTAAGGAAGAAAATAATATTTCTACATCAACGCATATCTTGGAGGTTTGGTCTCTCGAATTTAGCGATAATAGTGAATGTTTAATACACGGTGTTATTTTTTTTCCAGCAGGTTCGAATCCTGATGGCCTGAAATATTGATTTTTCTAAAATCCAATGATGCAGTTTTAATTCTCGTCAAAACCAGTCTCGAGTCTTCTTTCGGTATTTTTCGATATTTTGCATAGTTTCGAATATTACCACGCCCGATTTGAAAATTTCTTCTGAATAATCCTTGAGTACGGTTAGCCGATACAAAATCTGAACAGAAATCGAAAATGCTGAACAACATTCAGCCGCATATTATGCTGACTAAATTATCGGCTGAAACCATGCTGAGTTCAGACGAGAGTGAAGCATTTTGACAGCTGTCTCAGCCTATGCTACTCAGCATTCGCCATTTTTCTTTCAGTGCTGCTCAGATATTGTATCGGCTAACCGTACCCCTTCAGTAGAGCACTTGCAGCATTTCCATATTTTTGTAATATTGACGTTACCCTTAATTTTAAGAAGCTTCAAGTTCGTCGCTCGCATTTTCGTGCTTATAATCATTAATGTACTTAACAATGAAAACACGCAATTTGCAAAGCACTTTAATAAAGGTTTATGATAATAATATAACCCAATTTCTTGTAAATGTATAGTTCATCGCCTGAACAAGAATAAGACGAGGAAATGATTTGAACTTGAAAATGTGACATTAAGTGATGCATACGATTCATATTGCCGGGGTCGCGGGACTGTCTTATTAGGTAACCATGACCCTGGAACGTAAAGGGCTATTGAAGAAACGCCGTGGATTTTAGTCAAGACGAGTCTTTTTTGGGATATATATGTGGGGACATATATATCGCAAAAAAGCGTATGACGTGTGAAGAACCACTAACAACCGAGTCGCTTACCGTTAAATTATTGACAGCACGAAAGAACAGATGGTCTGGTCGTTCAGTCGAACGCAGCACGAGTCACTCATGAACGGGCACGGACCTTGGCCGCTGGTACAATACGCCATGCGACATCAACCCCATTATTACATCCCTTTCTATCAAGCTGCCAGCTGTATTATTAATCTCTTTCGCACACCGGTACGATATATGTACGGTAGGGTGTCCCAAAAAAATCAAAGTGATATTTTTGTAACGCATACCCTCTTATTTTGTGTGAATGGTTTAAAAACACTAGGAAATAAAGTTTCACGTACCTAGGACCACGCTAACCCGTGCCGACTTGCATCGAAACATTTTGTATTTGCCCCAATGATATTATAAATAAAAAGAGGTAGATATCGCACTAGCACGCACAAAGTGTTGAGGCGAATGAAACCCAATTGTTGCCTTCTTGATTTAGTCAGGTTACATCAGAGAGCGAGTTAACGTGAGTGCGCGGCGTAACAAAAATGCCAAGTTTTGTGTTTAGAAAGTGCAAAAACTATGGTGCAAAGATAAATAAGAGTTGTGGAGTGACATACCATAAGTAAGTCTTTATAAAATATATCAAATTTTTATTTATTTTACGAGTTATTCCTCATTTTCAAATAAATTTCATATTACTGACATAATGGTTCGAAAAGGATAGATAATAGGATGGCAATCTGCTGCGTGACAGAGGCAAATAGCATCCGTCATAAGTCGGGTCATAGATTAATTAAACAGAAGCGAAATGTTAGGCACAATTATAGCGTTGCGCTTTCAATTTTTTATGGTTAAAGTTTTATAGAATGAGGTTAGTTTTTTTGTTAAAATAATATTATTTAGTGTTTATTTTTTATACGGACTAAGTAATAACATTATGAACCATAGGAACACCTTATTAAGACGTCAGTCGTAAATACAAAAATCTTTGTTTTCCTTGTAATAAATAGAATTCAAAATGTTTGTTGTTTTATTTTAAACATCATTCATCATCACAGGCGCTTGTGTTGAAGTATATTATTAATTATTCAAAATCCTACACATTTATTTCATTTTTATGAAAGTCGCCAATGTTACTAACAGCTATTACGTATTCGATTAAACTATAAATATAAATAAATTGTCTTCAGTTTGATACAAATATTCGATAGTATCTTAAATATAATTATTGTAAAAAAATAAAATTTCCTTCGCAGTACTTAGTAGCTGTACATTGGTAATCGACATAAAAATAATAAATAATTTTACCAAGCGCACACCACCTATTGTTACATTCAATGTCTCTTCTGTGAAAATCGACAAACTCTTTGATACTCTAGTGTTCTGTCATTTTGTGGCCTGTACTTCAAGCGCAACACACTAAAACTAGCTATCTCTTTCTATCTTATACGTTCCGTATTATCTATCGCTGTCGTACTTTTAAATTACTGTAAGTTTTATTAAGTTGGTACTTATAATAACAACGCAACGATATCTGAACGCCATTTAGTATGAACATGGCGTATCTTTCTTTATAATATCATTGATTTGCCCAGTATGGCGCGAGAGAACTTGCGCACATATTAAGTGTTATTGCTTGTTTGTTTTATTAAAAACGCATTGTATTCGTGTTATCCATACGTTAGTAGAGTTGCAAAGTTCCAAAAAAGAGTATTTTTTTAATATGAGACGTAAAACACAAATCGCCTTCCCTCCTAATTTCCCTCTAACGTACAAGTTCGGTCAGTTCCGTTCCAGAATATTCGTGAAGTTCATTTAAGTGTCAATGAGAGTGCAAACCTTAATATTCGTGAGTGCATTGACGAAATCATAACGTAACTGTGTTAAAAAACATGTGTGCACCAAGCTCGGTGGATGGCTAGATCTATTTATTCATTAAAAATTTCATTAAACAAGTAAAATGAGAGTTATGGCTCTCGATTCAGAATTTCAAACAGGAGAATGCAGCTCTGTTGGACGTCTGCCTCTTGACATTAATTATGTTACCTAAACCCTGGTTCCAATGCACTTTATCAGCAAAAGCAACTTATCAGGATTTGTACTTTTTGAAGTTCATGAAAGCTTTTGAAACAAGAGACAATAACACTTCAAAAGCAGCTTTTCTTTTATAAAGTTATTCTAATAACAACTGTCGCCTCTAATTTAAATTCGGGAAAAATGTCGAAGTGTCTTTGTCAAAAGCAAGTTCCTTTTTAATCGATAAAAATTGATGACACTTTTATTAAAAAAGTGCCCTTCTGTATGGTCAGATGATGATGCTTTTCTACAAGCTAAACATAAGCTGCTGAAACTGAGATCAGTTAATGATACGGTAAAAAGAACGGTTAAGATAATGCAATACTTTAAAAAAAATAGGAATTTGTTTAACACTAGTCTAAAAGAACTGACAACTTCAAAACAGCATAATTATAGCTTGATTTATTTAAGGGTCGTTTTTCAGTAACCCTATTTTTAGGCAACTGGTCAACAGACATTTCTTTTTTATAGTAAGACGGTAATGGTCACTGGTGAACAGGAACAAGAGCAATTTTTATTACAAGAACACAGACACCTGTATCTTGACTAAAAACAAACTGAAAAGAAAATTCAATGAATCAATCATCGATTTTTCTCATAAAAGTTTGTTTTTCTGTCCCTTTTATAATAAATAATAAATATTTGATATAGTTTTATTTATCTATACATACATGTATTATAAATAAAGCTACATTCACCCTGAGGTGTCCTGAGTAACGTATGCCACCCGTGCGGCTTACGAGGAAAGATTTGTATTTCTGTGAGCATGTTTGTAATGAATTAACTTAAAAACTACTGAACCGATTTCAAAAAAAATTTCACCATTAGAAAGCTACATTCACCCTGAGTAACATAGGCCACCCGTGCGAAGCCGGGACAGGCCGCTAGTTTGTCATAAACGTAGAATTGTAGAATTTCTGTATAGCATCTATTCAAACTTTTTTACTTAAACTTTGACGTCAAGTCGGCACGGGTTAATGTTGTCCGATCGCAATAATATTTTATATTCAAGTTTCTATAGTCAAATGTCAAAAAAAGAGAGGGTATGCGTTTCGAAATTCCAAAAAAAAAATTAAGCCCTTATAAGCTGGGACACCCTAATGTACGGGGTGCTAGTGTTGTGTAAGGTTGTTTGTCGTTGTCACCGGCAACGGTAGTCCGATACACCGCTACACTCCACGCGGCTGCATAGCGAACTGACGTGCTCAGTGACTTCCACTTGACAATATTTTAAAATCATAGTTTATTGAGTGTTTTTGAAGGAACATGTGCTGCTTTCATAGATGTGAGTGTTAATCTGTACCTATTTAATATAACTTTATAGGTACTGTTAAGAAAAATCAGCTGGGCTAGTTATGGGTGTTCAAATAATAGGTAAACCTATTTTTACCGACTTCAAAAAAAAGGTGGTTATCAATTCGACCCGACTATGTATGTAATATTTTCAGAACTGCCCAGTTTGCGTTAATGTTATTTGATCCATCATTTATTATACTTTGAGCCGACTGCGCCAGAAGGAGGGTTATATTTACTACAGAGACTGTTCTGTGATATTTCCTTTTTTTTTAATTATGATTAGAAGTGTACCTACTGCAGAACTTGCTTTCTTGTTTACCTAAGTAAGTCATGGAGCTAATATTTCAGACTATAAGTCGAATATCATGACTATTCCATTAAATTCTAAGTGGGTATTTAGGCACTTCTTAATGTTTGCATTATCTCAATTCAAACTAATATATATTTCAATTCAAATAAAAAAAAATTAAGGTCCTAGATCTAAATAATTTGTTTGGTCGTTGCTCGTTGGAACTACTTACTTAGCAATAAGTTTAATAATAGCAAAAAATAGAATAACTAGCAAGCATTTTTATTAATAAAACTGTAAGACTGGACTGAATTTCGACTATTAGGTAGCTATGCATTTTCTTTAAGAAAATCAGCCTATGACAAAGACCACACAAAGACGTACTGGACAATTAAATCAAATACACAAATATTGCCAAGTAAAAAACCCGTGGTCGCGGGATTATTTCCTTACCGTGACCCCGGAACAGAAAGGGCTATTGAAGGACACCGCCGATTTTAGTCAGTAGAATTCTGATAGTAGGGGGGTGGGAGGACTCATTTGATGATTTTACCACGCTAAAAAAAAAAGTAAAAAACCCGTACGTGTTTCAATTTTAAAGGGCGCGAAATTAAATGCACCACATTGAACGTTATGTAACACCTGTTCATAGTATCCACGGTTCACAGCGTCAAGGGTGAGAGGTTTTGCTAGAAACGGCGGTAAATAATGTATGCGGAAATTCTTAAGAAAGCATTCAATATAATAGCACTTATTTTAAACTTTGCCCATTATTAGGAATTTAACCTGTGTCGTGGGTGCGTTTACAAACAGGAACTCACATAAACAAACACTTTTAGACCAACTACTTGCAGATCATACAAATATTTGTTCCGTGCGGGAATCAAACCCGGCGGCACGGTAACTTCTAAGTATTTCTGCACGTTTCTTCCGTGAACGCACTTACATAATACTCAAAGACTGAATCGATCCAGCGGTAGGTAGTAGGTGACACTAGTAATTTTAGCCTCCTCGGTTTCTATTTATATCAGAATCTCAATAATGTTATACTACGCACAGTACACAAAGTTTGGATCGTGTAGGTTGAAATAATAATAATGTCTAAGTTATTTATAAATTGTAATGTAAAAGGAATGAAACGGATCAGACACAGGAAAGGCGAATTGTACAATTCATCCAAATGTTGTCTGGAAGATAGGATCAATTTTAAATAATGGATTGGAATTATTATTATATTATTCCTAAAGACCTTTCTAAACCCCCAGGAGCCTAACGGGGTCAAATAACGCCTTTACATAGATACTCGTACCTACTAAGATTAGTTGACTGTAAACGATATCATTTACACACTTCATTACCAGGGATTATGTTACTTCAAGCTAATTATATGAACCAAGAAGGGTTAACCCCTTTGTTAATTTTGTTAGGCTTTCCTTGCTGTCACGAGGTTTCAAATTACCTTAATATTCTATGAACTGTGTAAATAGGTACGTCAAGTTTAGTTCTAAACATGGGCTAAGCGTCATTCACTCGCATAATGCCGAACCGTTCCAACTGTAACCACATCGGAATTGAGAAAAAATACCAGCTTTCTCATACAATATTTCAATAAATTTATATTCGGCTCAAATGTACTTATTGGACATGTTGGATAATGTTGGTCATGTTTGATATTATCAATCTGATCCAAACTTTCAGTTTGTCCTGTCTCCAAGTGAAAACTGTGTTCTTCCTGCTCCTCCGCTATTCTTTTTCTAATTCATTTTGTTGCGGGATCCTAGACGGTTAAAATAACACTTGGGAACTTCGTCGAGCTTACTTCGGCGATTGTCAGTTGGTCGCATTAATGTTGATTCTGGCGTTTGAGTTGCAGTGATTTGGAAATACCTAGTTATAGGTACGAGTAATTTATAACCGCCTACTACTAATGGGCGGTAATAAATAAAAAAAAAATTGTTGCTTTTTGTTTCAGGATTTAAATAATGCATATTAGCAAAAGTAATGACATACAAGCTCAACAATATATAGGACATAATGACATTATCTGGGAGCTTTGATGACTCCGTAACAACATCTGGTAACTTGGAGAGATCGATTAATTTGAACTCGTTGTACTGTTCCCATCTTTGGACGAATAGTAATCTTCGTAGTGCAATTATTACAGCACCGCCTAAAGATAGAAATGTTATAACATATTGCTACACATGTAAGGGTAAAATAAGAAAATATGAACTGAAACCTCCAAGAAACTTCACACCACATAATCATTCCACTCCTAACAAAGACGTAGAAATAGAAAAATATGAAACGTGTATAAATGGACGGCAAGAATGTCCGATTGGTACAAACTGCGAAGACTCTGATCTCACAAATGTGGAGAATAAACTACGCATTCCTTCCATATCACAACACATTGATTCCAGCTTTAGACATAAATACACTTCCTACGAAATGGACGCGGTTAATACAAGGCGACAGAGACTGAGAAAAAGCCTGAGAGGTTTTGGATGTATAGTTAATTTTGCTTCGGCTGATAGCCCAGTAAAAAAAAGAACTCAAATACAAGCCTGCTCAATAAGTGTGATGATTGTAGCTATCGTAATAATAAGTTTTATTTTGGTCAATTTTACCAACCCTAATTTTAAAAGTATGGCCAACAAAATTAGTACAACCGTAGTGCCAACAAAAAATATAGATATCAATGAAACAGCGGCAGCTACGAGTATTACGAATGTTTATTTGGACCTGCCGTCATCGACAGAGATGCATTCTACTGAAGAATATTTTACTACTACAGAGTCTGCCAGCAGTTCCAGCACAGAGAACTTTATATTGACAAACGTTATATCAAAAATTCGTAAGAATATAAGAACATATCCTAAATATTCAAGTAAGACCGATGTAAGTGCAAAACCCAAAGACGTCAATAACAGAGATTTATCTCAAAGATTTTGCTCGTGCCAAAATAACGAAATCTGCATGTTAGATGAGAACAGTGGCACGTCTGTCTGTAGAGAGCCAACAGATAGTGATGATCCAACAGGTATGTTTACTTTAATCACTTCCTTATATCTTAAATCGACTTGAACATCAAAAACTCTATGCTTTAGGTAAGCATCCGTTCACAGCAGTGAGAGCTTTCTACGTTTATTTTGGGTGCTTTTTAGGGTGTTTTTTCATTTTACAGAAATCATGTTAATCTATATGAAACAGTCCCAAACGGTACTATTATAACGCCTCGGAATTATAAAGAGAGTTTGAGTTCTATTTCATCAACATCTGCCTAGCTCTCTCCCAACTATGTCGGGGTCGGCTTCCAGGCTTACCAAATGCTACTGAATAATACCGTTTTGCATTCTTTGAACTTAGTATTTATCACCTTTTAAGTGAAAACGTTTGTATAAAAATCCCGTCTTATTGCTACTCTACATGGTAGACTGCAAATCCTTCCCTGGACTTCAAAAATGATTCAAAATAAAAATTAGCCAAATTGGTGTAGCCGTTCTCGAGTTTTAGCGAGACTTTATAAATAGGTATATAGATTAACTATAAATTTTGAATCACCAGGTTGTGGAGGTCTGTGCGCCTTGGAGACGGAAGCTTGCCAACTAGTAGATAAAGCGCGAGGAGTGCGCGTGTGTCGCTTGCTGACGCTCGTGACGTGCTCAGCTGATGAATGGCGGTGTCGTAATGGTCTCTGTGTGCCCGCAGAAGCTCGATGCGATGGTTCCATTCAATGCTATGATCGGTCAGATGAAACATACTGTGGTAAGATTAATTATTTCATTCCCTAAGTGTGTAGATAAAATAGTAAAATCATAAAAATGTAAGCCCTGGTAATTTTCGTGTTTGCTACACTTGCGAAGAAAAGAATGGAATCATGAACTTGGAATTGATCCCAGTCGTGATTTGAACGGATTTCTATCATTTTAAAGTTATCAGTTAAAAAACTTATTTCGTTTCGGTATATCGGCGTACCTAAGTGATTCCATACTGATACTCGCTAGTGAATTTCGATACGAACTTTGCCCGTCTGAATAACCCCCGCATTGTGCAATTCTATTTGTTTCTATAAATACCAAGGTATTCTCTTTCTTGGGCCGTGAAAAGATTTTTAAATGCGTTGATACCAAAAGGAACTTCCATGTGAAAGCTTTTGTTGAGGACCAAAATTCACATCATCGCGTGTTTACATTTCCAAACATAAATTATTTTTGCCGGAGCGATTTGTATCATATGACTATGTTGCATTTTTATAAATAAATCCTTATTAACGGCATTTCAAAATAAATTCATCAAAATAAGTGTATTGTCTACGGTTTCACCGAATAAGTTACCTATAGATAAAGTTAAATATAAGGCCACATAGCTATCATTTATAATGATTTAAAAATTAATGTCCTTTCTTGAACTTTGTCAGCTAATTTAATTTAAAATTTACTCAACAGATTGCGATTTAACGAAGCAGTTTCGCTGCGGGCATTTTATATCTTGCTTCTCACATTCAAAATTATGTGACGGCGTTATTGATTGCTGGGACGGATATGATGAAGTCAATTGCACAACTGGTAAAGATTTTTAAATTATTTCTAATATTTTTTAGTGTTTATGTAACTTTAATTTCCTGATTATTGCCAAAACTCCTTATTGCAAATTAATTATGACGTGGGTTATGTAAACGTGGTCATTCAAATCTTAAGTTTTCGTTCAAATCTTACGGAGGATCCATCCAATACTCCTTTTAGTACTAGGAACAAGAAAAAATAATCAATTTGAAAATAGGTTATTTTATTTTAAAAAGTTACCTACTATAACGTGCAGTTCTTTTATGGGTTTGAAGCACGCTAACAACTAGGTAGCCGTAAAGAAAGAAAGAAAAAAGGAAAAATTGTTTATCCTGCATAGCAACAATACACGCACAATAAAACCCCAAAGCAGGCAGTAGGCATTCCGTTACACTATTCTCTATAAGACAATCGCTACGCTGAACTCTACAACGAGTTCATCGACTAGTCAGCTTAACATGAGACTAACCGCCGATCGATTCTACAGTTACCTACTAACTTACTTACTACTTACTAAATAAGGAGTACAAAAATGCATTGAGCTGCTGTCAACTTGTCGTAAACCTAAACTAATAAGTAGTTTTTATCATTCACGGCTGTCATGACTCATGGAGATGCTGTCAGTAGCATCGTGAATAGCCACTTTAGTTTCAGCGTTGCGTAAGCGCTGTGGCCACGGTGACTACGCAACGCTGCTGGTGGTCACAAGGCTGTAGGTACTTATAGATAATACCACTGCTGATCACGGATTATATTTCAATTACAGAATGTCCAACCGACCAATTCACTTGTACTGATGGCCAGTGCATTCCAAGTTCAAGATTCTGTGACGGGCTGGCGGATTGTGCGGATGGCAGTGACGAACCAGACGGTTGTGGTGGAAACTGCGGCGCGCATGAAATACGTTGCAAGAACCAACGTTGCGTGCCGCGCGCTGTGCAATGCGATGGTCATGACAACTGTGGTGACTCCACTGACGAGTTGCATTGTTCTAAATAATGCACTTTACAACATTTATGTAATTTCATGTGGCAATGTAAGTACAGTTAACGGTACCTACATTAGAGAATTAAATCTTAATACTATGAATCCAATCATTGTTACATCGATTGTTATATGAACTGTACTTACATTGGCAATTCCGATATTATTTATTTGCTAGAACAGTCCAGAGATTTTGAATAAACTGATTTTAATAATATGTAATGTCTTATTTTTTGCAAAAGCTAAAAACAACTGTCCCAAACTTTTAAAGTCAAGTTACCGCGAAAGTAATAATACAATAAAATTGTTTTATTACTTATTTCACTACATTAATAGGTTACTTAGGCTGGTATCAGAATTGTACAAGGTTATTTTGGCGCGTGATCTAAGTCAGAGCTAAAAGTGAGTGGTAAGATGCACCATGAGATACCCTGTAAAGAGTTACCAATGAGAGACTTCACTAGAGCCAGAATTTTCCGCAAGTCATGAGTAGTACGGTACGGCTGACTCAGGTCAGGTAATCTTTAAGGTGATTGCGTCGATGTGAAAGGTGCATCGTAGTTAGATTTCGGAGATTTTAACATGATGCACCTTTTCTATGTGAGAGCTGATGGAGCGATTTTTTTGATATTTTTATATTTAAAATTATACTTGTTATTACCGCAACTCACATTTTTATAAAGTTACAACATTTCACTGGCCTGCAAACTGCAAAAAACGTAAAAAAAATTGAATTTCGCGGGCTGGTTGGAGCATCCCCCTTAAGAGCAAACAAGTCAACATTTTTTCCATAGAAACTTCGTTGGGGTTTTACTCCATTAATTGACAAAGTACATCCAAAATTAAATCATGGTATCGTTTTGTCTCATTATTAATTTTGTCTGTACGGAAGCAGAATTGTAAAATATGAAGCTATTAAAAAGTTACGAGCTTCTAAAGATTCGTTTTTTTGCTAATTTTAATACAACTTTAGGTGTAAATTAGAAGATAAAGAAGCATCAAATTTCCAAAACGAAGTCCGTACCGACACAGCAAAATCGATGAATTTAATAAATTTTATTTGAAATTAATTGGTGCAGTGGTTTTTTCATAAAACCCCAACAGCCAAAGGCTTTTTCGTATTTTTTTACGCGCGCCTTTTACTCTGAATGATCGTGCATCTCACTGAATAAGTTTTCCCCTGTTTTCTCCACGGGGGGATGACGCTCGCGCACACATGAACAATATGGCTCGATTTCCGGTGAAATATCATGGTTTTTGACCATGCCTGCCATTTGTTCGAGCTCGCGACTAGTGCCGCGATCTTAGCAGTCTATGGAACGGGCATATTACTTGTTACTGTCGCGAATCATAGTTCAAGTTACAACACATGTAGTAACTATATGTAGTCTGTGGTTACAACTTATCACTAAAGAAAATTTGAATTTCGCGGACTACTTCGAAAGTAGATTGTTGAAAAAGATAGCCATACCAGAAAAAAAATTGCTTCCCATAAATACCTGTACCATAGACTTAAAAAATGGACTAAGGCATAATATGTGCTAAGGCTTCCTTTCGCAGGATCGCTTTTTTTTGGGCGTTAGTTGAAACAAAGAAGTAAATTGAACTTAAATATCCTTCACCCAAAGTCAAAGTCAAAGTCAAATCATTTATTTTAAATAGGCCATCAGTGAGGCACTTTTAAACGTCGAATATTAAAATTAAGGAAAGGGATGGGATGGGATTGATTCTACACCCATTCGCTAAGGTAGGTTGCATGGAGAAGAATGGGCAAGAAACTCCATACTTACTCTTTTTCAAAAATGTATAACAATGTCATGAAATAACAATTTAAAGAATAAATAAATGTGAAAGCGATGTACTCAAGTCAAGACTATTAAATCATTAAAAGGATAAAAAAAAACAATAATTATACAGCTAAAAGGTACACGGTGTTCACACTTTCACAAAATAATGCAATTACAACTTTAAAAAAATACAATAAAGGCAGTGTGTGAGCATTAAAATTTCAACCAAGTTTGATTCTGCTCAAGCCCTACATTGTACTATGGAGCAGGACCGGCATGTTTCCAGACATTTTTATCTTGGATATAATCTTCTAATTTATAATATGCTTGTTTACTAAGTGTATTTTTTATGTGACTTTTAAACTTACTTTCATTTAGAGTTAAAATTTCGCTAGGTATTTTATTATAACATTTAACACAGAAACCCATAAAAGATTTTTGGACTTTGGACAATCTATAATAAGGTTGATCAATTTTATCTTTATTTCTAGTATTAAAATTATGTCTATCGCTTATTTTATTAAAAAGATGAAGATTTTTCCTAACATACATTATATTTTCATATATAAATTGACAAGGCACTGTCATTATGTTAATCTTTTTAAATAGTTCCCTAAGAGATTCGCGACGACGTAGTTTGTAAATTGCTCTGACAGCTCTCTTTTGCAAAACAAAAATGGATTCAACGTCAGCTGCCCGGCCCCACAGTAGAATACCATAAGACATAATGCTGTGAAAGTAGCTGAAGTAAACCAAACGCGCAGTTTCGACGTCAGTTAACTGTCTTATCTTTCTAACAGCATAAGCGGCTGAGCTGAGCCGCCCCGCTAAAGATGCTATATGGGGGCCCCATTGTAGTTTATCGTCTATCGTAATTCCTAAGAAAACTGTCTGATTAGTAAAATCCAATTTTTCTCCGTTCAGTAAAATGTCGCAATCGCTACTTCTAACATTTGGCAAAGTGAATCGAATACATTTTGTTTTCTTTTCATTAAGGACTAAATTATTAACAGTAAACCAATTTTGAACCTTAGAAATACAGTCATTAACAGTGTCTAGATTTTGTGCACGTCTATCTATCTTAAAAATTAACGATGTATCATCGGCAAATAACACCATCTGTGGTTGATTTTTTAGTAAATGGGGTAAGTCATTAATGTATACTAAGAAAAGGAACGGACCCAAAATAGAACCTTGAGGCACGCCCATAGTCATTTTAGCTCCTAATGAGTTTGTACCGTTTATTTGCACTTTAACCTGTCTATCTCTTAGGTATGATTTAAGTAAATCAAGAGCTGTTTTTTAATTCCATAATGTTCCAGTTTCAGCAAAAGCGTTTCATGGTTTACGCAATCGAATGCCTTTGAGAGGTCGCAAAAGATTCCTATGGCATCTTGCGCTTCCTCCCAGGAGTTAAAAATGTTCTTCAATAGGGTAACACCGGCGTCAGTTGTGCAACGACCTTTGGTGAAACCGAACTGTTGATTATGAAAGATGGAGTTTCTATTGAAGTGACATAGCATTTGTTCAAGCATTAACTTTTCAAACACCTTACTGAAAACTGGCAAAATTGACACAGGCCTATAATTGTTAGCTTCCTTACAATCACCCGATTTAAAAAGTGGAGCTACCTTACTATGCTTCATAAGATCCGGAAACACTCCTTGGTCTACACTGGTATTAAATAAAAAAGTTAAATAAGGCGCTACGGTTTCTATTATCGATTTACAGGCCTTCACAGACATTCCCCAGAGGTCTTCTGTTGATTTAATTTTAAGATCTTTGAATGCTTTAATCACTGCTTGGGGGTTTGTGTGCCGAAACCTAAACTCCATCGGGCATGCCTTTACATTATTTCTAAGTAAGGCAGCAGAGAGTGCTGGTGACGAATTTAATGGCTCAGTAGTCTTAAGAGGTATGCTCGAAAAAAACTTTTCAAATTCCTGAGCTACATCTTTATCTGTGTTTATAGGACCATGTGCAGTTTCTAAATTGAATTCGTTATTACGCTGTTTATTCCTGCCTGTCTCATTATTTATTATTTTCCAGGTTGTTTTGATTTTATCATCAGCTGATTTAATTTTACCACTAATAAAAAGAGCCTTAGCTATTTTACATACACATTTAAAAGTTTTTGAATATTTGACAACATACTGATGAAAGCTACTATTATCCCTTTTATGACTCCTAAGATCATAAAGTTCGAAGAGTTTGTCTCTACTTTTGCGAATTCCTGGTGTTGCCCAATCACTAAATAAGAACTTTGTGCAGATAGTTTTAGTTTTAAGAGGACAAATACGATTATATTCTGTTTCTAAAATTCCAAAAAACTCGGCGTAGAACTCATTTGGGTCACTTATATTATTAAACCTATGATCACATAATTTACTCGCTATAGTATTATTCATAGTTTCTAAATTTTTATCTGTAATTGGCCTATACCTTATTTGAGTTTTTTGAATAGGTTTATAGGCGCAAAACGTTATTGTTTGGCCACTGTGATCAGATGGCAGTTTATTAACAATTTCCTTATGTAAGTAATCACAGTTAGAAAATACATTATCTAAGCAAGTGGCAGAAGAAGCTGTCACTCTGGTTGGTTCCATAAAAACATGTGACAAATTAAAAGATTTAAAAAGACTCAACAATCTAACACTATTGGAGTTATTTTCTAATAAATTAATATTAAAATCACCACAGATGATGACAGATTTACTGTTACTACATATTTTATTTAAAACATCTTCCATTATAGTATCAAACATAGGTAGATTCTGATAATTTGGGGGTCTGTAAACACAAACTATAACATGCTTATCAAGCTCAACACAGGACAATTCAATGGTATGTTCAACTGACAGTTCAACAATGTCATTTCTAGTTTTAGATTTAATCGATTTCTTAATTAGAATTAACGATCCGCCATGTATCATACATTTACGACTGAAATTGCTAGCTATGTAATAATTATCAAAACAAATAGACTTAACTTGATGATCTTTCAACCAATGCTCTGTAAGGCAAACAATATCAAACCTGGTTGATTCCAAAAACATCTCTATTTCCAGTAATTTAGAAGAGCACCCTTGAATATTTTGATGAAACAATTTTAGAGTGTGTTGCTCTCCACTTGATGTTTTATACTTAACTAATTTGCTAGAAGAAACCTGTTTATTGTTCACTAATAATGAGTTACTAACTGCAGAGGTTTCTTCTGTTGTCTTACAATCTAGTTTAAACTAATATCCGGAGTGATCTCCAAAACAGGACCATTCAGTGTACCAACAGGAATGGAATACCCAACCTGTGTAGTAGTGGTCTCCAAGGCAGGTGGTATGTTAGGTAGACCCTCCTTCGTACAGCATGCAGGTACAGAACACTGTATCACTATGTTGTTAGGGCAACCTAGCAACACAGACTCGTCACTTAAACTACTACTTAACCTACTTAACCTAGAGTCTAATACATTCGCAACAACATGGTTAATATTAAATGCTATCAACATAGCAATTAAATGTCTACATTTCCGGGACAAAGATAAAGATCCCCGGTTCAAAAAGAAACTACTAACAAATTTGTTACAATCAAAATACAATAATTTGTCACTATGACGACATGTCAACATGTGAATAGTACTGTTCAGTTTATATATACAGTGGTTTTCAATGTCACTAAAATTGTCCGAATAAGGAAAAGCACACAAAATCAGCTTTCCTACATTTAATTTTAATAAGGCGTCCACACCATCCACTATGTCCTTTCTAGACAAGCCTATACTATTCCCTAATAGAAGAACCACTGAAGAATAGTCCTCTAAGTTGGCATGAGTAATTCTAGTTATTAATTGTTTAAAATTTATATTGTGATAAGAATGGTTTGTAAAACTATGGCTTAGGTAATTATGTAGAATTTTTCCAAAGCCTGAACCTAATTCGTCACAAAAAAAAATAGTTTTATTTTTTTTATGAACATTACTGCAGTCTTCTGATGGAAGAGGCAATAAGTCATGCTGGGGTTGACTAGGTGGTTGTTGGTTGGTACAGCTGCAGGAGAAGCTATTTGTAAGCGACTCATACCGCTCAGCATTGTACTTCACCAAGTCCAGCAATTCCCCAGCTTCAAACAGACGGTCACTCAACTGTTCCTGTGATCTTTCATATTTTTCAAAAATATCCTTCAGCAAGTACTCCTTGTGTAGTAAATCATTATGGAGTAGCTGAGTATCAATATCATACTTTTCCCTGCATTTATCTAACTCAGTAGTGCAAATATTAAGATTTTTTGTGAGGATAACACGTTCCTTTCTCAGAGAAATGTTTAACTTTAAAAGGTTTTGTTTTTTAATTGACCTTTGTGACCGTTTTATTAATTTCTTAATTTTAATATATTTTTTAAGTTTATTATGGCTTGTCATAATAGGACACAATGGCATGGTGTCATCACCAGTTAAATCTATTGTTACAGCCGGCTCACACACTAATTTTGATGTACTACAAACCAACTCTTGAAATAGGCTAGTGGTGTTACAAACCTGATCACTAATTTTAGCAGATTCTGAGAGTGAAAGGGCCTTATGGGCATCACATAGCTCCTGTTCTAGTTCTGTTATCCGGTGCATGGCCAGTTCATAAGTATCACTGCACTGTTGGAATGTCAATACTTGTTGTTTAAGTTGACCGTGCTGATCGGCTAAGTCCATATGTTCAATGTGAAGTTCAGCCAGCTGGTTCTTCAGAAAGGTGTTCTTTCCAACAACCTTTTGCACTTCCACTTCACTGTCATCAATCTCCTGGAGAAGTTTCTTGCATTCCGACTTAGAACGGTCAAGTTCCTTTAATGTAGCTCTCAGCTTCGCTTCTAGCTCCTTGATGGTTGCACTGCGGGTCATCATTTTGTTATGTTATGTCACCTGGAATGTGTGAAGTTAAGCAGATTTAAAGTTTTGAAGAGAAAAAAAAATGTGTTGATATTTTTGTTAATGGGAGGTAGACAGGAGAGAAAAAAAAAATTAGAAAGAATATAATTGGATTGAAAGAGTTATAATAACTGAGTTTAAAACAATTAGTAGTTAAAAGTAGAAGGAAACCTTAGGGATATAAAAGAGAAATTGCACTGCTTTAGTTTTATTCAAGTTGGTTAATTTAATTTTCTTAACATTAAGTTTTTGACACATTACAGGGGTTTAATTCTAAGGGACACAGAAAGACAAAGATAAATATTATTATATGAATTATTATGTGAAGTATAATTATGTAGTGTTTATTGTCTGGGCGAATGTTTACGTCTTCGATTCTGCTTCCACCAATTGTCAAGCAAAAGGAGTCATAAACCAGTGCCGGTGTGTGATGGACGTTGCTCAGAGACCGGAGCAGTATTGTGTTATGTTCCGTGTAATGTAAATATAATATACAATTACAAAAACATATAAAAATACTCCCCGGGTTCGACGATTGTTTGAAATCCGTCGCCGTTGGAATGTTCTGTTGACAGCTGGTTTTGGTCACTGATTTTACGAAGATTTCGCGATAAAAACACTGTATAACTACTGTTTCATGTATCTTACAACTAGATTTAACTAAATAACACTTATTTAACTTGAATTTAACACTTTTTACTATTTTTTATTAATTAAATCTACAGATCGTTTACTTTTGACGACCGGCTACCAGTGTGGCCAGCCTAAAAAAAAAAGAACAGAACCCAGAACTTAAATCAAACACAGTTCGAAAAGAAAAAAAGCGCCGCGATCGTGAGCTGCTCGTCCAACTACATGGCAGCCACCACAGACTAGATAGATGGCAGCTGATGGCTGCTAACCTGCTATAGCACAGTCCATTCTTAATGTCTATGGTGTTTACGAAGTCTGTGGAGTGGTCTATGGTTTTGAATTTTTTGGCAAAAAGACCTTGAAGCCATTCCAAAAAAAATCCAAAGAAGAAAAAAATGTTTCGAGTTTTGTTGTCGCTGGTTTCGCTTACGCTTTCTAGTTTTTTTGAGGTCCGACCCAAATTGCAAAATATTCTTCTTACAAAAGGTTTAATTTGTGTTTTAAGAACCCGGGTAACTTGAAATAACATGGCTGATAGTGATGATGAGTATGATCGCAAAAGACGCGATAAATTTCGAGGTGAACGAGGCACCGCCGAAGGCAGCAGTTACCGTAGCAGTGATCGACGCGAAGATCGAAGTCGGGGCCGCGAAGAATGGTCTGAGAGGTAAATAATGTTGTTAAAGCGAAATGCCATCACGACACCTGTGTGTAGATACCAAAAATGTACGTTTTGTAAATTTCTTGCAGATCCCAACCTCAAACCTTTGAAATTCCTACCAAAGTCCCCAAACCTACACTTAAACGTTACGCAGTTGGTATTTTAAGGTATTGTTTTATTGAGAAGTAGGTCATTTGAACATTGTTTTTGAAGCAAGTTTGCCAGCACATTAGGTCGACCTCAAATTTTAAACAAATCTACTTCAAAGAAATGTTCAATGTAGGTAAACATTGTTTCTAGAAGCTTCATTTTTGTAGATTTATATTTACTGATTAATGGTACCTCTTTATAATAGATCTCCACTTTCATCACAAAGTAGTTGCATCAATATTTTATAAAAATACACCCAGCTATTTCCTTGAATGGTTGGTTAAGTTTTTGACTGCCACAATGACCTGCAGGAGACAAGCCTCACTGTGTCCAGCCTGTATGAAGAATGGAGAGTGCTAATCTTTTATTCAAAACCCTGGGGTGTTATTTAATGACACAGAACAGCCATCAAGTGTTACCAAAGAGAAAGTCTGACCAAAACCTTTATTTGCGCTATCAGTTATAAACTGATGGATTGCAATGGGTTATAAAAATAATTGAATTTCTAAAACATGTAAAGTTAATTAGGTGGCATTTGGCAATGTTTTGTGGAGTTCATAATATTTTTTTTGTTTGGTAGATCTCGTGGCGGTCGTTCGGGTCCCGACTACAGGGACTACCGAGGTGGGGCCAGTGCTAACCGAGGATATTCTCCAGCCAGGGGAGAAGGTCCACCCAGCAAGCGCATCAGACCTGACTGGCCTATTGACGATAGAAGATATGGCGGCATGCCACACGACTCCTATGGGTATGGTTGGCCCCATGACCACTTTGGCCCACATCCTGCTCACCAAGGCTATGGACAGCCTATGGCGCCAGTTCCTGCAAGGTAAGATAGGTTGCTATTTCTGTTTTATATTACAACATTTATATTCTATAATAAATATATATTTACACAAAATGCAAAATGTATATGCAAAATGCAAAATGTATATTTACACAATCATACATTTTGCAGAGACACAGTATTACCAATGGGAACAACAGATGGCCCCCCCAGTATGATGTCTTTCAAGGCATTCCTTGCAGCCCAAGAAGATTCCATCAGTGTCGATGAAGCCATTCAGAAGTACAATGAATACAAGCTAGAGTTTCGGAGGCAACAACTTAATGAGTTTTTCGTAGCTCATAAAGATGAAGAATGGTATGCATGAGTACAAGTTGTATTTTTTACTTGATTAGAAGCAAAGCTTAAAATCTTTTGGAAAATAATGGGGAAACAAAAGCCAATGAACGAAATTGGTGCACCTTTATTTTATGGATACCATTTACAAAATTTTGTAATATTTAGCAGTAAAGATCAAATATCGGTTAGAGCTTATATATTGTAGTTAGTGATAGAACTGATTTTCAAGAACTTCATGGTAAAATCGTTAACTATTAATTAATAGACATAAACACATTACTAACAAAATCTTTATTGGAATTGGCTCACCCGAGCTATATCTAAAATATAGATAAGAGAACAGAGAACTAAAAATTAAAGGTCAATACAGTTTTGTAGTCCACCAAAATCCAGACAACGGCTTGTCCAAGGAATTTTTATTCATGAATGGTTGCCAAAAAAGTACCATTGTTCCATTTTGGTCATTGGCTTTTATTTTTGCATGTATTTAAAATTAAAATGGGGAATTGGTGCACCTCCTATTACTTTAAGAATAAATTACTTGCTCTTTGTATAATTTGCTGGTTATCGAGAAATTCTAAGCATACAATTTGTAAAAATGGATGAAGTCAGAAATTGAGAGAGATATCGTGGGACACCTTATGCTTAGAATTTTTCAAAGATGCTATGCAAATGTTAACAATTACCTTTTTTCCCTACAGTCTACAGTGTATTCGCGTGGATTGCTGGACATCATTAAGAAAAATAATAATCAAACTTTTGCAAAATGATTCATGCTGTGTGTAGCTAGTTTATGTCGCGTTGACCCGTAGCGCGCAATGCTACGGGTTCCGTTTCTGTTAGGGGTAGGGTAATATATTCCACATTGTGTGGAACAGGTGAGATTATGCGATTTTTTAAATACATGTATCTACTAAGTAAGGAGATGATTCAAAATATACCAAGCTCTGGTGCTAATGATCTGCATCTCAGATTTTAGAGTAAGAAGAATAGTGTACTGTAGATGTACCAACACATCAAGGGTGTGAAGTAAGGTGAAAGGAAGATTAGATGATAGATCATCAATACAGAAATAAAAATATTTTAAATACTAATAAAAGCAATAATAAATCAAAAATAAATAAATTAATTAAAAGAATATAATTATTATGGTAATATTTTACAATACTCTTGACATGAAAGAGATATCTTCAGATTCTACTAAATATAACTAAATAGGTTACTGGTCAATTGAAGAATACACAGCAGATCCTAACAGAATAAAAAGATAGAGATTAAGGTATAGATCAAAAAAGCATTACTAGAAAACCAAATAGAAACCCTTCAATCTTCTGAAACACAAAAAACTCCATGTTATCCACTGTAAAGGGAAGGGATATTGTGCATTGTGTATTACTAATTTTCTCACTCTATGGTTTGAGATACATGAAATCTGTGCTGAGCTTGGTCTTTCTCTTAAATGGAATCTGAATCATCTGCCTTTAGTTTTCTGTGACACGAAGTTCAACCACCTCTGGCATTGTCACAAAGGGTCGTTTATTTATTTACGTATGTAGTTAACTGGAGACCGATTTTTAGACGAAAACTTCAATTTTTTTTTGTTTTTTTTTTTTCATCTAAACTCTTTGTCTAATTCAGTATAATATAAGGAATTCATCATGTTTTGGATTTTCTTTTACTTGGTTGACTTGGATGGTTTTTTATTTATATTGCATAAAAACTTGATTTGTAATTATTTTTAATTAAAAATCGGTCTATACATTTTGCTTCTTTAGTGTTTAATGGACTTTTTACCTTTAAATAAACACTTAGTAATAAAACTATTTTGTTTCTTAGGTTCAAGATCAAATACCACCCTGAAGAATCCGTAAAACGTAAACAGGAGCAGCTAGGTGCTTTGAAGGTATAGAAAAACATTTAGATCATCATTTTAAATAATACTGGCTTAAAGTTTTTTTTTTTTTGCAAAATTTAGCATAATAAAATAATGTGTTTCTGCGAGGTCTCATGTACTCATCTGTTACGTGTTTCTTGCGAAAAATCTAACAGATAGAGCTTATAGAGTTTTATTATATTAGTTACAATATTAAGATTTAAGCAATTCCAAAATTATTTATAATGAAAATTAAATAAAAATGATATTGTTATAATTTGAAATTTTAATTCGAAATATTGCAGAATCGGCTCAACGTGTTTCTCGAGTTATTGGAAAAAGGAGAACTGGATAAGGTCTCCGTAGATGTTGAGAAGTCAGAGAAGTTGATCAGGCTTCTGGATATTGTGGTCATTAAATTGGAAGGAGGCACGGAAGAAGACTTGAAGGAGCTTGATGAACCTCCACCACAGGAAGTTACTGAAGTTAATGACAAAGCAGGTAATTCCAAAGACCTTTAACCATGCGTTTCTGTCATATTTAGAGACAGTTTGCTGCAAATCGTTTCTGCATTGTTTTTTCTAGATAAAGCCGATGCTGATAAGCCAGTTGTTATAGACGTTGATGACGTGAAAGTGAAGGAGGAAAAAGAAGATAGCGAAAAGAAGGTTTGCTTATAACTTTTCTAATTAAAACTAATCAATGTAAATATAAACACAGCTGTCAAATGTGCTTAACAAACATAACATCCTTTGTTCATGAAACTCGAGCTTTTCCTCTAATAGCATACAGTCAACTATTTACTGGAGTTCAGTAAAGATTAACAGAAAAAAGGGATTTCAATATCTTGGCTTGCCTATCCATGCTTAACTTTTTCCTAAAACTGCTAATTTTAATTTTGAACGGTGAAAGTTAGTCAGCCCATGTTCCATACTAAAACATTCAATACCCTTTCAACTTAAGTATTGAATGACTGTCAAATTTTCTGTTAATCAGAAAGAGGAGAACAAAAAGCCCGAGTCGCCGAAACCGACGGCGCCCTTAACTATGGAGATTGATCCTCATTTGCGTCATCTTCAGGAGCAGGCCAAATTGTTCTCTCGCTTCAACTCGACGGGGACGGAACCTGACACGGAGGAAACCAAGGAAAAGGAGAAGGAACCTCGTGAGTGTCATTGAATAAAATACATGAAAATGACGTCATTTATTATGCAAAGGCGCAAAACAAGGCAAAAAATGTTGTGAGGCAATATTTGCGTCTTTATACAGTGGGATAATTTTCTGGCTTGATGGAAAATTTACTAAACAAAGCTCTAACCTTTATAGCACCACCTGGTTCGTCTTCGAGTTCGTCGTCGTCAAGTTCCTCGTCATCTAGTTCGGAAGACGAAGGCGACGTTACCAATCGACGAAAATCCAAGTCAAAATCGAAATCACCTGAGTCTCCGAAACATAAGGAGAAGTCCAAGTCGAAGTCTCCAAGTGTGGAAAAAGTTGTTGAGAACAACACTCAAAATGAAAAGGAAAAGGGAGGGGAAAAGAGTGGGGATGAGAAAGCAGAGTCAGTCAGTGACGTCGTTATCGAGAAGAAGGAATGCCGCGCCTTACACAAAACTACTTCTATATTTTTAAGGAATTTAGCACCTACTATTACTAAAGCTGAAGTCGAAGCTGTGAGTATTAATTTTTCGTCTTGTCAATGGCCTAAAAACTTGATTTTAATTAATTATTAAATTGCAGTCACCTACCAGCCCATAATAGGTACAATGCAATGATATAATTATAGTACCTACAACATTAAAAAATCGAGGGAAATGGCACTAAAAACCTAAAATAAAGGGATTACTTACTTACTTTGGGTTACAGTACCTACCTATACCTACATGATGTTTTATTTGAAACGAAATCTGCCATACCAAACTATCAAGTTTTTTGAGAAATAAGTTTATTGTCTTAGTTAATACATAGCAAGGAAACAAGATAGAGATAATGTTAAAATTCTAGATGTGCAAACGTTACGGCGGTTTCCTACGCGTGGCCCTGGCTGATCCGCTGCCGGAGCGTCGCTGGTTCCGTCGTGGTTGGGTCACCTTCCGACGCGATGTGAACATCAAAGACATTTGTTGGAACCTAAATAATATCAGGGTAAGCTATTTCAAAAAATAATTTTCACTCACACTTGAATGCATGCGAAAATTTTGAATGTCTTTCAATGTATTGACAATAATGTTTATTTTGCCCTTTTTAGCTTCGCGAATGCGAACTAGGTGCTATAGTGAACCGTGACCTGCAACGTCGCATTCGTCCAGTGTCGGGTATAACTCTGGAGCGACCGGTGCTACGTGCAGACGCTCGGCTGGCGGCACGACTCGCACACCTACTGGACACACGCACTAAACTTTGGCAAGACAGTTCTGAAGAACAAGAGAAAGATGGCGAGCAGGAGAACAAGAATGAGGTACCAATCTCAACATCACAACATACGCATAAAACTTTTTATGTTGCTCTTTTTAGTTCAAATACTCAAGTTCTTGTTACACACTTCTCATCAAAAAAATCGAAACACTTTCGTTTTTATTGTTTTTGTCCTAATTTTTTACAAAAGAGAATTAATTCCATGAAAAAAAAACATTACTGTGTAGCTGGCAGTTTGGTCATTACAGTAAGAAGAAAAAAATCAAAATTCGAAATAATTTCATTTGTTTATCCTATAAATGAAATTAATCACTGTTTTGAGACAAATGTGTATTTAGGGTTGGAGTACGTTTCTCGTTTAAAAACTAAAAATTAGCGCTTGTCTTTAAACTTTCTGTTTCTTATTTCATTTACTGTGACTTTGGGACGTCTGAAAAAACTTTTTTTTCTAAAACATATGGATACTTCGCCCGCAGAAGCCGCCCAAGTGGTGGCATTGCTGGATTCTGGACTTAGTCAGCGTGTTGTGGCTGCAAGATTGCATCTAAGCTTATCATCTGTTCATAGAGTCTACAAACGCTATCGGGAGACTGGTTCGTTCACGCGCCGTTCAGGATCTGGCAGGAATCGGGTCACTTCTGAGCGAGATGATCGATTTATTGTAACAACTTCTTTACGAAATCGACGCCTTAACGCTTTTCAACTGCAGCAGCAGCTTCGCGTTGTACGAAGAGTAGCTGTAAGTGACTCTACAATAAGAAGAAGGTTGAAGGAACGCGGATTGGCACCGCATAAGCCAGCGAATGGGCCGAAATTAACTGCAGACCATCGAAGAGCGCGCCTTAACTTTGCACGCGAGCACCTAACTTGGTCATACCTTCAGTGGAGCAAAGTACTGTTTTCTGATGAGTGTAAAATTATGCTGTATGGTAACGACGGAAGGAACAAGGTCTACAGAAGAGATGGAGAACGCTTTGCACAATGCTGCATTGAAGAAAAGGTCAGCTATGGTGGCGGTTCGTGGACGGTTTGGGGAGGAATCAGCGCCGACGGTAAGACAGAACTTGCCTTTGTGTCTGGGCCACGGCTGCCTGCACTAAACTCTCATCGGTACATCGAACAGTGTCTTGAACCTCATGTGATGCCCTATGCACATTTTATTGGCAACGACTTCATATTCATGCACGACAATGCTAGAGCTCACACCGCGGGCGTCGTACGAGATTATCTTACCGAAGTCGGTATCTCCATTATGGTATGGCCAGCAAGAAGCCCGGACATGAATCCCATTGAACATCTATGGGATGAATTAAAGAGACGAATTCGAGCAAGAGATCCAGCCCCAGAAACACTTAGCCAGCTGCAAAATGCAATCCAAGAGGAATGGGATAATATACCACAACATGTGATCGTGACTCTCATCCGATCGATGAAGAACCGTATGGAAGCAGTAATAAGAGCTCGCGGAGGGAATACAAGTTATTAAATAAACGTTTCTTACATTTTTTTTTCATTTACGCGTGTTGTTTTACCCATTTCCTTCATATTCCATACAGGGTAAAAATTACTCATTATACAAAATACGAAACCTATGAAGACTTAATTTGAATTTAGAACATTAACATTAGGATTTAAAAACCTCATACTACTCACTATTAAATGACATTTTACATTTATTCCTAAATATACACATTTTTCTGATAATCCTTATCAAATCATAAACTGCGAGGTGTTTCGATTTTTTTGATGAGAAGTGTATATGTAATCCGCACTTCCGGTAATAACGTCGTCCAAGTATGTCGTCGCGTCAGTAAGCAGCAGCGCAGAAATAGTACGTGATCGCGGGACTCGCGAATTACCGTGATCCCAGAAAGTGAAGGGCTACTAAAGGATACCGTGGATTTTAGTCATTACAAGTCTGACAGTCCCTCCTGTACTGCCCTGGATGGGAGGGATCGTTCGATGAATTAACCACGTAAAAACATAAATGTGGTTGCTTGTGTAGTTGCTGCATTGTGTGTATAATTTTCAGCAGAACTTCAGCTTAAATTCAAAGAATCCAGTTCTCCACAAAATAACGGAGCATTTAATAGAAGAAGCTTCGACGGAAGAGGAAGAATTACTGGGCCTGGAGGCCTCATCAGAATCTGTGGTCTCTGAACAACCGGACCCGGAGCTTATGAAAGTATTGGACCGACTTGTGCTGTACTTGCGTATCGTACACTCGGTGGATTATTACAACCATTGCGAGTATCCTTACGAAGATGAAATGCCGAACCGTTGTGGAATCATGCATGCTAGGTCTGGACCTCCTGCTAATAAGGTAAATTACAACATAATTAAGGATTATTTTTTTTTGAGAAAATGGTGTATAATATTAATTTTAAGTACTTAATTATTGTTTTGTGTTGCAGCCAACTCAACAAGAGATACAAGACTACGTCAAAACTTTTGAAGGCAAAATGTCCGCATTCTTACAAGACGTTAAACCACTTTCTGACGAAGAGTTGCAAAAACTTGGAATCAAAGTAAATATTTTACTAGAAATTAAAAATAAAATACTCAAAAATAGCGGTATTTCACATTCAAAATTCTTTTTTACCAGGATACGGACGCCGAAGTTGAGAAGTTTATCCTGGCCAATACGCAAGAGCTGGCCAAAGACAAATGGTTGTGTCCCCTCAGCGGCAAGAAGTTCAAAGGTCCAGACTTCATCAGAAAACACATATTCAACAAACATGGTGAAAAGGTAACAAAAGTGGATGATTGTAATAGTTCAATATAGTTTTGGAAAAAATTAAGGTAGAAGAGTAAAAATAACATTTCATAGATACAAATTGTTCTTGCTTCATCTCCTTGCTTCGTTCGCGAAGTTCGTATCATTCGACATTACAAGTCATGCACAGGTTTCAGACGGAACTCGGTTGCGAGTCCTGATTAGGTTTATATTAAAGAGCACATCCTTTCGTCAGACACCTACAGACGTTATAGTGAATATAACCTGTCCCGTCTTGTTTTAGGATAACTCAAGACCCCTAGTGCTTTCGACATTAGATCTAGTAATTTCTTGAGGGAACAGAAAAAAATTGGTTTTTTCAAAGTATTTGTAGAACAGAGAGCAAGCCGTAGCCGAAACAAGTAGCATAAGAGGATAGTTGAGGAAGCTTACTGTTCCCCGGCAGGTGGACGAGGTGCGGCGCGAGGTGGCGTACTTCAACGCGTACGTGCGCGACGTGCGGCGCCCGCAGCAGCCCGAGCCGGCCGGCCGCACGCAGCCGCAGCCTGCGCACGCGCCGCCGCCTGCACCGTCAGTATTACACCATTTTTTTTGTCTATAGCTCCCAACAGCTTACCCGTTAATATAGTCTTCTGGTCTATAGTTCTTGAATGTCATCAACTCCCTAGTCTTTTCCCAACTATATTGAGGTCGGCTTTCAGTCGAATCAGATGCAGCTTAATATCAATATTTTAGATGGAGCGACTGCCTATCGGACCTACACAACCCGGGCAATGCGATACCCTATGGTAAAACTGGTTTTCAGACTTATGAACTTCTGACTAATAGTATCGACTGTCAAAGGTCTTATAGATTACAGCCGGGACCAACAGCTTTACGTGCTTTCGGAGACACGGAGGACACTCGCTATTACAGATGATCACTCATCCACAGACCAACCTCGGCAAGCGTGGCTTAACTTGGAAGATCGGCCAATGTGGTTGTAATCATTTAGCGATGAGTCCTTGAATGTAACGACGAGGTCTTGAATGTAAGGCCTGAAATTGGGTTAGGATGGTACGTGTTGGGCGACAGGCATGACCTTGTTTATTTAGTTATCTTGGGTTAATTAATAGACGCACTAAAGACGTAAATAAATCAATTCGTTCTCCGTACCTTGTGTGTACTGTGGGGATCGGCGTGTGATTGGTTAAATAAAAAGGATATATTAGCCAATTAAAATTGCATTCAATGACACGCGCACATTACAACTGTTTTTCATTCTGAAACATATTAGACAATTCTACATCTTATGTTTTAATATTTAAAATCATTTGAGTGGCTTGATCCAGCCGGCGCTTACAAAACTGTCTAAGGAGAGTCCTCACAGTAAAACCTCTACAGTACCCATTCGCAACGGACACCATCGCCTACCCAAACGGGTGTTCGTACAGTTTGTCTGTATTAGATGTTGTGGTCCTCAGCAGGTACGGTGGCGGGGCGGGCGGGCCGGGCCCGGCGGGCGGCGCGCGCGGCTGGGGCTGGGGCGCATGGGCACCGCCCGCCGCGTACGCGCCCAGGCATCCACGGTTCTCCAGACCCAGGTAACTACAAAGCCTTAAACATCAGCTTGTGCTTGACCACATTATTTATGGACTTTGACGTATAATGCTACAGCTTGACATAAAAATGTAGAAAACCGGAAGTCGCCACTGTCTTCGCGCTACCAGCACTTTGAATGATTTTATTTTATTTATTTTCACTTATAACGTTAGTTTTATGGCACAATAATAAATGTAACAAACCTGCGGTCTTTGTTTACATCAAATATAAAAGATTTTAAAACGCTGTCAGAAATAAAAATTTTAGTTCCGTTCCTAAATTTTTATGTCAAGCTGTACGTTTATGTCGCTGAAATAGTTGCTAATTACGATGCTTGCAGAGTGACGTCATGTAATTAACTACTGAAAACTGACAGATTTTCGTCAAAGTCCTATGATAATGGGGAGATGGCAACTCCCCAGTCGCCATCCCCAGCGCCATTAGTTCCCCAACTAATGGCGCTAGTATAGCTTGTTCCAAGCATCGTCATTGGTTCAAATCAGTTCAAATTTTAAAGGTACTTCAAAATAGTACTAAGTCATTGGTCGGATTAGGACCTAGCTATGGTGGCGCCATCTACAATTAGCTTTGACTTGCTTTCCCCATTGCATTTCAGTTCGTGAACTCGATTCTCATAACCGTAGGCGTTGAAAGTGTGACGCACAATTTTAGTTACATTTGATTCAATGTTAAACCACATTTATTGAGGATCAACTAATTAATAGGAATTACCCAGAGCCCTTGAACTATGTAACTTGATTTTGCGAATCGAAATGTATTCGTAGAATTCATGAATGGTGCATCCTGCTTGTTTGTATCTGCTTTTGTATTTACCAAATAATGTAATCATATTCAGGGTGATTTAAACAACTAGGCGTGGATGGCTTAATCTGAAGTTATAAAAATAGCATACTTAATACTCCTGACTGATTTCGGCCACGGCAGCCAATATCAACGGGTTTTACCCAACTGCGCGGGACATATAGTGCACAAGTGTGTGTGCAGACACAGGTGCACTCTGTTCCTTATTTTCATTCTGTTGGGACGGCTATTATCCGACACGACCCGACAGAGATGAGGCGCAGGACCAACGGCTTAACGTGCTTTCAGAGGCACTGGGGTATTATACCTCCATCTTCCTAACTCCGGGCAGCTATGGAGAAAATATTTTTAGAAAAAACTTTAGTAAAACCCATAGCATACTTACAAGAGTCAGAAGGCCGATCTTGATGAAAATCAAAAGTAGAGTAGAGAGGCAAGGTTGGAGTAGAGTTGGTAACCCCTGGTTTAAGAGATAATTATTGTAAGATAGATAAACCATTTTGTTGAAAATGAAATTACCGAATGTTACAGTATGTCAGTACTCAGTAGTGTCAGTACCTCTCAGAATTTGATCCTTATTAGCGACACTAGCTAGTTAATCACCCGACAATAGTCGTTTCTATTCATTTACCAGGAATATTTATTTCTCAAAAATCCAGTGATTTCATTTTAGTTTATAATTTAAACTTATGCCTCGAAGTCCAATTAAGTATTTTTTGATATTCCTCACAGTTTCGGATTTGGCTTCCAAGCACAGTTGTAAAATTCACCCTGTATAGGAAAGATCATCGACTAAAAATAAAAAAAAAAAAAAAAAATAGGCTAAAAATAATATTTGAATGAGCAATAAACTCAAAACGGTGCTGACTTACCTAAGCCAGTCGTAAAATGCAAAAAATGCAGATTTAAATTCATGCTGCATAGATGCAGTGCAACGAGTGGCAACATAGAATGATAATAGGATATATTAGATCATTGGTAGACTCGATTTACCAATATCAATAGTCTTTTGTTGTCCTTTAGAAAACTCGACACTTACTACCTCTCGATGTATTAAGCTGTATTCAAAACATAGGTGAATATAAAAAAAAAAACCCATTCTCAAGAGTGCATAAAGTGCACTTGCAAAAGGGCATAAAGCTTCTCCTTTTAAGTTCCTCTTAACTAGGGTTGCCATCCGTCCGGATTTCCCCGGATTTGTTCTAGTTTAGAGGGCATCCCGGGAGCATCTGTGGGGAGGGGGTTTCATTTGTAGTCCGGGTTTATAAAATTATAGTCTTGGGCCGCCCGCGACACACGCCGTCAATGCACCATCCGCCCACCGATCCCGACGAAGTTGCTACTCGACTCATGTCCGGGTTCTGGACTCTTAAATCCGGGGTTTTCACGCGTTTTGTCTTGATTTCCTACAAAGCGACCCTACTCTTAACTTCTATTTTTTACATGTTAGGCGCGTGTTACTATAATGCATGAATATTGACTATTGAAGATACATAAAGATCATCGATGATAAACATACAACAAAAACAACTAGGCACTTTATCTAAAAGGACAAAAACATAAAACAACCGTAACTCAAAATCTAGAGTACTTATTCATTCATATTTTTTGCATGACCTTAACATTTTGATTTATAATGTTGCCTATCTCCATACATCATGTTTATGTATTGCTTCGTTATAAATGTGGCTGTGGTTTTGGTTCTTGCATCTAATTTACTATTCGCATTTGTGCATCCTTTAAATTAATATCAATGGCAACTTGCGATGAACATTTTCATAAGTTCTGAGAAATAATTTCCAGGGACAATGTGGACCGGTCCCGGCCTATTATTGCGTACAACGATCTTGACTTCCCGGACAGTGGTGATATTTTCTAAACAAATGTGTAGATGAAAAAATCATGAGTCAAAATATTAATTAATGTTCGTAGTTTTTTATTGTTAAAATAAAGCATTCCGTTGTCAGGTTATTTTATTAGCAGATAAGTTAAAACAATTATGTATTCAAATGAAAACTTTATTTCAGTATGTAGATACAATATTGTATTTGAATTGTTTTTTTTTTCTAAACCTTTTTGGTGTGTACAAAATTTTGAAAATTGTAGGATTTTATTTCATCTGACTGTCTCGAAAATACCAATATTTTTTCAACACACTTGCCCAAATTGAGGCATAAATTGTACTGTTTTAGGTTTAAATTGCAATAATTTAGCACGGGTTAACACCTTTGTAAATTGGTAGTTCCCTAACGTCTCAAAATAATTCAAATTTTATTTATTTTCCTTGCCAAGTGTGTTGAAAAACGCTTGATACGCGTGCTCTCTTGTCATTGCAAACTTGCATCAATATAACTAATTATTTTGTGCAATTCAAAGTTTTAAATATACTGTAATAAACTAACAAACAAACATTGATGGTTAATCTGTACATCTTAATAAAATTACCGATATTAAATTCCTAAAATTATATTATAACCGCAACAATTTTCTTCTTAATTATTTATGTTTGCAATAATGTTGTCATCTAGGTACATCATAGTCTATTTATTGTAAGATTTTTCAATAAAAAGTCCGAAATATTAACATAACTTTTTATTCAAATTCCTTCACATAAACCTTTATGTAAAAATCCCTATTTACTTTAACACCAACGATAACCTCCCGGGAAGCTAAGATTTCACATAAAATTTTAGTTGTTCATGCAGTTGTTTTTTTAGTAGAAAAATTAGTGTTTGAGACTGCAATTTGTTTTTGTGTGCTGGGTGAGTTGCCTCTAACGGTGGTTGATTGTTAAAGGGGCGGCGGCGCCGACTTCCGTCCGGTGATACACTACCGCGACTTGGACGCCCCTCGCGAACCCGACGAGTTCATTTAACGTGGATCCTCGCCACATCGAATAATCAAAAGGATACAATCCAATAAAGCACTTAGATTTTATCACATTGTTAAACTGATATAATTTTAAATAAATGATATAAATAGTTTTATATCTTTTACCAGTAAAGCTAGCATTGTGCGGTCAATTGTCTTAGATGCAGTGCTTTGTGAGAAACAATTTCACATTTCGTGTACGTGTGTATTTTTCGAATACATAAATTATTTTCCATATTTGATATTTTATTTGCATTGACCAGTAGATATATTTTTTCCTCGTTAATATGTTACCGTACTTCAAAAGGAAAAGGAGAAAGATGTAGAATTGAGTAGCATAGCTTCACTACCGTAACGTCCTACACCCTATGCTGGCGACAGTGCCGCCGGGCGACCCGTCCACTAGAGAACAAAGAGATAACATAACGGCGCGGCCAAACCCGCTGGTTATGCCGACGGCATGGTGTGTGGATCCTTTTTTTGTTCATATCAGAATCAGTTTTAGGTGTTTCATTGTAGTTTTCGTTTATCTGAACCGACTCTTTATAATTTGAGCAGTCATCCTCATTTCGTATTTACTTATGAACGCATTCAGAATTAGTTAGTCCTACAAGACCGTTTAACCCTTCCAAAGGCGGCCGCGCTCATGAAGACCTGCCAATTGGTATATTGATAAGTCCACGCACTTGTTTGTTTCGATAAGTACCGCTGTGTTCAACTCCCTTCCCTCTGTTAGAGCTGCATATTTTTGAAATGGCTTTATAGGATACGATTACGATTTTAAGGAGACGATCTGATGAAGACCAGGGAATCACACTGGATACAAGAAGCTTCCAATCGGTTCTATTGGAAATTTATGGGAGAGGCCTATGTTTAGTAGTGGACATACGACGGTTGAGAAACATCGAAATTCGTAGAAGAACGAGACTTATAGACATAGCATGGGGGTGATAGCAAAAAGAAAGTGGAAGTAGGTGGGTCATATATACCGTAGACTGGATGAAAGATAGGACAATGAAAGAAAGGAATGGGAAAGAGGAATGTGGAGAGACGATCTTGTTAAAGTGGCCGGAAGACTGGATAGCCATAACACAAAACCGCCAGAAGTGGAAAGACTTGGAAGAGACCTACACTCAGCTTTGGCTGACTAAAGGTGGAAGAAGAGAAGTGAGAGATCCTACGTTTTACATTTACGCTTACGTTCGTTGTCTCGAGCGCCTATGATTATTTTCACTTTGCTAACAATTTTTAACCTTTTAGTGAGTTTAAGGAGTCACCGAACGAGAAATGGAAAGACCTATGCTCAGAGTTTCAATGTGCGATAAAATCCAAAACGAGAAAAGGTATTTGTCGAAGAACGATTCATCGGCATAGCTCTTAACATCTGCAAATGGAAGTGGCAATGGGCAGCTCATATTGCTCGTAATACTGAAAACCGATGAGGGAAGAACGTGGACTTATAGTTAAAACCAAAAAGTTACAGTAATTTAACAAATGGGCCCCAGTACGCTGTTATGACTGATAGTGAAACCTAGGCACAAAGCTAGACAGTCGACTAAATCCACCTGTTTTCAAAATTATTTTTTTATACTATTCGATAATTTTAGCAAAGTTTTCCTCTAACTTGCAAATAATAAGTATTATTGATATTTATTGGTTAAAAATATGATTTCATAGCCACATTGGAACGATTGAATACAAAAACAAATAGCAGTGTTAATGCGAGCATTGCCTTGTTATTGAATGGAACTGTGATATCATACATGGCCGACACGGAATCAACAACAAGAGTTCTTTCTAATAGCATTGAGAACCATTCAACGTGACCTTGTACTACGGTTCTTCGAAATTAGGTCCGAACAGGAAAATGCTTATAATAAATTTTACGTGAGATGTGCATTATGAATGAGGCTTTTAAATCGTTTGGAAGTTAAAACGTCCCATAAATAACGATGTATCCTCTACTACAGTCTACAAGGTAAGCTGTTATAATCCTTGACCTCTCCCACCTTGGACGTACATTAGGCAGGATCGCTGTATCATACGCACTGATATTTCCACAAGTGCTCACATAATAAGTAATGTAATCATATTTCCATTACAATCTTCTGGATAAATAAATAAACCATATGAGGACAGTTCATTACGTGATTGGTATTTTTATATTCCGTGTAAGTCATTGTCGTGTGCACGACTTTGTGTGTGTGTGGTTCAAGTACAAATATAGCTGGTATGTGTGGAGAATTTGTGGTGAGAACATCCACGCGGCGCGTCACCCGGATGTGTGCGGGTGCACGCTTGCGGTCACACGACAACAGAAAAGCGACGCGATATGATTCGCTACCTTACAGGTTGACAGCAATCGTTTAGCACGACCACATTACTATGAGAAATTTTGTAAAGTTCTGACAGTCGTTGGATGCACCCCGCATACGGTCAGAAATGTATGCACCTTGCACCGAGTGCCTTCCGGCGAGATTCAGAAGCAGTCTGAATTTTGATCCGTCAGAATTTTTCTTAAAGTATTTTTCTTACAATTCTGCCGTCAAAAATGAAAACACAGTAACTTAAATGGCTGTCCATTCAATTTATCCAATATAAAATGTATGCAGCGAGAGCCTTCCGGCGAGCATCAGAAGTTTTTGATAGCTTCTTACACTATGCGGCCGCGCATATTTAAATCAGTTAGGTTACCTATATTTTAATCCCGGCAATGACACTTTAGGATCAGGACACACAAACGACGTCCGACGTTTCTTTCATGCAAAATCAGCACAAGGTTTGGATAGGCGTCCGTCAACAATAGGATGCGTACGATGGGCGTACCAAATATTGTGCTGTTATTGTATGGACTCGCTATCGACTGCTGACGATCAATGAGTCGTGAACCTAGTAGAGGCTGTGAGGAGATTTAGGCCCTAAGGCCCTTTTTTACGTGGTATAATCATCCAATGAGACCTCACACTAAGGATAGAACGGTCCAAGGATTGTGAGATTTAAAATCCACGGTGTCCTTTAATTGCCTTTTACGTTCCGGGGCCACGGATACCTGATACAATAATCCTACGACCCCGACAGGCTTTGGCCATTTAAGGGGGCGAGTTTTCAGAAAACTAAAGTTGATGAGGAACGAATTTGGAATGTCAACGGGATCTGAATGCTTGCAGTACTGTAGAAAACCAAATTGAAAGAAACGAAATCATTATCATAACCAAGCAGTTTAACTTGCTATTTTTGAGCGTTAAGCGTTAACTTAACAGTATTGTGTATAATATCTTCTTATTTACATTTAAGTAGTTTAAGCAAGAGCTTTTATAAAGCTAACTGCAGTCACTACTTGCAACTTGTACTTAGTGATACCTTGGTGCTATCCCCGTCGTCTACATTCATGAATACGAATGGTAGTATCAAGTACGAGTAAGTAAATGCACAATACCTAAACCTAAGCCATATTCACACTCACGCGTCACTGACGGGGTCCCTTATGGGGCCAAATGCCTGCTGGGGTCGCGGAATTTTCTTAAAATAATCCAGGATACCGTGGCCCCGGAACGCAAAGGGTATCCGAAGGAACACGGGTGGATTAAAGTCAGTAAGAGTCTGACAGTCCCTTCCGCCCCACCCAGGGCCGGACTCAATTGATGATTTTGCCACCCGAAAAAGAAGGCATATTCACACGGAGCTGGAATAAGTCAGTCCATAATGTATGAGATCTGAGCTGTATTCCACCATACGGGTCCTGTACGGGTTGGATGTATCCGTGTATTTGATGGGGACCTAAAAAATGCCTATTTCCTCGATGTTTTCCGATTCGGTAAGTCTGTGAGCTGAGGACGTTAATATTGATCTTCACTGCTGAATTCGCAGGAAAATAGCAACAAATTATATTCGGGATACAGCCATTTGGCTTATTTGGAATCGTGCCGAGCCTTCCTGTATATTATTTAACGAGGATAAGAGCACTAGATATACTTAAGTGTAGATATTGCATCTGACCGGCGTTGTTGTTCAAGAAACTGTTAAACTGCGACTCCAACAAGTGTGTGATACCCCTAATAATTTAGTTTATACTGTAGTGCAGATATCAGTTATCGTAAGGTAAGCATATTTATTTACATAATTTGTTTAGCCTTTTGCCTTTTCTATACTACCAGTACTACCTATCTTCCAGCCTAACCTGATGTAGTAAAATAACAGTACCTATTTACAGGAAACTGCGTATCCAGCTTTCGCAACTTTTCAGTACGACGATACGGCGATACCCCTCTTTGCTGTAAGACTATTTGTGGAATATAGGCTCTTTGACTTCTGACTTATAAGACTTGCAACGAAATAAAGCATTTTCTTCTCATCTTACGGAGGTAAAAGCTTATAAATGACACGATGATCAAATATGCATCGTGTTATCCGAGACACAGGGGTGGTGTTCGGATAAAATTAAAGATTTACCTGAAGCATTTTTCTTCATTTAATTCCATTTTGACAATAATGGATTTCTTGGTTGTCCATTGAACTTGTTTGACCATTGAACAGTTACGTTTGGGGTTGAATTTTGTTTGTGATTTTAGGTGGTGTTAATGTAAAGAGATACTACAAGTTTGTAGACCCGCAACGGTTATCCCGCAATCTCGGAAAAACTTACACCTTACACCCCGTAAGTAGACGTTATACTTATATATCTGACTAACTACCATCTTTGACGGGACAAAAAAAATTTAAATACTTATGAAGTTGCAAAAAAAATTCTCTACAACTAGTGTATACAGTCATTCCAGTCGTAGAATCAAAAAGAAGAAGAAAACGAAAATCAATTGTAAGTATCATATGGACTATGAAGAATATCAGCTCAGCCGGCCCAGTGGTATCAGTCCCGACTAACGAGTCTTACGACTTACGGTCATGGGTTCGAACCCCGCCAGGCGCATTAGGTAATTTGTGTAATTTATTTCACCACCCCTGCTCTCAAAACGGTGATGGAAAACATCGCGAGGAAACCGGCATGTACTAGAACCAAAAATTCGAAGACATGTGACATCCACCAATCCGCACTGGGCCCGCGTGGTGGATTATGGCCCAGTCCCTCTCACAGTGAGGAAGCCTGTGTCCCAGTTATGGGAACATTATAGGCTGATGATGATGATGAAGAATCAGTAACCGCAACAGTGACGAAAGCTCATGCTGTCACTTTAGAACAAAAGCTGTTCATTCATCAATAAATTAGTATCTAGATCACATCTCACCGCAGGCGCAGGTAGGTACCTACTGTTTACAACAATAAAAATACCAAGCCGGAGAACATGTTATTATGTCAGCGTGTTTTCCCGGCAATGTTTCGTTTTCGGATGACATTATAACTAAGTGAGTAATACTTTATACTTAGACAGCATTGATACTTATAAATGCTATGTATCATATCAACGCAGCGCATAGTTACAGCGCTTTAATGCTTTAAGAACACGGGAAACAATACTCACTGCCTACACTAATACAGCCTCCGATTCGCAGTAACTCCAACAGGTTTTTTGCTATAATACACTAGCGTCTATTTGTGAATCGCTTTATAAAAGCAAGCGGTTGCTGAACAAAAACATTGTGAGTGAGAAGCTCCACAATGATGGAGCTCACGTGTGCCTTCATACTGTTGTCAGCGAGCTTAGTGCTCGCTACCCCACACGGATATGGGGGTTATGGTGTCAAGGGTGGAGCATCCGCAAGAGGTAGGTGTTGTATTTATTATCTTAGTGTAGACGTAAATAAATATAACACTATGAACTGTAGTGTCGAGTTCATCATAATTAGTTTTAAATTGGACATAATTGTCATTAATTGGACAGCTAGGAATCTAAATTAATATTTCATTAACATGGGTTTGCAAGTATTTTGATTTATCTTGCATTTTCGTAATTAGTGATACAGCATTAATGTTATCAGTTTATCTTTATCTACTTATTATGACTTTTTTGTTGTGTTTATTATTTGTTTATTAGCGTCCTTTATAACTTTAAGTTCTATGATAATGTGTGGTTATAAGAGGTACTGATCCTAGCTTACAACTTCCGGCATAAATTATTTAAATCGACTTTTTATAACGTTGAATTATGGAAAGGTCAAACATCAGTTTTTTGCGTATACAGTATACATTATGGGTTGTGCACAAAATGTGCTAGAAATAATATATGTATAAATTGGAGCAAGTTTTCATTAATTTAATTCTCTCAGAGTCTTGATGTAGGTAGGTACTTATCGTACCAAATTTTATGTTGTCTAGCTAAGAATATAGTGAGCAATACAGACTATTTCTTGAATAAAGCAATAGGTATGTACTTGTAGTTTAAATATAAGATTCTACACTAGGAAGTTGATTTTAAAATGCGTTGATTTGGGTGGGATAAAGAGTTTCTTAATTATGTGGTTTTAATGCTTTCTTTTTTATTTATTTCAGCGGAATCTAGTGCATCTGCCGGGAATTTTGGGTCAATACCAGTTGCTATCCCACTAGGGGCTGGATATTCTGGTAGTTTTTCCAAATCTTCATCATCCAGTTCAGCCTCTTCGAGTGCTAGCTCAAGTTCTAGCTCCAGCTCGTTCAGTTTTGGTGGCTCCGGAGCTGGTGGATTTGGAGTACATGGTGGAGCACCTGGCATTGGAGGGTGCTCAACTGGAAGCTGTCAGAACGGCGGGGAAAATGGAATACAAACACCACATGGGTCTTCTGCTCAAGGATATAGTTCTGCCAATGCTGCAGCTACAGCACAAGGAGGAGCTGTATCAGGATTGGGATGTCAAGGATCAAGCTGTGGTGGTAATTCTGAAAAATGCACATCTGGATCATGTAAAAGTGGTAATACAGGAGTTGATTCTGATTCCAATAAGTGCACGTCGGGTCAGTGTGGATCTGCCTCAATAAATGGTGCATCTCTTACAGATGACGGTTCTAATGATATTCGTGTTGTTTCTGCTCATAATGCAGCACATGGTGCCGATACAAATTGTTTTAATGGAAAATGTGGTCCTTCAAGCTTAAAACCAAATCACAATGGTCATGAATCAGGAAATTCCTATCAAGATTCCTCTGCTTCGAATAATCAACAAGGATCTACCTCCAACTTTGGAGTAACTTCCCAGTACCAGAAACCTTCTACACATTTGGAAACTCCCATTGAAAGTTCAAAATGCAGCTCCGGAAACTGTAACGCTGGACTAGGTGAGCATGGACATGGATCTTCACCCTCAAGTTACAATGTACCTATTCATGGAGCATACAATAAAGACGAATCGAAACCTTCATGTGATGGCGTCAAATGTGAAAACCAACCAAACGGGCCGTACTCCCCAACAGACAATTCAGTAACAAAAGGACCGTCATCTTTTGATTATCCAAGTTCTACAAATTGCGTAGGATCAAGTTGTTTTGGATCACCAGCTAGTCAAGTTACGGGTGGACCTTCTGGTACCGTAAAACCAGGTTACAATGATTTTGGACCCTCCCAATCTCACGTACCATCTAACGTAGCGCCTGGTCATATTGGGCCTGGCAAACCGAGTGATGTGAACAGCAAATTGCCGAATGACAAACTTCCACCGTATAAAGGTGGCTTTGGCGGCCCTGCCGGAATATTGAATCCGAATGATGTTCCTGTTTTAGCTAATCCAAACGACGGTAAACCTTTGGGTAATAATCCAGCAGGTTGTAATTCGCCTTCCTGTTCTGGACACCCTTCTACCTCTAAACCTGCAGGTGGACTTGCGCCTACAGGTACATACAATCGCCCTGGCGGAGACATTCCTAGTAATGAACTACCAACATATACTGGTGGCTTCGGAGGACCTGCTGGGACCCTTAAACCAGATGGATTTGGTGTACATGCAACTGTTACGAATAAACCAACCTATGCTCACTCCGGAAGTCCATCATACAATACACAACCGGCTGGTAACATTGGTACTCCGGGTTGTAAAGTGGGAGAGAATTGCGGTGGATACTCACCTACTGCGGGTGCTACGGCTGGGGCAACAGCACCATCTGGACAATACGGAACTACTAAACCCAGCCATGGTACACATTCTCCTAATGACAAATTGCCACCTTACAGTGGTGGTTTTGGGGGGCCAGGAGGAGTTTTAAACCCAGATAAATATGATATCCATGCAACCGGTCCCAGTAGCTCTGGTTATTCTCCCTCAGGAACATACAGCACCCCTACCCCAAGCGGTAACCCTGGAGGCTGCAAAACACCCAACTGTTATCCTTCCTTCGGCAGTACTGCTGCAACTGAATCATTTGGTGTTACTAAACCTGGTTCAGGCCCTCATCTGTCCAGCGTAACGCTGCCTGCTTATACAAGTAGCTATAATACACCTTCAGGAGTTCATAGACCCAATGAGATCAGTGGTCCCGCATCAACACCAAGCTTTACGTATACTCAGTCACCATCATCTCCAGGTAGTTACTCACCTGATTGTAAAACGGGAAACTGTGGCAAGTATCCCACAAGCGGGCCATTAGCATCAGCTTCCAATCAACCACAATATACGGGCGGGTTTGGTGGACCTTCAGGTGCGTTTAAACCTGACGAATATAACTCGCCTGGATGCAAATCCGGAAACTGTGGCAGTTACCCCTCAAGCGGGCCATCAGCTGGTGCCAATGCACAACATGGAGCATTTGGTGTTGCAGGAACAGCATCTAATACAGGTGTTCACTCTGCAGCTGGGAATAATCTACAATACACTGGCGGATTTAGTGGACCTTCGGGTACATATAAACCTGATGAACATAATTCACCTGGTTGCAAATCTGGAAACTGTGGTAGTAACCCTATAAGTGGACCTTCAGCTGGTGCCCATGGACAAACTGGAGCGTCCGGTGTTTCCAAACCTTATACAGATGCAGCTTCGAATCAACCGCAATACACTGGCGGATTTGGTGGACCTAGTGGCACTTTCAAACCTGACGAACAAAACTCACCTGGATGCAAATCTGGAAACTGTGGCAGTTACCCCACAAGCGGGCCATCAGCTGGTGCCAATGCGCAACCTGGAGCATTTGGTGTTGCAGGAACAGGATCTAATACAGGTGTTCACTCTGCAGCTGGGCCACAATACACTGGCGGATTTAGTGGACCTTCAGGTACAAATAAACCTGTCGAATATGACTCACCCGGTTGCAAATCAGGAAATTGTGGTAGTTACCCTACAAGTGGACCATCAGCTGGTGCCAATACGCAAACTGGATCATTTGGTGTTACAGGAGCAGGATCTAATACAGGTGGTCACTATGCGGCCCCAAATCAACCGCAATATACTGGCGGATTTGGTGGACCTTCAGGTACTTTTAAACCTGACGAAAATAACTCACCTGGATGCAAATCAGGAAACTGTGGTAGTCCCACAAGCGGTCCATCAGCGGGTGCCAATGCGCAACCTGGAGCATTTGGTGTTACAGGACCTAATGCTGGTGTTCACACTGCAGCTCCGCATCAACCACATTATACGGGCGGCATTGGATCTACTGGTACATTAAAACCTGGTGAACATGGTTATGTAACACCCTCTACTGGCGGTGTACCAACAAGTTGTGGAACGCCCAACTGCATTGGTTCACCTACAGGTAATGCTCAAGCGGCGTCTGGAGCTAATGCTCAAATCGGGTCGTTTGGTGTCACTAAACCTGGTAATGTTAACAAACCTTCCGATGAAAAGCCAACTTACAGTGGTGGTTTTGGTGGGGCTCCTGGTTTATTAAAACCTAATGAATTCACTGTTCCAGCTGTTACCATTTCACCCTTAAATAAACCTACGGGAGTTTCTACACCTACTGCCTGCACTTCTGGCAATTGCAATTCTCAAGCGCCACACGGTTCTGCTCCACACGCACACCATGGTGCATCGAGTGGGGTTCACGCTACGGCAGCAGCGACCGCTCAGGCTAATGCAGTTGCATACACAGGTGGATTTGGAGGACCACCTGGTGTTCTAACACCTTTTGACGATGGTAAAATTGGAACTTTACCTACCACTGGAGCGCAAGGCCATGGGCTACAAGCAGGCAATGTACATGGGTCTCCCAGCGCTAACATTCATTCGCAACATGGTGGGATTCCCGGAGTTGCTGGTAGCGTAACAGGACCTGCAGGTGCTCATGGAAATACAGGTGCTCAAGCTGGCAGCGCCGCGGGTGCTGCGGCGTATGCTGGAGCCGCGGCAGGTGCTTCTGCTGGTGCAAGTGGATATAATCCACATGGATCGTACAATCATGCAGGAAATGTTAAAGGTGGCAGTTCTTGTGGAGGTGGATGTGGGGGGTCCGGCGGTGGTGCTTATAACGGAGGTTCCACCTTAGACATTAGTGGTGGACACGGATTTCCAAAGGTTCTCGCTGACGGACTTAATGGAGCTGGAAGCGCATCTGGCGCTACAGCGAAGAGCCTGTCCAACGGTTTTGGGTTCGGAGGCAGCTTTGCCAGCAGCTCTGCCAGCTCACACGCTTCTTCCGGAGCTTACACTAAAGGAGGTAAGAATTTTGAATAAGTACATCATCTTTTTATGAAAATTTAACCATGATCCAATATAGGTACCCTATGTTTTCTTGCATATGCTTATCTATTTATGATTAAGATACTAATCATTATTGTGTTGAATATAAATACTGCGCTCCCGTAGCGATTAGAAGCCGTAGCACTGACCTTTATGTATGTAAATTATGCATAACGTCAGTGTTATACAAGTAGAGACTAAAGTAATTCATGTTAGGTTTACTTGCAAAATATTTTTCTTACGATTACCTATATTTATGTAAGTTCGTGAGTGCAAATTATCTAGAACTATACTGTTACTGTTACTATAGAAAAGGTGCATCGCAGTTAAATTTCGGAGATTTTAACATGATGCAGCTTTTCTATGTGAGATTTGATAATTTTTACCCGACTACGGCAAAGCCAAAAGGAGGGTTATGATTTTGACCGGTATGTATGTATGTATGTATGTATGTATGTATGTTTGTCTGTTCCCTCATATCTTCTAAACTACTTATCATTACATGACAAATGAGGTGTCGTTAGAAGCGTCTCAGTTGTCCGCTGGTTATAGGGTAGGTGACGTGTCACCAAATCCAATATGGCGCCCTCTAGGTGATGTAAAGTCGTGACCGAAAAAAAAAAATTTTTCGCACAGTATCGACATGGGTATCAAATTAAAGGGCTTGATGTGCACATTTGAAATATATATACATTATATAGCTTTTATATATATAAAAAGCTACTTTGCCTGTTTCTAAGTGTCAACATGGGTATCAAATGAAAAGGCTTAATGAGTACAGTGCCGGTTTTAGCACTACCAGCGCCCTTGGGCGAGATTTTCTACGGCGCCCCCTTACTGCAAGGGCGGATCCAGATTACATCAGGGGGGGGGGGGGTCACCATGTCGTGTTAGCTGTACTTTTTTACCCGACTACGGCAAAGCCAAAAGGAGGTGAGGAGATGTATGTATGTATGTATGTATGTTTGTCTGTTCCCTCATAACTTCTAAAACACTTATCATTACATAACAAATGAGGTGTCGTTAGAAGCGTCTCAGTTGTCCGCTGGTTATAGGGTAGGTGACGTGTCATCAAATCTAAAATGGCGCCCTCTAGAGGATGTTAAGTCGTAACTGAAAAAAAAAATATTTTCGCACAGTATCGACATGGGTATCAAATTAAAGGGCGTGATGTGCACATCTGAAATATATAATTATACATTATAATTAACTTCTACTACCTACTTTGCCCTTTTCTTACAGTGTCAACATGGATATCAAATGAAAAGGAGTGAGTACATTTGAAATTCACTCGCTACTTTGCTTTTATTATTATATCAAATAATAAAATAAAATAAAGTTAGAAATAGAAATAATTTATTCTAATTCTGCGAACCATGCATTACAGAATTTGATGGATTAAGGGGTTCAGGTAAAATCCAGCGTAAAATGTTACCACTTATCCTAACTTGGGCTGTGACTGTACACAAACTGCAAGGATGTACGTTGGATAGAGCGGTAATAGATTTAGGGAGGTCACTTTTCGCCAAAGGACAGGCTTATGTGGCCCTCAGCAGAGTCCGCTCACTAGATGGGTTATTTATTTGTTCTTTGGACCACAACAAATTACTGAAAAATCCCCATGACCCACGATCTCTACAAGAATTGGAAAGATTGAGGAATCTTTCAAATTATTCTGAGATACCGTAATTCAAAAATGTCATAATTTATAACTTTGCCTCACCAAATTAAATTTTAAATTCACAACTCAAAAACTATACATAAATTACTTACTTCAAATAATACACCCCAAAATAGTTTAAATAAAAATTAAGTTAAAAAAACTAAAACCCGACTACGAAAAAATCGCGCACGGAAAAGTACAAAACAAGAAAAATAATTTCATTTAACCGATATTTTTTCCAATTATAAACTTTTAAATATTTATGTCTTTTACATAGATAACTGAAAGTATTATGCTTTTTTATATCTTCCGTGTTCCAAAATTTCAAGCAATAGCCGTGGTCGTATGCCACCTGCGACGGTTGTTTCACACAATCTTTGTATGCTAGGTGGCATACGACCAAGGCTATTTTAAAGTTATCTATGTAAAAGACATAAATATTTAAAAGTTTATAATTGGAAAAAATATCGGTTAATTGAAATTATTTTTCTTGTTTTGTACTTTTCCGTGCGCGATTTTTTCGTAGTCGGGTTTTATTATATTTAAAATTATACCTACTTGTTATGACCGCAATTCATATTCTGATAAAGTTACAACATGTCACTGGCCTGTAAATTGTAAAAAACGTAAAAAAATTGAATTTCGCGGGCTGGTTGGAGCATCCCCCTTAATCATAAAAAATTCACTGTAACGGAAATCCAAGGTTTTTCTGTTTTAAACGCCCCGCAGGCATTTCCCACCATAATTTTCTAACAGTTTCTTTAATTTGTTTCAGGTTACGGAAAACGATAAAACGCCGAATTGTATTAAAAATAAACTTAGTATTGTTATGAAAACGAAGACTTATTAAATGTTACTTTTACTTTATAAGTACGATAGTCGATAGATATTGTGATATGATATAAATAAAACGGACCTATGATAAAATAAAGGATTAACATTAATTAGAATGAAGGTTTCTTCAAGTCTTTGAATTTACATAACTCAATTGTAATGAATTATATTATGTACAGTCAACAAAACAGATACAGACTACCCGGGCAGAAATTTTTAAACGATTTTCCAATGTTTTGTTACGAATGTATATGTGTCTATAACGACCTCTTTGGCTGTATGGAGCTTATAACCAAAGAGAACTTGCGTAGGTACAGCTTAGAGTATACAAGAAAACCGTTTATAACTTGCTGCCTCGATAAGAGGTAATTACCTCTTTTGTTGACTGTACCTATCCAAAGACTTTCATGAATATTGATCCCAGTCGATCTGTATGATTAAAACCCGCATGCTCAGACAAAAACGTATAATTGTAAAAGCATTATTTTAAAATCAAATAAAAAGTATTAAAAGTACTTGGAATCGTTTTACTAAACACCTAATTATATTAACCCTTTAACCGCCATCGCCGTAATATTACGTGTAGTAAGAATGATACCTCAGTCGCCACGTCGGAATATTACGTAAAAGTCCTGTCATTTCAAAAAATGTTTAATAAAAGTTGAACTTGCTTACTAAATCTTAGTACATTTCGTGTTATTACTTTATTTTTAACAGTACTAGATACATATTTTAGTTAATTCCTTGAAATAATTAATTTTTCTCAGTTTGTGATAAGTCTAAATATCAACCTACTTCGCCGAAACCGTGATTTCACGTAGACTAGTGTTGTACCACAATTGAAGCTCTTGATGCTAATTTAATAAAAAAACATCCATGTATTTTATCAAACTGTCATCTAAACATTAATTCAAATTTCGTAGTTTATTAAAGACTAGCTGTTGCCAGCGGATTCACCTGCTACAACTCGAAAATTATCCCACGGGAACACAAAATCGGGATAAAAACTATCCTATTTGTTAATCCTGGTTATAAACTATCTGTGTACCAAATTTTAGCCAAATCCGTTCAGTGCTTTTTGCGTGAAAGAGTAACAAACATACCTACATACACATACATACATCCTCACAAACTTTCGCATTTATAATATTAGTAGGATTTAATTATTTATTCAAAATCCAATAAGCTTAAGTTATATAATATGTAGAAATCAACAAAGAAACATAAACTACCGACTTATTCCAGAACGTCACTAGCGCGAGCAATCCGCGAACGCCGTCGCCGTAATTTTACGTGCGGCTCAAGGTCAACTAAAGTAATATTTTGAATAAACGTCAGTTGCGCTAGCGCCATCGTCGTGATAATCCGTGCTCTCTTTATTATTAGTTCTAAGCTAGTGTAGAGAAGTTGTCGATGATGTTATACGACGAAGAAGAACTATTAAATATATTGCAGCAATCAAACAATGATATTAGTAGTAGGTGGTAGTTCAGCGGATAGTAATAGGTAATGAATCGGTAAATCACTCTTTTGTTGTTCTAGTCTATTTATCCTTCAGTCAAAAAGACTAATTACCTAACGTATGTTCGAAGACTGATTAACGTATGTTTGAAGCCTGATTTGTTTGCG